>VWZF01002195.1:1327681-2069644 GCA_013396755.1 Sclerurus mexicanus | reverse complement strand
TTTTTTTTTTTTTGTAAGCTATTATGCAAGATACTTACTTAATCAATACAAGGTTTTTTCCCCCTTGATTAGGTTCTCCTGTACTTCATATGCCTGTAATTAGGGGCTGTTTTTCTTCCCAAATAAAGCTTCATGAGGCTATCAGTTGTGCAGGTTTTCTAGCAGGTAAGTCATCAATTATTCATTTTGCTGAGTGTGACCACTGCTCTGAGACAGCCCCAGGACGATTTCTAAAGGACCATTTGGTAATAAATATTCAACAATTTGTAATGTTTAGTTCTGAGTCATGTCCCAGTACCCATCAGTGGCTGGACACGTCCACTGTCCATACATAATAACCCCTTTCACCATTATTTAATGACATCAAAATCATGCATTGCACCATCTTGAAATAGAAAACTAGCAGATTTTTAAAGTCACCTTGTCAACTTTCAGACTACACTTCAGTCCTGTAAGTCCATAAACTCTCTTTAAATGCTTATGAAAGGTTACAAATGGTGTTTCTACTTCCGTGGAGCTGCTCTCATTTACAGTGTAAGATGATTTCATTCATTATTTGCAAGCGCAAGCAATGTATGATAAAAAGATATGTGGAAAAATGACAGTGGTAACAGCCAGCATACTCTTAAAAGGAGAAGAATTATAGTTGGGAGGTATTTCCAGCCCCAACAAAACAAAGAATAATCAAATAAGTTGAATTTAGAATCTAGTGATATTTTTTCCTGTTTATTATCAGGCAAATTCATACAATTCTTGTCAAGATCATTCTGCATAATTTTTCTAAGTAATAGAAACAAGAAAATTATACCAAATAAATGTGAAGACATGAATCATCAAAACTTTTTAACAAGTGTTTTTGGTTTTTTTATGTATTCAAATCAACACATAATTGCTAAGTAAGAGATGAAAACTGAATGAATATTGACAATATCTTTCCCATTTTAAACACATCCACACGACAGAGGAGTGAAACTTTTGACTTTCAGGGGCTTCTTCAATAAATGCCTATTCTGATGACATGGTAACACCAGAGTGCCACATTGAACAGACTGTCATCAGGAAGATCATGGAGAAGAATATGAAGTCATAGTTACTACTACCAAGTAAATCTTAGTACAAAGCAGTGAACTACTTTTCCTTCAACAATCTTTATTTCTTTTTATGGCGTGATAGAAAAACTGTAAGTTTCTTCAAATGGGAATGACAAGCATGAAGAGTGGGAAAGAGTGAGGATAAGACAAGAAGTGTCAAAGTTGACAGTATAAGGAGCAAGAATAAAATTACCCTGGATGTCTCTGATACTGAAATTATGAATAGTTATGCTCTCATTTACACTTCCAGTAGCATCACTAATATTAATAGTATGATTACCCAACTGTGAAAATAATGTACACTGGACTAATAGAGGTTCCTTACATTAGGCATTTAAATATTGTCAGATTTGAAAGTAATTAGAACTGGATAACATTCCCTTTAAAAGGTTAAACAAAATAATTAGCTTGATTTTTTTTTTAAATTAGCCTCTTTTCTACCTCCAATTTCACAATGAATGAAGTAATCCAGTAAATAAATAATGTTGGATTGCTAGTCACAGAGACTGGATTGATTTTCCTTAAATCTAACTTTCTCAAAGTTAAGTTTCTTGTCTAGGCTAGTTGACAAAGCTCCATCTGCCCATACAGGGAGAGAGACACCCCTAGAAAGTAATTTATCAACTGCTAAGATTTTGTCTGAGATAGATAGGACAAGATGTCCTCAGGACACACTTGCCTCTTTCCCTTGGCAATTGAAAAACCGTGAACAAATCTTTAGGTGTGATACCTAGTGTCTGGATGGTTAATGTTAGTTAAGTTGAATCCTGCCTTAAGATCCCCAGAATTTTTCATGCTTATAAGGGACTGCAGAGGTTTGATACTGACTCTAAACAGAGAGTTCTCTTGGATCAAAAGGGTGAATCACTCAGTATGGACAAGTAAAAATAATTAGTATAATTTTGTTAAGAATAGCTATCAGTAACATGACATGAGAACTTTCAAATAAGTTCCATAAGTCTCTCATTTCGAGCCCCCTCATGCATCTAGTATGTAATGAATCAGAGAAGGTGCCAGGAAACCACGAATCTATTAATGCTTTCTTTGTATTGAATCCTCATTGCCTATAGGTTTTTGACAGAAAAAGTATTTTTCATCTAAAAGAAAGCTACTATATTTCAAAAAGGATAGATGAGTGAAAGAATAGAATCATCAAAAATTTCAGTTGGAAAAGACCCTTAAGATCATTGAGTCTAACAATTAACCTGACACTACCAAATCCACAGTAGACCATTTCCCTGAGTGCCCCATCTATATGACTTTTTAATACCTCGAGAGATGGCGACTCAAAGATGCTTAATGAGATGATACAGAAGATGCCTAAGAAGGGATTAGAGCCATCTATGACACCTCATTAACTGTCCAGTGTGGGCTGCATCACAACCGCCTGAATCAGTCTCTCTATGAGAAGTAAGCTGTGCTACACTCTCCTATAAACATTCTTCCTTCTATACAGGGCTTCACGTGACCTTAAAAGTTCTTAATAAAATGTTTTTATTAACCCAAAAAATATGCTGCAAGTAGAACAAATACAGTAGTACATTTTGGCACATCTCAGGGGACAGGGTGCTGAAGAGACATGAGTAGAGTCTCTTTAGTTGACTGTGATGGCTAAAGTTACATACTTACGAGCTGATCATTAGTGTGCTTTTAGTCTAAGAATCCATATCCTAGTGATTAATAGTATTTCTCACAGATCTGCTCTGACAGGCTGCTGTCTCTATTTATTTCATTCATATCAAGTGCTTGAAAAATTTACTTTCCTGTGGTATAGTTACTCAAAATGGAGATCTGGTATCTCCTGAAGGAATATGACTCTTACTGTGAGATAAAATAGGAGGGGGATAGTCCACATTGAGTTCTCCAAAGTGTTTTGAACCTCTTAAAGGCAGTAGCTAACTATGTAGCTGTGACAATTACAGAAGAAACTGTAAATAAATGAATAAAATTAGGTAAATAGGTGGTTTTAATATTTAAAAAAGACAAGTTGTATCAAATCTTCCAAATATAGTGTTTGATTTATTTCTGATCTTTAATACTTAATATAATCACACTGAAGTTCTTAAAAGTCTTAATTGCTAGAACTAATTATATCCTTGTAGAAAGAAACCTGATCATGCAATTATCAAAGAGTGAGGAATCAAAAAATAAGATCCTGAAGAATTAGTAACCCTGACATTAATACAAATTTATAAGGTAAAAAAATCATGGATATCTGGAACTGAAGGACATCTGGATTATGAGGTTATCTCATTAACAACTGCTTAACTGAAACAAACTAACTCCCCCAGCAGACAGAAGAAAAATAACACATGAAATACTTAAACACAGAAACTTTAACAAATGCGAGTTAACAAAGGACAATACAAAATCCCAGAGCTCTCAGATCAGTAAAGAGACTGATGGAGTATAGCCTTGGAGAGCCTAGAAACTGATAACACTGAGGAAACAGCAACATCATGGGGCTTACTGGCAAGATAAAAATATGGACTATTTAGAGGAAACTGAGGGAACATGAACCTTTTCACAAGAGGATTAAGGAAGGGGGTGAAGGTAGGGAAATGATCCCGCTTGATACCATGTGCCCACCAAAGCTGCTCTGTCACTTCCCTCCTCAGCTGAATAGTGGAGAGAAAATACAACAAAAGGTTCATGGCTTGAGATAAGGTCAGGGAGAAATCACTCACCAGGTACCATCATGGGCAAAACAGACTCAACTAGAAGAAATCTATGTATTTGATCGCCAATCAAATCAGTGTAGGGTGATTAGGAATATACCTAAATCTAAAAACACCTTCACCTCACTTCTTCCTTCTTTCCAGGATCACCTTGATTCCCAATTTCACTACCTCCTTTCCCCTGTGGCACAGGGGACATAGAATGGGGGCTGCAGTCAGTTCCTCACAGGTAGTCTCTGCCACTCCTTACTCCATAGGAGGAGGACTCCTGACATTCTTCCCCTGCTCCAGCCTGGGGTCCCTGCCATGGGAGACAGTCCTCCACAAAATTCTCTGTGGGTCCCTCCCATGGGAGACAGTTCTCTATGAACTTTTCAATGTGAGTCCTTTCCATGGGCTACAGCTCTTCATGAACTGCTCCAGTGCAGGTCCCTTTCATGGGATGCACTTCTTCACGAAAGACTGCTTCAGTATGGGTCTCCACAGCATCACATGTCCTGCCAACAAACCCGCTCCAGCGTGGACTTCCTGTGGGATCACAGCCTCCTTTGGGCATGCATCTGCTCCGGTGTGGAGGTGTCCATGGGCTGCAGGTGGATTTGTGTTCCACCATGGACTTCCACGGGCTCAGGGACACAACGGCCTCTCCATAGTCTTCATCACAAGCTGCAGGGGAATCCCTGCTCCAGCACTTGCAGCGCCTCCTGCCGCTCCTTCTGCACTGATCTGGATGCCTACAGGGCTGTTTCTTTCACAGATTCACACTCCTCTGTTCTCTGGCTGCAGCTGCAGTCTTTCCCCCCTTCTTAACTCTGTCATCCTAGCGATACTACCACTGTCACTGATGGGCTTAGTCCTGGCCAGCAGCATGTCCCTCTTGGAGCCAGCTGGCATTGGCTCTGTCAGACATGGATGAAGCTTCCAGCAGCTTCTCACAAAAGGCACCCCTGCAGCCCCCTCACTACCAAAACCTTGCCATGCAAACTCAATACACTGGCCAAGCCACATACCTTTTTGTTGCAATCTGTTCTGTTTTGTTAACCTGTCTCTTCTCTGTGTAACATGGTTCTGCATGATGTGTGATTTGCTAATGAACCTCAAGCAGGACTAGCTCACAAGCAGGAGATTGAATCTTGCCAGACCCAAGTTTTGTCTGTATCTAACTGTTTTTCCTGGACAGGCCCACAGAGCTAGGGCACAAGGGACACACAGATGTGTCCATGAGTTGGGACAGTGAAGGCACCTGTGTTGTTTGCAAGCAAGATCCAATCCTGATCACCTGGAGAGGAAGTGCAGGGTCAGTCCTCCATGATGTTCACAGTGATGAGTCTGATGCTGGTGCATTTATGGATTCCATTAAAGGCACTGCTCTCTCTTTGTTCATCATTTTAGCTGGATGTATGTGCATTTGTGTACTGTGTGTGTATCACCATCTGCATAATATATGTTTAGCCTTGCTGCCAGCAGTACACACACTTAGAAGCAGAAGAGACAAGAGAGGAGAAATCCCTTGAGTCTTCAAGTCCTCCAGGTTTGACTTCCCTTAACAATTAGAAAACTGAATACAATGTTCAGAGCATTCAATGGTTTGTGAAAGATACTGTGTGCTCTGGCAGTTAACATTATACAAAAAAAATAATGTGAATTTTTAAATCTGGATTTAAAAAATCTGGATTTTTTTTTAAATCTAGATTTGGAAATGCTAATTATATACATAGACTTAAACCAGTCACTCTTAAGGTAAGTTAGATATATTCATATCATATACTCAAAGAAGCAGACAAAATTTAGGAGACATTGGTGTTTAAAAAACACATGAGAAAGAGGTGAATTCCCTAAGGGATGAGGAAGGACAGACATTGTACCTATTTTTAAAAAAGAGGTAAGTGGGAAGACCTAGGTACACAGCTTAGCCTCAATGCCAGAAATATTCTGGAACAGCTTGTTAATTAGTTTGGATGCACCCTGCGGATAAGGTGATAGGGAAGAGCTGACATGAATTTGTCAAGAGAAAAGAAAGTCATATCAAATCAATCCAAGTTCTTCCTGTGGCAGGATAATTGCCTAGTGGACAAGGGAGACGCTAAAGGTTTGATATATCTTGACATTAGTAAGCATTTTCACACAGTCCCATTTGGCACTGTCATACACAAATGCCAGAGAAGCACAGCCCAGCAGTAATTGTCACATGGAGGGTATGCAATGGTTTGAAAATCTGAACTCAGTCACTGCCTGATGGACACCATCAAATCTGAAGAATTTTCCATTAGAATTAACCAATATAATTAACAATATAAAACCAATTACTAAATGAGTAGCAAAAACTGGTACCAGTATAATTAATAGATTGAATAATTAATTAATTGATCATACAAGGAAGGCTTTCTAGGGAATCTGTTGAATCCTTGTCATTAGAGGTATTTAAGAGTTGGACTACTGTGTGTTGGGGATAGGTTTTTGTAAGTTCAAAGGATAGATTTGACTAGACAGATGTTTGATGCTCCCTGTGCCATGATGATGTCTTCAATACTTTCTTTCTCCTTGGCTCTGTCACAGTTTCTGACATTTCTTTGGGGTGTTCACTTGCTTGCTTTCTACCTCAAGCCTTTCTGTGTCTTCTAAAATCCTTGACATCTAAAGGATCTAGACTGTCTGACACTGTTTAGAAATGTTTTGGAATGAAATCACTGTATAAGCACAAAGTTTTCTCATTATGTGTCAAATAGGAAGTTATTTATGCCATAATTTTCTAGAGATAGCTAGAAGTTAAAGAGTTATCAGTCTGCCTATTGTGTATGTGCATGTATAGATGTATCAAACAGAAAGATTGTATATAATTTCCTTTAATTATATCTTAGCCTATTAAAAGCCAACTGAATGCATTTTGTACCACATGATCAATGGTGCAAAATCATTTGCATTTCATTGCTGAAAATTTATTTTTGAGATTCAGTACTTGAGGCTGTAATAGATTTCCTAATTCTAAATCACAAAATTATGTTCTGCCTAAATTACAGTGTAACTTGACGCAGAACATGCTTTGTATCCAAATATAGGATTTCATGTTTGTGTGAACTGCAAAAGCATTCTGTTAAAGATGGTTTTGCATAAACTTGCATTTGTTTTACTGTATTTAGTGTGTTTATAGAATAATCTATATTTATGTAACAACTTTCCCACTACAAACACACATGAACACAGTGAAAGAACTTTGAAGTTGTAAAGTCAATTATTTCAATTCAGAAAATGAGAGGGTGCTGAAATTCTGGGAGTTGGAGGGTTTTTGTTTGTTTGTGGCTTTGTGAGTAGCTGTTGGTTCTTTTTTTTTTTTTTTTACCTCATTTGCTAAATGAACTCATTGGGCTGTGTTTGATTACAGTCCCATAATATTCTTTGTGTTTCTAGGCTCTGCTCTTGAGCGTGGTCTTGGAGCTGCTCTTAGCTGACAAATAGACTTGGCAAATCATGTGCAAAATGAAGAAAAAGATCTGTTTTGTAATTGTCACGATCCTTTATCAAGTAAAAGAGGAGCCGGCACACTCTTATGAGGAAAAACAAGAATGGCATTTATTCAGGGGTGAGGTGCACTTATATAGGGTCTGAGGGGAAGGTTCTAGCAACAGGGAGGAACATGGGTGGAACTTAGATGTACAAGGAAAGAGGGGTGTCTAAAGGTAATGGCAGCCAAAATGCTCTTAAAAAAAATTAATTTCCTCCCTTTACCAACAAATACAAATCTAAAAAAAAAAACCAAACCAACAAACAAACAAACAAAAAGTAAAACCAAAATCCTGCAGTGTGAGAGGTCAGAAGAATCTACTATAATGCTTTGAGAGTTTAAAACACCCATTCAGACACACTCCTTATATTACATGTACTGAGGTGGCCACTTTTAAGTAGCTTCCCTGCCAGTGTGCAGAGACCCAGACTCATCTTTCACCTAAGATGGGTGATGAGGTTGTTCCTATAGTTAGGGAAGAGTCCCAGTATAACTTGTAAAAATAGCTATGTAGAGCCATTCAAGGCATCCTGCTGCTTTTGGACTACTCCATGGTTCTGGGTTTCTTTCCACAGACCAGTGAAGAAAAGGGAAGGAAGGTGAGATAAAGGTATCTTGGATCTCATCCCAGTATTGAGTTAAAAATAAGGCTTTCCCCCCAAATATATAGTTAGCATATAAAAGAACTCTCAATACTGTAGCTTACAATGAGACACTTGTCAGATTTCTTAGTAATGTTAGTTGATGGATCGGGAAATATGTTTTCCAAGGAAACAATTTCTGGTCATTTTAAGATGCTGTCATTTATCCAATTTGAACTTCTAGAGGTGTAAAGTCAGTTAAATGAAACCAGTCCTCAAAGTGTTCAAACAACCTTAAAATTAAACTGCTTCAGTAATATAGGTCTATAATTAAGTGAAAGCAGTTTTCACAGGCAGGAGCAGAAGAAACATTTGCATCTTTGGACCATAGGCAACCTTAGCACAATTACGCATTCTCTGACAAAAAAAAAAAAAAAAAAACAACTATTCAGAAATTTCTGTCTAGCTGAAGACTCAGTTTGGCTGAAATACCTGAAAGTATGGATAGTTACATCAAGTTCAGTGAGGACATGGTGAAGAGGCCAGTGGAAAATTTTTATCTCAGGCATCATCAATAACCTCAGGATCAGCTATACATAAAAAGGAAACCACAATCTTACTGCTGTTCTTGTTCTTCATACAATTATTTGCATGGAGTTTTCCACCTCTGTTTTAGCTCTGATTTGTCTCACCTATGTTTATGTACCTAACAGAGGTACTGAAGTTGGAAACGCAAGTATACTTAACAGCTAAGAAGAGACAAAAGCACCTACACAAGATAATTAAGATGGTCTCAACCTACAACAGAGAGGCTTGTCTCTGTCCTCTGACACCAGCCAGTGCCTACAGCAATCATGCTACCAAAATAGGTTCTTCAGTTAATTGGGTCAATCAGAATCCATCTGGGACTTTGTCTTAAATTAGATTTAAAAATTGATGCTCTCTTTCTTTATAGTGTTTTTTTTTTAAAGTACCTGAACATTAAATTCTTGTATTTGATTAGTTTTTGATCTGTGCTACAATCTAATACAATAACACAATGTAAGCAAATAGCTAGGTGATATTACGCTGTGATCCTGGCAGACTTTCTAAGGTAATTAGGGTCAATGTGGATCAGTTTTACGCCTTCAGGGAGTAGGGGTAGCCATACACTAAATGATTCAGAGAAGCAACAGAGAGTATGTTAGCAGAAACAATAGGACTGCCTTGGATCATTGTGTTAATTTAAAAAATACAGAGAAAGAAATATGCATGAATGAGTCTAAGACTTCAGGTTCTTGGCCTGTGGAAATGCTGTTTTCAACTTGTAATATCCCTAGTGGCAGAGGGTGTCATCTTATCTGCTGGACAGCTGTAAGCCTGAAAATGCTGACTGTACTTACTCTATTGGCAGGGACTGTGGGGATTAGGCCAGAATTTAGGCACGTGGTTGTTAAATTCCTAAGCTGAATGCTCCAAAAAATGTTGTAAACAAATCTTCAGCACAGCAGGAGCAATTCTACATGAATATTATGATTCTTTTCCATGAGGAAAGTTGACACTAATTCTTGAAAAGAAGAAATAAACACAGGGAGTCTGTAGGCTACAGTGCAGATGAAATCCATAAACAAATGAGATTCTATTGCAACAGGAAGGAGAAGACAGACAATAATTATGTGACAGTCAGCACCTACCATAAGATATCATAGAAGACAAATAGCAAGGGTTAAATCACAGATGTGGCAGTTCAACATTCTTTCTTAGACATTACGTATCAGGTGTCATGTTCAAATACCAGAGAGAAGAAAACCTCTGTTAGGAGGCATGTAAGTGACCTTCATACACCCAAATGCTGTAAGCACGTGTTTTGAAAGGGTGAAATGAAATACTATTACATAGAACAAAAGAAAAATACTTTATTGGGCTCAAAAAAAAAAAAAATCTGTGACACATTGACTCCTTAGTCTTTTTTCCAGATCTGTAAAAGAAGAATGATAATCTCACCCTGCTGCCCACTGTCTATGCAGTGAAATTCCCATTCAGAGATTTTAAGGCCAGAGGCTCAAATTGCTCATCATATATGATGTGCTTGGATGCATAAAATTTCATTCATTATTCCTGCATTTAGCCTAGTAATTGGCATTTGACTAAACAGTAGCCTCTTGTAAAAGTCTGAGCCTTCTCGGAAGACTGTAAGACATGGAGTTTGTCTTTCCTGATAGCTTTTGATTAAAAATATATTACTCGTTTCCAGCTTGACTTAATCTAGCGTTAGCCACTGTATCTTGAGATGTTTCTTTCCTAGTCTGTAAATCTTACAGGGGTAGCACAGTGAGCCTTGAACTGAATACCACTAGATAGCCATGTAATAAAAGCAAGAATAGTACTTCATTTTGCTCAGCTACAGTAACAATATTTGATGTGGGGAAATGTCGGGTGAGGGTTTGATATAAAGGCATTTGGATTACAAGCAGTTCTCCACAGCCTGCCTTAATTGTATAAACGTTCCAATTTTCAGTTGATAAAGGGTGAAATAATGATAAGTATTACATTACAGGACAATCTGAGACTGTTTATTAAAAGTGTACAGAAGATATTTTCTCAGCAGTCCTATCATAAGAACACAGTGCAAACTAAGACCAACACATCACTATAATAACCCAATGGTCAAAAAATTAATTCAGATAAAGAATAAGAAAACCCAACAATTTTATTTTTGTCCTTTCATACATTGAAATGACATTTAAAGGCAGACTCATTAAGCTCTGCTTTTCACCTGATAAATAACCAAATCTCTGCTAATATTTTTGAACGCTTCATTTGCTCTAGTGGAACCAGTTTATGTTCTTTTTGCTTGGTGGTTTCTTGAGAATCAAATGACAAGGTAGACTTACATCTCCAGCCCTGTATATTTTAGTAAGGGTATGCTGACAGAGGCGGATTACTGTCCATGTTTGGCACGATACCTCTATGCCATGCAAATATTCGTGCTTTAAAACACCCAAATCAAACCAATTTGGTCCAATATTGCTGGATTGTAGCTGCTAAAAGGAAAGGAAAAGAACTTTTTTACTTCATCAAACAAAAGAAAAGAAGTAAGTGATGTTCTTATAAGGCTAAGTAGAGCACATCTTGCCTTGCTATATATAGAGTTGTGTTCCCTATGGCTCATTATTGGAGGCCAGTTCTGTTTAATAACTTCATCAGTGACCTGGACAAGGGAATCAAGTGCACCATCAGACACTTTGCAGACAACCAAGTTGGGTGGGAGTGTTCATGTTGGAGGGCAGGAAGGTTCTCCAGAGGGATCTGGACAGGCTGGATTAGCGGGCTGAGGCCAACTGTGTGATGTTCAACATGGCAAAGTGTTGAATTCCACACTTAGGTCATGACAACCCCATGCAGTGCTATAGGCTTGGGGCAGAGTGGTTGGAAAGCTGTCTGACAGAAAAGGACCTAAGGATGCTTGTTTCTAGTGGCTGAACATGAGCTAGTAGAGTGACCAGATAGCCAAGAAGGCCAGTGGCATCCTGGCCTGTATCAGCAATAGTGTGGCCAGCAGGACCACGGCAGTGATTGTCCCCCTGTACTCGACACTGGTGAGGCTGCATCTTGAATCCTGTTTGTTTTGGGCCCCTCAAGACAAGACATTGAGGTGCTGGAGTATGTCCAGAGAAGAGCAACAGAAGGGTCTAGAGTACAGGCCTGATGAGGAGCAGCTGAGGGAGATGGGAGTGTTTAGTCTGGAGAAAAGGAGGCTTAGGGGAGACCTCATCGCTCTCTACTACAACTAGGAGGTTGTAGCCGAGTGTTCGTCTCTTCTCCCGTCTAACAAATGACAGCAAAAGAGGAAATGGCCTCAAGTTGTGCCAGGGGAGCTTTAGACTGGATATTAGAAAAAATTCTTTCCTAAAAGGGTTATCAAACAGGCTGCCTGGGGAAGTGCAAAAGTCATCACCCCAGGAGGAACTTAAAAGACTTGTAGTTGTGGTGCTAAGGGACATGGTTTAGTGGTGGTCTTAGCAGCCTTAGGCTGATAGTTTGGCTCAACGATGTCAGAGTTCTTTTCCAACCTAAGCAATTTTTTTATCCTATATTTCATGTTTTGAAGTAATGACAGATTTGTTAAGTGTCAAAAAAACCCCAAAAACCCCAAACCCAAAAAAACAACAAACAAACCAAAAAAAATGCCCAAAATGCCTCTTAAAGGGCATTCCTTTTTAGATCATCACAAAAGAAAAATACTATTGATTATCACCATGGTCATACACAGTTGAATGAGGAAAGCTTATCTCCTGCTTCTTACAGTTTATACCACAGGCTATAGTATGATAACATTGCACCTGAAAGATATTATATACTGCATCACACCCCACTATACTGAAATATATTTCTGTCTTAGGACAAATACATCCCTGATGAGGACTAGTCATGTCACATGGCTGCAGAAGACAAGTGTATTCCATAGCTAAAAAGGCATACTATGTTCTTATTCTCAGATACTTTCCCAAGAATTGCAAGAAGCATCTGAGAATAAGAACATAGTATGCCTTTTTAGCTATGGAATGCAATTGGGTTTGGAAACACATTATTTATATTGAGTATTTTGTCTGTCATAATCAAATTACATACTAGTGTACATCTTCTATTTCACTTTCAGATGTTTCTGACATTTCTGTGTATTTTCTTTTTCAATAGAAATCTTATAACAAAAGCTAAAACTCTCATCTCAGGTATAAGGATATTTATTGACAACTGAATTTGGAATAATTGCTGTTTTTCAGAAAAGGTTGGGGTTTTTCTGTATTTTTTTAAGTTTTAGTATTGAAAAAAAAAAAGAGTCCTTGCAAGGCCAATTAATAATTTATTTATTGATCACAGTGTTTGAAAATGTGAAAAACCAAGGTTAAGGTTTTTAGAAAACATGTGATCTCAACAAACTACATAACAATAACAGCAACTTGTACAACATGCTTGCTGACATGTCTAAAATAGTAAGGAACTATTTTTCATACAAATAAAAATATCCCTGAAAGCCTTTTGGAAAAGCAAAAGAATGTCTAAAAAGTAAAAAAAAATAATTTGAAATGTAACACTTATAAGCCTGCTCAATTTAATATATGACACTCAATAATCCAGATATTTTCTCATGGACTAATAAAACAGTGACTGTCATTCTTGCAAATGCAGTGATAAAGCACTATCTAAGAGTGTGGCTACTCCATTTTCACAGCCATTCATGGTGTCAGGATTGTATTCCAATGAGGTACAAGACTGAAAATGGTTTAGACCTAGTCATTCATTCACACTACACTTTGCAGGAAAGAGTTTCTATCTGTCTCTTTTGAACTTATCAACAACCTCCTATCTTTCTTGAGGTTAAATTGCCAAGGATTTATTTTGTGATCTGCTGGAGTGGAGTACTCCGTCACTCTCTGTATACTCTCTGTCAGTTGTCTGTCTTTAATGAACCCAGGATGGGTTTATAAAAGGGAAGTTACATTTTATGAAGCCCATTACTGAGAACTGTAGTTAGGATTTTTAGATGTGTTTAATAGTAAAACAGATCTGCAGGATTAACATACCATTAAATTTTTTTCAAGTGTAGGCAATAATGTGATAATAGCATCCTACAGAAAAAAGAGGCTCTTCCCTGTTCAACAGTTCATTAAATGTGTCTGCATCATTATTAATAGCATTAAAATTGTGATTTTGAATACAGTCTGTATTCACTGTACTAGGACCTTGAAAATTCTATACTATAGTTAGTTTATAAATCATGCTAATACCTATTAGGTAATCAGTATCAGTAAGTTAATAACCATCAGTTTAGTAGTTAAGCAAAGAATTGCATGTATCATAAACTTAACACATTCACTAATACTAATTCTTTATAATATTATTGCCTCAAGCTGAAACATTTTCATTATTTTTGAAGTTGCCTCTTCTCTGCTTCCCCCATCCTGTTTTCTTTCCTTTATGCACACCCCAAGGTTTTTTCATGTTAAAATGCTTGATTTTTGAAATTAACTCAGGATGAACATTTTAAAGGGGAATATGACCAACTGTCAAATGCAAGGCTCCCCAAGGAGAAAGAGACTGGACCATTAATATGGGAGAAGGAAAACTACTCAACTACCTCTTCTATGTAATAATTCTTTGCTCTGAAAACTCAGGTTTGAAACAAAAGAAGATGTTAAGGGTCTGAAATTGCTCAAAGTGTCAGTGAGAATGTGGCAGATTAAGTTACAAGGCAATAGAGACAAGTGGACAAAATGTGTCATTGAGCTGAATGGACATATGTACATACAAAATGTTGTTTGCTGGGGTTTTTACATGTTTAGAATCTTTGGGGAATTAGCAAGCTAACTTTGCAGCATATCATGGTAAATCTCTGTTGTCACATAAACTGAATCAAAGACCAAAATGAGATAGGAATATACCATTAAAAAGGTTGGAACTTTACTCTTTTTTTAGCTGTGTCAAAATAAGTTTGATTGGGTCTTGAGATTCTACACCTGGAGAAATGTAGGAAGTCCATTATCTCATTAAAAGAAGTATTAAACTAGGAACTGTTATGACAGTAACTGCAGAGTGATCAGGTAAGGACATAAAACTGGAGTGAACATTTGAAAATTGCAATCCCTAGTCCCTTGTTGCTACACATAATACTGGTCACAAAAGCAGAAGATCTGGCTCTATATTCTACTCTGAGAAAGAAGAATTAGTCTTAAACTCCTCAGTTAAAGACTCTCCAGGAGAGGAAAGGAGAGAAAGGAGAACTACTTATCCTATAACCTCCTTCCTCGCAAATCCTGGTGAAAGTGACATGAAGAAAAAGACATACTAGAACTTACAAGGAAGAGTATTCACAAAATAATTGTTCTCAGAGTCATTTGATTATAGAAAGGGCATTTTCATCCAATATACATTAGAATCCAAGGGCTGCCTAAAGTGAGATTGGAAGAAAATTCAGAGATTGAATTAGTGACTTTGCAAGTAATTGTCTCTCCTTAAACACTGACTCCTGTGCATAACAGTGTTTCAGTTCTCCATTTTGTATGATATTACAAATGTTTATGGCCTTCTTGGAACTCTTTCAACTGTGTTCTGTCTATGAGTTAAAAAGAGATTACTGAGACAGATCTTCTTTACAATTTTTCTAATCTCAGGAAATCTTATATGGCTAGTGATGTCACTTCCATGGAGAAGAAATGATTCAATTTATTTTATGGACTTCTGCAGAAGAAAAGAATCACTGGAATGAAAAAAACCCAAACCTTGAAAAATTAATAAATAATGCAAGCTACCATGAATCTGCAGCTGCTCTTAAAGTCGGTGATTTTTGCAGTAATTCCCTATGTTCTCTTTTACATATAAAATTGAGATAACCTGAAATTCAGTAGTCATATAGTAAAGCTGATCGATTGAACTCTGATTTTACTTCATATTATTCCCTATTCATGGTCTTTTCAATGTTTAATCTCCTTTACATTATTAGACTTTCAATCCTCGATGATTCAGCCCTTAATTTATTTCCTCTTTGTTCTTCAATTTATTTCTTCCCATAAGTATTTCCAGGATCGTTTGTGAATTAAAACAGAAGGGAAGACCAGCCTAACTAACATGGACTTATATAAATGCCCTATGTCATGGGTTTAGAAACTGGGCAAGCAGTTGTTCTATATTTTAAGTACAGTTGCATTTACAGCCCTGTTTGCCTCATTAAAGTAATCATAGAATGGTTTGGGTTGGAAGGGACCTTAAAGATTATATAGTTTCAACCCCCCTACCATAGGCAGGAACACCTTCCACTAGACCAGGTTGCTCAAAGACCCATTCAGCCTGGTCTTGAATACTTCCAGAGATGGGGCATCCACTATTTCTTTGGGAAACTTGTTCCAGTGCTTCACCACCATCACAGTAAAGAATTTCTTCCTAATACCTAACATAAACCTCATCTGTTTCAGTTTAAGGCCATCACCCATTGTCTTATCACTACATGTCCTTGCCAAAAGTCCCTCTCTAGTTTTCTTGTAGACTCCCTTCATGTACTGGAAGGTTCTATAAGGTGGCATCCTGTCATCTCCCAGCTGAACAACCTCAATTCTCTTAGCCTGTCTTTATATGAGAAGTCCTCCAGTCCTCTGATTATATTTGTGGCCCTCCTCTGGACTTGCTCCAGCAGATCCATGTCTTTCTTATGTTGAAGGCCTCATAGGTGTTTGCAACACTTCAAGTGGGATCTCACAAGAGTGAAGTAGAGGGAGAGAACCACCTCCCTCAACCTGGTGACACTGCTTTTGTTGCAGTCCAGTCCAAGACACAGTTGGTTTTCTGGTCTGCAAGCACACATTACCAAGATAAAGTCCACCAACCACGGTGAGTTCTTCTTAGGGTTGCTCTCAATTCATTCTTCATCCAGCCTGTAATTGAGATTGCCCCAACCCATGTACTTGGCCACTTTGAACTTCAGAAAGTTCACACAGACCCACTTCTCAAGCCTGTTCTGAATGGCATCCCTTCCCTCCAGGATGCTGACTGTAACACACAAGTTGGTGTTGTCACACTACAGCTGTATAGAATTCTTGATTTTATACCATCATCTGATTTATTTTATGTTTCTCCTAGTTTGTTTTCCACTGAGTAATATTAAGTAATTCCTAGTTAAATGCTAAGGTGTCTTTTAAGAAACAATAGTAGTCAGTTATATATTACCTTCCAAAATGTATTAGACTCTAATCAAACACAGTTACATGCACTTAACTTTATGAAAAATATTCTATACAAACAATCACTTCAGTTGTTTTTTTCTGGCTGTGTTTGTTTTGTTTTGTTTTAATATTTATTGAAAAGTTCTTAGCACTTTTGGAGAATTTGTTACTAGGTAATAGGTGATGGCAGTGGGAATTGAGGCAGTGGGAAGACTCCTGAGGACTGAAAGTAAGCAAATATCACCTCTGTTTTCAAGAAGGGCAAGAATGGGGATCTAGGGAACTATGGGTTGGTCGCCTCACATCGCAGGAATGTGGCTGTGAGAAACCAACATGGATTTTTGAGGGGGAAATAGTAACCTCAAAAGCTGGAAGACTTCTACAATGAAAAGGGGAGAGCAGTAGATGCTATTTATGTTGATTTTTGTAAGGCTTTCAGACTGTCTCACATCATATCCATATGGAAACATTAATGAAGAATGGACTAGATAAGAAAACAGTGAGGTGAACTATTAACTCAAATGGTTGTGATCAGAGACACAAAGTCCAGCTGGAGTCCAATTATTCGTGGTTTGCCCCAAGGGTTACATGCTGTGGCCACTACTGTGTAACATTTTCATTGATCATCCCCAGCAAATTTACAGATGACAATTGGCTTATGTACTGCAGGGTTGGTCTTCAGAAGGACCTTGATGTCTGGAGAAATGAGCAGATAGGACCTCATGAAGTTCAAATGGAAAATGCCATGTGCATAACCTCAGGCACCAGGACAGGATGGAGCCAAACAGCTGAATAGCAAGTTGGCAAGGAAGGACCTAGGGTTCTGGTGAATAGCAAACTGCCCTCGAACCATCAATGCGCTCCTGCAGCATAAAAGGCCATTGGGCACCTGGGCTGGATTATGCAGCATGTCAAGGGAGGCGATCCTTACCCTCTGCTTAGCCCTGGTGAGACACATATGAAGTGCTGTGTCCAGTGCTGGACTCGGTACAAAAGAGACATGAACATCCTAGATACAGTCCACTCAAGGAACGTGAAGATAATTAAGAGCTCAGAGCATCTGTCACATATGGAAAGGCTGAGAGAGCCGGGACTATTCAGCTGGAGGAGAGAAAGCTCCACAGGATCTTATCAAGGTTTTTAAATTCTTTATGAAAGAAGTAAAGAAAATGGAGCTAGACTCTTCTCAATGGTGCTCCATGACAGAACAAGAGGTAATGGGCATAAACTGAAAAATAGGGAACTCCACATAAATATAAGGAACATATTTTTTCATATGAAGCTGGAATAGATTTTCCAGAGTGTAATACTCTGGCCCCAGAGCTGCGGGCTTATGGGCTCAGGGGGGAGTTTTACTTTAAAAAATACATATATAGGGTTCTTTAATACCTTGAGATAGCATCAAGAGAATAAGACATGGACTTGTTCCTGAAAGGTATCTTTATTCATTTAGGGGAGAAAATAAGGGAACTTGGCAAAGGTTCAAAAAGGGACACAAGCTAGTCAAAATCCATTCCCTCCATCTCTCAGCCACTCAAAGCATCAAGAAGGGAGAAAAGAAAGAGAAGCAGAGGGAGTAAGAAGAGAGAAGGAGAAAGAGAGAGACAGATTATATAGTTACCATTAGAACCTTGTGAAAGACCAGCTGTCACATATCCAGATGGTAGGGTCATGACATGTGGCAAACATATGCCTTTGATTTTATGTGCTCTGGTCTCTGCAGCCAAACCCTCCACTGGCCAGGGTGAGGGCAGTGTTCTCACTGTACCTGCCAATCCGAGCCTGGGTCAGGGGTCTTATAGTTTTCTCAGGCTTTTTGTGACTGATAGCTGCTCCGGGGCTTCCCCAAGTAGGTTCCAGGGTCCTGCCATGACGAATACGATGCCATCCCACCCCTGTGAGGTTCAACCCATCCCTTTCCCCTCCATACACACACCTGTACGCTACAAGAGGGTTATGACCCAATAATTACTGATCTGGTGTCTAACAGAGTGGCTGTGGAGTCTCTAATCATGGAGACATTTAAAACCTGATAGGATATGACCCTAAGCATCCTTCCGTGGGTGACTTTGCTTGAACAAGGTGGTTTGACTAGATGACCTCCAGAGGTGTCTGCCAGGCTCAGTCATTCTATGATTGTGTAGCAAACTGTTTAAGGCTGAGAAATTGCCATCAAATCAGTTACTGCTTACTTCTTTTTGCAAAAAGTTGACATTTTCCTCTGAAAAAAGTAATAATCTCTAATGTTGACCACAGCCTAGAAAAGACTGTGGTTAAGGCACTTTTACTTGGTGTAAAAACTACTTATTTATCTTCCTTTCAGAATGTGACTAATTTAAAACACCTAAGACATACTTAGATCTTAGTTGCCTCCTAAGCTTGTTCTTTGAAACCAGTGGCAGTTCTGAATTGTAACTGCAACTATATGTTTAACAAACTACAACAGAGAAAGTTTCCTTTAAAATAACTCATATGGGCTCACAGAATCATAGAATGATTACAGACTTTCAAGATTGAGTCCAACTATTACCCCAGCACTGCTATGTTACCACTAAATCAAGTTCCCAAGTGCCATATCTACATGTTCATACATACGTGTGAATACACTTAGATGGTGTATCCAGTGGTCAGAGATTTAGACAAAACTCCCAGATTATGTATTTAGCTTTCTCCCCAGTTACAATTGCAGGAAACCTTCCTCCTCTGATATTTGAATTTGAAAAATGAATGAATACTTGCTTGTTTCACTAGGGTATTGTCAGGCTTAATAAACCTATGTTAAAGGCTTTGTTTGAAAGTGTCTGTAATGTCAGATCTCTTTGTACAAGCTATTACAAGAATACACAGATTTCTATCTTGTGGCAGCATTCTTGGTATCATTGTCATGGGCCTTCATTTTAGAGTCCTAACACAGTAAAAAAACTATTCACAACTAAAACACCCCTTCCCAAGAAAAAAATCCTTTACCCAATTTGAGAAAACCTGCAGGACAGTTTCATTATATAGGTCATAGAATTTTTGTTTATATGCTTCAAATATAATGGTTGTCTTTTATAAAATGTTTACTTTTGCTTTGCATTTTTAGTTACCCAAGCACAAACACTCACATAGACATGTGACCACTTACAAGAGACCAGTTTATAAAGTTCTGCTTTTACTTCAGTTTGATAAAAAATGTTTTAATAAAAATTGTCTTTTCAATTAAAAAGCCAACTTCTCTTCAAGATGAGAAGCTTCAAAAGGGTTGCCTACGGAGACAAAACTGTTTGTCTTTAAACTGCAATATTACAAGTACCATAGAAGGGTTTGGATTCTTGCTGGGCTTTAAAACTTGTAGTATATCATAATTTATTTAATACTACTTGAAAAGAGCAGGAGTTGTGGAAAGAGATATTAATTGTTCCTCCTTTTTCAGGGTTCTGTATTCAACCAGAACTAAGTTTGACAATGAAGAAAAAAAAAAAAAAGAGACATCAATAAAAGTTCTTTTATAAATAAGCAATATACAATAAACAGCAAGCTTTTTGAGAAGGTATAAACACTACCATCTCAGAAGTATAGAGTAACTGCCAGCCTTAACCTGTAGTGGTATGGATTTGTGTGCTGTAAGAGAATGGAAAAAAGATTAACCTGAACTGGGACACATATTCCTTATCCCATTAATATAAATATTTTGTAGTATAAATATAATAGAAAAGTGATTCATATAAAGGTAATATAAAATTGGCTTATTGTTAACAAAATGGTCATGCGGAAAAACTCAATCTGAATGCAACTGATTGTCCATAAGGTTTAAGTGTAAACAACTATATATAAGAATGTTTCATTTTACCTGGACTATTCTGCTCATAAACTCCTAAGATGTAGATTTCTGTAAGCTACATGATTTTCAATTTAACTCCAAAATCTGCTCAAGGACTATATGGTTTTGCAATATGAAAGTCAGATATGAAAGTTTGGTGCAAATAACTTAGTAGAACTTTCTGCTTAACTCTTCTTCAAGAGCCAGCCCAAAATCATGGGCTGCTAAACCATTCTGCTACTAAAGGATTATTTTTTTTTAAATCTTTTTTTTTTTAAAAAATCAAATGCTTTTCCATTTCTTAGTTGTCTTCTACTTTCAAATTCCAAGCTTTATCTCCTTTTGCTGTATGACACATCTCATCCAGTGTGTTTTAAACAAAACCTTTGATCTTGCTCTCTTTCCTATAATTAATCTATCCATGTGTCTGTGTAATTTTAAGAAATAACAGCAGTGGTTTTTCTTTGTTGTTGTTGTTTTTCTTCCCTACAGAACCTTATTTTGCCTTGTTTTCTTGAAACAGCATGTTTTCTTGGTATGATGCATCATACATTGATATTTTATTTGCTTCCTCAACAGTTTCCCCTGGATTATTGGCCTGGATACTACAAGCCCTTTTCTTGTATTTTTGTCATGGCTGATGGACATGTGAAAATCATGCAGCAATCCATTCAATCCATTTGTACTATAGAAGTCTCTCCTTGATGTTTCATAATTGTACAATGAAGAATTTCATAAAATCTGCAGATTTTGAGGTGATAAAAAAAGTCTTTGTAATTCATAGTGCAGATCAAGAGTAATTAATTAATTTTCAATAAATATCATTAATTTAGTGATGAACTTCCAGCTCACTTCTGATTGAATTTCACACTATTGCACACTGACAGGGTTGCAAATTTGGAAATCTCTAATTGAATTGATAGTGATATTGCAGCAAATCTGGTGATGGTGAAAAAAACAGTGCAGTACTTGAAATCCAGGATTGTGTAGCAGGAAAAGTAATCTTTGGTATTTTGCCAAGCAGATATCACTTTGCATGAGTGACTAACCTGTCTTCTTCATCAAAACTAAACAGTAGAAGTTACATTGATAACTGACTTTCAAATACTCTGCAATATGCAACGGTCCAACAGAAATTGCCATTCAGTTCAGGTGGGATAGTTTTCTCAGTGTATTTGTTAAGTGTAAGTTCCAGGAGGTCAGGGGAGAAGGCAAGTGATAGATTAGTAGGCTAAGCAGCTACTATTCATTCACCTTTTATTTATACTCACACTCCTGGTTTCCTCCTCTAAATTTTTGGTTCCATTTTTATTAACACATACTTTTGGAATCTTACTTTGCTCTGTGTTGCCATTTGGCTGGTCTTTGTACTCAGTAAAACTTACCTTTTAATAACTGAAGCATAAATTAATTATAGGCTATTTTTCTCTACTTCCTCTACTTTATTTTTTAAATAATTTTGTTTCGTGCTCTAGGGAAAAAAAATTAACTTGACAAGTTAAAATGTGTAGCTAAGAGGAATGTCTATTTTTTTTTTTTTATTCTGGCATTTTTACTGGTAAAACTAACTCTGTTTTTCATATGGTCTTCAGAGAGTTAATAAAAGCCAGAAAGATATCACGTTAGGCATTAGCACTGACTTGCAAACCATACATAAATGGCATTCTCATTACACCCTGAAAAGGGTGTTGGATTGGGTAAGCTAAAGCAATACTGACATTCATAACTTTTAAAGCAGCATTGATATAAGAGTATGAATAAGAGCATACTGACAAGCCATACAAAAATTTTTCATCCAGAAGGTTGAATAGTTTAGGAAAGCTCAGCATTTGTAACACTCAGCTCAGACTGAAAACTGCTAGAAATAGACTACACTGGCAGCATTCAGCCATTTGAGTATTTTGAACATTAAGCAGCTGGGCAAGAGTGATCTTCTTAAGCTATCATTGAATACATCATCAACTCAGAAGCATACACACTTCAACAAAGTTAATTATCATTCAGTGTCTAAAGTAACATGACCACTGCTTGTTTATCAGGTTACATGTGTAAGTATCCAAACTAGGTAGAACCTGAAAAGAACCCCACATTTTTGTATTCTTTTATTCCTGTTAATCTTTTCAGAAAGTAAAGCTTGCTGGTATTTTTGTTTCTTTTTGGTTTTGGTTTTTTTTTAAGTGAAAGGGATTCAATCTTGTCCATATAAATTACCTTGCAAGTATTCATCTCAAGCTTCTATGCCAAAATGTAATCCCAAATTGAGAGCCAAGCAAGGTTCCTGAAGCATCATTGCTCTCACAGAAAGATTAATCCACCACAGTGTATGTAATATATGCAGGGGGTAAACTACTTCTCCTATAGCACCTCTCCATTCCTGGCAGCATGTTCTTATGTCTGGAACCATCATACATTTACATGCGATTTTCTCCACTTTGTCTGTATTCATAGCTTTAATCCCAGCAGTTCCTTTCTAATGCTCCTGTGATTGCCAAAGCACACGAATAAATCCTACTGTAAAACTCCATGTACCAGTAGGTCCTGGCTGCCCTCCATGGAAGGGTGGTAGGTACTCACAAACTGAAGGACCAGCTTTTTTTCCTGTGTGAAGTCAAAAACTGCAATCTTTAAAGGCTGGAAGAAACAAAACCTTCTCATTACTCTAGACAGAATGACTTGCAAAAGCTGCCAGCCTAGTGATCTTCTGCTTCCTTTTGTGCCCAGCATCCTCTTGGCATTGCATTTAAATTAATGAATACAACCATTAATCAATCACCTGCTTCAGTCAGGTGAGGCTACAAGTGTTATACTAAAGAAAATAGGTGAAAACAAAGTATAGGGGAAGCTAATGACAAAAATGGAAGTGCATAAGTCTTTTATTGACTGTTTCATTGTCTTTACCTGCTTCTGGTTCTGGAAAGATTCTGTAGCCTTTTCAGACACTTTTCTGTGCAAAAAACATGGAAGTCTTGGAAAAATACAGAGGCAGTACCTGGAGTGGTGTTCTGAAGCTGTTTTCTTTCTGCTGCTGGGGCATTTGGCAAGCCCTAAGCATTGGAGCAGAATGCAAATCTGTAAAAGGAAGCAATCTGGCTGGAGAAATGTTGGCAAGGGGAGTAATTTTCTGTACCATTAGGGAGTCTTATGCTCTGGAGTTCAGCCCATCAAATCACAGCAGGAAAATTGCCTGTTAGACCTTCCAAGTGCTGCTGACCTGTGCCTGCACTGACCTTATTGGTATTCAAGCCCTAGTGCTTGGATATAGGGAGGCAAATTGGCCTTCTTAATGTTACACAAAACAAAGAATACTTAGAAAAGAGTCTCTGATTCAATATTCTACCTCTGCCAATGTAAGAGGCTTGTCTGGCCCATGTTGTGGTTCACTGTTGTGTCTATAGGAGTGGTCAGGGCTACCGAGTGGTCAGGTACATTGAGCAATAAGTGGTTTTTTGCAGCATTGCTGTCGATGGTGCAAGAAGAGACACGTGGACCTTTGCAAAAGAAGGCCTTCAGGTTATTGCTGAAATATTTAAGGACACCTCACACAAAGAAGTGTGTTAAACAGACTTATCTGATGAAACCTCCAGCATTTCTTAAACAGAATAATTAACATATAATCATATTATTTCCCAAAATTTACAATGACAAGCAGTTCTCCAAAACTACTGTATGAACTGCAGGCTTGGTTTCCTTGACCCTGGTGACTCTGACATGAATGGGATGCCAGCAGACCTGTGTGATGAAGCCATGTTTCTTCCCTGGAAACTGGCCACCTCACCTTGTCACAAATACGTGCTAATAATTTTGACATTAGTAAATTTCTGCCTGGCACTGCTGGCAGACTGTCATGGTCTGCTGGGAAATTTTTACCTGTCATTTGTGGGCATAAAAAACATGCCAGGAATAATATTTTTGACAGGGAGAAGAGAGAGCCAATGACTCCTTGTGGGCTGGGGGCTCTCTGGGAGTGTCAGGGTCTTCCCATAATGTCAGGGTCTGGCAGCCAGGATTTGCCCCATTGCCCCAGCCAAGAACAGGGCAGCCAGGGGGCACCAGGGGCAGCCACAGCCATGGGCATCAGCCATCTCTCTGGGGGTTGTGATGGGCTCAGCGGGGCCCATGACTGGGCAGAACAGGATTGAAGTGGGCAGGGTGGGAAGAGGGCAGGGTAGGACAGTCAGGGTCCTTTGTGTCCTCAGAGTCTTGGCAATTTTGTCTTGCAGAGAGTGGGGTTTCCAAGCTGGGCTAGAACCACTGTGTTAACCACCATCTATCTGTGTGTCTGCACCATCCTGCCTCTGAAGAAATAGTTTATCAATCTTCCTTGGTTTGAAGGGACTGTAGACCTATTATTTTTTATGATGATGAGATAAAATGCTGGCAATACATATCATCACAATGCTCTGAGATTTAGCATACACATGTTCTGCTTGGCCCTTTTTCCTTTACAAAGTTGTACTGTAAATATTTGTTTCCCTCCTTATATGGAGGAATCCTTCCTCTCTTTGTCCAATATGACTTATAAATGTATGGAGGGCCCCACTGAGAACTCTTTTCTCCTCTCTCCAGCTGCAGAGTGATGGTGGAGTGGTTATTTAGACAGCTGAAGTTGAAGATGGAATTGCATCCAAAATAACTTTCATTATAATAAAACAGGGCAAAATATATGAATGCAACAGTTGGGTAAGGAAAATGTTAGCTTTTTATATCCAATATATATCTTTCAAAGTGTTTTGTGTTTCAAGAGCTTTCCCTAAGCTCACAACAGGGCAGGAGTCAGCCTGAACTCCTGATGACTCTCTGGAGCCTGTGCATCTGGGGACCCTAAGGCCATTTGGAGAAGTTTACATTCACAAGCAGGATTTCTAGATATTAAACAAATATTTCATGGACAAAAATTGAATTAAAATTATATTCTGTGTAATATAAAGTGTATTTTTTCAGCTCTATATGTAAATGAAATATACTTGTATTCTTTAATACTTTATAAAGTTGAAGTATGTGATCCGTCAGAATGTCTTACACATTCATACAACTGGAATGTGTTCTATGAAATCATGTGAATCCATGGTCACGGGAGGCCTGGAAAATAGAAAGTGCCTTGAATACATTACACATACAGTAGTTTCAATGACTGACATTATTAGTGTACACACAGTTTATTGGATTGTGAAATACCAAGGAACATCTTTCAGTGTTAACTTATAGAGTGGTAGAGTACCTTTCCACATGCTTTTTAATGTACCTGTGGTGAAGGGACTGCTAATCCATATGGAGTATATTGTGCTTGATTAGTTTTATGGAGTGTGTTGTGTAAGAGTTGATTTAATTGCTGAATAAAATATCAACTTACACGTAACTGTATGTGCTTTCTACTTTGGGGACATGCAGTGCCATTTAATTGGCTTGTGTAAATAGCTTGCTGTGTTTTGATACTTTAATAAAACCTTCTGGCATACCTTTCTCTTCACATTTCCTCACAATTAAGTGGATGGCAATATAGTCAACAACAAGTGCTTAAAAATACAGAACTTTATTAAAATTTATTAAACTTACATTTATGAACCAAGGAAAAAATTAGGAACAATGAAGTCAGACTGATGAATGTTAAAAATAAGTAAATAAGCCTTTAAACTAAATTCTGAAGTTTAACTACCAGAAGTGAAATAAGCGGAAAAAAGGAAAAAAAAACAGATAACTTTATTAGTTGTGATGTTCTGAGCCATCAGCATCCTTTTGGGCTTTTTTTCCCCCCATTTTCACCCACCCTTAAGCATTTTCTGTCATGAATGCTGCATTCTGACTTGTCTTTCAAAGTTTGTTTGGTTCATTTTATGGAAGTTCTGTAGCTATCACTTTTTTTTTTTTTCCCCGGGATCTCATGTCACTATCTCTGATACCATAAGCAGAAATGCATACAATTAGTCAGGAATATACCCATTAGAGCATCTCAGTATGTTAGATTTTACTGGTCACACAAGCAAGATATAAATGCTGAATCTCTCTATCATCATTTAAGGAGTCAGTTTTACTGGTATATTATATGGAAATATGTTTTTATTTTAAAGCAAATTCAGTGATTACCAAAAAAACTCCATTTATTCAGCACTGGGGTAAAGTTACAAAAGACAGAAAACAAGATTAGTCCTGAAATCGCATCCATTTGTTTTTTCCTTGTATGTATTTCAATTCTAACTTAAAATTAACGCTATTTTTTTTTCCTGTAGGTGTTTTCTTCTTCTTTCTCCTTCTTCTGGTATTACATTAGACACTGAGTAAAGGCTCTAATCCTCGCTATACCAGAACACCCCTCCTTTGTCTTCTACTAAGTGTCATTTATTTGCAATGGAATATTGCATCATGGTCCAGGGCTGTACCATGGCACTTCTGAGGTTTATATCACTTTTTTATATCCCTTTCTTCAAGTTGTTTGATTATAAATATTAATTAGCACCTTCCTGACTCCTGGTTTCTTCTCTTTATTATAGTCTTCTGAAGATACAGGAACATAAGAGTGGCTGTAACAGGTCAGATTAAAGGTCCGCTTGGCCCAGTAGCTCGTTTTCATAACTACCAATAACACCTAACAAACGTCCTAGAAAAAAGCATGAGAAGGATAAGCAAACAGCTGTGCTCCATTCTTCTTCCCTTCCCAAACACCAGGCAATATGCTGCTTATGGACTATCTGAACCAGCAGTGACATTTTTATTCTTAATTGCCTTTGATGAATGTTTCTTCTAGGAATCTTGCAAAACCTTCTGCATCTCATTCTGAGGTCAGTAAATGCATAGCACTCATATTAAACTCTGCCTTTTTTTTTTTTTGGTTTGTTTGTTTTTCTCTTGGAACATTATATATAGACTAACTAGTTCAGAAATAAAATACAATGTAATATCACAACTAATTAAATTAGGAATGGGTTGGTTAGATTTAACAAAAATCCCTTCTTCCTCTCTCACTGCTTCTCATATTTTTATTTTTATGAGGATACTGTGTACCTGCATAGACTCTTCCTCATACAGTAATACACATGTAACTGCATTATTTTTCAGGTATGTATCAGGAAAACTTTTTAATGATTCCTCCTTGCCTTCCTCCTTCATATTTTATTAATGTAGCTCCAGTTCTTTCTTGCCGAAGCAGTTTCCTTGTTAGATTTAAAACCCAGGAAATTAGTCTTTAATTTGCCTATAATTTACATTTCTGCATCACTTGATACATGGCTACAGAGTTCTGAAAGGAAATAGCCTTACCATTCATCTCCTTTCAGTTATGAATATTGAGCAGATACGTTTCAAGAAGCACAAGAAAATAATTTCCAATTAGAATCTGACAACATATAAAAATAAAGATCGTGTCTCTGTTAGTCTTGGTTCCAAAGTTGTTACTTTTAGGCCATGAAAAACTTATTTTAGAAAAAGCTATTGCTCTCTGGTTTCCCTCTTGTGATTTGGTGTGTGATTTTGAAGAGTTCTCAGCAAAATACCAGGAATAAAAATGGAAAAGAAAAAAAAATCAAATCCAAACCAAACCAACCAACCAACCAAACAAACAAAAAAACCCAAAAAAACCCCACTTCAGTTGATTTATAAGAATACTGAAATCTACATAAAGAATAGTTTCCAGAGTCTTTGGCTGAATATGGAGGCAGTCTACTTAGCTCCAGACAGAGAAAATATGAGGCAAGCCTTTCTATAACTCTTTTTTTCCTAAAATTGACTGAGAATCTCAAGATTAAAAACAAAAAACAAAACCAAACAAAACCCCACACCAAGACAGACAGACAAACCAACAACAAAAACAAACAAAACAAAAAAAAAAACCAGTTGTTCAAAATTAGACTCATAAAATGCTCTTTGCTTCCAGACTCAAGACTGAGAAGACAAGGAGCCAATAAACATGTCTCTCTTCTGTTTCTACACTTCTCTTCCTGTGAGAAATATAGGTGCAGACTTTTAGGAAAATTATTTCTTTCCAGGTTTTTTTTTGTTCCTGTTGAGAATATTATAAAAACATCAATGACATAGCAAAATACATCTGCATTACATGAAACATTACAGCTCCATGAGAAAATTAGAGTATATTACATAAAAAGTATTTACATATTTAACTAAAGATTTGCTTTAGAGGTATTTTAGTAGGAAAAGTACCATTGTTTTCTATACTTCGATTTTTATAGTTGCTTTTTAGATCAGAAGAAATTGAGATTTTTTTTTTCTCTCCTTTTGATACAAACCTAATTTTTCATTTAGAAATGCTGGAACTTGGTAAAAGATAATGTTTTTTCATTGCTTGAAATGCCTTGTGAGATGGATTTTGCTCTTTTCTTCAGCATTCATGCTGTGACAGTAGATCCTGTAAATCAAAGGATTACAGAAACTATTAAATAAACTTCAACATTTCTCACTTTGCAAGTCCTGCTCTCATCTTTGATGCACAGCTTCAGGGTCTGGATAGACTTTGTACACACTCTGCACCTCTTGAATGTGATGGTGTGTTCCCTCCCCCTCAACCTGACCTTTGTTTCCCATAGCCCTGCTCAAGCAATTACTACCAGTGGCAGTCATAGTGGATGTGACTGGTTGTGATGGCTGCACCCATTTGAAGTGGATTTGGGAAAGACACACGACAACATAATAGCCAAGGGCTAATTTGAGTATGTGCCAAACAAAATATGGTTGGTATGCAAATATAAGTCAATCATCTTACTCCATAAATAGTAAGGGCCCAGGGCCCATTTAACTCTCCTGCATGGCAGAGGGCTGCGTGCCAGGATATCATCTTGAGTAAGGACACCTCTCAAGGTTATTCCGTCAGGATGATAGATTCCTTATTGCATCAGATACTCTTAAGTGGATTGGGAATAAGCACACTGAAATTTTGAAATCTTAGCTAAGTTATATAAAGGACAGATTGTGCATATATCATCCTTAACACAAAAACTCTTACAAGTTTAGAACTAGGAGTGAATCCGGCTGAACCTAGACTCTTCTTCGATAAGGAGTTTAGAACACAAGGGGGTCCTTTCTGAAGGAGGAGGATCTCACTCACAGTTTTGTCTGACCTTGTCCTCTATGCAGTAAATACTTAATGTAACTTGCCAAGGAATCCCATCATACCTCTGTTGCATTTACCATTGTTTTATTGTAGCAACAATAATGTTGCTCCTCTCATGCTAGTGAAGGGCATGACTCCATCTGTGATACTGAGAAAACATTACTTGAATATCTCTCCAAAAGTATCATATGAACTGAGTTCTCTCTGCTCTCCCCCATCCTGGAACTTATCTGGAACACGCGAAGTTTCTTTATTTTATTTTAATTCTACATGGAATATCTAATTCAAAGCACACAAGAGTGCTGGAAGAAGGACTACTGATATAACATAATCCAAATTTCACACACTTTTGGATACAATCTTATTATTTAGAATAATAAAGCCAAGGTCACTAAAAGTGACCAAAGAATTGAATTTGATGTAAAAGACAAATGAATTTTTTAATGCAGTAAAGGTGAAATAATCTCATCCCTAAGGAAAAATCAAAGAAGTATGAGAAAAGCCGACTTGCATAAAGACAAAAAAAGAAAAATGAATGCAGGATAAGGGCCATACAAAAAACAATTTGGAAAAGGTGCAATGTATTACTAATAACAACTGGATTAGGAGTGAGATTTAATTACAGAGAAAATGTTTAATATAGTTTAGAAAGATTTTCTACTATACAGTGTAGACTGAGAAGGGAAATTGTCTCTCATAAAAAAAGCAAAATTTCATTACCTAATTTATCCAAGTCCCTGTGATAATTTTTACTTTTACCTTAAACTGAAGGCCTCACTTTTGTAAGTTCGCATCCTGAACTGAATATCAAGACTTGAATCAGGGAGTTTAGTGAGGAGAAGCACAGTTTTTCAAAGGCCGTCTTCTGACACACTTATCCATGCACTCTTCTTAAAGAGAAAGCAAAAAGAGCTGTCACTGTTGGGAAAACAATAGTGGTCAGCCTACACTGTCAAGATATTTTTTTTAAACATGCAAAATGTGAATTGATTTTTTTAATATTTTCTTTGCAAAAGGCAAAGTATGTTCTGTGTAGAACTAACAAGGAAAAATAGTTCAATTGCTTTTATCATAACTATTCTAAATTCTCTATTCAACTTGACCTCAGGTTAGCTATCAATCTAAAATAGCTTGTATTCATGAAAATATTCTTGAAGTGTTTTACTGGATCATAAAAATATTCACATTGAGGACGTCAAGAGTTTTTGAGGATAGTCCCAAAGTTCAGTAAATTTGTTGAAGGGTCAGAGAAATTTGAAAACTCTCAATTCATATAGGCAAAAATAATACCTCAGCTTATAATAAACTGTGATTCTGCAGTTATTAAACCTGTCAGAAACAAATACCTCATTCACTGAAAAATATGTATCTGATTAACTCAAATTTCTCACAGATTCAACATAAATCCATTGGCAAAATATTTATACACAGGATAATGGATCACAAACATTTAATTTCCCAGATGATTGCTCTAACCACTAGAACTCGGATAATCTTTTGTTGTTTTATTTGTGATAGTTTTTTCCCCTCTTCTTTTTCCCCTTTACTTCACTGATTTTTTTTTCTAAATTATATTCCCTCCCTTTAAGATTTTATGCAGTTATATTCCTTTTGATAGTATTTCAACATTTTCATCAGTATTTTATTATTTAAGCAAATTTTTTGGGACTAAGATCAGTGTCTATAGCAAAGGAAAAGGATCACCTTTGTCAGTATATCCCTACTGCAACAGTCAAGGCTCTTCTTAAAAATGCTATTTAACATTCCTTGCGGAAAGGGACTGAATATGTCTGTTAATCCTGATAAAGTACCTGAACACCAATAGTTTGTTCTATTTCTTAACACATCTCACACTTTTCTATTTGATTTCAAATCTATCTATTTGATTAGTTTGACTTACAAATGTGGGGGTTTTTTATTACATTATTTGTGAAGAGTTCAGGTTCCACTGAAAAACAAACAAGAAAAAAATCACTCCTAAATTCCTGTTTGGGGTATTTAATCTGTGTGTGTGTGCATGTGCACAAGTATGGAAACAGATAAACAAATACAGTTACTTTTGTAAATACCTGGATCTTGAAGATATTTGAATTATAAGATATTGGATTACTAGTTTGGAGGTAGTTAGACTATTTCATGCAGCCAGTTAAGATGTCAAAGTACAGGAAAAAAAAAAAAGCAAAATAAATTCTAGTTCAATTATGCATAAAATTTGGGTTTAAAATTCTTTGTATCTTGTAGAGAAGCAAGTGTGTGTTCTCTTGTACCCAAACACATAATTAATGAGAAAAAACGCATTATGAGGGAAAGATTGTGTTAAAATAAAAGGAGCTGTATGTTTTTCCAAGACATAGAGGCAGAAAAAAAAGTGTGAAAAAATTATTAGACATGACAGTATTTTAATTAATGACGATTTTTTTAAAGATATAATATTTCTTAGCAGCATTTCTCTGATAGGTTATTCTCAGTCTGTTTCTCATCTTGAATAAAACTCCATGTTCTTTTTCCTAATAACTTGCTCTGAAGCAGGCAATGTGATAATATTCACTGCTTATAGCATCTTCCCAAATTGAGAGAAAAGATTTTACCTTCTTAGTCTGGTCTCCATGGGTAGAAAATCAAACTCAGAAATTTTCTTAAATCTGTAATAATCCACCATCCTAAAATTCAAGATGTTAACTATTTGTTTAACACAGTAAAGCTACATTGGATTTTGATACTTCCTGAGCATTCAACTGGAATTTCAGGTTTCTGGACAGACTCTGTGCACGAGGTTGTATGACCAGTGTGAACTATCTTCCCCATCTAGTTAAAATATCTTTTGATCTGTATTGTCATGCTTTCATGCAGCGGCAATAAAGTAATGTCAGGTAAAAGAGAAATTAATTAAATCAAATGGATTTCAATGATTCATTTGATCCCATCCATATCTCCATTTCTAGTTTGGTCAGTAATGAGAAATAGGCACTTCTAGCTCGTGATTCATCTCAATCTAAAGTAGACAGCTAAAATAGGTCAGATGAGTCATACTCTGAAAAATGTTTCTATTTTTCCATTGATTATAAAGACACCCTAGGGCAAACTCATAGATAAAGATGTTTCTATGGTAGATTTCTAATGTTACATGAGATTAATCCAACCCATGGTATATCTATTAACAAGCAACACTTACAGCAAGCATGACTGCAAAACTTGTCATGTTTTCAAAGAAAGGGACATGGAGAATTGAATTTGAAGGAAAATTGCTGATCAGTTCATGATTGTAATCAAGATGTAAAGTGCGAGTGTTTGTCATAGATTAATTTCAGCATAAGTCAAGGATAAAATTATATCTCATTATTTGAATTATTTGGACATAAAAAGCAGTACAAGACAAAATTTGGCCTGAGTATTCAGCTGTTTAAATCCATATGTTTAATTTTTGTTTACAGTCCTTCTCTAGCCATTAAGCATTATAATATCCCTTGCAAGCTCCAGTGCAGGACCAATCAGCATCAGCTCTGTCAGTCTGTATGAATAAACACAACTGCTGCTGGTCTCAACTTTAGCACTTTGATTTTTATAGTTAAAAAATAAACAAAGAAAATTAATGTCACTTCAGTAGATTTTAAATAGAACATTCTGAAACTTCAGTAAATCATATCTATTGAAATGCCATATAGAACAGTACAACAGATGCAAAGTGACTGATACTTGCAAAAGTAAAGCTCTTGCTAAACATCATCTGAAATAGTTTCACTAAGCCAATGTAGAAGAACTAGTACATTAAATTCCAATAAACTACTGTAGTGGAGCATTACTAATTTGCTGCTTCTGTGCAAATGAGTTGTACAAGTAGCTAAACTTGAAAGATGAATAAGAATCAACAACATCTGCAGCATTAGGATGAAGATATTAGGCCTGAAGTAGTTAGGTGAAATTATTGATAACAAGGAGCTGAGAAGAACAATAAACATGTTGGATACTTCTAGAAGAAATAGTGACATCAGCTGTGGCCTGTTGGTCAGTGAGTTTGTTAAGTGGGGAGCTTCACAAGACAATGAACCTAAATCAGAATTTCAAAGCTGATTTTTTTTTTTCCTAGCTAAGGCTGTCATCGGGATTGATAATAATTATTTCTCTTTTTGTCTTCCATCTTATTTGTTTATGGGTGGTTCTTCTATTCCAGCAACAGCCTCCAGCAACAGTATAAAGTCTTAAACTGGACTTAAGTGAAAAGATAATGGTCTTCGTGTATTTTTGCTAACAAAATATCAAAAATATTTTAACAAAATACTGATGCATTAGTGACTCTTCCAAGGAAAGCACTGGTCTGTAAGGCAAGCTAGTTTGCAATAGTATAAAGACGACGGTCCTATTGTATCAAAGACATTGGAACATATGACTTTTTAAAGTGAACAGGAAATGCCTATCAATCACAGCATTTTCAATACCCTAAATATTAGACAACAAAAAATATTTATGTGTAGAATCACAGAATGGCTGAGGTTGTCAGGTACCTTTGGAAACCACCTATTCCAACCACCCTGCTCGATCAGAATCACTTAGAGCAAGTTGCTTGGAGACATGTCCAATCAGTTTTTCATTGTCTCCAAGGATGGAGGCATCAAAGCCCCTCGGGTAAAATTGCTCCAGTACTCAATGACCCTTACAGGAAAAAAAGTTTTTCCTTATGTTTAGATCCAAATTCCTGTGTTTCAGTTTATGGTTATTGCCACTGAACCTGTCACTGTGCATCATGAGACATGCTTGATTCCATCTTCTTTATTACCCAGTGCCATCACGTATTTGCACACAATGCTAAGGTCACCCTGAGCCTTCTCTTCTCTAGGCTCAACCCTCCCAGCTGTTTCAGCCTTTCCTTGTGTGTTTGATATTCCAAACTCTTAGTCATCTTTTTGGTGTTGTGTTAGACTTGCTTCAGGAAGTCATAGAATCTGGCTTACTGAATCACAGAATCATGTCCAGCACTGGATGCAGCACTGCAGATGTTTCTCACCAGGGCTGAGAAAAGCACTGGGGCAGGGAAGTCCACCTCCCTCGTCCTGCTGGCAACACTCTGCCTGGTGCAGCCCTGGAGACTGTGAGCCTGTTTTGCTGCAAGGGTACATTGCCGGCAGTTTGCTGGCAGCCCTGACTCCCAGGTTCTTCCCTGCCAAGCTGATTTTCAAGCAGTCCTGCTGTTTGGAATTATTCTTTCTCACATGTACTTCTCTTTGTTGAGTTTAATGACATTCCTGTCTTTAACCTCTGGAGGTTCCAGACAATGTCAGCACACTGCTCTGGTACATCAACCACTCTTCACAGTTCTGTATCAACTACAAACATGTGAGGGTGCACTCTGTCCCGTCATCAGTGAAAATGTTAAATGCTGCTGACTACAATATCAACCCTTGGGACAAAGCACTAGTAACTTCCCTCCAGCTGGATTTCGTGTCTCTGACTTCCTTAGAGCCAACAATTCAGCCAGTTTTCAACACTTAGCTGCCCAGCCTACTGTCAATTCTATATTGTCCAATAAATTACTGTCCATTTATCTAGTTTGCACTTCATAATTTTGACTGTGAAAATATTACGGAAGAATAGCTAAAGACATTGATCTCTACTGAGCTGGTTATTTCATCATAGAAGGCTGTCAGGTTTGTTGAATGTAATTTATCTGTTATAAATCCATGCCAAATACTCATAATCACCTTCTTGACCTTAGTATGTTTGGAAAGGATTTCCAAAATTATTTGCTTTATCACCTTTCATAGTGCAACAGTATATAGATCTTAATATATAGATTTATTTTTTTTAATGGTTGTATTTGAAACATGGTAAACCTTCCTATATGAAAAAATCTCAAATTTTCTATTGTAGCCTTACCAAATATTTGTGTTGCATGAAATTTTTTTCAACATATGAACTTATAACAATACCTTTATCAAAAAAGGAAAGAACCTGCATTAAGCCAAATTGGTTAGGAATAAATTGAAAAAAAAATACATAGGACTTGAAGGTAGAGAATAATTAGGTGGCATCACAGCAAAAGCAAAACAGAAGAAACTGATAGGTTTTGCACAAAATCATGAATGTCATGTTACCACAGGCTCCACAACAAATAAGAAGAGACTCAGTTGAAGGTCAAATGCCACCCAGTAGAAAAGATTTTTCACTTAGCACATAAACTGGAGGTTAAATAGTAAAAAGAGTAAAATCTATCTAACCTAAGGCATAAAGACTGTAGATGCATTTCTGGTAGTAGCAGCTGAAATCAGATGGGAAAAACATCATTATACATTCTTAAATATATCCAGAAACAGGCCAGAAACCAGGATACTGTGTGCGATGTCCAGGTAAATAAGCTCATTGCTTTTACAGTAAAGAATATCTGTAGATTTAAAACAATTCCCTTGTACTTTGTTTGTGTGACAAAGTTTTCGTACCCAGGAGGCTTCAGAGCTGACTTCTGTGGGAAGAGACCAGGAACTGCCCTGTGCCCCATGTAGACACTTTCAGATGGCTCCAAAACAGAACTACTGCTGGAGAAAGCTGAGCACGTCAGTGATGCTGGTACCCTCTCTGTGGCAATATATTTAAGTAATGATAAAAATGCTGTGCAGGACCTGAAAAAGGAGTAAGAAAAAATGTGAGAAACAGCCTTTCAGATCCCAAGATCCTTGAAGAAGGAAGGGAGGAGATGCTGGAGGTGCAAGAGTAGATCCTGCAGCCCATGGAGGACCATGTCAGAGCAAATGTTCACATTTCAGCCCATGGAGGACCCCACAACAGAGTAGATGGACATGCCCTCCATATTCTCAGTGTCCTTAGCTAAGTGAGCAGATAGAAGCATAATGCGATAGCAGTGGAGAATCACAGTATCACTGAATGTTTGATGTTGGAAAGGGCTTGTGGAGCTCTTTAGTGCAACCTCTCTGATTGAGCAGAGTAACCTACAGCAGGTTTTCCAGGACTGTGTCCAGACATCTTTTGAATATGTATACTCCACAAGATCTGTGGGAAACCAGCTCCACTGCCATCACCTTCACAGTAGCTTACTGATAAAGGTTGATAAAGACAGCAAAGGGAGAAAACTGTTGATTGTCAGTGGTACCAAACAATTACACTAGGAAAAGAAACAATTCTTGAACTAGATGCTCAGAGAACTTAAACTGTTGTGATTACATACAAATTACACTTGTTTTCAATGTATCCAACACTGGAAAAAGCCAAATGAGCAAATATGGAAACTGCCTTGCAAATGTTCAAATGTGGAATCACAATACAAAGACACAACATACTTTTCAGGCTGTACCACAAATATAGAACATTGTTAATTATCTTACCTTGAGGGACAGAATATGACCTTTTTGTGCCCCTTGCAAGTCAGAAGTGTATAATTTAAAATGGGAGTTATTATTCTCTGCAGTTGAAAATAGATAATTGTACATTCAGAGAAATATGTTCTTAGGGAATTTTCTCAGGTCTACATATGCAAGGTCAAGAGATGTGTATTTTCTTCAGGTTTAAAATAGACAAAAGACATGTATTTGGTTCAGATGCCCATGTACTCTTTAACTTGTATAGTGCCTTCAGCCTAGGGAATCAAAGCACTTAGACTGTAGAAGTTGTATCCACATTTAAATTGAAACAATAATTCCAGTATTCTGTAGAAAAGGAGCACTACAGAGCTTTATTGACTTTTACAGTCAACATCCATTCTGTGCACAGCCTTTGTTTTTGGCATTATTAAATTGCCCTTATCTTAAGCCATCAGTTTTTTTCATCTTCTTTTCTGCTCCTCCTTCTGCTGAAAGGGCAAAGTGATAGACCAGCTTGGTGGGCACCTGGTGGGCACACCACAGTCCTTTATGGTGCATAATGCAGGGCCTGAGGAACTTGAGATAAGGATAGTAATTAGAAGAGCCAATGGGCAAAACATGGACTGAAGACAGCTAGAGAGTGAAGAGTGGAATGATGATGGGGAATTTTGGTTCTTGTAATTGTAGTGAAGAAGTTAGGGGTAGATTGTGTGCAAATTGTCCACTTTCATTTAGTGTTTTGATTTTGGTGTGGGAGATTATTTTTGTTCATGTGAGTGAGGTTTGTAAAAATTGTGAATATTGTGTGATAAATGTGGATTTTAATGTTAATTCTTAGATAGGTGATTCAAGAAATAAGAAGTAGAATGTGTTGGGTTACCATGGTGAGATTTTGGTAGTGGGAGGGGCTGCAGAGTTGCCTTCTGTGAGAAGATGCCAGGACCTTCCCCTGTGTTCAACAGAACCAATGGGAACTGGCTCCAGGATGGACCTGCTGCTGGCCAAGGACGAACCCATCAGGAATTGTGGCAGCACCTTTGGAATAACAGATTTAAGAGGAGGGAAAAACCCCCAAGCAAATGCAGTCAAACAGAGAAGTGAGGATACTTGAGGGGAACAACCCTGCAGAAAACCAGGTCAGTCCAGAAGGAGGGGGAGGAGGTGATCCAGGTGCTGGAGCAGCGCTTCCCATGCAGCCCGTGGTGCAGCTCAGGGTGAGGCAGCTGTGCCCCTGCAGCCCAGGGCAGCTCATGTTGGAGCAGAGATCCAACTGCAGCCCCTGAAAGCCCCACACTGCAGCAGGTGGATGCCTGAAGGAGACTGTGATCCCGTGGGAAGCCCTCTCTAGAGCAGGCTGCTGGCAAGAGTCTGTTCCTGAGGGGCTGCACCCTGTGGAAGGGGCCCACACTGAAGCAGTTTGTGAAGAACTGCAACCCATTGGAGAAGGTAGTGGAGCACTGTCTTCTGTAAAAGTGGCCTGTCTCTGGAGCAGGGGAAGAGTTAGGAGGAGTCCAAGCCCTGAGGAAGGAGCAGCAGAGACAGCGTGTGATGAGCTGACCACAGCCCCCATTCCTCATCTCCCTGTTCCACTGGGTGGAAAAAGGTAGAGAAATCATGTGTGAAGTTTAGCCCAGGAAGGAGAGAGGGGTGGGAGGAAGGTGTTTAAAGATGTGGTTTTATTTGTCATTACCCTTATCTGATTTGACTGACAGAAAATTAAATTCATTTCTCCAAGCTGATTCTGTTTTGCCCATGACAGTAGTTGGTGAGTGATCTCTCTGCATCCCTATCTCATCCCACAAGCCTTTTTTTTGTATTTTCTTTCCCCTATCCAGCTGTTGAGGGCAGAGATGGAGCAGCTTTGGTAGGCATCTGGCACCTAGACATCGTCAACTCACCACTCATCCCTTGATGTGTAGTTCTGCAGCTTGTTTCTTTCCCAGCATGTGTTCCTGAGAACAGTCCTTAAAATAGAACTGCAGTGTCCTTAAGTTCTCTGTGAAGATCAGTCACCTCTGTACTACCATTACAGTTAAAAATGTTTAAGTATGTTTAAGAACTCAAAGACAAATGGCAAGGGGTTTTGGGGTTTTTGTTGTGGTTGCTCTGCTGTGTTTGGTTTTTGTTGTTTTTTTTTTCTTTTTCTATTGTTGTTTGTGTTTCTGTGTTGTCTTCTTTGTTGCTTTTCTTTTCTGACTCTCTATCAGTGCCCTAGAAGCTCTGTCTCAACCACTTTGGGAAAGAACAAACAAAAATGTACTTCTTCTGCTTTATAGAAGAGGACAAAATCCAAATGTCTATATTTTGTATACTAAATCAACTTGTATATTCTTGCACAAATCAATCCTACAGATTGTCTGGAGAGGTTAGCAGGTGCCATCTAAAATCAAAACTGCACAGGACTGCTATGAAAATGATTTAGTTTCTCTGTAGTCACTGAGTAGTAATATTTATTTATGTACCATCATTCTATAATCTAATTGCATTTAAATCATGATATCAATTGTAACATTGTTTCCTTACCAAGTTCTGTATAAATAAACTGAGATTTTCTGCATCATTTTGCTAGAAAGCCATGCTGTCATAGTAAACTCTTAATTGTAATAGGTTAAGTAGAATTTGAAGGTCTTTTTGATGTCCCAGAGTGGAACATGGAAAAATAAATGTGAAATCTTTGCACTGTTTTCCATCTTCAGATGGAAACTTCACAGCTACAGGGAAAGAAGAATATTTTTTCCCCAAATGGATTTTCTTAAAATTGAATATCAGTATGAACTCAGAGCTAGCTTTTACTTAATGTGAAAACAACCTTTAGATTCCAATACATGAGGTGTTCGATAATATACTAAACCACAAACTGGGGATATTACAGAATAGCAAAATTCTGCAGAAGTCTGTTAGATGTTTATGGAAAGCTCCATCCAGGGAGCATTAATCAGTCTATAGTGCATGAGGGAGAAGATCTAGCTACAGATTTAGGTGAGACACTTCTTTTCTGACAACTGTGAAGTTTTAAATACGATTTCTTAAGATCATCACATAGGAAAGGATCAAAGGGAAAATGAGTATACATTAATAGGTAAGGATCAAAGAATTTTTTAAACTTTTACACTGCTATGGAGTATGAGACTTCATGTACTGAGGCACAGCAGCAACCCAAAATAAAAGTACCTTCTTTCCTTTGTACTGGGTGTCTGGAAACATTTGTTTAAGAAATCTTTCCAGAAATTTCTGTACCTGCTTGGATTGCTTGATCTCTTGTGTGATGTACTCCAGGGAACCCTTGATTTACAGATATTTAAGCACACTTAGATTAAATACCCAGTGACACAATAAGAGGTAATTGGCACAAACTGAAATCCAAGAAATTCCATTTAAACATAAGCAAAAGAAATACTGGGAGGGGGATTGAACACTGGAATATTTTGTGGAGTCTCCATTCTTGAAGATACTCAAAACCTGAGTTTCAAGTAACCTACTGTAGGTAATGTTGCTTTGAACAGAGAGTTTGACAAGACCCTCACCAGAGGTGATATGTACCATCTTTTTCAAACTTTCAGTTTAAAGCTACTCTCAGGTCATTTCAGGGAACCAGGAATACACTTGCTTTTCTGGATTATTAAAAAAAAAAAAAAAAGCTGGAAGACAAGCTATCACAGAAGTGTGAAAGCCTGAAAAAGTTTAAAGGACAAATAATAATAATAAAAAAAAAAATAAATAAAATCCACAAACACCCCACCCCACACACCTGTGATGCACCTCCAGGAGAGAAAAAAGCAGACAGGTGGGTGACAGTTAGGAGGACAATGACAGGACAAGAAGACGGAAATTGCCTCTGTCTTAACCAGAATTTGACTTGCTTTTAAATTTAAAGTTATGCAGCTAAATTTAACCTAATTTTCAGATGGAGTAAGTATTGCTGCTTCATTAACTTCAGTATGGGTACACAGTCTCCTATGAGAGTAAGGTCACCTTTCGTTAGGTACTTAAGCATGGATTTCATGGCCTGACTCATAGAGGTATTACACACCTGTAACATCACGGAACACATGCAAAAAGCAGGATGTTAATGTGTGCTTCTAAGCTTGGAACTTTGTGATTGATTCTAATTAAAGAAATTGCTAACAGAATTGTGAAAGAATAGTTGATTATATGCAAGAGCAGCATTTCTAGCAAATTTTAAATTCTCACTATACTGTGAAAACAAGAAACAATAACATTTAAGATCATTCTTCATTTCAAGTGACATTAAATCTTTCTGATCCAAGAAACTTTGTGAGATTTTTATTTTTCTTATATTTTCAACATTCTGAGCAAATATTGAAATTGTTACCCATTTTGGACTTAAAGGAAGACTAGTCATTCTTGCACAAATTACCAGAGTTCATAAGCTTTTTCTAACAGCAAGGATTGTATTTAAACTGAAGGAGTTCTGTCCTACTGGCCCTGGTAGGAAATAAACCAGGAACAAAAAGAGGGACAGGGATTTTGGAGAATTATTTTACCATTTGTGATCATGTATTGCCATGTTGAAGCTTCAAATGTAATTATTCATTTGGATAGAATGAAATTCTTCATGGTTCTGTGTTTCTCATGTGGGCCATTAAAAATACTTTTACCTAAGTTGGCGGATAAAAAACATAATATAAAAAGTTGAAAATTTATACCGGACTTATATATGGACTGTTATAGGAGTTCATTGAATTTTGAGTATGGATTATATTTATCATCGTATTTATAATAATGTAAATTATCACAGAATAAATGCTTTTAAGGGAAAAAATAGGAGATCAGGTTTAAATTCTTGTTTATTTTTCAAGTGGGAGTCAGTTTCAGACTAAGAAACTTACATATCAGTGCCAACATATATGAGCAGAGGTCTAAGTTCCCATTGTGTAGGCAGTGGACATGTAGCTAATTCTGAGCTGGAACTAGAAAGGAGGTATGGAATGATTTGACTCATGCTAAAGCACATGATTCATTTGTTACTGTACATGTTCAGCGCCTTTTGAGTAGGGAGAATTTTGCAAAGGAGTTGTAAATATTGCACAAGATATTTGAAAGATCCTGCACTATTAGTCCTGAGCAGATGTTTCAGATACCATGGGGAGGGTCTCCATGGCACCACTCAAACTATTCAAAAGTAGTTAAATTTTCTCCCTGGTACACGGTCACTTGAATAGCCAAGAAGACAATAGTGACTATATTGACTATATGATTTTTGGACATAGACATACATTTTATTCTCTTTATCTGAAAATATTTCATGCCTCCTGTTCTGGGAAATGTTTAAATTCACAAACATAGGTATAAAACAACAGATATTTTAAAGAAAAAGTTAAACAGAAACTCATACTTTTGAGATTTGTGATGTAACGCCATAAGCACACAACTGATCATTAAATGACTTTTCTTACTGCTTACAAGTATTAGGAAAACAATTCCTAACAAAAGTTCTGCCAAGTTCTAATCCTTTTACAGTAATACTAAAGATCATTTGTTCCTGGGATATGGAACCAGATGAATCTTTAAGGTCCCTTCCAACCCAAACATTCCATTCTTTACAGAGATGCAAACTCTGCCAGTACTGTGTTAAACACAATATTATGTTCAATACCTGTTTTTTTTAATCCAGGTGAGACCACTTTTTTCCCAAGTGATCTTAGGTTTACCATAGAAATTTTTTGCACAAGACTATTCATCAAGTCTTGGAAGGATAATTCTTACTACTTTGCAATTGTAAGTCAGAAGCTGCACCAGTATTTTGCTCTCAAATCTGCAGTGCTGTCTTAGTCAGGTATTGACTATTCATGCATTTAGCATTGGTCATTAATGCTCACTTTTAAAGAAACAGAATTGTATTTAGAGGAAAGCTGTTCAAGACAATGACGTTCTGCAGTGATCAATGCCCAGAACACTTAGCTTTCCTAAGCAGAGTAATAAATATATTGTCATAAGCAGAGAGCTTGCATGCAACAGCCTTTATTTCATTAGATATGCAGTACTTATTGCATGCACTTTTACAAATACATTTTAGCATTGGCATAATTCCGCAGTTATTTATGTGTAACACTTAGGAAGACTACTTCTTTATGATAGAGTTTCCAAGAAAATGCTCTAATCTTTTCTTGTAATTCCTGAAATGGCTTATAGCTTTCTATTCCAGTAGAGTATAGAATTGGGAATCTTTATTTAGAGAAATTATGTATCTTTCTTTAATGGCCTTTATAGGAAATGGAAGGTAGAAAGCAAATAACTTTAGGGAAGCAATATTCTTCTTGATATATATCATAGCAGGTAGACACAGAACAGAAATCCACCAAAAGTGCTTTCTTAATGCACTCTTTCCCCTGCTTATTGTTTGGTGGTTGTTCTGGGGTTTTCTTGTTGATTTTTTGGGGGGTTGTGTTTGGGAGTTTCTAATTTGTTTTGGGTTTGCTTTTTTTTTTTTTTTAACTTATTCAAGCACTAATTGTGCAAAGGTAGAAGGAAGATTTGGAAGAAAGTGATTTATTAAAGCTCAGTAGTTGCCAGGGGATCTATATTTTTGAAGTAAAAATAACTTCTCAGTGCAGACTTACAAACACCATGAATCCACAGAAAATCAGAGGAAGGTTAAATACTGCCACTCTTCTTAAAACAGGTGAACTTTAGCTCTTGTAAACAGCTGGAATAGCAGGTCCATTAGATGCCAGCTGAAAGATTTTGTATATCAGCTGTATTCAGAAGGGAACTGAAAATATCCTCATGATGTAAAGGAAAATTGTAAACATACACAGAAAACTTATATTTACATGGTACCAAGCACTACTGAGATTACTCGCATCTATCAGCCTCTCAAGGCACAAATGAGTTGCAGTCTTGAGTGATCTGTGGTTGCTTATGTTGCAACCTTACAAGAGACCAATTCTTATTCCTGCAAACCAATAGACTATTAATAATAATAATAAAAAAGGGATGAAACAAAGAAATGCAATGAAGTGAGTGTGAATGTATGTGTGGACAGGGAAAATAGCAGAAATGGCAACAAAAAATATTAACACCATATGTTCATAAACTGAAAGTAATAGGCAGAGTTTAAGAAAAGACATAAAGTGGATTTTTTTTTTTTTAGTTTACAAGGTTGTTTTTATAATGTTCCTTTATAGTATCTTTTGGAAAATATCTCTGAAATCCAGTGAGTAGGACAGGAGGAGGTCCTCAACAGCAGTGCTGGACTAATCGGGGATTGATTCTGACTCCAAGGGCTCATGTTGCGTTACAATTGTTCACAGAAAGCACAGCCCTATAAAAGAAGGTTGTATCTGGTGAATGCCTTTTACTTAGGAAATTCATGACCAGTGCTGGACCAAAAGTAGGATACATGTCAAAGAGATAATATTGGTAGCATTAATAGTAAGGCTGCTAACTGATGGTCTTTTAACCACCTCATATTCAAATCAGCAGAGCTATTAAGCACCTTGACTCTAATCTTCATGAATATATCTTCATTTCCAAGGTGACTCTTTTTTTTTTTTTTTTTAAAGTGTATTTGCCAGTTCAATCTGCAGGCTCCAAGCTGTGGCAGTCTCAAATTTTCCTGTACCTCTTTTTGTTTCAGATAGGAAAAAACCATGCTAATTTCTTATGCTAATATTAGAACTTTGTATTTTCATCTTACACAAAGGGGTGAAACATACCTTTCTAGCTTGTGTAGAATTCTACATTTCCATTGAAACCACATTACATTTCTCCATCAAATGATCGGGGAAAAAAACCTCCACAAATATAAGCAGAAATTGATTTAGAAGAGCTTGATCTAAATCTAAACTTTAGAGCCTTACTTCATGTATAGTCTACACATTCCCAGATATTTAACACCTAACTGAGCTTGACTGGAAAAGAATTCAGAGAATAAATCCCCTGACTGTTGCTGGAGGTTGTCTATCTGAAATATTAGATCCAAGAGCGAGGCGTGCTATTTGCGCTCAACCATGGACATGAAGATTGTTGCTGTGGTTTACTTAAAACAGAAGAAAAAAAAAAGAAATTATGAATGACATTCAGATATAAAATTACTTTTAAGAATGAAAAATTTATTCACTATGTACCTGTCACATTAGAATCTTTTATCTATTAGTTCTGTTGCTCGCACTGTTCTATTAAGAACATAATCATTTAGCATACTCCTTTCATGTTGACAATACACTGAAAAAAATTATGGTTACTTTTTAATGATTAGCAGGAACATTTAATCACATCTGCCGTATCTACAATATACTGTATTTAAAATTTACAGCATATTGGTTTAATCTAATTTATTAGTATCATGACCTAGACTTATTTATGGTTGGAAGATATTTTTCCAGGCCCAAAAAGGAAAAAGCTGTAAGATTCATCATTAAAAAATGTTGAAATCTCATCTTCAAAGCAGACAGGTTAAATTAGTTGTTCAAATCTTCAGTTCATTAAGGCAAAAATTGTGTGGTTTAGTGAAATTCTGTACAGTTTATTGTGAAGTAAATTCCAGTACTTGTGAGATGCATTCTTTAAAAAGAAAAGAAAATAATAATGGTTTGTTTTCAATGAGTTTAAGAAATAATTTACAGATTTTTTTAAAAAGTGTGTATATTTTTTTACCCAAGAAATTCCTGTTCTTAAAGAACCCAAACTTTTCTCTGTCTGTTTTGGATAGCAGCTTCATTTCATTGAATGATGGTTCCATCCACAAATCAGAAATTGTTATGCCTTCTGAAACTTCAAATATATCCACTCCCACATAGCCAGAGTCTCCCACTCTGAGAGAGGCAGTCCTGTAATGAATTTCACACCTTGGTTTATAAGAAACAACAAAAAAAATGGGATTAACCCTACTTAAAAATATGTTTTGTGTATACCAATGCCATAGTAAAGCACCCTTATTAACAGGAGAAGTCAGAAAGATTTCTGACTATCTAGCTATTTTTCATGTAACATTACTCATTTATCACAGAAGTCCACAGAAAATGTTTGGTGTGCATGTTTTAGTTATCTTCACAGAGGAAATTCAGGATGAAACATCAGTTTTTATTTATGATTTCACAGGCATCCTGATCAAGAATAGTAACCCCTAACTGAAAAAAGCCATAAAAGTAAAAGAAGAAAAAGAGGTATTGGGTTTGAAAACACCATTGGATGAGCAATTGACCTTGTTCATGAATTAGAAAGAAAAATGTCAATCAGTTTTTGTCATTTGTTTTAGGAACTTTGAACTCTTATAGTACATTTTATTGCTATTTTAAAATGGTTAGCAAGATCAGTTTATGGAAAAGGTGAGGCTCTGCACAAAGTATCTACAGCTAAAAAACCAGTGTGGAAAACATATATTAAATATTCTTACTGAATGCAAGTTTACCATTCTTCAAAATATCCTACTCCAGAGTAATCTACAGCAGTGAATGATTCAAACTTTAATGATATTTGTAGAAAATTCTTCTATTTTTGTTTACCTCCATCAAGATCTAGCTATTTTGCTTGCATAGCATATAATTAATTTGTTCTATAGGTGAAGGAAATTGAAAATAAAACTTAGATGTCAGCCTTGAAATGACCCTTAGATTCTACATGACAGTGGCAAATTTTTTTCTGCTTAAATGTGTCTAAGAAAAACTCAGAATCTGCAAAGTTAAAGATGCAGATTAATTTTTTACAATTTTAATTATTTTTTCCTTGGTAAGGTTTTCTTGATTTCATTATGAGATCAGAGACATTACATCATAAAACATCTAGTGAAAAGACTGGATGTTTATAAACAGACATATGCTGTATCTCCTCTGTACTGCAGGTGGGGGGTTTTTTGTTTGTGTTTTGGATGGATTGTTTTGGGGGGTTTTTGGTTTGGTTTTTGTTTGGTTGGTTGCTTTTTTTTATATATACTAGCATCAGGACAACACCATCTATGAGGAAACGGCTGTCAGAAGTGCCTATATTCTTTCTGATTTCAGTGCAGTCCCCTCCTCCATTTAGGAGTAATGATGATAGTGCAAACTTGAAAGTTTGAAGTTTTGAGATCAAGGAATCTGTTATTTGACTACTCTGACTCTTCCTTTCAGAAAGAGCATTAAATACACAACAGGAAGTCCAAAACCTGAGTGTGCTGCTCTGTGGAGTTGCTCTGTCGCTGTCTAGATCTAACTTTTAAAATATAAATACTGTTTTGATATTTCTCATTTTAATGGACAGCACTTTAAAATATTCTCCTCCCCCCCAAAAAAAACCCAAAAAACAAACACTTTGTATACATCTAGATAAAAAACATATTTAGTTACTGAACTCTAACTTCCCTAAGAAAGTCTTAGTAATGAACATAAAACAAATAGATTTGGGCTTTCACAGTTATATCATTATGTGAGCACAGAAATGGAGGAGATCATAGCTTTAGAGAATGCTGCTGCCTATGAGGAGTACACAAGCTTCAAAGAGTTGAAAAAAGCAGAGTCATCTATAAATGCTATGACAATGACAGCAAATATGAAAGCTTGATGAACTGTTTGAATATGGAATCAGTACAAAAGATAAAGATTATTTCTAAATAGTATCCTAAATAAATAAACTAGGTGTCTGAAATGTTTAACATCCAGAAAGTCCTAGATAGTTCCTTTCAAAATCAGCATGAGGGAGTGGATCTTTTTAAAAAATCAACATGACTACATGAACTTTTATTTATTGTGCATTCTTTTGCGTTCATTTTCTTAATTCAGCTCCCTATAATACTCTGCCTTCAATAAGAATATTTGTATGGTCATTTATGAAAACTTTTTAAACTCTGTTTTTAGTGGCTGTTGTACTGATAATTATTTGCACTGTGTATGACTCTTGTGTGTGTGAGAGTGTTTTTTTTTTTCTTTTCTGAAGAGGCAGAGTACTTGACAGAATCAAGTAAAACAAAAGATTGACAAGGATAATGTAAGATATTAACTGCAAAAAAGTGCAGTGTTGCTATTTTCTCAGGAGTCTGCAGCTCTTGTCAGGGACCACATGGCAGTGCAGTTTTGAGTGTGTGACATTCAGCTCATCTAACTATAGACACTGAAATAAAATAGATAACATCCAGAAAGCACATACTTTATTTATTCATTTTAAGGAAACATAAAAACTATTGCTCAAATACGTATGCCTGCATGAATCACACCAGTTTTGTAGATATTGTTTTATTTCAGCATTTCTTTCAAGTCACTATATTCTAGTAGTTAGATAAACACAATTGGGGGGGAAAAAATTAAAAAATCTTCATAAGTATTGCTTTTCATACTCTTTGCAGTTTTCAGGAGCTTCAAAAACAAATGTCTGGAGAAACTAATTTTTAGAGAAATACTATAAATATAAAACACTTTCTACAAATGGAATGGAACAGGTGATACCATTTAAAGACATGCGGGTGCCAGACATGTTGCTTGGAAGGATACTCAAAAGACAGACAGAAGCTGAAGATATCACTAAACCTGGAACTATGCCATTTTTCTTTGAGAATGTTTCTTGTATTTCCTTGCCACACAAATTGCACTCTTTCCTTCAATAGTAGATATGATTATATACTGCCTTCCCAACTTCCCTCTGTGCCCTTCTCAGTCATTTTAATTTTAGCAAGTGCTATTAATAGTAAATTCCCTCTTTCAGGAATGAATCAGCCTAATTTGTCTCCTGATGTCCCTCTGCATATTTCATTGGTGTTAAGCATGGACAGGAATATTCATGAATATAATATCTGATCATTATATCTTATATAAAAACTATTGCATGAAGCCACCAAAAATTCCAAATGCTAGTGAAGAGCATTATTTCCACACAGTATTTAATGAAATCTAAGCACGACCATCTCTGTTTTACCTTTGTCATACTCTGTTATGAATATGAAGACACTCTCATCTGAGGGTAAAACTTTGCCTGATATAAGTTTCAGTGAAGACAAAGATGTAGTTATTTTATTGACCTGGTCTATGACATCAAAAGCGTCCTTAAGTGCTTATGTTTCTTTAACCACTGAAGTTTTGAAATGCCTTGCAATCAGTACTGTATTTTTTAAATTTTCATATATTCTCTAAGATTGAAAAAAAGATTTTCCTATACTTCACATTTATTTAGAATCTTGTCAAAACAGAACATGAATAGATTACAGAATTTGCACTAGGTCTGTAAACTCGCAGTTTGAGTTAGGAGTTGACTGCCAGGGTAATGTTCAGTTGCTCAAGTTTAAGCACGTACTGCCATTTGAAATATTTGATTATAACAGAAATATCTGCAAGGTCCCAGAAGATATGAGAGAAGCTCTTCTGGAGACCTACAACTCTTCTGGAGACCTACAACCTTTTGAACTGGTCACAGAAAGTACAGAATATGTATGTCCAAATACATCTGAAAAGTACTAAGTTGCTCAGGTTAAGGCAACTGAGTCATTTGGGAACATATTCATTTACTTGGGCTTGAAGTTTCTCTGTTTATACAACTGAATCCAGCACAAAGTGTCATAAATTGCTAGTCCATCTTTCCATATGGACATATGGACAATCTTTCCATATCTAAGTGGCACCCTGAAGGGAAAAAATACACTCCAAAATTATGCACTAGAATTTCTCATGCCACACTAAGATGTACAATCAGTGACCTTGGAAAAGAAAAACTATATGACATAACTAGGGCCACTAAACAGCCTTGGATATTAGATGTTGTCACAATGCATCTATAGACAATGAACAAGCTGAGAATTTTTTGTTTCCCTGAAAATATGAAAATAATCACTAGTTTAGTTCTAGTTCCAAATGAGGATTATAAAGGAAGAGTAGCTTTTTGTAATGTGGAAAATTCAAGAGGTATCACTTTAGGCTGTCTTATGATACTGTGAAAAAATGAGAAGCCTGACAAAGTCACAACACAAATTGTCAAAACCCAAATGTGTTTCATTTAAACACCTTTATTCAACTAAGTTTCCAAAGAATAAGTTGAAGGAAAGGTTAATAATTAAATGTCTTATTTTTTTAAAAAAAATTAACAATGTGACAGATACAAGCAAAACAGCTGTTTTCTCATCCAGTTTTGGTCTTAGAGGTCCCAGAATGCTGAAATCAACGCACACTGGAAGCCTTTTTCTTCTGGTGAAGGATGGTTGAAGAGAAAAGTTTTGGGTTTGTGTTTTTGTGTGTGTGTGGTTTTTTGTTTGTTTGTCTTGTGGTTTAAATACACAAACCCAGATGTAATTAACTTTATTCTTATGCTGAGAAGCGGCCTGGTGGCAATACTGTATGGTTTCCTAATTGTCTACTGGGAGTAAAGGCCAATCTAAAACAAAACCTTGCAAGGATTATAGCACCTGCTTTTCGTCACTGCAGATCATTGGAAAACCCTAAAACTGCATCATGTAGGCACACCTGATTTGTGATCCCGTGTTTTTGTTTTACTGGAGTAAAACTGACTGTAATCAAACTGTAAGTGGAAAAAAAACTTTGGACTGAGAAAAGACAGTGACCAAAAGTCTTGGTTATTCTTTCACAGATAATAGGCTTATAATGATTTGAAGTATTGCTCATCCAACTTTATATTTTGGTTTTCTCCTATTGTCCTTTTTTTAAAACTACTTTTTATTTATTTTTATTTTGCAGCCCCATGTTTAGGAAGCTTGCTGTTTTAGAAAGTATGCCAGACCCCATGACAGAGATGAAAAAAGCTATGAAATATGAGACTGAGGTCCTCAAAGCTACCATCAAATAAAGCAAAGTCACCTAATCCAAGTGACCTTTCCTTTAAGTGTGGACTTTATGAAAGTAATCCCCTCCTCTGGAAACTTCAGAGTGTGCTGCTGAAATACAGGACACACCAATGAACACATCATATTTTTCAGCCAGTGCACAATAGCTAGCTTTGTGCTGGCTTAGTGGAATTTAAGGAGGAAGTGTAGATTTCACCCACGATCATGTTACATGGTGGTTTCCATTTTGTTTTCTGTTGCAAATTCAGGTGCTGATTTTACTATTACTATGCTCTAGTGTAAGTATTTATTTGGTTTTACCTTTGTACTTTAACAAAGGAATAAGCTGATATGTTTAGACTGTGAGTCCCTGAATTATCTTAGGGAGTTTCTTTTTATTTCTTTGTGATCAGCATCATGGGAAAATTTAGGCTGAGGTAGTGGCAAAAAAGTACAACCACTTCACTAAGTGGTTTATTTAGTAAACAATGTGAATACAGAAGGTGGATAACTTTCTATCTCAATGTAGAATTGGGCAGGTGTGGTTAGAAGCCTCAATCACTTGAGCAATACTTTTAGTCTGGCTCCATGTCATAGTAATGTATAGAAGAGAACTTGGTTGAAGCTAGACTTTCCCCTTAACATCCTCCAAGAGGAAGCTCCATACCAGCTCACCATTTATTAAATCAGAATATTTGAGAGTATTTGGATGTCTAACTTCATATTTTTTCATTTAAACATCAAACTTGAGTTGTAGGCACCAAGTGCAAATCACAAGAATCACATATCAAATGAAAAATTACACCATTTCAACAAAGAGTGCTGATTTCTGATTAGTTGACCAGAAGCCTTCCAAAAGGAAATAATACCACCTTGAGATTTTAGTACAAAAACTTGGACAGGTGATCAATATTTTTATATTTTCACACATCTAACATTCATTCTAGGGACTGCTTAAAAAAACAACCCACCAAACAAAACAGGCAACCCTGTCAGAATGGCATTACTATCCATCTTTACTTACGGATAAAAAATTCTCTAGTGTAACAGGCAGAACCACATTTTGCTCTCTTTCTTAGGAATACCTTTATCTTTGTTCCTTCCACAACACAGCTCTTAATCATTTGCAAGTGCAAGGGGAATTCTGTGTTTTAATTACATCCTGTTTTCCCTGTGCAGTTTTTAGCCTTATATAGCTGACTACATCGCTTTCATAAATGTGTATTATTTCGCTTTCTCACTCATAATAGGGAAAATCAATAACAGAGAGCATTGTATTGGGTCTGGCTGAAATGGAGCTCGTTTTCCTCACAGCAGCCCCCACAGTGCTGTGCTTTGCATTGGTACCTGAAAAGGTGTTGATAACACAACAGTGTTCTTGCTGCTGCTGAGCAGTCGTCATGCACTGTGGTCATCAGCACTGTCTCTCCAACATTCCCCCTCACCAGCAGGCTGAGAGCTGGGGGAGGGCAAGATCTTGGAAGGGGATATAGCCAGGAGAGCTGACCAAAACTGATCAAAACTATCACATGACATCTGCTCAGCAATAAAAGCTACAAGAAAGGAGGAGAAAGCAGGGGCATTTGTTCTTACAGTGTTCTGGAGCAACCACTCATGTCCTGAAGCCCTGTTTGCTGGGAAGTGGCCAAACATCACCGGTTGATAGGAAGTAGAGAATAAAATCCTTTGTTTTCCTTTGCTTTTACAGGTGAAATTTTTCTTTACTTTATTAAACTGTCTTTATCTTGTCCCATGAGGTTTTTTTCCATCCTATTTTCTCCCTTCCCAGTCCTACTGAAGGAGGGGAGTGACAGAGCAGCTTGTTGGACACTGGTGTCCATCCAAGTCAACCCACCACAAGCACGAAAAGAATGTAGTATGTATTAGAAAACTTAGTAACTCAAAGAGAACTGAAATTTATGGATACTGTGACTCCATTATGACTCCATTATGGTCTTGTGAACATTGTAATAGTACAGCTACTGAAACTATAAAACAGCACATGAATCAGTATTATTAAAATTAATATTGAGACACACCTAAAAATATTCCTGAAAATACAATAATGACCTAGTGTTTTTTTCAAAACCTCTATATATTAAATGATAATCTTTATGTACCTAATTTTTCATATGGTCTAGAAACATGAGGATCCTTGTGCATGCAAAGAGAATAATTATAACTAATGTTCAAGTATATGTATGACAATCACAATTTTTCTTGGAGTCATCCATTATGCTTTGGTTTATGACATCCAAAATTCATAAATAGAAGTTTTACTCAGGCTTATGATTCACTGAAGACACTGAAGGTACCTAATTTTTGAAAAGCCAGAATTTAAAATCTTTCCTTATAGTTTCATGAAAAACATGGGTGTCACACTGTTTGTATTCATATGCTGGCTATTAAGAGAGAACAACTATTTAATAACAACTGTCCCATCATTTCTATTATTGATTCTTTGAGTGTTTGTAGTAAGTCAGGTTTGATGTAGGTGGTTTTGAAAATCCAGATACTTTTATACCTGAGGGGAAGGTGAAGAACTTTTTATGGAGTTTCATTTGATATTTAGTATAACAGGCTTCTTGGGATGCTAACAGGGATACAAGACAGATTCTATCCTCTGTTGTTGGAAGATCATCAGATAAATAACCATGGAAAAAGTGATGCCTTTCATTTTCTTTTTCTTTTTTTTTCCTTTTTTGTTTAAACATAGATGTTTCCCTGAAAATATGTAATTGATTAAGACCTTAATTGAGGATGTAAAATGCATCCCTCCTGGCAGTATAAAATGAGGGAAAGGATCATAAGCAAAGTGAGCTGAGTAGGCAAGACCTTTAGATTGACTTTAGATTAGACTCATTTTTGGCCCCTCATTTTCCAAATAAATTCAGATTAACATTCATTTCATCCAGTATCTTTTAATCAGTTTTCCCATAAAATGTTATTGTGAGTTTTCTGTATTGCCAGCATCATAAATATCATCAGTATTGAGTCATTTCCTTGTTTACACACATAAAAAATATTGCATTGAGATCTCTTAAGAGCTACTGATTAGTGGTATTACATTTAGCTATGATATGTAATGAAGAAATGATTAGGTGTTCCTGTGAGCACCTTGCTAGTATGTTATTCTCTTTCCCTCTTCAGTCCTAAAAGAGTACCTCTGAAATACTCCAAGATCAATTAAGTACTCCAAAACAGGCCTTCAAACATGTTTATAAGTATACTCTTCAAAATACTGCTTTCTGTAAACAAACTCTGAGGAATGTGCAGCTTGAATCTAGACTTGCAACACGAACTTGCATTAAAGGGAAAATAGTGACTTACTACTTACTATGTGGTATGTTCAAGATAATTAATTTGATTGTTTTAAGATTTTCATATTAAAAGAAATATATTTTGTGCAGGACAAGGTGCCAATACCCGACATAACAAAAGGATTGTTGTGGTTGCTTGGGATCCCAGTAATCTTTATTTCAACCTGCCTCCCCCAAAATGCTTCAGGTCAAGCTGTTTGATCAGGGCCATGTCCAGTGAGGTTTTGAATATTGCTATGGAGACATCACAACATCTCTGGCAAGCTTCCCCCAGAGTTTGACTACTCTCACAGTCAAGAAGGTTTTTTTATTATATTTAAGGTTTTATTAATTATATTTAAGTGCATTTCCTACTGTCAATATATTATATCACAATATTGATTAATACATATATTTCTTGTATTGCTATTTTACCATAGATATTATTGTAACTATGCCAGTATGAACTAATTAACCACTATGGAAAAGGGATGAGTTGTTATTCTGGTAGTTTCGGTGATGAGATTTTCAGCCCAATAAAAGTATAAGATCGACAATAAAACTACAATATATTTGTTAGATAAAATCTGTGAATGTTTTCTCTCTGTGTATGAAATTAACCCTCAGATGGAAACATTTAGAAGGGATTATTACAATGTCTGAATCTGAATTCTTAGTGAATGGCATAAAGCTGACTCATCTTTAAATTCATACATTAAACTTATGCACTAAAGTTACAGCTCTACCTGCAGTACAAAGAGTATTGATGGAATTATGAAAATCCCTTTGAATTTTGTAATAAAAACTTATACCAGATACCAAAACACACATCAAAATTGGTTTGAATTTCTTAATAAGATTGATCACAAAAAAAAAAAAAAAAATTCCCTTCCAAACAACTGGACCAAGCCCTCCATCCCTTCGGCACATATTCAGTTTTTCCAAAGTGTAGTTGAAGTTTAACTTTATGTTTCTATTCACTAATACTTTACAGATGCTAAATTATGGTTGTATGTTGAGAAAATGCATGTGACATCCTTATAAATGTAAAATGATTTCTCTATGATCAGCGCTATTAGAAAGAATACCAAACAATTCCGTTATAATTAGTGCTATTACAATGAACACCAAAGGAATTCATGGTAATTAGCTGCAGTAGCTGAATAAGAAATGAGCTCAAAAGGGGAAATTGGAGAAACCTCTTGAAAAGAAGCTTGAAGCTTTAAGCTTTCTGTGATTTAGCACAATTTTATAGTTATCTAATAATGAAAGTATGACAACATTGCAATTGCTGCCTTCAAAGCAATACAATGTGTTTCTCCCAGGCAATCTCAAGAGGTGTGACTTTGCATTGGACAGTTTTTCAGTGATTCTTCTGGGAGAGGACATAAAGAGATGACGAGATTCTTCAGGTGTCTCCATGGCCTCACCATGTCCCACACCATTTTGAAGTTTGGATAGTAATTTTTTTTTTTTTTCTGAAACATAAAAGTTGTGTAGTATCACTGTCTAGCTTATCAGTGTTTGACAAAGAAACTTAGTAAAACTTCTAAAAGAATTCTCAACCACGGTGTTCTTTTTATTTCAAGGATGCTTGTTGGCCCCATTTGCTACTGTGGATTTAGTTTTCTGAAAGAGAACTGAAAATGCTTTCCATGCTGCCATCAGTTTAGCAACAGCAGTGAAAACCTAATTGTTTTGTATTGTTATGGCTGTCACTTTCATGGCACCTGTGCAAAAATGGCACATTCTTGTAGATCCTGGAAAGATTTAAACTCCCATACAAACTTGTGTTTGTTCATCCAGTATTTGTTTGTTCCACAGGTTCTTATTGTGGTTCTTCAGAGTCTATGCAACTGCTATACTTTGTTCAACCAACAGTAGCAAAAGTTATAAAAGAAATGAATTAGCACAACTTTCATTTTATAAAACAAGAAAAAATTTCAGAAATGAGAATGGAGAAGTCAAAGAAAAATGGATTACAGCTGGATTGCTTTTTTAAAAGAAATCCTATGTATCTGCATTTATATCTTCATTATGCCAGCTGGCTTGTCTGAGAACTGATGTATGGATAAAACTTTTAAAATATACTCAGAATTTTCTTTCCTCACTCCCACTTTTATTTTGAATCTTTCATCTTAAAGGAATTCAGATAAATAAAAAGGATCACAAAGCACTTATGAGATGTAATTTAAAAGACTACATGAACCCCATAAATGGCGCCTTGATTAAGACCTTAATTGAGGATGTAAAATGCATCCCTCCTGGCAGTATAAAATGAGGGAAAGGATCATAAGCAAAGTGAGCTGAGTAGGCAAGACCTTTAGATTGACTTTTATCAAACAGAAGGCTTAATCCGCACTGTGACGTGTCTTAATTCGCCTGAGTTTTATCACATGAGTCCAAGGGCCTAATTTTCCCTCTGAAGAAGAATATATCATCTCTGCCAAAACAGAAAAACAAACGACATTGAAATATTGATAGGGCAAGAAATTGTCTATTTTGTGTAAAGGTCAGTTACCATAGCCTTTGTACTGTTAGCTTGTGCCAAAGTAGAAGCGGAGTGGAATCCAACTGGTAAAAACTAAACCAAACCAAAACATATCAAAAAAACCACAAATCCCCCACAAAACCTTAAAAACCAAAACAAGAGCTATGAGGTATTTGACTAGCATGAGATAGAGTTACATCATTTTTGGAGGAAATATTGGATTAATAATAGCTTTTGGCAAAATTGTTAAGTCAGAAATTATACCCAAAGCTCTTACGGAACTTGTAAGAAGACCTCAGGATTTTTGGAGGCTAGAACTAAGCCTAGACTTAAATACTACTTGATGATTGCCTCTTTGTAAGGTAACACAGGAAAATTCTAAGTCATTGTTGAAGGAAGCTGAAGTAACTTACAGTTTTTGGTGTAGAAGGATTTTGCTACACAGGGAGGAGGAGAGCATATTGCAAAATTTAATGAGATAGGAGTTAGCTATATGTAGGAGGTGAAATATTCTAAAATAAAAATTATTGGAAATGTTCTTATATCTTGGGAAAATTACAATTCTGAAATGCAGATTTAAAAAAAACCCCTGTTAAATACCAGTAGCTCTGAAGCAAGGGAATGGCTTCAGTAGTAGACCATGCATTCTGGTTGACTTCTGTATTTCTGTTACTCCACCCAAATTTAAAAATTGGTACATGGCCCTTTTGTTCCTACTATTTTCCATGGTAAATGAAAGGTGCTTAGAGATACATGATGTTCCCTTTCTCTTTACTTAATCAATGGAATTTCTCTCTATATCAAGACAAGCAAAAATATGAAAACATTCATCATACTCTGTGCTGTTTTTGCTGAAACTTCCACCATGGGATGACAGCCACAAAGGACAGGCTCAGTCTGAGGAAGAAAGAATATATCCTCTAAAAATTTACCATAGTTCATGATATTTTTTTGATGATAGTACCATGAATGACTCAAATGATAGTGACCAGATGTTACAATTTACCAGCCATTATCTGCTATCCCAGTAGAAATAAGATGGTTTTACTTTTTCTAGTACTACTTAAGAAAAAAACAAACAAAAAAACCCAACCAAAACCAACCAACCAACTAACCAATAAAAAGAAACAAAAAAACCCACAAAAATGCAAACAAAAAAACGACACAAAAACACCAACCAAACAGAAAAAAATACCCCAAACCAAAATAACAAAGAAAAGAAAAAGAAAAGGAAAAGAAAAGGAAAAGAAAAGGAAAAGAAAAGGAAAAGAAAAGGAAAGGCAAGGAAAGGCAAGGAAAGGCAAGGAAAGGGAAAGGGAAAGGGAAAGGGAAAGGCAAGGCAAGGCAAGGCAAGGCAAGAAAAGAAAAAGAAAAGAAAAGAAAAGAAAAGAAAAGAAAAGAAAAGAAAAGAAAAGAAAAGAAAAGAAAAGAAAAGAAAAGAAAAGAAAAGAAAAGAAAAGAAAAGAAAGAAGAAAAAACACCCATCAATAACACATCCCCACATACACCAAAACAGAAAACTTATACTGTCATAACTCTATTGGATCATGAACTATCTGATTCAAACTTTCAGGATAAATAATATACTGATCAAGAATAATCATGATATTTCGCTGTTCTATTTTCTAAGCTCTGTAGGGATCATAGACTCTACACTTCATGCAATGCCATCCATCCTTATTTTGAATATATTTTTACATTTTCTAGTGAATATCTTCATCTTTTCCACAGTAAAACATTTTCTGAAGAGATTTTATGTTTGAGATAGTAAATGTTATTTATTCATTAAGACAGCTCCCACAACCCCCCCCCAAAATACTTAAAAATAACAATGAAAATGTCTATCAACCCTAAACCCCTATAAGCTTAACTTTCCCACCAAAAAGGAGATTCCATCTCCAAATTTTGAAGAATGGCTTGAGCTGAAGACAAATGGTTTATTTTTCCTCTTGTATCAAATCACATTCATAAAATTGCTGACTTAAATACAGATCTCAGAATCTGCAACTTTAAGTGTGTCAAAATCCTGGTGGATTCTTCTTTTATCTGTGTGTAAGACAGCTCATGACAAAAAGACTTGAAAGAATTTATCCAGGAATTACATTTCATTTGTAATTCAGTCAGATAGGGATATTTCCCGGTTCCAGTGCAGTCGTGAATAATTTCAACTGGGAAAGGGAAAAAAAAATAAAGAGAAAGGAAGGATAAGGGGAATTTTTAAAAGTCAAGATGGATAATTTCAAAATTTTCAAAACTAAATGCTATACTTTTCTGTTTCAAAATTTATTTCTTTTCAGCTATTATTTTCTTGTTGAGTACAGAAAGCTTTGAGAAAAGTTGAATCAATCATTTATTCAGGCCGATGCAAATGTAAGGTTTCTCATGGTATGAAGAAAAGCTCAAGAATATGCTTCATGTACATACAGACTATTAGTGATAGGTGTGTTTGAATACTTTCAGATTGTGTTGAAGAAAAGAGAGGAATAAGTATAAAAACTAAGACAACAAGGAGGTGTATTGCAATCTATGTTATTTTGTAGGTTTAGGCTGCCAGACCAAAAGCATGCAACAATTAATATAGCTATTTTTGCAGAAGTGTCAGTATAGAAAAATACTCTAAATAAAAAGTTATGCTGTATTTAAGCAAAGTTTCAATTTAAAGAAAATGTTAATCCCTTTATCTGCTTGTTTAGTTGCTTCAAGTCTGTGCAAACTGGATGGAACCGATCTGGTTGAATACAGAAGTAAAAGTGAGGTGTAGCTCCTTACAGAGTGTCGGATGCCTCAGGGACTTCAAGGTTTGGAGCAGAGAGAGACATAGTGAAGACCCAAGTATCTATTCAGTGAGAAACACCATTCAAAGTAAAACAACCTAGTTTTCTACAATGTGAGAGATTAAGATTAAATTTTTATATCTGTGCTGGAGGATAGGACAGGGTAGGATATTTCTTGGTTATTGTTCTCTCTTGTGTGGAAAGAACATACCCATTATTTTGGCAGTGTGTGTAATGCTTCTGAGCAGTCATCAATACAGATGCATTTCTGCTCATAGACTTGTGTGCCTTATTTTAATATTTTTTTTCTCAGTAGTATACGTACTACTCTTAGACTCACAAGTTAGAAAATATTAGAAGGAGGAATAGAACACCAGAGGAAAAGTGTAGATACTAAGAAATTTTATGGATGTGGTTTAACTATGTTATTAATGAAGATTTTCTGTAATAAATAATTTTGAATAGGACAGTTAGCATCACTGTAATTTGATTAATGATAACTAGTTGTTGCATATTGATTAGATTGTGAAGATTTTTTCTATATTAACAATAAATTCTTGCCTTCATAGAATAACATAATGATGGAAATATTAGAAAGGACTTGTGGAGATCATCTAGCCTAGCTCCTGAGAACATAAGATCTCTTTCATTTGTCAAAAGAAAGTATCATGTGATTCTTCTTCTTGGTAATGTGAGAAAGGAAACCAACCTTGATGCTGCCATGCTATGCTAATCTTAACCCATAAAATCTGATCTCCATCCATCCCTAGCAGAGCTCTGTGCATTCCATGCACACAAACATCTAATTCCTTCTGATTTTCCCCACTCTGTGCTTTAGCATATGGCCACACAGGTACACAATTCATGTACATTCCCTAGGGGGAAAAAAAAAAGTGTGATAGCACCATCGTTCTGCCTTTTTGGCATTTCCATACTTGTGTATACACTTGAGATGGGTTTTGTTTCATTGCTTACAAGCTTTTTTCCCTGTTCACGTCCAACATTCTTTGCTTTCCAAAGTGTCACCACTTGCTCACTTGATTGTGGGTCTTAATCTCCTTCCTCCACTGTTCCTATTTTAAAGTCCTTTTCACCAGTTTGACCTCCCTATTTGAAAAGAAAATTTTGCCCCTCCTGATCAAGAGGGTCTTGTTGCTACCTAGCAGCCCTTAATGCCCAAAGGAGGTCCTGTGGTTTTAAGAGCCAAAGCTTTGGTTTCAATACCAGTTTTACCACCCATGTTGACTATCAGGCTCCACCTACTCCATGTCAAGCCCTTTGCCCTCACTAGCACAACCAAGATAAAAAACTACCTGAGCTCAAGCCTTTGACCATCATCCTGGGACACGTGTAATCACACGGTATGCTGCAGGTCTTCCCTGACAGTATCCTGGATAAACCTTCACTTGCGTTTCCTTTCTCACATTACAAGATTTTGAATGTAATGAACAAATAGCAGGGATTAGATTTAGTTGCTGATGCATAGGCACATCAGTCTATAATGGTCTGATATTGTGTTTTATCTGGCCTCTGCTACTGAAGAAGGACTTGTGTTTCTCATAGATTTGATTCTATTTGCTGCATCTACTCTATATGTCAAAACTGTCAGGCCATTCCAGATATTTCAGATACCACAGAGTAGCAAAAATGGCGTTCCAGTCATGAATGTTTAAGAAATGAATCAGTTCCCAGACCACTGAATAGCCCTCCTGTCTCTATTGATGGTAGAGACCAGATTCAGTGGCTTAGATATGACATCTAGTAGCATTCTGAATGCTTCATGCTGCCCTCTATCTGCCAGCTGTAAAGGATGCAGGTCCCATATGTTCTGGGTCCCATCTTCCCATGCATTTCAGATATATGTAGACATCTCATATGACACTAGGTAAATTAATAAATCCCTAAATATACAGTCTATACTGTGAAATAAGACATTCAGCACATAAACATATTTTACTTCACATTTCTGAACCTAGACCTGAGTCCCATCTCCCTGGTGAGATAGATTTGATGTTCACATTCACAGTGATATCTGGATATCTTTCATGTCAAAGTGGACACAATATGAATGCACATGATCTGTTTGAGATAGCCTTTACTTTGAACAGTGTAGATGTTGTCCAGGACATACTCATTGTCTCAGTAAGCAGTGCGCAAGTCCTAAAACAAAAATAATACAGACATATATACTAAACTGAGTGGGAACTGTGCCAGAAATTCACCTCAGAGGGAATGTGCTAATCTTCTGTAAAGTATGTGCTTTTTTCAGATTGCAGCCAAAGGGGTAGAACTGAGCTTGTGATGTGTGACAGTTTTATACAGTTACACCTGTCAGAACTCTATGTAATAAATGGATTAGTTTGCTAACATCACAAAGGGAATTTAAGTATAGCAGAGGAGTGCATTTTTTTCTTTTTTCATCCAGTACTAAACAAATGTATTGAGTACTATATCTGGCTGAGATGATGTCAACTTGTTGCACAGCAGCCTCAATAGTGCTGTTCTTTGTGACTAAAACAGTATAGATAACTCACCAGTGTTTTGGCTATTGCTGTGTAGTGTTTGCACAGCATCAAGACTTTTCTTTTTCCTCACTCTGTCCTGCCTCTTCCTTCTTCCTGATGGGTAGGCTGGGAATGAGGAAAAAATTGTGAGGAAAGGCCAAGACAGCTGACCTGAGATGACCAAAGGGATATTCCATATGGTATGACTTTGAGCTCAGCAATAATAGCTCTGGAAGAGGAAGAGGTGTGGCCGACATTTGTGGATATGGTGTTTGCCTTTCCAAGCAACTGTCACAAATGCCAAGGACCTGTTTGCCAGAAAATGGCTGGACATGTGCCTTCTGATGAAAAGTAGTAAATTAATTACTTGTTTTTTTTCTTTTGCTTTTCTGTGAACACAGCCTTTGTTTCATCTATTAAAATCCCTTTATCTCAATCCATGAATTTTCTTGCCTCCATTCCATTTTCTCACTGACCTTCAGGAGAGACAAAAAAGCAAGCATCTGTGCGGGCACTTGGCTGCTTACTGGGGTCAACACACTGCACTCTGAGGCTTTTTGCCACAATCATAGAATCACAGAATGGTTTCAGTTGGAAGGGATCTTAAAGATCATCTAGTTCCAACTCCCATGTCATAGGCAGAGAAGACACCCTCTAGATCAGAGGTTGCTCAGAGCCCCATCCAATCTGGCCTTGAACACTTTCAGGAATGGAGCATCCGCAGCTCCTCTATGCAACCTATTGCAGTGCCTCACCACCATCACAGTAAAGAATTTCTACCTAACATCCAATCTAAATCTCTCTTCTTTTAGTTTAAAACCATTCTTGTCTGTCCTGTCACTATCTGCCTGCATGAGAAGTTCCTCTCCATCTTTTTTATAATGCCCCTCTAAGTACTGAAAAGCTACAGTGAGGTGTCCCCAGAGCTTTCTCTTCTCCAGGCTGAACAACCCCAGCTCCCTCAGCCAGTCTTTATAGGAGAGGTGCTCCAGTCCTCTGATCATCTTTTTGGCCACCCTCTGGACCCACTCCAATAGGTCCACAACATGAGGCTGGCCTTCTGGGCTGCAAGTGCACACTGTTGAATCTGTTCAAAAGCACACTGTTCTCCAGCTTTTCATCCATCAGAACCCTCAAGTCCTTCTCTTCAGGGCTGCTATCAATGAGTTCATCACCCAGATGAATCTCTGGTATTTCCCCAACCCAGGTGCAGCACCTTGCACTTGGCTTTGTTAAACTTCATGAGGTTCCCATGGACCCACTTTTCAACCTTTTCCAGCCCCCTCTGAATGGCATCTCTTCCTTCTATTGTATCTACCCACTGCCCAGCTTTGTGTCATCTGCAAACTTGTGGAGGGTGCACTGGATCCCACTGTCTGTGACATTGATGAAGATATTAAAGAGCATCAATTCCAAGACAGAACCCTGAGGAATACCACTCATCACCAGTCTCCACCCAAACATAGAGTCATTGGCCACAACTCTCTGGCTGCATGCATCTAAACAATTCCTTCTCTTATCCTATCCTTAGTTTGACTTCTATCATGAGCAGCAATTTTATTTTAGTCTGTTCTCAACAGAAAGTGATTTTACAGAAAAAGCATACGCTAACATGACTTTAGCTGAGCAGCTGGCAAGAAATATTTAATACTGTTCTGTATTTTTATTAGCTTAATTATAATTTCACAGCCAGCTTTTATTGCACCATTCTTAAACTCATCAAAGTAACTGTCACCTTGATAAGAGCAAACATGCAGTTCTTCCTAGTAGCTATTTTTCTCCATGCAAACATTTCCCCCATGACATCTCTTGGAATTGTGAAACATACTCACGTGGTCTGTCTTTCCACCTCTGTAGTCACAGCACTAGTTATGACACTTTCAGAAATCAGTAACTGAATTAGTTTGAGAAGTGTGGGATCAGCTGCAGAAGCATGTAGGGAAAACAGTCCAATTCTGCTTTCATTGCCTCCAGTGCCTCATCTTCTCAGGATAGATTCCAAATGTGAACACTAAGAGCTGCTGAATTCCTGCCAGCTGGAGCACACCAGAAGACAATATTTGCAAAGTGTGAAATGAAACCAGTGAAAGGCAGTCCAGATATCAGTGGGAGTGAGGATGGAGGGATGGGGAGAGAATAAAAAAATAAAAATAGTCACTTCAGATTTGGATATGGCACTTCAAAGACTTTTTCTGAGCTGAGCTAAATACGCTCTTAAAGATGACTTGTAGCTGTGAAAACAATTCATAGGTCACAAAGTCTTTTTTATTGGAATGAGTTTTGAAATAAGCCTAGTTAAATTCATTAGCCTCATGTCACATTTAAGCTATCACAAATCCTTCCATTACGTAGGAAATTAGTTTATTCACTGGTGAACCAGAGAGATGAAACATAGGAATTGTATAACTAGAAGTTGGACTCTGCAGAAAAACTGACAGGATTACTTGATAAAGGAGACGAACTTCTCTGGGGCATTGTAAGTCCTTCATTCAATCCATACCCCTGAGCAGGAGCAGGTGCACTGTTCTGACATGAAACAAAATTTCAAAGGTTTAGTGCCTGAATGGGAGATCAGGCCTCAGTACATTTCAAGGCCCATGAAGCTCCATTGCTAATCATCTCGCCTCTAGAATACTTTGACATTGGCAATGACTAGAAAAAAAGATGTTCCCCAAAGTCTGATTAACATAGTAGGCAATTGATGTAGTGGAGGACCACCTAGAAAATAATTAGTAAATTAGCATGACAGAATTTTGCAACATAAATCAGTATGTAGAAGAAAGGTAAAAAATAAAATACTTTGCATCATAAAACACAGTGATAGGTACTATAAGCATGGGTATGTTGAAGATACCGATTTTCAATGACAATTGCAAGTTTAATTAAAAGGCGTTCAATTGCTGCACCATGAAGGGTCTTGAATATTAATCAGTGAGTAGAAAGCTGACATTCATCTGCTGATCTGTGGTAACTTATTAGGTAGATGCAACTCACCCAAAAGCAAATACAATGTAATTCAACTTAACATAGCCACTAATGGAAAAAGAATATTCTGAATTCAATTATCTTGTATTTGCCATGAGCTAGGAGCACAAACACGGATATTTATTGTAGATTAGTTAATGTGCGCTCTTATGATAGCTTGGTCATGTTCCCCAGTCTTCAGCTGCATTTGTGGTGCAGTATTCAGGCCTTACTTATTGTCAAGGTACTTGTTTTATCTTTCTTTTGCTTATTTCTTTTTCTATTTAAAGTAACATAAGACCAAATCAAAACCCTATGATAGGTATTAAAATGCTTAAAGTTCTGAGATAATCTCAATATTAAATTTTGAGTTTATCAGAAATATTTGCTTTTTTATTCTTTCTGTTTATACAGCCATCTTAAAAGATTGGAGGGATGGGGGGGGGTGTTGGTGAAAATCACAGTAACTATTCAAATTATTTTAAATAATTACCAGTATGATTTTTGCCTAAGAATAATAAAATATTCAATAATACAAGCAACATATTTTTAAGATGTTCAGCCTAATGTGGTCTAATGTGCCTTATGTGCACAGCCATAGAAATAGTCTCTTCCACCACAAGTGAAGATTAGGTTTGAGGTCACCTAAGGGATTTGAATATACATAAGTCCATGGGACTAGATGAAAGATATCCCAGCATCCTGAGCAAACTGGATGATGTAGTTGCCAAGCCACTTTCCATCATATTTCAAAAGCTGTGGCAGTCACGTAAGGTCCCCACTGACCAGAGAAGACAGACCATTTTACCCATTCTTTAAAAGGGCCAAAAGGGGGACCCTGAAAATTACTGACCAGTCAGCCTTACCTCTCTGTCTGGTAAGATCATGGTACAGATCCTCTTGGGAGATATGTCAAAACATATGGAAGACAGGAGGTGATTAGAGACATAACATTGTTTTTATTATTGCTGAACAACCTTTTCTACTCCTTGTACTGCTCCACCAGCTAGGACACTGGAGGTGCACAAGAAGTTGGTAGGGGAAACAGCCAAAATATGTGACTCCAACTGGCCAAAGAGACATTTCAGACCATGTGACATCATGCTCAGTATACAAAGCTAGGGAGAAGAAGGAGGAATGGGGTGCTGTTCAGAGCAGGAGTGTTTGTCTTCCTCAGTCACTATTATGCATGATGGAGCCCTGCTTTCCTGGATATAGCTGAACACCTTCTGCCCATGGGAAGAGGTAAATGAATTCCTTATTTTGCTTTGTGTGCACAGCTTTTGCTTTACTTATCAAACTGTCTTATCTCAGTCTATGAGTTTTCTCATTTTTACCCTTCCAATTCCCTTCCCCATCCCACTGGTGGAGGAGTTAGCGAGCGGTCATGTGGTGCTTAAACATCTCTGGTTAAAGCACAATACGTGTGAACAATTAGCTGGGTTAGGAACTGACTGGATGGCTGTGTCCAAAGAGTTACAGTCAACAGCCTCATATGTAGGTGGAAACCAGGACCAAGTGCTGTTCCTCAGGGTCTGTGCAGGTATCAATACTATTTAATATCTTCATCAGTGGAGCAGACAGTGGGATCGAGTGTACCCTGAGCAGGTTTGCAGATGACACCAGGATGAGTAATGTAGTTGATTTTTGAGATGAGTGGGATGCCATTCAGAGCAACCTTAAAAGGTTTGATGAGTGGACTCATAGGAACCTCATCAATATCAACAAGGCCAAGTACAAGGTCCTGCATATGAGTGAGGACAATCTTCAGTATCAGTACAAACTGGGGGATGAAATGACTGGACCAGCTCTGTAAAGAGATGAAAAGCAGGACATGAGCTGGCAATGTGCGTTTGCAGTCCAAAAAGTCAACCATATCCTGGGTTTCATGAGAAAAGTGTGGTCAGCATGATAAAGGAGGTGATTCTCCCCCTCTTGTCCACTCTTGTGAGACCTCACCTGAAGTGCTGCATCCAGTTTTGAGGTCCCAACACAAGACATGAACCTGTTGGAGTGGGTCCAGATGAGGCCACACAGATGATCAAAGGGCAGAATGCCTCTACTGTGAAGTCAGGCTGAGAGAGATCTGGGTCTGTTCAGCCTAGTGAAGAGAAGGCTATGAAGAGATCTTATTGTGACCATGCAATACTTAAAGGAGCCTTATAAGAAAGATGAAGAGAGCCTTTTTACAAGGACCTGTAGAGCTGGGACAAAGGGCAATGGTTTGAAACTGAAAAAAAAAAAAGATTTAGGTTGGATATAAGAATGAATTTTATTCATAATGAGGACGATGAGACACTGGAACAGGTGGCCCAGAGAACTTGTGGATGTGCCATCATTGGAAGTGTTCAAGGTGAAGTTGGACAGGACTTTGAGCAACCTGTTGCAGTGACAGATGTCCCTGTTCATTGAAGAGGGTGAGTGGACTAGATGATCTTTAAATGTATATGTTTCTGTTAATCTAACAATGTATAATTCTGTCATTCTTTGAAGTTGTCACAAACAACTACTTTTTATTGTCTTATAAAGTTTTGAAAAACTTGAAATATTTTAAGAAACACAACTTACACTGATAAATTTCACCAGTATACAAGGCTTTTTTCAAGACTGGCAGCTCTCTGAAAAATTCAAGGCTGCATGAAAGGATGTAAAATTTAAAAAACAAATGAGTATTTTTTGGTGTTTGGCGGTGGATTAACAGATGGCTGGTGAAAGAATGTAGATACTTATATGAGTGAATGTGTTTGTATTTCAGGAGAGAGAAATTAGAAAACGTTAGAAAATGGGGGAAGAGTAGTGCTATAATAAAAATAACACCTACAACAGATGTTCTGGAATTGACTTGTCCATTGCTTTTTTTTTTTTTAGGTATTGAAACAATAGGAGAGATAAATAGGAAATACAGAGAGGGAAAAGAATATGTGAAATAAAAAATATTAAAGGATATCAACCATGGTGTTTTTTTAGCTCTCTTGAAATAATTTCTCTTTCTTATTTACATATCTCTAAGGGAAATTTTTAGATAAGTGAATGAGTTTGTATAAAACCAATGACTCTTTATATTTAATTTAATGTAATTAAACTAGATCACAGACAATCAGGTAAATTAGAATATGATTTTGTGTTGAATGGATCATTTTGAAACACTTCAGGTGAAAATCTTTTCAGTTCTTCTTAAGTTTGAATGCATACTTGAGTAAAGTGTTTTATACCTTCCCATAAAAATATCTTACCTTGTACCTTTAAAGATACCTCTAATCATACTTTATTGCTTGTATTCACGAAACCAAAAGTTTCAAAACAAAAATGTTCCAATAGCATGAGAGTGAGTACCAAAGAAAACCCCAAAAAACAATCCTCAAATATTATGAGAGTGGGTACACTATAAAAACCTGGGTTAAACAGAAAACTTACTGTGTGATGCAAAGAAAATATTCACATATAAAAACCTGTTTTTGCAGAATCAGTATACATTAAAAGACAATCCAACCAAGAATGCCTTTACAACATAAACTTTGGTGATAAAATAGTCCCCAGTAGGCAGGATGATGGATTTTATCCCTTAAGGTTCATAAACTTTATTTAATTCTGACATTACATGCTGAATAATCCTGGTTAAGACAGAAATCTTCTGAGAAGTAATACAGTTTACTGGTCGAGGTTTTTTTATGTAATTATTTATATTTATTCAGTGATATGACACATAATAAATACAAATTACTAAACCTTGTTTAACAGTGTAGTTTACTTATAAGTACAACACTTGAAAGCCAGGATGGAATAGAAGCCTTAAGCAAACTTTTAATGTTCTAATCTATAAGGAATCCATATTTTTGGGAATCAGTTATGATAACATACAGGCATGTCTGGAGCTTATGAGATGAAATTTTTTTCTAGAATGAGAAAATTAAGTGACTATACATTGATTGTTGAAGCTTAACTTTTCAGTTGGGAAAATGTAATGAAGGACAGATTTCAATGCTACTCTGTTCTCCAGTATACTGTACGTCATCAGAGTTCCCTGAGTTAAATCCTGTCAGAAGTTCAAAATCTGTGGCTAATTCATCCTAATTTTTTTTTTTAAATCCTTTCCTGATTTAAAAACAGAGAATAACCATGACTTTTGATAATGTATTTAAATAATCAATTATGTTAACTTTTTTAAAGAAATTAGCAACCTATTTCACTTAGAAGTTAGCTACAATGGTAGCTTTTTATTAACAAAGGCATGTTTTTTCTTTATTAGCAACTGTAGGCACTCACAGACCATGATATTCATAACCATTTCTTTGATAATATAATCAACTGAACTACCCAAGTATTTAATTGGAATGTATATTTTATAATCCCCCATGTATTTTGGTTCTACTGTGAGTCTTCAATTTTTCAGTAACCTTTCAAAATGTATGTCAGAACTGGTAATGGATTTCAGGAGTGTCATGGTAGGACCAAATAAAAAAATTGCAATGTTTAAAGATACTCAGAGTTTACTTCTTTGCATGTCCAAATGATATATTAGCCGTGTTGAGCAAAATATCCACTTCAAATATCATATTCAGTTATTTTCTAACTGGGATACTTCAGAACCCTTCCTGTCCATCCTCTATTCTCTAGGCATCTGTTCCTCAAAATCTTATAGCTTTGACCTACATGCTTGGTTGGCAATAGCTATATTTCTCTGTAACAAAATATTCATCTATCACATTATGAAGTGATTCAGGCCTGACTTTTCTGTTACTTATTTTTCCTTCAGTTTTGATACCATCTGAAAATGTTATCACTACCTATTTAATGTTGTCTTTTAGAGTTATTGATAAAAATAGTAACACAGTAGGATTCAAGAAGGTGATCTTTTCAGGACTTTCCAACAGATTATTTACCATTAATTCTCAGAAGTGTTTAATTTCAAAGAGCATCACTTTTTAAAGGAATATTTTTGTTCACATTATCTTCATAGAAACAAAATTTTCAGTGTAACAAAGAACATCTTAAAATTTTTAGATACTAAACAAACACACATCAAAACACATTTAAAAATAAATTGTATTTCATGACAATTAAGATAATTAGTGACAACCCTGAATCACATAAATTTCCGTCATTAACTGTACCCAGTTTTCTGTATGACACAGAGTTCGACAATAAAATTATTGCAGGTTCAGGTTTAAAAATAGTGCTCCTCATTTGTTCTCATTATTTTTATAGTATTTCTACTGCATATTTGTGCAACACATACGTGTGATGCAAGTGAACAAATAAACACAAGGACTATGATGCATATGTGTTAAATGAAATATGTCCATGTGTTTTGAGAGAAATACCAACAGGAAACATCAACAGTGCTGTCAGAAATATGTAATATCCACAGCACATCCTTTTTCTCAATATCAATATCAATCCCAGGTTGCCTATCCTTTGATCTTTCATTTTTCCTGTGGCAAAAAACCTCCAACCAACCAACAAACCAATCTTTTTTCCTTTTTTTTTAATTTCTTATTTTATGTCAAAGAGGAATAAAATGGAAATAAAGACATTTACATATATATCTGGGATTCCCAGCTGTCCCTCTATGTACATATTCCTTATAATCTCACTGATTCCTTCACATCAGGCTCCTTCTCCAAATATATCCTTCTGAAAATGTGATGGTTCATTAAAATATGGATGTGATTCTGCTCAGGAATTCTGTTTGCAGTAGGTGAAATTTGTCCTTTGGCTATCAACTCCCACAAGATTCTTTTCAGTAAGCCACACTTAGACTTCACCAGTAATAGCTACATTTGGCTTAAAGCAAAATTAATTTCAGCTGCCCTAAAACTACTATTTTTTTCACATTTTTAAGAAATCTTCAGAAAAAAAAGGTTTATTGTTTCATATGTGCACAGTAGTCCACTTACTCTGAAAGTTGTGAAACTACTTGATTTTCTCTGTTCAGTATTCCTGTTTAGAATAAGAACAAAAGTTTAATTTGAAAGAGGAAAGTGCTCTCTTACATTTACAAGTTAGGAGTTGAGGCTCACAGGTAACTCAATTCCATTGAGATAATTGTAAGATAGCTTCTTAAAAGGGTGGACCTGGGCTTCAGCCTCTCAGTAAGATAAATGGCAAAAGATAAACTTAATTACAGTATTCTGAAGTTAAGAAAGAACAATATTTCTCCTATGAGATTAAAAAAATAAAGATCTTTACATCTCAAAAAGTCAAAATGTAGTACTTCCAAAACAAATTATTTTACTCAAACAATGACTGATAAAATTTGGTTTCAAATTTCTTATTTGTATATACGAGAACTTATTTCTTCAAAAGCAGAAACCTATCTATCATGATAGTTACAGCTCATGATAGTCTTCAACCTCTCTTTGACATTGAAGAAGTCACTTTTCATTTGATAGTGCAATATTCTTCTGAGCTGGTGATGGAAGGCAGATTTATTCTCTGATTCCTCAAAACGGAAGGCCTTCAGTGATGGCTTTTCCAAGTCTTTTAGAAATAAGTATTCCACAGTTTTTCATGTGAAATTGTTTGACTGCTTCAGGAGGGTTCAAGAGGTATCTCATCAGTTCCCTCTAGAACGCCATATAGAGCAGCAATTTAAGTTTGTTCCCTAGAAATAAGTTTAATCTCAAACATCTGAGAACTGAGCCTTTGTTAGAAAGAAGTTCAAACAGTATCAGAGAGATGATGACAGTCTTTTCTGCCTACATACTTTGCAAATGAATGGATCATACTTGTTCTGTATAGGCTGAAGTAGTCTGAGCGCATCTGACTGCATCAGGCTCAACAACTGAGATGATAGAAAAGAAAATAACTATTTCAAGTATGTCATACTCTTAGCACCAAATCAAAAGGGTGCAAAATCAAAAAAGTCTTATTTAAAGAAATTAGGCTTTTTCTGATTACTGAAAATACAAAAATTCTGAAAAAAGCTAATTACCATCCTTAATTCATTAAATAATTTCCCACTAGTTTGACAACTATCTGTAGGCAGACACTGAGAATAAAAATGTGACTTATTTGATATAAATTGCTTATAAGAAAATCTGAAAATATGTGAAAAGCCCATGACCTAATGCCCACAATGACTGTGATTAATCACATTGTAGTTGAACAGTTAAGAGATATACCTTATTTCTAAATTGTTTTTGTCTAATTACAGTATCCATACTATTAAAGTATCTTGGAATGTTTACACATTGCTGTATACAAAAGCTCCAAGTCACATTGTTGGGGTTAGACCATTCCTCATGTTAGATAACTTATAATACTACCTACAAGAATCTGAAGCTACATATGACACCAGCATTCACTATCATATTTGTTCAAGCACTGGCTTGAGAGGATTGCATTCTCCTTAAGCTTCCTATTGTACAATGGAGTCTAACTAATTACATTAAAAACATAGTTCAGTGTCTCTGCCACATATGAACTAGGATACTAAATTTCTTTGTCTTTTACTGCTGAAAACAATGAAAGATTGCAAAGGGTTTAATTAGTCCTAGTACCCCAATTAATGTAATATAATTAATTTACTGAAACCTGCTATCTGCTGCCAAGTTTTCACTGAAAAATAAGGTGAGATAACTGAGCTTTGTGAGGCAATTAGCAGATTTTCAGAATAGCAAAGTGAGAATTAGTTGCTACTTTTCACATTCAGCTTCTTTTTGCTATTTCATGTTGCATGAGAGACTTGTGAATGGAATAAACAAGTGAGTTGAACTGCTTTTGTAATCCCCAAGGCTGTGGAAAAGAAAACAAACAAACAAAAAAATGCTTCATGTCTCTTTAGGATGAATTGCTAGCACTGCCAAGAGCATTTCTGCATCAGGTTAAAAGCAGAGCAAATGAGAGGTGAGTTGGATCTAGAGGTGAAATTCTATCTTAAGTGAGTCAGAAGAGGAGGGTGATGCTGGAGTTTCTCCTTCAGACTGTAAGATCTTTCAAGAGTATCAATTTATACTATTAACAAAATATAGAAACGTTGCTTCTTTTGCTGTAAAGTTCTACTAATTCTTGCCAACATCAACTTATGTTGGTATCTTTGAGTCACAGATATTTCAATATGTCATATGTAGTGGGTTGACCCTGGCTGAATGCCAGGCACCCACAAAAGCTGCTCTATCACTCCCCTCCACAACTGGAAAAGGTGAGAGAAAATACAAGGAAATGTTAATGAGTTAAGGACCAGGAGAGATCACTCACCAAACACTATCACAGGCAAAACAGACTTGAATTGGGGAAGTTAATTGAATTTATTTACTAACAAAATCAGAACAGGATAATGAGAAGCAAAACCAAGCCTTAAAGACACCTCCTCACACCTCCTTCCTTCCCAAGCTCTACCCCCTCCCGCTCAGTGGTGCAGGGAGACAGAGAGTGGAAGTTTGTGTTGAGTTGCCCTTGGTTGGGCACCAGGTGCCCACCAAGCTACTCTACCACTTCCCTTCCCAACTGGACTGGGGACAGACAATAAGATGGAAAACAACTCATAGGTTGAGATAAGGCAGTTTACTAAAGCAAAAGTTTGCATGCACAAGCAAAATGGAAAAAAAAAAAGTTTATTCTCTACTTCCCATCAGTAAGAAACATAGAGTCACTTCCCAGAAAGCAGGGCTCCATGTACTGGTTGATCTGGAAGGCAAAGATCATAAAAAACAAACACTCTCACCTTTCTTACTTCCTCCCTTAGCTCTTACATCTGAGCTGATGTCATAGGTATGGAAAACCCCGTTGGTTAATTTGGGTCAGCTGGTCTAATTGTGTCCCCTCCCAGGATCTGGCCCACCCCCATCCCCTTGGTGAGGGCTAATGTTAAGAGAGTGCTGAAGCTGTGCCAATGCTGCTCAGCAGGAGCAAGGGCTGCTGTGGGGAAATGAACTCCATCTCAGTCAGACCTAATAGAGGGTTACAGTCAGTTCATCACAGGTTGTTTATGCTGCTGCTCAGGGAGAGGAGTCCTTCCCCTGCTCCCTGTGGGGTCACTCCCACAGGAGACAATCCTCAATTAACTTCTCCATGAACTGCTGCAATATGGGTCACTCTTTCACAGGGTGCAGTCCTGCAGGCACAGTCTGCTTCAATGTGGGACCCCTACAGGGTCACAAGTCCTACTAGGAATTCTGCTCTAGTGTGGGTTCCACTCCCTGTGGGTCTGCAGGTCCCTGTCAGGAACCTGCTCCAGCACAGGTTCTCCACAGATTCAGAGCCCTCTCTCAGGCATCCACTTGCTCCAGCATGGGTCTCCTCCACAGGCTGCAGGTGAATCTCTGCACCTCCCTGGGCTGCCAGGGGATGCCTGCCTCACAATGATTGCACCACGGACTGCAGGGGAATCTCAGCTCGAGAGCCTGGAGCACCTCATCCCTCTTCTCCACTTACCTTGGTGTATCCATAGCTGTTCCTGTCACATATTCTAGCTCTGCTCTTCTCTGGCCACGGTTCCATCTGCCCAATTTTTTTTTCTTCTTTAATATAGTATCACAGAGGCACTGCTGTCATTCCTGATTGACCCAGCCTTGGCCAGCAGTGGCTCTACCCTGGAGCCACCTGGCATTGGCTCTGATGAACACAGGGGAAGCTTCTAGCAGCTTCTCACCCAAGTTACTCTTGTAGCCCCTTGCTACTGAAACCTGGCTTTGCAAACCCAATACATCACATTATGAAAAAAATGTGAATTCCCAAGGTTTCCAGTTGGGAGCTTCAAGAGCATCTCACAAAGTGTTGTAGGTTTCTAATTTTAACATGTACAGAAGAAGTGTAACAAAAGAAATGCAAAATAACTTAAAAAGAAAAAGCCTAGGGAGGTTTTCAGAAGAATGATGAGAAAACTCTAGCATTGCAGAACATAACACAGTATGATGATACTGTTTAGAATTCACTTACATGTGATTAAATTCACTACATGGGATAACACATATTGCAGAGGGTGTTTAAAAAGCTTCCTTGGAATTTTTTAATTTTTTTTTTAAGTCCTAGAGATTGCCAGGGTGGTGGGGGTTTTTCTGTGTGCCCTAAGCCCACAATGATGACACTTTGATTCCATTTTGTGCAATAGGTCACTGTTGTAATATGTGCAAATAAAGATTTAGTAGCGTAACTGAAAGGCAAGAGTAGTAGCAACACAATTTTTGCTTCCCTTCCATTAAGAGTTGTTTTTCAGACTTCTTCAGAGACCAATTTTCACTTAATGAGTACAGAAAAGGAAGTAATCACAGACCAATGGGTTGCTTTCCAACATTTAGGAGGTTTTATGTCTATATGAGGTGGTATTGCTTTTTATCATCCTCTTCCAACTGATACCACTGTCTGACATAAAAATTTACAATATGGAGACTATCCACAGAGAGACTATCACTAAAAAGACTACCATGAGAGAAGAACTTTCCTATTCTCTATTAGCTGCAAAAGTAATGTGGGGTTTTTTATCTATTCTTTTGGTTCTTATTTTATTTTACAACTAAAAAAATCCAGTAAAATAGCAGGGGGGCATTCATAGTTGAGTTAATTAACATGCTGCCAGTGCTGATGAACAAAGTCTGATAAAAAGCTCACAATCTTGCAAGAAACACTGCAGGCGCTCCTTTTAGCTCATGGCAATTCAATATTAAAAAAAAAAGGCAAAAAAAAAATTTAAATTTAGGATTTAGTAGGAAATCAACTATCTTGATAATAATAATTGAAGGAATAGTCAATAGTCTACTGGAGAATTTACATATTTTACTTCTTTGGTATACTGTAAATTATAAACAAAAAGTATCTGGAAGTTGAACCACATATAAACACAACGAGTTAAAATATATTTGTACTTAGAAAAATTGTTTTGTTAACTTCTGCAGTGCAAAGACTTGATCTATTCAGAATAAAATATGTGCCAATCTAAAGATATTATTTTTTTTAAGTAGTTGTTTGTTTTTCTCCCAACACAGGCCTTAACGTAGCAACCAAATTATGTCTGACTTTTTTTTTTCTTTCTTTCATTTCCCAAAATGTATGTTCTGTAGGCGAAATACAGTCTTTCGGGAGCAACCAGACAACTTTATTGCCTGCTGTTTAGACACTGGATGAGACTGGAAATGCAGCTCTGCCAAGGGAGTATCCTCCAGCTCACTAATCCTAGAAATGCTGACTCTGAGTGCTTCTCTGAAAAAGGCAGCAATAAAAGATTCATTTTTCTCGCTCAAGGACACTGAGAACAGAAGGGACCAGCACTCCTCTTTGAAGGGACCATATGGCCCTGTGCTCTGCCTCTATAAGCTGCAGAATTTCTTCCAGAAACTGGATTAAAATATGTTTCTCCGAGAACTATCTAATTTGTTTTTAAGGACTCCAAATAACAACAAATCAATGACTGCTTCAGGGAAGTTGTTTAAATAGTTAATTAGGCTCACCAATGTATCTTACTTCATCTTATTTCAAGGCTTAGTAAGTCTAACTTCAGTTCCCATGCACTGGATCTTCTTAGGCCTTCAGCTGCAAAGTTAAGACACCTTTTTCTATCAAATATGATTTCTAAGGTTAAGCATCTATGCAGCATAATCAAGTAACTTCACTTTCTCTTCAACAAGCTCGTAGATTGAATTCCTTAATCATCCCACTTCATGGGTTGTTTTCTAGTACATCTGAGTAATTTTTTGAGTCCTCTGAATTCTCTTCATTATATTCATACCTCCTGTGAAGTTAACACCTCAAACAGGGTGAAGAAATCTTCAAATTCTTACAAATGTTGTGTACAGAGGTTATCTCGTTCCCTTCGTGATATTCTTTTATACTTTCAGTGACAACATTCACTGGACATTATGCTGAGCTTCCACATTAATACTGTTCTCTTTGATAACACTTTTTCTCAAGTTGCTGCTTTCCAGGAAGAAATCTCTCATTGTGCTGCTGAAGTCTGCACTACTTCTTATGCTTGACAATTCACACTCTCAGTGCTGCACTGAAATGTATTTTGCCGAATTATGACCTTGTAACTGGGAGATCTGGAACATTGTGCAAAAGCACCCTCTTCTCCTGGTTGTTTAATGCTTCCATTGAACTGTGCAACACACTGACAAAGATCTTACTTGATCATCCAAATACACACAATATGATTACTGAATAAAACATTGAGTAGCAACAAAAACTGAAGAATTCTCAGTGTTCCTGACTATCATAGTCCCTAGCGCTGTTTTTTTCCCCCTTAAGCTGCATCTGCTACCTTTGAATACCAACTAAAGCATATGACCAACTGATTATACACACTGCATGCCTTCTCAGAATACAGTATTATATAGTATCATGCCAAAAATTTGATTTATTTAAAGTGTGTAATTGCTTTTATCAAGTTGTTTTATCACCTGATCAAAGTGTATCACATTTTTTTTGTGCTCTCATTATATTTTCGAACAAAACATGATAATCGTATTTTTCCACTAATTTCTGTTGGTGCATTGCCTGCACTCTGAATATAAATGTTTGATGAATAAAGAGAAACAATGAAATTCCCAGTATGATGTTAAGAGTTCTAGCTTAAATAAGGGTTTTAGGATCCAGATGCCTGTATGCAGAATATAATAAGGTACGAATGAAGAAATTGCTCACCTGTCCCCAGGATCAAATACATGGAGAATTTGACAATACAAAAGTCAGTAAAGATCAGTAATGTAATGATCCCAGCAAACACCATCATATTTTATGAAACACAGTATTCTCTTGCTGTATTGGTTGTACTGTGTATGAATAGCAGTCTATGAGCTACATTTTCTAAAAAAAGTAAAATCTTTTGTTTCAACCCCTGTAAATGCTGCTGAGTATTTTCATTATCTTTTGCTGTGTGGTCTCATTCAGGTGACATTAGCTTACCAGGCCTTCCACTTTTATCCTCACACACTGACCTGTTCTTTTCTGGGATAGAGGTAATTGTCCTCATAGTAGCTGGTATGGGGACATGTTTTGGCTTTGTGCTGGAAACAGGGATGTTTTATTTATTTCTTCGTCGGGCTTACACAGAGTCAAGGCCTTTTTTGCTCCTCAACCCACCAACAAGGAGGTGGGGATGCACAAGGAGCTGGGAAGGGACACAGCCAGGACACCTGACCCCAGCTGACCACAGGGATGCCCCATACCGTGTAACACCATGCTCAGCAAAAAAAGCTGGGGAAAGAAGGACGAAGGTGAGACATTTGAAGCAATAATGTTTATTTTCCCAAGTCACTATTAGTGAACACCTGCATTCCTGGAGATGGCTGAATGTCTGCCTGCCAATGGGAAGTGGTGATTGAATTCCTTGCTTTTCTGTGCTTGTATGCACAACTTTTATTTTACCTTTTAAACTGCTTATCTCAGCCCATGAGTTTCTTTTTTACTTTTACAATTCTCTCCCCCATGCAACTGTGGGGGAATGAGTGAGCAGCTGTGTGGGGCTGAGCTGCCCGCTGGGGTTAAACCATGATACCCATGCCAGTGGATTGTTACCACAGCTCTGGTTTTCTGACTAAAATTACATACTTCAGAATGGTTTTTAGGAATTTTATTGTTTTCTTGATGCTATTTTTTCATCTTTTAAAGTTCCAGTTGTTCTGTTCTTGAGAGCCATGTAGGGTTTTTTCTCTGGTGTCTGGACGTACTGACAAGATGATGAATATGAGTAGCTGAATTTTTTTTTTACTTAGTTTGTTCTCAGGCCCTTTGTGGTCCTTGCTTTGAAAATGGAACATAATGGAGTTGACTGAGGTTTTTCACTCTGTGCTACCAACAGGTTGAAGATCTCTTTCTTGTAAAGTTGCCATTTTCATGCTATGTTTAGACAAGTCAAGTATGTTTATCTCCATCCCTTTCTTGCTATACACATCAAAACTGTAGCAGTACAAATTCAATGAAGGCATTTTGGAACTTGCATATGATATATTCCTAAAAATACTGTCTTCCAAAGCAGCTCTGTGAATTTAGGCATGCTGATTGAACTTTATAAATGCAAGCATTATTGCAAGCACTTATTTTCTGTGTGGGCATATTGTTCTAAAGGCAACTATTACCATGATTTGTTTTCCTTTCTGAGGGAAATGCACAAGTCTTCTTATTATTTTGTATAAATCTTTCTTCATTCCTAACCAGCTATTTGAAAGTGACAGGTGATGAAGATAGCATGTTGAAGCAATTAAGGTAATTTCTGTCTTTCTCCAAGGCTTTTCACACATTGGCAATTCACCAGCAAAAATTAACAGAGATTTCATAAGGCTCTTTTTAGAACAAGTAGGTCTGTGTGTGATATGAACAGCTTTACATTCTAAGAGTCACACTGCAGCTTTTGAGTGATCTTCTGGTACACCCTCTTCAATCCTGCATCAGTCATAGAATCATAGAATCTCCTCTTTGTCTCCTGTCTCTGTTTTAGCAGAGAGATGAGTTGTGTTCATGAAATCCCACAGTGCTGACAGTGCTGTGCCTGCATCCATACACCAGACTGACATTGAAACTTGCAGACTCTGTATACGCTCTGCCACTGATTTTTCTGCTGTAGGTTTATTCCCTACTAGCATTTTCCAACTATAACTACCTGCTGGCATGCCAGATGTGGGGAGGTACTTTATTTATCTTTTCCCATAGTATGTGCCAAGTTACAATTTTGACATAAAATACAATTTCTCTTTTCTGATGTCAGTTAATTTCTTTTTATCTGACAATTTGTTAGTGAGTACTATTTTTTTTCTTACACAGCATGAGGAGAATTGGCACCAAGAACTGGAGGAGATTTAAAGGCATCTCACCTTCAATCAGCCCTTTTATTCAATCAATGACTTCAACAAATTAACCAGCAATGAATTCACTTCTCATTTGCTTTCCTGTTATTATTTTTGCTATCAGTGCAGTAGGGATGCTATGTGAGAGTAATGATTTTAGCACACATGAGGAATTGTGCTAAGTTAGCAGAGCGCTGCTTCTCACAGGTCAGAGAATTTGAAGAACAGTGACCATGTGGCATCTTAGAGCTGACTATTCTGTAATGTTCTCCCTGCAACACAAACACAAAAGTAAACATTATTTTTAAAACTCTCAAATAAATTCTGGAAAAAATAGAAATAATGATATGATTAAATAATCACATTTGTGAAAAAGGGACCAGAAATATAGAATGGTTTGATCACTTAATAACAGAGAACAATATTATACCTTTAATCATTTTTTTGGTGAGAAATATGACAAAACCAGAAGTATAGCCAAGCATTTGGTAAAATATTGTTAAAGAAAATTTTTGTTTGACTTTGTAGAAAACACGTATACAGGCAGAGATAGTGCTATTCTGGGAGCATTATGACAGGATACCAAATAATCTAACAATAAATAAAAAATGAAAAAGCTTTGACTTCAAAATAATAACTTAAAAACACCATAGTAATGCTGAGCTAGATAAACAAGAAATCACGTCTGCTTTGATTAAACTAATTGCCAAAGTTTCAATCACTTTGTGAAACAAGTGCAGCAATCCTACTCTCCCCATTCTGCTCTCTTATCCTTGCACCGCCAATTCCTAGAGCAGTGAAAATTGAGCTGGTTTTTACATGTTTCCTCCTTTCCTTTCCCACCATGTTCCTTCATCTTTTCTCTCAGCCACGGGGTAGCCTTTAATTCAGTATGCTCTGGTCTGCTGTAATGACTTCCATACAGTCCCTCTGCCTTCCTTCCCCGAATCATATGCTATTAAAGGCAGGATGTATTAAACTTCAGGTATACAAGTGCAGGCTACATAAACTGTCTGGAGATGCAAATTTTGAAGAGATTCAGGAGACAAACTCAAAGCAACAAAGCATGAAGTATTGTAATGATGAATTAGTAAAGAATGGACAATTAACTTAGACAATGTACAAAATTGTTTCATATGAGGAATTAAAACAACACAACAAAATGCAAAAATCACATGTACTATTTGGAAAATAAAATATAATGAACATGAGAACTTCTTTATATGTTGCCATTTATGAAGAGAGTAAAATTAGAGAAAATCAGTTTTGTTTAATTAAAGAGGGTCAGTTACATAATACAATTATGGTGGAGTAAGGTCCATTTTTACCTTTAAATTTTAACACATTTTAAGGACTAGCTTGCATGTACTACAGGACATGGGATGCAAGAATGTTCATTACAGAATTGTGCTTCTATGCTATCTCTTCAAATTGCTATGGTGATGCACTGTATTTATATTTAGGAAGTCTAATATGAACACAGAGTAAAATTTCTGGTGCTTATGACTGCAGTATAAAGTCAGAAAATTAGTCATCTACAGGATGTAACCAAGTAAGAAGAAATATCTTGATATAGTCATGATTTGACTTTTTACTGAAAGAACAGAGCGTAGAGTTACAAAGGTGGTCAGAGAAATGGAATAAGTAATAGAAAAGATTGTGTTCAGAACTCATAATGATAAACCAAGAAATATGACAAATCTCACTGGTTATCAAGCAGATTTGACTGTATTTCTATACTCAGTTTGAGGATCTAGGAGCAACCTCTCACCAGATTCAAGAAGGAAATGGAGATTTGGGCAGAGAGAACACAAGCTGATGTGAAGGTATGGTGAGTGGCCATCTCTCTTAGAAAGCAGCTTGACATGTTTATAGGAACAGATTCATTCATGGTGAACAATGGCATCTGGTGTAAATTGAGACAATGGCCGAGAAGAGGAGAGGAGAGGAGAGGAGAGGAGAGGAGAGGAGAGGAGAAGAGAAGAGAAGAGAAGAGAAGAGAAGAGAAGAGAAGAGAAGAGAAGAGAAGAGAAGAGAAGAGAAGAGAAGAGAAGAGAAGAGAAGAGAAGAGAAGAGAAGAGAAGAGAAAAGAGATGTATTTGCTTATTATTTTGGAGGAGTCAGAAAATTATTATTAAAAATATATAATATAATTAACATATGTAATATATGTTAATGTTAATATGATATTGTATATTATATTATTAATATAACTTTTACTTCTGTCTAGTATAAAAACAAGCTGGCAGTACATAGAAATACTGGCTTTTCTTTGTAGGGATTCCTCAGTGAGAAGGATGAGTTTTAAGTCTACATTTCGGCTCATTATACCTGTTATTTTTTACACAGATGTGAGCTCTGGGATCTTATTACTGAAAAGTAAGATAGACAGCTAAATACTCCTGAAAATAAAATACTGCAGCAGATTACAGGGCCAGGAAAAAGAAACCAATATTTAATAAGGAATCGTGAGAAGTCTACAAACATGCAAATAAATAAACGTGGTATATCGACAATATCAGTAGATAGAATATATTATTATAGTGAAAAGGTTAGAGTAATTATTTGTCTTTTTTAGGAAAAAGAAAAAAAACAAAGAAGGATAATAAGGAAACTATAAAAATTGTCAGTGTGAGATTTAAGCAGGTAAATAGTAATCTTGACAGAATGGGTTGAATAAAACTGAGAGTAGCTAAGGGTTTAAACATGCATGGGAGTAATAACTGCAGTACTTCAGGAGGGGTGTTGTACAGGGTGAATTGACTTTTTTTTTTCCCTATTTAGTATAAGGAAAGAGTCCACATTTTCAGATATCCAAGGAATCCTAAGAATTTTCTGTAACCTTTTAACATGCTATTAACCTGTGATTAAAACAGCACACACCTGATTTTCCTTGTCCTTGTAAGTAATGTAGACATTTCTGATTATTTTTTTTAACTGATTGTATAAAGAATATTTTGCATGATACAGATATTGTTTTTGTAGGTGACTTTGCAGCTATAGAGCATTGACAGACACCATGAAGAATATATGCTCAATGAAGAGCATTGCTTCTTCCTTCATCTGTTATCATAAGCTTGTATGTTATATTGCAGAAACGTCTCATAACAAAAAATGGGAACAAAAAAATACCATATGTTTATTCTTTTTTTTAATTAAAAGAAGGGAATGCTGTCAATTTTTACAATATGATCCTCATTAGCCCTGGAAGTCTACATTTTTCTGGCCAAACTTATTACCCTCAAAGGTTTTCTCTCCTAATTGGCAAGATGAGGTCACAAGTTATGTGACTTCTGCTTATTGAACTTTGAAAACTCTCTTTAACTACAGTGGCACTGGGAATAAAACCTGTCATTCAATTTTAAGGACCTGTAATCTTCTGCTTGCATCCTGCCATCTGTCCCACGTACAGTGTCAGCCTAATGAAGCTTCCTCTCCAGTGGAGAGGGTGGGAGCCACTCCGGCTGGCATTTTCTGAATTCATGTCAGTCTGAGGCAGAAGGATAGTGCAAAGTCCTTCTGGCACTGACGTTCCTCGTTTCCATTTTATTATCATTTCATTAAACAAACAAAAAAAAATACAACAGAAGATGATGAAGAAGAAAATAAACCCTAACTGCCACCTAATCACAAGTGTCCTAATTATTTAGTTTTCAGTCATACCCAGTTGTTTTCTCTCTAATACTTCAGTATGACTGCAGTATGCTATAAACATTTTTACTTAGCACAGTGCTGTGTCATCAATTGGCCTTTGATCTAGCTGACATAGGTAGCTGTGTAGGACATTGCACACTGGTCTGTGGTTCCTAAAATCTCAGCAGCACTGTTAACATGTAGGCATTCAGAGGATAACTATTGAGAATCTTAGAAGAACTAATTAGGCAAGGTGCAGATCTGCAGAAAACTGCCTTTGACATTTTTTAACAAAGTAAGCCCAACTGATTATGAGCTTTGTTGTGCATTTTAGCATTTACACATAGTAAAAATCATAGTAATCTAATATTTTTCAAGAAAAAGTACAGGAAGAATCTTAAAGAAAGTTGAAACCAAGATGAATGGGAAAGAGGGGGGCACTTAATGACATTGCATTATTTTTGACACTTTTTTAAACTGAATTCCAATATATTTTCAATTGGTTTTGGTTTTTTTCCCCAAGAAATTTGAGAAGATCTTGTTTACCCTTTATCTTGAAACTTACTGTACCAAAACTGAGGCACAATTTTTTTCTTTATTTTCAAATCCACATATGGGGAATTTAAGATTGGTTTGTATTTACCCAAAGAATGGATTGTTCTTTCAGGATCATATTTTCAGTCAACCTTATTGCAGTTTTCCCAAAATAAAATAGTTTATGATAATGGAAATTGCTCTTCCTAAAAATTTCCCCTATGGTTAATAGAAAAATAGCTAGATTTTTATTGTCTGTAAAATTTATCACATCATTATTTACCTCCTTTTCTGGACCATTTACGGGTAATTCTATAATATCTGTTAAATGCCCTGTGTTTCAGAGCCTGTGGTATCCTACTAGAAGCCTTCACCTGCTGTGAAAATTGGACATAAACTTCTGTTCTTTATTTCTGATATTTCTGGCCATTCACTGACCTACAAAATACCTTTCCTCAGCCATTCATGGTTCTTTTATGTTCCCCTTGTGAAGGTCTGAGAGAATCTCTTGTTAAAAACTCCTGAAAAATCCAAGTACACTACTTTGACTATCTACATGCTCATGATCTGTCTCAAAAGCTGCTAGTATTGCCAGTGCCCTGAAAAAATAAAAACAACTTATCAATTTCACATCAGAACTGTTTGCTGTTCTTGTCTATGCTTTGATGGGAGTATTAGTAAGCCAGTATACAAGTCAAAACAAAGAAATTAAATCATCAGCCACAAAGGTATTTAAAGGTTCACTAACCAGTCTATTCTCACAGATCTTATTGTGCCTTGTTTATCCATTGTTTCCTCTTGGCTTTTTTTTGAAAGGTCTCAATATAAGCATTACTGGGAGGCAGTAGGACCTCTGGGTAGAGAGAAGTGGCATAAAACTAGTCGAGAGCAAGAAGTGTGTGAAGAAATTGACCTGTGAGCAAAGAATCAATACAGAACAGGAATGTAGCAGGAGACAGAGTGGAAGTGAAGAGAGGCAATTTGTCAAATTGACTTTCTCCCATACACACTAGGTCCTTTATGGATAAACACAATCATCTGATATAAGTACCGGGTAAGTGTAATTGCAAACAGTGTGTGAGTTAATATGAGTTCTCCATCAAATGCTCAAATCAAGACTTGAGGAAAACCTTGGGCATGAGCCTGTGTATCATGAAAGAAGGAAAGACATTATTTGATTATGCTAAAGGGCAGCAAAGAATCAGAGAGCAGGAATAGTAATACATTACTGAAGTTTCTACAGTGGGAGAGAATAGAGATTGGAATGGAAACTTTGGGATTGGAAAAAAACTGGGAAAGTGGATGAGTACTGGAAAATCATAGTGAAGATTCCAGTGTGATGGAGAAAACTTGAGGCTTGTATTCCTTATATCAGAAGAGAACTACAAAGGAGAAGGAGGACAACAAAGGAATGGCAGAGGAATACACTTCAGACAAAATGGGAGAAATATGTCTGAGAAAAGTGTGAGACCACCACACTAAAAATAGAGCAGGTTTAAATGCTTTTTGTTTCCAAGTGTTCCAGTTATATCATTATGCAAGGACACTTTTACTAGTGTCCACAAAATAAATACCTTCCAAACAGAACAGGTCTCAAGAAGAAGTAGCTGGGATAGAAGCTGTCCTGAGGCTACATGTAATATTGGCTGATGTGTTTTCTCTGATGTGTCTTAACTCGGACATTGTAACCTAGGAGGTTACAACCCACGTAGGAAACCAAAGCCGAATGAAACAGTCTCCCTGGAGCTGCATTTTTTCCACCCCTTTCATCAGAGAAACTCTATAACTTTAAATAAAAAAAATAAAAAACAAACCAAAGCAAACCAACCAACAAAACAAACAAAAAGAAACCCAAACAAAAAGCAAACCAACCAAAAATAAAATCAAAACAAAAAAAAACAAACAACAAACCAAACTTTGAATTAAAAAAAAAACAAAACACACAAAAGGAAAACAGCTCATATGCAGAAATGAGCAATTTCAATGGAGTATTAGTTTATTAGACTCATTTAGTAGTTAACTATCATGTTCCTCCTCTTAGTATCTTCTCACTTTTTTTAATTTAGTAGCTTTTTGCTGGCTATGGAAGAGATAACATGTCCCATTACTTCTTTTTATTTTAAAAAGAAATGTATTTTTTTAAATCTGCACTTTCTGATCTGTGAATAAAATTTAAGAGAGGTTTTCTAAGTATATAGCATTTGTCCCTCTTCTCTCATTGGAATTTTTATGGTGACTATTCAGGTCCATTTAATGCAAAATTAAAATATTAATTGGGAAATATTAAGAGGAATTAGTACCCCACCAATCTCTCAGGGACACCCTGTATTCTTCAGTGGATCATTTCAATATGCTCAGTGTTGTAGCATTGGTCAGAAGACATTTCCCAAAACAGAACTGCTATTTCTGTATCAGACTTTGGGAGTTTCTGGTTAGTTCTTCATTTCCCCTAGAAATAAAGATTTATTCTGAATCAGGTTTGAAATTTTGACAACAGCAATAGAAGATAATCCATTAATGCAGCAATGTGCTTTATAGTCATCAGAGTGACTTTGGCTTCAGACTGGAAGCAGAAGTGGAAGGTGTGAAGTCTAAATATACTTCCCATATAAAGTACTTAATTTCCAGGGACTAGAAAATAATTTTCTATTGACTGAGACATTGTACATTATTAACCCAAACACTAGACAAGTAGGTAAAAGATACAGGGCCTTTGCTTGGTTACAACAAATAAAAGGTACCAAGGATCCATAAAATGTGGGAAAATCACAAAACAAGTATTTTGTAATACAATAACTAGGGGGTAACCCCACAGAAATAACATCAGTATTAACACCATTTTGCTAATGTGCAGTTTCACAAAAGAGGAAAAGAAAGACAAGGAGAAAGAGAAGGAGGGAAAGGAAAGGAAGTAGTAAGAAACAACTTTGATTCCAGAATTACCTGGTATTAATTAGGTTTCCAAGATGATAAAATCTTCTTCTGTTATTCTTTTCAAAGAATTTGTTTCGAAATTTCTAGCTGTATGTAAGGACTATCTGCCAGCAGGACATTTCAGTTTAAATGCCTATAGACATTACATATTGTCTAATACACAGAGATGGTACCTGGGATTTAATGAGCTGCTACACAGCGTGTGCTCACCATCCTGAAGGCTTTGGCTGGCCAGCAAGGACCTCGTGGAAAGAATAGTTCACCTTTATGTCTTCCTATACTGATTTCGTAGCCATCTTCCCATTCTCCATCAGCACTGAAACAACTCAACCTGATGGTCTTACAATCCTCATTAGACTTCATTTTTTTTCCTTTAAGATTTTAAACCTTTTCATGTTGTTATTTCCCATCTTGAATGCAGAACTGAAAATACTTTTCTCAGCATGTCTTTCTCTGCTTGTAATTTCACATTTTATATTATACTGCAGATTTTATCACATTACTTTGTCTCATGGCCTAGCCACTTTCTCAGCAACTGTAGCCAGGCAATGGGGTTATATCAGACCTGTCCCTTAGATCTTGGAAACATATGGATCCAAATCCTGAGGTGACTGGGAGGAATCTTATGGGTGGATTTCAGGGCAAAAAGGATAAAAAATTCAGGAAGTTTCAAATAAGCATTTGACGACCAACTTTAATAAAACTACATGACTTTAAATCACCTGAGTATCCGGTCCACTGAACTGAGTTAGAAAATGTAAATCAACGTAATTCCATCTTCAATAATTGGCCATCAATGTGACAATATCGCCACAAGACATGAGTTCAGGTAATAAGAAATGTTCCTCCTGTTTATCTGTGACACGATTTTTGCAGGAAATCTAGAGGAAAAATCAACAAAAAAAAATCAAACCAAACCAAAGCTTATTTTATAATAAAAATTAATGAATTGATAGGAATTTACCAATCCTGATAATCTCGAACTTTATATGTGGTCTGTTTTCCAGTGGTCATGAAACTCAGGAACAGTAAGGCATCTCTGTTCAATTCTCTGCAGTACCTCAGGTTGGTCTGCGCTGCCTGTTTGAGTAGAATGCTTTTATTGTCTGTTGTAGCTCAGTGACATGAGCAAGATAAACTACTGAGGTATTTCAAAAATGTAGCTTCTTTATACTCAGAATTGTCATTTGAATTTCACAAGTCCAGAGACAGAAATGAAAGTCTCAATTTTGGGAGTGATTTTTATGGTGTTCATAGATTTCAATGTAACTTTCTGTAGATGTAATGTAAGTGCAGTGATTTTCTGGATTGAGACATAACTGATTCTTAAATCATAATGCACTCAAATTCAAGGAAATAGGAAATGTTAAGAGCTAATAGTGTCTCTATGTTGCTGAAAATTCTGACTATGGTAGATGTTGATATAATATAGAACATGCAATAATTGTCTTTTCCAGATGGGAACTTCTATGAGAAATTGTTTTATTTATATTCATCCATAATGCATCTGCTTCTGGACAATTTTTTTTCAAATACTTTTATGTTCACATCATTAATTTCAATTCTTGGTGAAATGCCTAAATGAAAATAAAAAGACTTGTCAAAATTGTAACGAAAAATATTATCATATACAAGCATATGTCAAAGTTTGGTGGCTTTTGTATTTGGTTTCTAACTTTTCAACAAAGATGGAATTAGTATATCTAGATTCTAGGAGAAGCTCTGACAGAAACAGGTATGTCATGCTCAGTGGCTTTTAGAGGGAGACTCTCAGACATGTGACAGAAGAAAAGTAAAAAAGGAAAACACCATTTTATTCCATCTGTAAAATTAAATAACCATGTTTTGTCAATCTTAGAATACTTGTTGGTATCCCCTGTATGTAAAAACATGCACTGTTTTGCATGATTTTCTCACAGTTGTAAAAATACTGACATAAAATTTCACTTAAACTTTTCTCATTCTTTTGGAATATATTGTTTTGTATTGTTTCATATATTTCCTTGAGACTTTTCTCCTGTCCCATTTCTGGGATTTTTTTCCCCCCAAAATTCCAAAATATCTGGAATAAGACATTTTTGGGAAAATATAAGTGATGGAGACACAAGTATCTAATCCTCTGTGCAGATGAATGTTGCAGCAATGACAATGAATTCAGATGTTTGACAGACCCATTCTGAAGTCAGTCATATGACATCTTTCATGTAAGATCTAATCAGAGAAGAAAAAAATGAAGTATACAAGCCTAATATTTTCCTCAAAATGCATTTTGTTTAAGTCAGATGTTGAAAATGTTATCTTGCGCTTTTGAAAATCAGAATAAAGGGAAATAAATGGATGTGCACAAGGCCATTATACTGCTGGATTTTCTAAACAGCTATGCAAAGTACTAGATACTTTCAGGCCTATACAAATTAATGAATTAATAACAAGTACCGTACTCAGCATGTAAGTAATGCTTTGATGCAAAGTCATAATCTAGAAAAAAGTCTGTCGTCGTGCTGAACCATGGACCATATGCCATCATTAATATCTTCCAGATTGCTATGAATATAGGAAGAATAAACTCATATGTTATGATAAGACCCTGAGTCAGCATCATAGCTTTGAGGCAGAAGTTTCTAGACCTTCCTTTATTCTCCAAAAAACTAGAAAGTATTTTAAATATACCCATCTCAAAAAAATACCAAACCAGACTTTGGGTATAAACCAAAAATACTTGAAAATATAGGTAACAATCCTGAATAAATAATGCAAATATACCTTCCTAAGTAAAAAACCAACAAACCAACCAAAACGAAAAACAAACAAACAAACAAAACAAAACCCTAAAAAAAAGTATTTCCAGGCTTGATATGTTTGGTTTTTTTTAATCTGTGCTTATGTGCAGACTGCAAGAATTTGTTCTCCCCATGTACCATGCCACATTATTTTTGTTTCAGAAATCTCCAGACTGAATAGCTAAAGAGATAATAAGAAAACTGGAGGGAGTCCTTTTTTACGTTAACATGTGCAAGCTACTTTTGTTATCAAGACACATGTATACCTCCACTACAAGGAGTTCAATAGACTTTTTTTTTTTTTGTTTCCAAATATAAAATTAAGTATTTATTTGCAATTATTCTCATGATGGACTTCTGAAAGATGCTTTCTTTCTTAGACTTTCACTCCCAACATTTAGGAGAGACCTAAGATAACTGTTTCTAGTCTCATGTGTCTGACATTCTCAGTAGATAATTTGTGAGCAGTCAAGGTCTTTTCTCCCAGACCCTGACGGACCCTGAGCAAGACAGAGCCTCTCTTTGGTAACCTTGTGGTTTGTGAGGTACAAGGCTGAAACTCTGGATTTCTCTGTGGATGCAATAGATGAGTTTGATCAAATGGCTAATAGCCTAACAGATTTGTTCTAGGAAATTTTCTGCAGGCAAAGAAAGATCCCTTATATTAGTGGTAGCAGAAGGCAATACATTTAACCACTAATTAGGTCAGACATATTCTTCTTGTTGTGGCTCCACTTCAGGACAGTGACTGTATTTCGTAGAGGTAAAAGGAGGACAGCTAAGGAAAGCAACATTTTAAACTGCCATGACAAGATTCTCTCAAATATATCTGTCAGTGCACAGTGCTATGGCATTTGCAGTTCACATTTATTCTTTGGAACTTTACATTGGATTTGATTGTTTTGACTGTCTAGGTTCCTGGAGGCCAAACAATGTACGTTATGAAAATGGCAATTTAAGGAGTTTAATTTAGAAACAAAGGGGAAAATTAGGCCAGGTTATGAAAAATAAACCTACCCACCAATACTAATTCTTTATTTTTATTTTTTAAATAAATCTCTGACTGACAGATGAACATTCTTCAACTTCACCATTTCAAAGAAGGGACTGCAGGGTTTTACATAAGGGGAAGAAACTGAACAATACAGGAAAGGAACAAAGTGAAAATAGGGTTCATTGTATTTTAGACCACATCACCTGTGGTTTTCATCATTGTTGGAAAAGGGTTAGTATGCCTGCATTTTTACATCAGAAATGCAGGCAGTTCACTCAAATCTTTTGTTCAGTCTCAAAGAGATTGCATGAGTGTGAATGCTTTCTCCAGTACTTTTTTTCATTCTTCTCTTTTTTTTTTACCTTTCCCTATTTAGCTTTATATTATCCATTTCTATTCTGCTGTGGAACATTTACTTCATAGAAACTCAACAGATTTTTATGAAATCATGGCAGTCCAAAGACTTGTTCTTGTCCTGTCACTCCATTTGCTATAGAGAATAAAGTGAGGACAGTTGTCAACACGGGGCTTGACATGATTTCCTTGCAGAATTGTGTCTACTCAAATTGAAAATTTATTTTGTGTTTCATTATAATTCATACTATTTTTTCTTACTTCTCATAAAAAAATGTGTGTCTTACCACCCTCACTTTGAATCTTTGATAGAAAGAAATACCTCTGGTTTAAAAACATTGATAAGACCTGAAAAATTATTTAGAGGCATTTAATCTTATCTTACTGATATAATCTAGAAGGTGACAGGGACGCAGTGTTTTAAGCAGCAAAAAATTAAACTGAGTTTACGTTTATCTCCCATGTTATTGTTATTTGCAATATTGTTGTTGGTGATAGTTGTTGGTTTGTGGCATTTCAGCTTCTAGGAATGTTCAGTTTAATGATTCTTTTGTCCTATTTCACAGAATTACTGAATCATTACATTATAAGGGACTTCTTGAGTTTTTTTTACACCAGAGTCATCTGCAGCAGGTTAGCAAGGACTGTTCAAGTTTTAAATATTTCATTATTAAAAACTTCACACTCCCTGAGCAACTTGTGTCAACATGCAACCACCCTCATATAAAAAACCCAAGTGTTTTATTGTGTTCAGATGGGTTTTCCTACTTTTAATGTTCACTCATTGCCTATAGTACTGTGAGTGCTGCTGACTCTGTCTTCTTTACACTGTCCCCATCAGACACTTACACATATGGATGAGGTCCTTCCTGGGACATCTCTCAGTGTTGAACATCTCAAACTCTCTTATGTCTCTTATCTCTCATGACATGAGAATGTTTCAAGCACTTAATAATCATGTGCTAGACTTGGTCCAGTAGGTCCATGTCTCTCTCATACTGTCCAGTCCATCACTGGACACAGCACTTCAGATGCATCTCACCAGGACTGAACAGAGAGGAAGGATCCTTTCCCTTGACCTGATGACAATGCTCTACCCAAGCAGACCAGAAGGTTGTTGGCATTCTTTGCTGCAAGAGCACTTTGTTGCCTGCTGGTCAGCTTGTTGTTCACTAGGACTCGTCCGTACCTCTCTGCCAGCCTGTTTTCTGGCTGATAAATCCTAGCCTGTTCTGTTGCTTGGAGATCGTACTAAATGATCTTTAAAGGTCCCTTCCATACCAGTCTATGATTTATTCCTTCTCAGGGGTTGGACTTGGCAATGGACTGAATTTCATGAGATTACTGCCTGCTCGCTTCTTCAGCCTGTCTGCCCATCTGGTCTATAAATCAGGCGTCTCAGTTTTGTACCATCCATTAACTTGTCAAGGGTGGAGTCTATCTCATTGTACAGGTCATCAAGGAAGATGTTAAGCAGTACTGGCTGCAGTATTAAACTCTGGGGTAAACCACCAGTGGTCTTCATTTGGACTTTGTGCCACTCATACAGGATTTTATGTCATAGATTTCAGTTGTCTATGTCAATTTTCTGATGTGCTCTATAACCTTCCAATTTCTTTATTGATAGTATATATTCTAGTCTGTAACACCTGTTTGACTAGCTAGCATTTGATCTTTCTCCTATCATGCATGATATCTTCTGTTACAATGGGTTCAACTTAAGAATAGCAAGGTACTATTTTCACAGATGTTTGCCAAATACCATGCAAATCCCACATACAGAGTTATTTGTGTAGACTGTCAAGACAGATATGGATGAGGTAGATAAAAAGAGCTTAGCAAGAATATTAAGATCTTTAGAAGATAAAGTTAAAAAGTTTAAGTGCATTTAATCTAGGCAGAAGACTGAAGAAAGAGATAGTTGCAGACTTCAAATCCACAAAACCAGCTGAAAACATGAAAGAAGTGAGTTATTCTTCATTTCTGTTCTTTCTGGTGTAAGTACAATGTGAAATCATATATTAAAAGAAAATAATACTGAACTCCAGGGGAAATTTTCTAACAGAGATAATAGGGGACAACTGAAGAAGAGAATATAGTCTTTAAGGTTCCAGAACAGGTTAGGAAAATATTTTAGAGGAAAGGCCTAGATATTAGAGACAGACACTTCCCTAAAGACTGATTTGACTTTAATTCCTATTATTATGACTGTTTCCATTCCATTGATTGCTCATGGGCTATCAACTCTTTTAATTTTTCAGAATGTGTCAAGGGTAGGCTTAGAAACTATGAAATTACTGAAAAGTTAAAAAAAAATCCAAATGAGACATTTTTAGTGTAAATGAGAAGTTATGACAAGCTTCTCTTAATATCTTCAGCACCAACAGTTTTTAGCCAAGTAGCTGAACATTTTGTATAAATAGATAGAAATTTATGTCCATCTCCCAGTCAGAATAGGACAAAATGACTAAAAAATATAGTTCACTAAATTTACCCAAGATTCTGCTTTTTTACTGCTAAGCATAATTCTGCCTTAGATAATCACCTTTTAAAATTCTGAATGAAATGAACTGTACAGAGATCTCAGGTTTTAGTATGTAGTAAAAAAAGCAGAAGTCAGATACATGTTGGAAAGGCAGACTAGTGACAGAATGTGGATAGTAGCAGTTAAGAACTTCAGTTAAAGCATGGAAGGCCAGAAAAAATGTTCTCCTCATATTAAATAAGACTTGAAGAGTATTCACATAATCTTAGATTTTAGAAAAATCAGTGGAAAAACTAATTTCCGTGACAAATAGATAAGTAAGAAAAATGAGCATAATAAAAGCACTGCTAGAACTGCAAGATATTTACTAATAGCAAACAAATCTGAAAATGAGATAAATAAGTTATCTGTCTACTTTTCATGCTACAGTTTTATTCCTGGAGTGTTTTCTCAAAGAAATCATACTTCTTACATGGCAGTTAAGGGAATACATTTCCACTGGAGACAAATTTGTTTCAGATGTCTTCCTTTTCAGAATAAAAATAGAAAACGAAAAAGGTTAAAAGTTGATTTTGAATAAAGATACAAACCCACTTATGTGATATAAAGTTATAAAGCAGACAAGCAAAACTTTTTCTTTATAATATCAGTCCTGTTATAACTATCTTTCTTTGTCACTGGGGATGTGTTTTTACCTGCCTCTCTTGTTCTGTCCCTGTTACTTATCTGTTTTACACACCAAGTCTAAATTACAGTATTTGTCTACACCTTCTCAAACCTGCATATCTTTGCTATATGTATGACATTTCTTTGTGCCCCTAGCTACATGACATGTGCTTCTCTTACTCAGGTTGTCATACCTTCCCACCTCAGAATTCAGTATCTGAAAGTATCTGTCTGTATTCAAATTATATGGTAATTTAAAGGTAATTTGGGGTTATGCTCTTGACCTTTCATGCTAATCAAATATTTCCTTCTCCCAAGTCTTTCCTTTATGTTTTAAATCTTTATAGTCTGATTACAGTCTTATAATCAGTTATAATCTATGATAGCATGCTAAATTTTTATGTCTTTATTTCTGTTCTACACTAATTTACATCTTCTAGTTTCATTCATTGTCATGAAAGTTTTGCCAATTATCAAAACCATACAAGGACCTCCCTGGGTTATAAACTTTGAGCATGAGATGCTTTTCAGACATGAAGATCTGTAGGAACATGTACAGAAGAAAGTCAGAGTGGGATAGAATTCAGAAGCAAGTTTTTTTGTACATAGTTTGCAGCTACATGAGTATGAGCTCAGAAGTATAAAAGTTTACAGTTAGACCTATGGAATTGTAAAGCTACTCTTTATAAGAAAATCTACTCCATTCCTAAAGAGATCAAAATGAAAATTAGGTGTTCTCTACCTGATGTTGACCACTTTGCAAGCTTGTTTATAATCTAAGTTTCTTCAAGTGCGCATGTATTCTGTAAGGTAGAAAAGGGTTGTTTTTAAATGTTTCAAGATTGTAGTGTAGCTCAAGTTGCTGATTGCAATAAAGAGCTATCTGGAAGTCAGTATGTGTTATGGTATATTACCTTTATACTTTAACTCTGTGAGTGCATGAAATGCAATTTACTAGCTTCTAATACTCCACATCTGTTATTCTTCCCCACAGCCTCATTATCTTTGCTTTGAAATTTCACTCAAGGGATGACATGATAAATTTGGAAAGCTAATTCAATGAGTATTCTTAGGTTATTAATTTCATGACCTACTCAGGATAAGTTAACCTTTTTGTTTAACACTTTTTATTAAACAATGAAGTGCTAACTTTAACATCTTTGATTTAAGTAAGTGGCCTGTATGCAGTGGATATGATTTTTTACTCATCAAAAGGCATAAAACATTATATTCAAGATGTAAAAGAGATGAAATCTTTCTTTAGAGCAGCTTTCCTTACAAAAATAGATTCTATTCATATAAGGCCAAATATTTCCAAGGAATGTGTGTGAAGTTTTCAGAGATTTGGTGCCAGTTGTCCAGCTGGAAAATTATGTTGAAATCTTCAGAGTTCATGGGTTGTATTTTATTTGACCCAGATATAGGTCTCCTGGATGCAAATCCTTTGACTTGCATCATGTTGATCCATTGAGTCTACAGAAGACAACCTCCTCCTGGCCATCAGTCTTTTCTATTTACTAGTGTGCTATTCAGTAACACCAGCAGTTGACATCATAAGTAGCACTTCATAAAATCCTTTTCTTTCACATAATGCTTTTGTGAAGATTTTTGTCTTCTTTCCATCCTATTTTTGCCCATAACTCAAGCTGTGTTTCCTGCTGTTTTCTTGCATTCTGTGTACCAGGATGAGGTAGTGTCAAAAGCTCAGGAGAGAGAAGCCTCCTGCTCCTGTTGATAGAGGTTTTGATGGTTGCAAAAGATTGCAGATCTTCAAAAAGGAAAGAGAAATCAGAAGAGAGTCATATGCAACCCTGATACAGAATGAGACCAGTCACTCTAGGAATGGATTATAACTCAATTAATTTGGTGACAGAACTGTGAGGATGCAATCATGTAGAGCAAAAGCTTTGAGAGACCTTACCTTCCACAAAATTTTGCAAGTTTCTAGTGACATTCAAGAAGAAACATCCTCTCAAGTTTTGCTTCTTGAATTAGAAGTAAAGAGATTTATTGTTTTGAAAAGGACCAGATGTGTTTTATAATATAAAATTTATTTGGGGGGGGCTTACTTTTTAGGGTTTTTTTGTGGTTGGTTTGGTTTTTTCTCTATACTTGATGTCAGGAATGACTTCTATAATCTTTACTAATACTCATGAAAGTAATTTGTCCTCCATTGGATTTAATCATAGCTATAGCCACATGGTCCGCTTACAAACCAGTAGGAATTGATTAAGTGTTTAATTAGACACATTAGATTAAATAAGTAAACAGTTTTGGGAGATGCTGGAATCCAATTCTATATTTCTGCTGCTTTCTTCCCTCCTTCCTTCCTTTTGACATGCACTTATCAAGTCAGGCTTGCTCTTTTCTGCTTTTGACACTATGAATCTTTCACACTTCCTACAAAACATTACAGTTGGAGCAAGAGAAATGCATTCTCTCCTTAATTTTAAGGTTGCTATTGCACATTCATACAGCTTTGAATTGCAGTTGTCTACTTGGCAGATGGAAAGGGACATGACTTAAAGTCCTCACAGAGAGGAGATGAACCGAGGTCTCACATTTACAGTGAAAGTGACATTGTTAAATTAAAAACATAGGGCCATTTTCCTTCCCTAGACATGCCAGTGTTTTCAAAGAGAAGCATGATCCTCGTTTCCATTTCTGAAAGAAAGATTCAGATATCTAATTACACAGTGTGTTTCAGAGCTGTAAATTCCAAGCAGAGATATCATATGGCTTTCCACAGCCTGAAGTTTGATTTTGAGACTCAGGGAAAGCTGGGATCCAATATGCATTTTTATCACCAACATTCTTTGTTACTTTGATGCTCCATATCTTCCCCTCATTGACAGGCTCTCATGAAATTTATTCTCTTCCTTATCCTCTCCTGCACCTTATGTAAACTACAGGGAGTTTAATCACATAACCCAGAATTCCATTCCGAGTTCAGGATCCATTAATTAAGGCATTGCAATATCCAAATCCTTCAGTGGATTCCTCTTGCTAGCAGAAAGTGTAATCCTTCTGGTAGTAGAAACCATTCAGAAGAGGTGGTCTAATGCAAACCCAAGACTGGAGGTCAGAAATCACAGGAATAGTGACAATACCATGACTTTTACTGAGTGAATCTAATGAAGGAGAAGAAAAAAAAAATCACCCATAAAGAGATAAGAAACCAGAAGTCAAAACTCTAAGAACTAGGACTCCTTTTATAAAATTCTTACTATCACAGGCAAAAGAGAAAGTGTAGTCTGGGAGATCAAAAGGAGAAAATGCAAGATAAGATCTCAGTCTACAAAAAAATGAGAGATTAATTATTACCATTGGAACATTTTATGTAAATATGCACACTAATAAATAATTGCCAGATTATATATATATATCTTAAATAGTACAAGATATTCTCTATAGTTTTCCTCCAATAATTCAAAGAACTTGACACATATCTGTTATCTAAAATCTTGATTATATTTTGATTAGAGATTTAAGGGTATTTGGCTAACTCTATCTGTTCATCATGATCATGAAAGATACATAAACACTTTTAGAAATCAGCGTCACATTTTTTTATGCTCTTTCTGAATCTCAGTCTTGTGCAGTGAGAAGTAGGGCTCTTGGTACTGTTGATAGTATGATACATTGATAAATGTAAGTTGTTTGCATCTGGGAGTCTCCTGATGTACTTGTAAGCAGTAATTCAACTTGTCCTAAAGTAAATACTAAAATTATTCAGGGGACTCATATCCTAAACTTGTTTACTTCTTTTTCTGTTAACTGTAAAGGAAGTTTAGGGTGACCAAGTGTAGACTTCTTCATGTCTTCATAAGAATCCCATCTCAGTGTTTAGGAGTCTCAGTTACTACTATTTTAAGATTTCAAAGGAGATATTATTAGTCAAATTACATTAATGATATTCTCATAATTCATGATGGTTTTTAATACCAAGTAATTGCTTAGACAATGACCCAGCCTAAAGGTGGATGGACATATGCATTATTTGCACAATACAAGGCACAAAACCAAACAATAGTTTACACATGAAAGTTATGACTCATATCTTAATTCTATTTGTTCAAGAAGTACAGCATTTTCTTTCATCATCTAGGGATGTCTGTGTCACAAAACACATAATCACAGTGTGGCTGGCAGGGAAAGGAGCGTCTGGAGATCTTCCAGCTGAACTCTGTTGCTTAAGCACCACCAGCTAAAGCGTGTCCAAATACAACCATGTCCTGTTGGGTTCTATATATCTCCAAGGATAAAGATACCACAAGATCTCTGGGTAACCTGTTCCAGTGTTTGGCTAACCTCATGTAAAACTGTTATAGGCATCTAAGTGAAATTTCCTGGACAAATATTGAAATTACCTCAAGTAATGTAAATGTATTCTACATCAAAGTAATTAATATCCATGTTTGTCTTGCACTGGGTTGCTCAGACCTGGACACAACGCTCCTGGTGTGGCCTTACCAGAGCTGGGGGGAAGGATCAGCTCTCTCAACCTTTAGATAACAGTTTGCCTTATGCAGTTCACTAGGGCTGTTGAATTTTTTTGTGGCAAAGACATGTTGCTGGCTCATGTTCAACTTCGTGGGCACCCCAATCCCCAAGTCCTCTTTTGCCAAGCTGCTTTCCAACTGAGTGGTCCCCAGTATAGATTAGTGCCTGGGGTTGTTTCTCCCCAGTTGCAGAACTTTGTATTTCCTTTTGTTGAACTTCATGTGGTTCCCGTCTGCCTGTTTCTCCAGCCTTTTGAGGTGTCTCTGAATGACATTCTGGCATATTATCCACTCCTCCCAGTTTTGTGCGATTTGCAAAGTTTCTTTAATGATATGTTGATATTACTGGGGCTACAGTTATTGAAATTAAATAATTCATTTCTATTACAAGTGTGAGAGGGGAGCTGTTGCTTTCACTTCCTCTCTTGACCTAGATTTTTAAAGAAAAGTCCTTTAGGTGATTGAAGAACTGAGAATTGTAAAAATTCACCAATAAATAATTTTAAAACATTAACTAATCATTCATAGTTTTCATTAACTTTGTTGGTTTGGGTTTTGTTTTCTTCTTGCTACTAAGTTTTGCACATGACTGCGTTTGGCTTAGGAGATAGTGTTATAGTGCTAATCCTCAAAGGCTTTTAAGTTCTTAGCTCTAACTGAAATAATGGGATTTAGTTGCTTTGGAAGCACAGTAGAAAAAAAGCCTTGTGTCTATATCTTGTTGGTTACAATATGCTGCTTGGATGTAGGAAACATAAATTAATCCATGACCATTTGCGATCACTTTGCCTTTAACTAAAACAATAAAGTTTCTTACAGAAATGTCCTGTGTTGTATCCAGGTTGTTTTGTTTTGTTTTGTTTTTTAAAGCTCCTGTTAAATTATCTGCTTCATGATTATTCAAAAACATCCGTATTACTCATAGCTTTTTTAACTTTGATAATGATTTGTGAACGTTCTCTGAGATGTCCAAGCTATCTCTTGTCAGGGATACATGTATTGTATAGTTTAGATTTAAATGCTTCATGACCATCTCATTTGCCCTTCTTCTGAGGGACAAAGAAAGGTCATGCAAATCTGCTGCCTGCCCTTTGAAGACTTCTGTTCAACACTTCCCTCCTGAGCTCATACAGCACAGAGACCATTTTACTCCATCAGAAAAGGCACATAAAATACTTGGTGAAACACTCTTGTTTTGTTAACTGTGAATAAGGGGAATGTGCCTGTTCCTGCCACCTGGAGGACAGAGGATATTCAAGGTGCTCCACTACAGGTTTATATACAGCACTAAATCTTGCCAGGCAGTCTGACTGTTTTTTGATGTTATTACAAAGCTAGAAAATGATCTTACTCTCAACATTAATTAAAATCAAATAGGAAATTTACTCTTTCATATTGATGGGATCTAAATGCAGGGCTGTAAAACAGAGTAATGATGAATAACAGTGTTTCAAGTTTTGATGAGAAATGGTCCTTGTTTGATCAGGTTCTATTTTAACATTTTCATTAATAAATTTACGTGCAGCTTTGGCCTCTGAAGTGAATTACAAAACATACTCTCTTTGACAGTCTTAAATGTATAATAAAATGGTAAGTCAATGAAAGTCCCATCTGCTATTACACTAAACCTCAAATAATGCTGGGGACAGAAAATACATAAAAAACTTGCTATTGCAAGTGATAAAAAAAAGACATCTGGAAATAAAATTAGTTTTGGTTTGAAAATATATTTTCTCATTAGTGTATGAATGGAAAACAAACAAACAAACCGCAAAATAAAATCCCCTATTCAGAGCATGACAGAAGGACCCTAGGGTAATATTTAGAAACATGTTTGCATTTTATATGGGAAACATCTGAAATCTTGCATAACACAGCACTGACAATAACATTATTTAGCTAGTCGTTACCTAGTAATTTGCACACAACTACAGATGAACTCATGCCATTGTTTATCAGGTGAAAAAGTTATTGTTTATATTTGTGTCCCTAAAATCCAACCATACAGAAATAAAATATACACTCTAGAAAACTAACAACCATGTTCAAGCATCTAGTAAACATATTCATCTGTATGATTACGGAAATCATTTAAGGAGTGGTTAAGAGAAAGACTGAGACTAGCATATTTCTATATCTAAATGAATCATAAACAAAGCATATTAACATAGGTCACTAGAAATGTTAACACATAGTTACCCTTATTTTAATTTAGAAAATCAAAATTCTTTAAGAAAAACAAATACTAGTAGCATCTTAAAACCAGCAGGACCTGGGCATAACCAGAGAAGAAATCTGGATTGTTAAACAAGAATTGTATTGATTTCCTAATCAATATTCTTCACTAATTGATAACATTGTTAAGCAGATTAAAGATTTGCTGGAAGATATTTGTCTGGTAAATATATTCACATCGGCTTGCCCTCACATCCCTCTACTACCTTGCCCTGTGTCATGTCACATCTTTGTTAAAGTGTGAATACTACATTTTAATTTGCAAGGACAAACAAATCAACAACAAAACAAACAAACAAGCAAAAACCCCTACCAAAACATATTTTTCTGAGGAGACAAATTCTAGAGACATCTTTCATGTGAAGAGTTATTATGATAGATTACCATGCTTCTTATTCACAGATATTAGAAATATTTATAATGAAAAAAAAGCGTTAAAAGTAAAAATCCTGAGGAGCTTAAAAGCTCTCCTAGAGATGTTTTATGAACAAACAGAATATTTGCAATGACCAAAGTAGAATACTTTCAATCCCTCTTTATATGAATTTAGTGCATTTGGAGTGAATATGAAAAATGCCAGCAAGAGGTCCTATCTGTCTGACAAATAAACTTGGCTGAAACCCAGTGTTCTAGATTGTAAGAAACTTGATGTCTGTCTATCTTGTCAAATAATCTGACTTCTAAGTTAAAACTCAGGCCCTGATCCCTTGGTCTTCAACACTGGATAAATGTTAATTTGTTTCTTAGCTTTCTTTTGGAGTGCTATCAATCAGTTCTCCATGATGCAAAATCCATCTGTTCTTAAGAAGAAAGTTTTCCATAGAGATTGTTTTCAATGGAAAGATTGGATAAAGGCTGCACTAGATTAGTATTTTCTACTCTGTATCATCCTCCAACATTACCTAGTGAGCACTGATTCTTAACAATTATCACAACTCCATGTGCCATGCCTTGAGGCAAGCAATAGACATCCTGACTCTCATGCTATAAAAGCCTATAAAAGTTTAGTCCCCAGTGGGACTAAACACAGATTTCTCATTACATCAGAAACACATTCAGACAAAAAAATTGTTTGAAGGTCACTGCACACAACACAGATCCAGGGCCAATTGCTATATGGTTTTGACCGAACTGCCCCAAAGACATGTGGTTCTACAGTGTGTTTGTGTGTGCCGCTAATTGTGTTCACTATGGACCAAAGACAACATCTATGACAAGGTCATAGATGCATTTAGCAATGTAGATATGCATTTTGTTCTTTGTAAAATATGAACTAAAGACCAAACCCTAAGATTCTGGAATGTCAAGCAAACCAAAGGTAACAGTGAAAACTGCTTGTGTATACAGTGGTAGTACACTAACTAGAACACCAAAGCCAGCGGCAAGATGTACTACTGTCCATGGCATGTGGCCAGACACAGCACCTTTTCTCACAAGGAATTCTTATTTCTTTGAAGCCAAGGTTTTTCAAATGCATACGTAGGACCCAGAGAATTAAAACCACTCATGCATACAAGTTAACAAGGATCTAACAGCTGAGATGAAAGACCGATAAAACTAGTAGGATATTAATAATCTGGGACACTAAATAGTGTCTAAGCCTACATATTGATCCTGTAAATTTCTATGTGCTACACTCAGTATGTACTACTGAATCTTGCTCTTCCTTCTACTTGAATTGGTATGATACTAGCGAATGAAGTGACAGTGCTGCTGGAATAGGCTATAAGTGCAGTAACAAAGCAAGTATCTTTACAGTTTGGGATATTTTAATATCAGTAATAATAAAATGTTATTTTTGTTGTCATTATTATTATAATGTTAATAACAGTAATAATAATAATATCTATGCCTAATTAGTGAGATTGCACTCCATTATCACCAGTCAAAAGAATCTAAAATGTTTGACAGAACATTGCACTTGTGAGAGATGTAATGGCACAAAATTCGTATGTATGTATAAGTGTTAGAATTTATTTTAAAGAGCTAACAGGAACACTAAATTACTTTTATTTCCTTTCGCTATATTTATGGGCAGGAAATGTACTGAAAATATTAAAGAAATACAGCAGAGGATAGGCTGAAAGAGTCTTTGGTTACTATCGCCTCCATAGTTACTGGAAACACAACTAAAAGAGAATCTAAGCTGGGACCACATTACAATGTTGTGCTCCAAAATCTCAGATATTCCTTATATCATAAGGAAAGAAAACCCTGAAACTTGATGCTTCTTAAATGCCACAGTACAAAGCTTGTGGGAATCACCCTGTCTGTCTTTGTAAGAAACAGACTGAATTCTGACACAGAAATAGAGTTGGAAAAGAGTATTATTGTTTCTTCCCTCCAGTAAAACCACTGAGTAAGAGACTGGCCTGAAGAACAGCAGGAAAGTAACTCATTAAGTTCTACATTTTGTTTCTGTTGGACAAACATTTAGCATTTTGAAATAAAAAGAAGTGTATATTTACATAAAGATTTTTATGAAAATGGAGGTAGATTATTTGCCCACTGGATAAATTCTGCTTTCATAGGTCTCCTTTTGGTTCTCCAGCTCAAGAAAGGGAGCATGGGAACACTTTCTCATCTTCCAACATTTTACTATTTTATCTATTAGGGACTTTGCTATTACTAAAGGCCTCATACACACCACACTGACAAACAGCAACACTTAGGACAGACAGGAAGAGCAGACACTGCACAAAGATTTTGTTATGAGAATGTTTGCTGTAATATGAGATCTTAAAGGCTAAATGGAGAAATATAAAATTGGTGAGCTTAACATTGGTTTAACTCTGCCCTTGCTGAAAGAAATCCAAAAAGTTTTTGTAGGTAATGTTAATTCCCTGTAGAACAGAGACATGTAGTCATGAATTTCATCCTATGTAATAAATGTAGCATTTTTTTTCAAAGGAATCTCTCCTTATTTACATTAGCTGAGGTTCTCTCCCCTCAAATGTTACAAGATTAAATAAGAATTTTTTCCAGTACACAGCTGTCTATTAGATTTCTCTCAGAAGCCTTAGCTTGTGTGTGCCATGCACAGTGTAAACTCAGAGGTAACCAACAGTAAAAGGAAGCTAAAATGAGTGTTATTCATCCCTTTTCCCTCTAGAAGGAAAGAAAACAGAACCCTGCTTTGTTCATGAAAGCCCAGCATTCAGAGCTCAGCAGTCAGTCTTTGATTTGGAGCTGGTTTGCACCAGGGGTGCCATGACACTGATTTTTATTTGGGAAAAAAATGAGGATAACAAGACACTTAATAAGATTAAGTGATTTAGAGATACATCTGCTAAGCATAGTTTAAAAAACATCAGGCATTTTCTTTTTTTTTATCTTTCCCTGCTTTTTTCATCTCCTACACAATTGCAGAGAAACAGACTTCTGAATTACTGTGGGTTTTTCCTCTTTCCAAACCTTATATATTTATTTAAATAATAACAAAAAATTCTCTGCAACTAGTTGACATATTTGTCACTATGATCATAAAAGCATATTAAGATAAGCATAGAGTAAAACAATGACCTGGTGAACAATTCTTTAATGGCAATTAAGAGCTACAGACAGGGAAAAAAACACAATTAAGTTGATCCTGAAATAATTAGAATTAATGGTACTTAGTTGTCCACAGAATTATTTCTAGCATTATGTGACTAGTCCTTTTCCCCTCTGTGTTAACCCCCCTCCTTCCATTTTCAGTTCCCTTCTCTGTCTCCATACTTAAAGCATCTGTTGCTTCCTCAAATCTCCTGTTTATTTTCCTGGGCCAAAGACAACATATGCCCTGGCTGATTTAAAGGTTCATAAATACTCTCTTAGATTGGCTAGCTTAGGTGGCTGCTAACCCTTGGAGCAGGTGAAGGGATAAGTTTTAACTGCTTTCCTCTTTTTATGAGATAGTGGTGATTGAAGAAATGACAAGGCATTACTAATGATATTCATGAAACCTGAAGAAATTTTGTCTCTTTAAGACCTCCTCTGTTATTTTCAATCTACTTGAAAGCTGGTTGATGATTTCAATGCTAGTAGAGGAAGACTGAGAGATACCATCAGTGTGATCATATAAACTTTTTGCCTTAGAAAAAACATGCTAAAGGATACCAAGATAGCTCATTTCTGGCTTGCTATAGCTTAATGTTGCTTCCAGAAGGATTTAAACATAAAAAAAAATCAACTCCAAGTTTCCCACTGTAAGAATGTGTTAAAGTCGTTATAGAAATTGAGTTTTAGTGATTTCTTCTCATAGAATATCCCTTAAGTAATTTATTTTCAGGTTTGGGGTCCTTTTCAGTTGGATTTACAAATAAGTTCAGAAGATCAGAATAAGAATGTCCACTCCTGAATAACGTTTTTTTTTCTTTTGAATTGCCAATATTAATTAAAATGCTCAAAAATAAAAGAAGAAACATGGGGGAAATGTCTGTGAAACATGGTTCAGACAAATTATGTGGTTTCAAGACAGATTTTTAGTCCTGAAACAACAGGTGTTCCTTCTAACATCTGGAATCTGCACACTCCCCTGTGCCAGCAGACAACTTCATAGCTTGCTAACTATGATAGAAAGGGCTTAAAACTGGGAAGAGACTGTGCTAATCATTAAGAAAGCTCTGAGATCTATTAGGAAAAAAAAAATCTGGTGAGCACAGATGTATTCAGCTGATAGTTTCCATTTTGAGGATACTTAACCAGTCTAGCCTGGCTCAGAGTCACAAACTTTGGAATTTCTAACACAAGGCAACAAAAGGAAAGAATTGTTTATGACTAGAGACTGAAATGAAATAACATTCCAGCTTCAAACAAATAACTTATGCCTTGGATGCCAGTGTAGAAGTCACTCCTTCCAGTTTGGTGCTTTCTTCAGACTTGATAAAGGTATGCACTTCCCCATTACCCAGATCATTAAAGAAGATCTTGAACAGGACTAGACCCGGTATAGACTGCTAAATACTGGCCTTCAACTACATTTTATGCTGCTGATCACCACTTTCTGAGTCTGGCCATTCAGTTAGTTTTCAATTCAGCTCAGCATCTGCTCACACAGCCCATACATAGCATCTTATCTGTGACCTTACAGTGTCAAAGGCCTACCCGAATTCCAAGTGCACAATATCCGCTGCTCTTGTCTCATCTACCAAGCCAGTCAGTGTAGGAGTTTGTTAAGGTTGTCAAGCATGACTTCATCTTGGTTAATTCATTCTGGTTACTCCTGATTATTTTAATGTCCTTACTGTGACTAGAAATTCTTTCCAGGATTAGTTGGCTCATCACCTTTCTGAAAAGCAAGGTCAGGCTGACTGTCTTGTTCTTTCAAGAAGAGGCTTGCTCTTCTTGAAGATAGACATTCACTTTCCCATAGTCTTTGGTGACTTCTCCCAGTGTCCCTGAGTGATCAAAGATTACCAAGAATGACCTCACAGTGATATCATTCAGCTCCCTCAGCTCTTGAGATTGCACTCCCCTCCAAAAATAAGACAGGAGGTCTATTGACAACCAGCATGGAAAAGGCTGAGGTGCTCAACAGCCCTTCTGTCTCAGATACTACTGGCAATTGCTCTTACCACGTCTTAACCACAAGGCAAGGACTAAGGGAATGAACTCCCTTCTAGGAGAAATTGAGGTTCTAGGACACTCGGGCTGGAAAAGGCATGCTTAGGGGATCATGACAGGACAGTAACATTGCTACTCCCACATCCTTCTAATTTGGACCACCTATGGAGAAGGGCTGAGATTTGGGGCTATGTAGCCTGGAGAAAAGAAGGCAATATCTGTCTTCCTTTTAATCTTCACCCATAGCACTTGGCTCCTCATCTATCCCCACAGCTCCGTGCACCCCAGCTGCACTATCACATAAAAGACAATTCCTCCTTCTCAGCTTTCCCTTCCTGTCCTTCCTAATGAGTCTGTATCCCTCCATAGCAACATTTGAGTTATGGGAACCACTTCTTCATGACCCCAACAAGATCGTAGCACTGCAACTACACAAGTATTTCTTAATTCATTGTGTTTATTCCTCTGTGCATTGAAGTACAGATCCTTTAGATAAGCACCCTAGTATGTTTAGTTGCTGAAGAGGGTTTGGCAAATTTCTCCCTAACAGTTCCTTGTAGACACCTCTTTCTGGCACGTAAGTGCTGGATATGACCTTACTTAAACTCCATTTTGTTGACTTTGTCATCCCTTCCTGACATATTCCCCCATGACCTTTGCTCAGTGATTCCATCACATTACCTCATGCCCTTTACTCATCTTAATATAAGAAAGAATTTATTTTACAGTGAGAACAATCATTCACTGGAACAGCCTTCCCTGGAATGTGGTAGTCCTCATCACTTGAGATTTTCATGATGCAGCTGGACAAGATGCTAGATAGTCTTGTCAAAACTTTATTTGCCATGAAAGGTTGGAATAGATGATATTTCAAGGTCCCTTGCAATCTGGGCTGCTCTGTGATCCTATGATCCTGTTTGTCACTCTCTTGCAGGAGTGCTGGTTACTCTCTCCCCCTGCCCTTTATTCTTACAACATTCTTATTGTCAACATGAGTTCTGCAACCACACAGGTACAGTCTGGACTCCATGGTATATTTTTAACAAGGGCACCCTGAGTCCAGGGATGGTCTGGGGACGTCTTATAAGCCAAATTAAGTCTTTCTTATTGATGTTTGAGAGGTTTCTAAGCACTTCATTTGGTTGATTAGAAGAATTAGATAGTTTGTACTATAACAAGGAGGGAAGAATCCAAATCAGAAAGCAAAAATTTCAAAACCTGTGTATTTTGCATTCTGAAAGGGTTAATAAGATTAGGACTGGGAGTTGATATTTCAAAACTTGGAGTAAATACACAAAATATGTAGACTCAAACTTTAAATCCTTGGCTTCTCTGCCACATTTCTAACTACCAGTGAGTTATATAACATTTCTTAATATTAAAAAATTTCTAAAAGACTTAAAGCAGCTTGCACTGGCTGAGTATGTTTTTCTTTATAAACTGTCTTCAAAAAACCCCAACCATATGGCTCTGGATTTTTTTTACAATATCTTTTACTGAGCCAGCTCTCTTTAAAAAATAATTAGAACAATGATAACAAAAAGGAATGGTATAAGTTTTTTAAATGTTTTGACCCAAAAGCATTTAACCTGGATTTATCCAATGTATTACAAACCAGACAAGCATTGAATTGATCCATTGCCTTAAGATTTCTGGTCGCATTTTGCAAGTATATTTTTGAAATTTCTGTAATAAATGCACACCTTCTAGGAGACTAAGAGAAAAAAAATTGTTGATTACCTCTCTGTTGCTGTATTTTTTTAGTTCCTGTCAATAAAATGAAGTCTCTGTCTGCTACTGACTGAAAAACATAACACTTACTTCGAGAAGGTCTGCTTTCATTGCAAGAATAGAGAACAAAACTGCTGATTATTCAGCTGGCAGTGTTTTTACGTAACTGAAAAGGTGCTAATTGAAAACATGTTAGATTGATTTAGAAACACAGTGCTCAATTACCAAGTAAAATTATGGATAATTAAGGGAGTATTTTACATCCAAGATGAAATGTACTTTCTTTGCAATGAAATAGTGGCTTTCCTAGTGGTAAGAATGAGGCAGAATTTCATCCTTATGTGTTCCACTACTACCAAAATGATTTAGACAAGAACCCTGAGTACTTCTCACTGAGTACTGAGCCTTGAGTACTGGTGTCTTCATAAAAATCCACCAGTAATTATTACTTTTCACAACAGAGAATGTAGAATGTAAACAGCAACATTATCACCATAACTATCTAAGAATTTTTACATTCTCCTTCTATTTTTCAATTTTCTCTCAACTTGTTTTATGCTCATATTTGTATCTAGATTTCTAAAGATTTCTTTGGTGAACTTGAAACTCAAATCTTCTTCCTTCGTCATGTGTTCATTAGAGGGATATCTTGCAGAGGGGTGCAGTGTGCTTTGTGACCCAGCACAGCGCTGCACCATGCTCTGCAAAGATAAGACTTAAAGAAACTGAGTTCAGATCCTTGACTGTTTTGGACAGCTGTCACCAAGATAAAGGTGTAGGAGACACAGATATACCTGCATGTATATTCCTTTTAAATAGAGCAATAGGTCTTACTCTTCAGAGCCTGGTACCTAATATGTATCAGCTACAGTGGAAATAAATATGGGTCTGCAGTAACTAATGTTTCCCATGAAGAGTTATGGATTGCATAAAAGCTGAGTTATGCATCTTGAATTTGTCTGAAAACAAACATTGTTTCTATTTCAGTCACAGAGAGAACTGAGCAATGATAAGTCCCAGTCTCATCAAAATTCATTTTCTGTCTCTCTCGCTATGGAGCCTCCACTGCCATCTGGTATATTTTATTTTCTTCCTCTTCAGATGCGTATTCTTAAGAGCCAGCTGCTACACAGCCCTCAATCTCTCAATGCCTTTCTCCAAAACTTCCAGGCTTGAGTTACACCAGCGAGTCTGTTCACTGCTCGGGAACCTTTAACTTACGTGGGCTGACAGAACCCAGTATCAGAGGTTTTCCCCTTGGATGAAATGGTATGTTATTAAGCCCAGTATTATTCAAAATAAACATGAACCAGGTGAGTGAGTAAAAAAAACAAGACTCAGGTATTTATAAAACAGTTGATTGGACTTTATTTGAGTATCTCAGAATGCATCTCTAATTACTTTTACAGGAATACAGGAATGATCCTTGCAGTTTGTCCAAAAAGACATTTTGGACCCTAATTGTTCTACACCAACTATTAGTAGATGTTCAGTGGTTGATAGAATAGTTAAGAAGTATGTTGTAATCTACAATATCGAATTAACTTCTACTGATTTACCATGCAAATGAAAAATCATATATCATTTGGTCTGTTGTCTTTCTCCCTTATCCTCCACATACACAGATTTTTCACCAGTGATAGTTGCAGAGACAGTTCCAGCCTGGATACCAGATGTTACCTATATGCTGATGACACTTCAAAATGGGTTTGGCCCAGCATCTCAGAAGATTGAATCATCTTTGCAAACTGACTTTGAGGTACTTCATAAGTGTTTGAAGAGTAATAAATTAGTGCTAAACTTTGAGGAAAGGTTATAAAATTCACCTTTATTTTCAAATTTAGAACATTAATTCTAGCTCTGCTGTTAGGTAGTACATATATTGATGATTTTTTTCCTTTTGAGCTATTCAATTGCCCATCTAAATTACTTTTTGCCTGGCTTGAAGAAAGGAATTTCAACACGGACTTCTGAAATTGTATCTGAATGCATTATCTCTCAAGAACATGTCCATGTCATCACTAGAAAGTGATTTCCTGAGCAAATTCAGATCAAAACTTTCAGATCTAGAAATCACATATCGATTAATAGAGACAGTATTCTCACTGTCTGAAACTTATTACAGTGGTTACAATACTTTTTAAGGTAATCCCTACTGCACACCAAGAAGAGTTTTAGGGTCTTAAAGATCTGTGACATGTCTGGACCATTTGTATTTTTCTTCCAATGTGGTATGTGATACCCTACAAAGGTTCCTCATCTGCATACATGTCTGCAGGATTTCTGTTTTGTCTTGCTTCTTTTTCAGTGCAGTACATGCACAGCTTTCTGGCCTCTATTTTAGAATTTCATACGCCAGGTTAGATGAGGGCAAGTTTCTAATGGCTATTCCTTTTCTGCTCAAGTAGTTTGCAAATTTTTTGCTGTTCATGTTAATTAAAACTGGTTTTCTTGACACTGATATATCTCTGCATCTTATATTTTAGTGACTTACATATGTTTAAGTCAAAAGTACTCTCAGTTCATGGAGTATTTTAATGAAATAGTGATAAAATTCCAGGAAGTTTATTAATGCTTATACATTTTCTGTAGTGTCACAGAGGATTCTAATGTACAGAATTTTATAAAACAAAATTATTAACATAAGTAAAACATTTATTTTCTTATTCTGTTTGCTGGTCGGCATTTTCACTAAGTGCCCGATGATTTCAATCACATAGCAGTTGCTAGGTATGTTTTGATGACATTTGTAACATGACATTTCTCTGTTGAATACTGAATATGATGGTTACAATTATGCTACCTAGTCATGGAATATTTCCATACTTAATACAAAATTCCTTGTGAATATTGTATTCATTATTTCTATTTTAATTTTGAAGAAATCATAATTTTCACACAACGGTATAAAAAGTAATAGCTTCAATAATGATGAAAATTTAAAAAAAAATGCATGGAAAGGAAAAGGAGGAAAAATATATAAAAAAGGAGCAGGCCAAAGTATCTACTGTGAGAATAATGGGACAGTGATTTGGCAAGACAAAATCTATGTAGTGGTATGAATAATTCTTGTTCGCAGGGATTTACTACCGCATTTACAATCCCAGTTTTGTCTGTTCTCATGAAAACTACAACAGAAGAAAGAAAACTAAAGGAATGATGATGAAAAGTAAAACTGATCATTATACATATGTCTTTATAGGAAAATGGTAATAATAATTAAATTGAAATAATAATAAACTACAATTTTATTAGTGGAATTACACCTTAGTCATGCTACAGGGAGTATGGCAATACAGAATATGCCTGCATTAGCAAGTAATGGAACAGAAATAAGAACCCTCCCTTGGCACAAATATGGTAGGTATGTACAGGGGGAGGTTGAGAATTGCACTGAGAATTGGACCACTATTTGGTGAATGGAAAAAGAAACACAGCTTCACTGAAACAATCTGATAGCATGGGAAAGGGTTTTTATAAACTGAGGTAGCAGAATATTGAAATACGAAATAATGAAATATCAGTAGGTACTGTTGGTGACTAGTGATTCAAGAAAAAGCAAAACTTTTCTTCAGACAAGGTCCTTGAATGCAAACCTGACAATAAAAAGGCATTTAAGAGCTGGGTTTTCTATTGAAAAGGGGTTTGAGATTCCTTTATATCAGCCTGTGTCTTTTGCTCATCAATACTACAGAAACAATGATTATAATAACAATATATACCTTTTTTTTTTTTTTCCCCCACTTCTCTAAAATCCTTCTGAATTTACTCTTTGTTGGAGAGTCCTGAACCCTAAACCCTTAGGAGTCTTCTTTAGGCAATCAATGAGCTTGGGTCAATAAAAGGTAATACTATCCCATAGTGGATCAAGCATTTTCTGGTCCCACCCAATCCCTCAGTTTCATAAGATAGCCATACCATTACTTCAAAGGTCGTTCGCTGGTGAATGTTTAAAAGTTGTATATACAGTTATCAAATACTGTAGTATTTTATTAGGGAGGCATCCACTGCAGGTTTACTGTTATGAAAAGCACATTAAGTGCCCCATCTGACTGAATTAACTTTTTTGTTTGGTTTATAATTTTCTTATGGAAGAGTGGAAATTTTTCTTTATTTTTAAGAAAAGACATGAAAAGGATTTACCACTAGTTATGAAAGTTATTCTGGTTATTCTTCTGATTATCTGCCTGGAAAGTGCTGAGGAATAACAGCAGTATTTATAAGAGAGAGTTTGAGGCAATCCTCTAATATCTGTGACAGGAGATTATTTGGATGTGAGTTCCTAGTCAGAATAGATTTTCTGTCTATCAAATGAGATCCAAACCAGTTCTTTCAAGAATGTGGAGGTTTGGGTTGGCTTCTTGCCAAACCCATCTGCCAGCCACAGAGATTCTGCCTGCCCCCCCCCACCCCCAAGAGAGAAAAGGAAAAAAACAAAAAAGAGAATTGTAGTAAAAGTATATATTCACATATATTACAATTGTATGCAATCAAACAATCAAACACTATGAATCTACAGAACAAATCTCAAAGCAACCCCAAAAGGGAAAACGGGGAAAGGGAAATGGGACAAAAAATGGATAAAACCAACAACAGATACACACACTCATAAACTCAGGGAAAAGCTCAACATAGAACTAATACAATAAATTCTCATTAAAAGTCTTCTTAAGAGAAGCAGGTCCTTCCCCTCCGCACAGCTGGGACAACAGTTTCTCAGACAGGCCTCAGCTCATATAGATAAGAGCTAAGCTGACACAGAGACCTGGTGTCCTCCAAGCACACAAAAGGAAGAGTGAGAGAGAGGAAACCTTCCTCCCTATCTTATATACCCCCGATTACGTGAAGGAATGGTGGGGAATACTTCCTTAGTTATAACCTAGTTACCAGGGAAGGCCCAGACCAAAACCAAGAAAACTAAACCACCACAAAGAATCATTAATTCTTATAGCATTCAGGCTTTTAAAAGTAGTACACCAAGCACTGAATAAAATGCTTTTTATAAAACTGACCAGGACTGTACCAGCTCTAAGGTTTTTATCAGCAATTAAACAGACACATACAAGTGGAAGGTTACTATGAGTGATTGGTTTATGATGTTCTTCCCTGCCACATATCTCTTTCTTTTATCTTTTTTTCTTTCTTTTTTTTCATATTTTTATTATTTTTTTCTGTTTTATGTGTAAATAAGAGGTTTTAGTATGATTTGCTGGGCATGATGAATTTTGTTACCTTGACTACTGCAACCACTTACTTTCTAACCTTTTGTTTCTGCTGTTGCAGCCCTCACCTTCATCCAGCAACTTTCACTAAAATAATTTTCCTTTGTCAGTGCTCAGATCATATCATTCCATGGCTCTGTAGCTCCCTGCACTGCTGTCTTATCTTCTGAATCAGAGCTATGTTTTATCTCAACTGACAAGGCTTTTTAGAAACAGCTTACATTTCCATTTTAGATAATAATTAGGTGTCTGATTCAAGTTTGTTTTTCTCTGGGTCACCTTTCCCAGACGTAACTATTGTAAAGTTTTCATCTCACAATGAAGTCAGTCCCAAATAGCTGAGAGATGGAAGCACACAGGGTGACTTTATTGCCTGCTCTACCCTGTGCTTTATCATATGAAGCAGAAGAATTCCAGGAGTTGAGGTAAACCAGGAGACAGAGAACCCACATTACAGTGACTGACTTTGCCAATTCCCTGACTAACCAATACTGAACAGAAAATGTTTGTGACAAGCCAAACAATTTTTTCTTATTGTGATGGCAACAAGAAAAAGAGACACTTCTTTCAAGTTCAAATAGTTTTTTTCAATTGAACAGTTGCAGCACAGTTGTAGCTTTTCTTTTTTTGAGAAAGAAGTAATAACTATGTTGAACATTTTTCTTTTTCAGATTCTCATCCTTATTTTTCTTTTTCTGAATAAGCCATTAGAACACTCAACAGGAGTTCACAAATAGTCTCATTTTTCATTGAAATAGTTAAAAACAAAAGCAATGAGTCCATTTGGTAGTCTTAATCTGCATAACATTTTTGCTTGAGGATCTGACTGCATGCAAATCTTCCCCCTAGTAATGATATTTAACACTGCTGTGCAGCAAGGAGTACTGTTCCAGCATCAAAGATAATTGCAATTTAAAATAGACATGTGTTTTGCAGGTCCAAGCAAGCTCAGAAATCACAAGAAGACATAAGCACTGTACTTAGATGTTCATTTACCCCTCTCTCATCTTGGATTTCTCTCTTTACTGAACCATTCTTTTGGTTGTCTTGTACCACTCCTCAGCTTCTCATAACCTTTCATGATACTTTGTCTTGAAGAATGACTAGAGTTCCTTCAGGCATAAACTGGTATTGAGTATTTCACAAAACAACAGAGTAACCTACACATTTCTGAATTCCTTTTCTCAGGCTTTATCTGTCAGGAACTTTTGCTATTTGCCTTCACATACTTTTCTAAACGGGAAACAAAAAAAAACCAACAAAATAAAAAAGACCATGTTTTTTTTGTCATCCAAGAGATAGCAAAACATTTGACCAAGTTTGCCCATGTTACAAACAGATAAGCAAAGAATCATTAAAACAATCTTGGGATTAGACATTTTGGAAGCAATATCTAATCTTAGAAAGAAAATTACAATGGAATCCAAGATGACACAGATGAATTGATTTTCATACAGTTATATCAGCATGGGAATTTAGACAAGTGATAACATCAGAAGACAATTTATAACTTTAGAAAATACTTTTCCTGATAGTAAAACACTTGAGGTTTGGGAGTTAAGTGAGGTGAAGCAGGTGGATGTAAGAGGGTTTTCTGTTGCTCTTTGGAGGCTGGGATTTTTTTTACTTTTTACAATGTAGAACAATTCCAGAAGAAGGTTAAAAGTAAAAATGAATCCGATAGTCTTTTTCTACAGCATTTGAAATCATAAAGTAAAGTATGGAAGAACAAGCAAATCCTACCACATAACTTGGAAAAGATTATGGAAAGAAAAAAAACAAAACAAAACAACAAAAACAACCAACCAAAAACTAAAACCCAAAAAAACCCCACAAAGCAACTTCTCACATTTCCAGAAAAATTGTTAATTCATTAATTTATAATCAAATCAATCCAAGGATGGCTTCTTCTAGACCAAGCCATGCCAGTAAGTAACTATTCCAGCTGCTCTCGCTCAGTGCCCTGCTGGAAATTATTGCCACCAATGATGTGTCAAGAGCTTAGTTCGTAAGTATACGTTGTAATATGCCTTAGGCAGTAATGCTCAGACAAGTCACCATTTACTCTGTTTAGGTAAGCCTGTCAGATTTTTGCCTGAAGCAAATGAAAGACATTTGCTGTTCTCCTGGAAACAGTGAAGAACTGGAAGCAATCACTTCCATTGGCACATCTGTGTCAGCTGGGGATGCATTTGTCCAGTGTTGGACAGAGCTTAATTCTGCTTCTCTTGCTCTGACACAGTAATACCATATTATGCAACTACTTTTATGAATTGAGATGGCACTGTGTCTTTAGACACTCTGCTTGATAGCACAATCACCTTTACATAACAGTTATCCTGTGAACAATCTTGAGAGTGTCAGTTTTCAGAAACCTATCCCCTTCAGTACTAAGGTCAAAATTATTAATCAGAGACATAAATGAAAAATTAATCCTGGGGAACTTTCAGACATTAGGGTGGCAGTATGCTCCAGAAAATGCTTACAAATTCTTATTTTACTGATTTCCACTTTTAATGACAAGTGTATGTGTTATAGGTTAAACAGATTAGTCTGACCCTTCACAGATGAATGCAGAAAGCCCTGTGTTCTTCAATTTATGGCAGAATATGTTGTATACTACAGCCTGTTCAGTGAAGTCTATTAAAGTTTCTGGAATTTTAAGTACATTCCTGGGGTTTTTTTAAGTGGATTCCTGAGTTTTTAAGTAGAAAGACATAGTCTGTACTTCATTTAGTATTATAATTAAGCAAAATTAAATTCAGGGGGCATGGACATGAGAGACACAATAAAACAGAGTGAATATTCAAGGCCCTGACTGAACAGAAAATTTTTAGGATCACATGATGATTTTTCTTGGAAGAGATCGTGGGGAACTTGAGACAAGTCCATTCACCTGCTCACAACAGGGTCACACAGGTTGCTTAGGTTTTCATCCAGTCAGCATTCAAAAATCTCTGAAGATGGAAACTGCACAGCCTATCTGGGCCACCTGTGCCAATGCCCTACTGTCTTCATAGGGGAAAAACATTATCCTTATAACCAACCTGAATCCCTCTTGTTTCAGCTTGGGCCTGTTGTGTCTCTGGTGCTCCACACAGCTGTGTAGAGTCCAGTTCTGTCTCGTCAGTGACCTCTCCACTGACACTGAGGCTGAAGTCAGTGCCTAAAGCCGTCTCTCCTCCAGGCTGACTGAACCCATCTACTCCAGCCTCTCCTCACAGGGCAAGTACTCTAGTCCCCACCATCTCAGTGGCCTCTCCTGGAACTTCTCCAGCTTCTCAATGTTCTTCCTGTACTGGAAAGTCACCCACTGTGGAGCCAGAAGAGTTATGGCCAATTCTGTGTGTGTAGCCAAGATGGTCAGTACCCACAGTTGGAGTGGGGCTGTGGCACTCAAGTCTCATATGCCCAGGTGCCATCAATAGGCGGCCAGGAGCAGTTACTGAGCAAACTGGCAGTGTGAGTACAGTTGCTGGAGGCATACATATTGTGCACACATGTATACAAAACAACATATCTTATAGATATGGACATAGATATGCATTTTCATGAGGGTACTTTCGTCCTGCTCAACCAGAGAAGGGAGCAGGAGGATGCTTTTGGTGTTGTGTTTTTGTGAATAGTCTTTTCTGTCTGTGATTGGTGTGGCCAACTGGATGTATATACATATGGTTATACGTGTATGTATGTATGTATGTATGTGTATAAACACGTGTATACCACTGCTCTGTGTGTGTGTGTGTGTGTGGCTACTGGAAATACCTGCTCAGCTTCACTACTAGTTGAACCTGAGGGCAAGGAGATGGGACACTTCACCTTTCTCAAGCTGTTGAGTCCAGCCTGACTTCCCTCTAACATTGAACTTTGACAGAACTTCTTAGGAGAAGTGGTGAACACTACATTATTGAGAAAGAATTACAAAAAACCATCTTGCTGTATCAGGAAGCAGATTTGTTAACACAATCAGCCATTACATAAAGCCGCAAGAATTATGTTTTGGGCAGTAACATACATTTATATTTATGATTTTTATTTACCAATATTAGTTTTTAGAATAGGAAGAAGATTGACCTGATCATAGAAAATTATGCATCATAAGTTGATATAAATCAACATAGCTTTCTTAATACGATGTATCTATATATTAGATAATATTTCAATGACATTTGTAATAATGTCATCTGCAATCAGACACAGGAGGATGGAGCTATAAGGGCAAGAAAACATGCTACAATTTAATAGGTAGACAAATGGCTTGCACTTCTCTTCTGGTTTCTAATTTTAAATAATTGAAAGGGAGCTGAGAGCATTGCAATTGCTGATTTTTAGGTATTCTGTCTCCCAATGAATAGATCTAAAAATATATGTACTAAGAAAAGAATACAAGCTTACTTAGCATGCCCTCTAATTTCTTCATGTTCATTCTACCATGAAGACACTGAAAAGGATTCTTTGAATGCATACTTTTAATAGCAGGATGTGTTCTGGCATGTGAAATGCATTCAGAACCACATGAAACTAAAACTGCAATAGATTAAATTGTACCCCCAAATCAAATACTACTGACGTAATTAACAAGTTGAATTAAAAACCATCAAGTATTCAACAAGAAGATTTCCCTTTTCATTAATCTCTCTAATCACGTAATCCTCAGAGTCAAGTTCCTTGTTCACATCAAATATTATGAGAACAATTAAACTAGAGAGAGCACTGAAATTTTTTTTAGTATGCACTCATTCCAAAGTTATAAAACTTAGTAGTAACAGTTTTTGACAGTAAAAGGGTTTCTGAATTTCCTAGTAAATCTTATGGTCCACAAACTGAATTTGTCCAAAATTCAATTTCCTCTACTGTTTAGCGGAGGTATTAGGACCTCCCAGATTATAGATATGGGTTTTGCCTGGGCAATAAGGCTATTCTTTTTCTCTAATTGCTAAGGAATGTCTTACTTACTGCCAGATCAAGATGCAAACTCTCTGCTATAATCTTGTTATTAGTTGCAATTATATTGGATATCTATATTCAGACTTATATGTGTTCACTCTTTCATTCTTGGTTCCAAGAACCATATGTGAGTTTCCAAATTCCACAGGTTGCATGAAGAAGGTTGCTTTAGTCTCCTTCTAGAAACCAGATTTTTTTTTTTCAAAAATATTCATCTGTGCACTCAAGAAACCCAATATCCATAAAAAATTTATGAAGTAAATCAGGAGCTAATGTGAGAAATCTTACAATGAGTCATTTCTTTCCTACTGTGTCAAAGGACCTAGCCAGGAGTGAAAAACCTGCAAGGGCTTCCTGCTTGAGTGTGTAAGCTGTGTTTTCAAATGTAAGTTTTATTGACTCATCCATTTCCAAAAAAATATAGTCCAGTCTTCAAATTTGTCTTTTCCCTCACACACACCCTCTTTCCCTTTTGATTATCTCTATGGGCAATGTGATTTTTCCTAAGACAAGAACATTAGGTGAGAATTGTCCTAAGATAAAAACAATTAATTATGCACATAATACATGATTAATGTGTTCCGGAGTTGAGGAAGCTGTGATGATTGCAATTGACTTTGGTACACATTGGTCTGCAAAAGGGTATTACATACTACTGCAGACTGGGCCAATGGGGCATACTGATCTCCCAAAGTTTCAGGCTGCTCCTTGTGAGTGCACTGGCAGGGTCACCTACAGGGTATGTCCAGCCCTAAGACGGGATACGGTCACTTTCAGATTGGTTAGTAAAATCTCTAAAATCCCAAAGTAGCAACATAGGTGCTCTGTTGCTTTGTAATTGTGAATTCTGCAAGGCCAAAAATTGTAAACCTGTATGTTTCTAGCTGAACTTGCTTATAGTATAACTTTAAATTGCTTATACAATATACTGCATTGGTAATATATAGATACTGTATTAATAATAAATTTAATACTAATCATTCACATAATCAGTGTCTTAACTTCTCACACTTGACCAGAAGTCTTCTTTCTGCTACTCTGCTATGCACATCTCTAGGCACTCCACAAAAGAAATCTGTGTCTCACTTCTGAAGGACTTTCTTCTCAGCCTAGATATGCATAGAAGATGAAGAGCATGTTTTGCAATGCGTTTAATGGTTTTAAATGGATGATAACTGTGATCTAAATTTAAGATCATTCCAAGTTGCTTTCAAGAGGTGATTTGAAATTCAACCTATTTTTAGCCCTTTACTCTGATAAGACTGGGATATATTTCTGAGTACCTCATAATTAAGCAGTGGTCATTATCAACATCTTTCTCCATGTCTTATCACTCACAGAGTCGCAGGAGTTGGAAGGGACCCATATTTTTTTTTATTTTGTTGTTTGAGGTTTTTTCCAACTAATTCTTGAGTAAGTTATCTTATTTTTTTTTCTTTTTTTTGCCTTTCCTTCTTCTTTAAAGATGTGGCAGGCAGAGGATGACAGTTTTTCTCTAACTACTCTGGTCAAGAGATTATTGTATGAGTAATAAATGGCATATTAATCTAAATAAAAGGAGCAATCCTCATATTAATGCCTTGGTTTTGCCAGCTGTTCCAGGAATCATAGAATTATAGAATCATCAAGGTTGCAAAAGACCTCCAAGATTATCAAATCCAACCTTTGACCAAAAACCGCATGGCAACTAAACTATAGCACTAAGTTCCATGTCCAGTTCTTTACTGAACACCTTTAGGAACAGTGACAACCTTTACTACCCTGGGCAAACTGTTCCAGTGCTTGACAACCTTTCCAGTGAAGAAATTCTTCCTAACGACCAACCTAGAGCTCCTCTCACACAGCTTGAGGCTGCTTCCCCTTGTCCTGTCATTTGTTGCCTGAGAGAAAAGACTGACACACTGACACTCACCTCACTCCAACCTCCATTCAGGTAGTTGTAGAAAGCAATAAGGTGCAACTTGAACCTCCTTTTCTCCAGGCTAAACAATCTTAGTTCTCTCAGCCACTCTTCATCAGACTTGTGCTCCAAACCCTTCCCCAGCTCTGTTGTCCTTCTCTGGGCATGTTCCAGCACCTCAAAGTCTTTGTTGAAGTGAGAGACCCAAAACTGAATACAGGATCTGAGGTGCAGACTCACCAGGGCTTAATACAACGGAATAATCACTTTCCTAGTGCTAGGTGGATCTCAGTACTTTTAAAAGTGAATTTAGGATAGATCAATCCCAGTGGACAGTGAAAATAAATGAAATATCTCAAAAAATACAGAAGTAAAAAAGAATTAAATCAGATTTATGTTTAAGGGAATAACACTGAACATTTTCTATTTCACTTATTTCTAAAAAAAATTGATACAAAACCTGTTTGTCAGTGATGTCATGATGAAATCAATCATGTGTAAGAAAAAAACTTGCATATCTTTTTCTAATATCACTTCCACTTCATAGCAACAGCACTACTACCTACACAATATTCCCATAGCATTAAGGAATCCCCAGGTCTTGCTTTGAGCAAAGTCTGACGTCTTTAGTAATTTCTTCTTGAAGTAGCTATCAGTACAGTAATATATTAATGTAAATATAACTTGCATTTTATTATCTAAATATTAAATGCACATTTGTATTTCTCACGGTTGTGGCCTCATTTTCCATTCTGTGTGTCAATGAATTTCATCTAGTTACCTTGTACATAAATTATTAAAAAAAAAATTGTTGTCATATGCCTAAAAAGGTGTCCGGTTAGCGCATGTGAAAAAGTATTATAAAGAGTGCTTAAATTTATAATACAATTGAAAAAATCATTCTTGTCTAATAAAAGCTTTGGATCAGATACATTATTGCATATCAGTGTATCGTCATTTTTTTGAATAACAGAGTGGGTATGAACTAACTAGGATATTGTATTTAATATTTTATCTTTCATGTGTGCACTAAACCTCAGGCTTCTATCTTGAATGATCTAGTAGTTTCTACGTGATACTTTCCTCTGAGCCACTGCAGAGAGTAAAATTGTTCATCAATTATTCCAGAATGACTGAGAACTTTAATGACTTTTGACTCATTTTCTAATTTTGTATATGAACAGACTTTTTTTTTACCTGTGGCTACTGTACAGGTTTCCTGCTTATGAATGTTTTGAAGATCTACTTAATCTTCCAGAAAAAAAAAAAATGTATGTGGGAATGTGCATTTATAAAATTATTTTGTTACCAGAGCTTCGTTTTGCATCCAAATCAGAAATGTCAGTCCTCTGCGTTCTGATCACCTTTTACTTCTCCTTGAACCATAGACCAAAGGAATTATAACTGGAGAAGGTCTATTCATTTTTGTACTTCAAACCCTGGGGACAGACACAGGATTGTTGTCTATACTATTTCTTGTGCACTACTTATTCTCATTATAAATGTCTCAGGTGATGGAGTTTGAATATTTCCCTTGCAAATTTTTAAAATAATTTTAAATTTATCACTGGCAAGTAGTTTTCCTCAAATATAGTTTTTTTTCCCTCTTTAATATCAGCTGTTACCAATGGTAATGACACATAGTACACACCCAGGTTGGTCTTATTATCCCTAACTAGTCATATCCCTCAAAAAATGTACTTTCTACTAAGAAGGCTATGTTAATTCACTTTTTAAATTTGCAATTTCTGCAAATCTTTTCTATTTATTGCCTTTTAATACAGACTTTGTTCACGAGTGTGAGTGAACAATTATAACAATTGAAGACAATGCAGAAATTACACTACTTAGTACAACTGTAGATTTGGATATTTTTTTCCCAATTCTTGCCCCAAATTTAACACAAGCCCTTATATAGTCCAGTGAATAAATAATGTGAATAAGATACTGTAGATTCATGAAACTCCACAAAAAATATCATCTATAACTCACTCCTGGTATCAGTCATGCTACTCTGTTCATTGTGACTCTTTCTGCAGTTGACATCTATTTACAGTGTGTCAGCTTCTTAAATAATGTTTTAATGTCTTTTCAGCATTCATCTCCCACTGAAAAAACCCCCCGAAACCCACAAGATCATAATTGAAAAATCTCCACGAGTCACAAATATGATTTTGGAGCTTTAGCTGTGTAGTTACTCTAATTTTAGTTAATTCTGACTTGTTTTAGGGAGATGATTTCTTTATTCTCAGATATTGTATGGTGCTAAATACTATTTGTTGCTACACGTGTTAAATAAATTAATTCCCTGTAGCCCTTACTCCCACAAAATATGTGGTTACCACTTAGTGAAAAGCCAGAGGTTTTGTATTAATTTAACAATGCATGTCTCAGAAATTGCTAATCCCTGTTTGGACTTGTAGAGTCTTGAGTTTATTCTAGACCATCTTCTCTGAAATAGCAAACTTCTGACCTGTGAGGTGATCAATGTGACTTGTTTTAGTATTATTTTTGATTTTTTGTGCAATTGCAAAGTTTTACCCTAAAACTCAAACAAGCTATGAAGCATTTATTGATAACTGACTGTGTGGAAAAACAGAAAGAAGCATTAGCAAGAATTAGCAATAGGTCATTTGAAATGCTAAAAAAAGCATCAACAGCATCCAAAGAGAAAGAAACCCTCACCTTCAACATCATACTACTCCCAATGAAGGACTTTGGATCGAGACAATCTTGCATAAAAACAGAGGGAAAAAGAAAAAAAAAAAAAAAAAAGGATGAGCCAAAATAAAGAGTTTGGTATTCAAAAATTTATCCATATCTTTTTTAATTGCATTTTAGTAGAAATTAGAAGTAATTGCTGTTTTGATTTTGTTTGGTTTAGCTGTTTTTTCCCTATAAATGTTACTATCATAAATGTACTAACATAGGGCAAACATCAGTTTTTCACCGTGTTTTGAGGATGAAGCATTGTAGGGGGCTCCAAGTGTCCTAAGAAGTGTTACATTTATCTTAACCATGAGAGCATGGTTAACTAGGAGAGTAAACTAAACAACAGTACCGGAACATCATCATGCCTCTCTCCCTTGCCTGCCATAGTGACAGGTGCAGGGACCCAGCTCTTACCTCATTAGCAGCAGTCTCTGAAACCCTGGGTTTTCAGTACTCTGGCATAAATAAACTAGGCAGCAGGCTTGTGGCTGTTTTCCTGCCCTTGATTGTATGCTGCTCTCCACATCTGCTTACTTTTCTTGTGCCAACGGAGAACTCTAGATATTTTTCATACGCTTTCCTACTCCCACTCTCCTCCCTGCATTGTTGGCACTTCCTGAATTCTTTCTGAATTTTCTGTAAGGCTTGTCACTTGAAGCACCCTACACTGCTTATCAAACTTGCCGAATTCATCTATATTCATCAAGTCTGCAGGTGACCACAGCTCTTTCCTAGTCTCATCAGTCACCCTGTCTCTCTACCTGTACACTGCCTTAACTAGTGTTTCCATCTTTGTGAAGTATTCTCCTCTTGTCCCTTCTGTAACAATTTTATAGTCTGATAAATTACTACAGGTGAGTCAGTCCTTTGTAGAAGATGGCAATTCTTTCCTCCTTTGTAAGCATCTCTTTGTAACTTTGTCTTCTGAACTAGAAAGTCACAATTCAGAGAGAAGAACTAGACAAGTGATTGTGTAATGCTGATGAATATATTTTATAACTTAATATAAAGAAAACCTGACTTTCGTTTCTCTTGAATGCTGCCTTCTTTTAGGATTCCCAAGCTACATCAAAAACATGAGCCCTAGAGGGCTCCCTAACTCCGAAATGTGGTTGTCCTTCTTGGCCACATGTTGGGATGAGACCTCCATACAGATAAATTTCCTTCTAGGTCAGCCCTTTCCCCATTTTCTCTTATAAAAGAAAAAAATGGCCATGAGGGTGGGGAAGGAAGTGATGAGCCACAGTGTGGTTTTTTTCCAGGAAAAAACACATCAGAGAAATTAGAATATCATGCAAAGCAAATGGCCCCTCTCAAGTTCTTAGACTGCAACCTGAGGTACACGATATTAGCTTTTGACTGTGCTCATTGATCCATTTGTTACCATCACATTGAAAGTAAATATTAGGGCACGTTTTTGTTAACATTGCTATTTACCTTTTAAGATGAACCAACCTAAAAATAAACACTAGTAGAGAATCAGAGGTTATGGGCCATGAGTTCCTATGAAACTGCAACTTTGTTTTGCTTTAGCCGAGCAGTGTAGGTGTTGGGTTGTTGGGGATTTTTTTGGTGGGTGGTAGTAAATGACTAGTTAGCAGGGAGGGTGTTATTAGTAGCTGCAAAGATGGCTTGTGCAACCCTTGGTCCAGAAGCCTTTTGAAAGGAGGCAAAGCCAGGCTAACGTACCTTGCTCTGCAGATAGAACCAGAAAATAATTTTGGTTAGAAAAGACACTTAAGATCATTTGATTCCAACAGTTAATCTACCACCTTCAGAGATAGTAACAGGACAAGAGAAGATGGCCTCAAGTTGCACCAGGGGAGACTGAGACTGTATAACAGGAAAAATTTCTTTACCAAAAGGGTTGTCAAGCATTGGAACAGACTGCCTGGGGAAGTGATCGAGTCACCATCCCTGGAACAGTTCAAAAAATGTGTGGATATGGCATTTGAGGTCATGGTTTAGTGGTGAACAGGATGGAAGTTCAGGTACGATTGTTGGACTTGATGATCTTAAAGATCTTTTTCAACCTTAATGCTTCTATTATTCTTTTTGATAAAATTTGATATTAGACTTACTACCTAAAGAGTAAAATTTGAACAAATGTTATTATTTTGTTGTTAAGAAGTTCTGTTTTCTTCCTTAACTTGAAAATCTGAAGAGATCATGAGAACTTTTGTAGAACTGGTCATTGATTTATTGTTTTTAATAAAAAATCCATTTTTAATTCTCAGAATGCCATTTCCTAAACATAACACCACTAACACAATGAAACATTTACATTATTTTATTTTCCAATGTCAAGGAGTTGAAGAGAAGGGGAAAAATAAAATAATAATCATCATCATCAAATTTAATTTTCTTTACGTAGAAAAACAGTTTTGATGAAAAACACTTTCTAGTGGTTCTACCTTGAGGGTTCCTAAAACCTAAGTAAAACATTTTTATTATGTAGTTATTTTCATGACAAATATGTACACACATTAGGATTAAAACTTTGAATTTTCAAATTCTTTTACCTTTAATTTTATTATTGTATTCTAGTGCTACTGTAATCACATGTACTATTCATTCAAAAATGAAAAGATGTAAACATGCACTTCTAAACTGAGTCCTTAAAAATTTACATAGCTCTTTAGTGATTGGCAAAGCAGGAAATATCTACTTTGATAATAATAATATTAATATTAATCAACTATTGCAATCAGAATACTTAGAAAGAACTGCAGTACCACCAAAATTTTTCATATTGCTTTAGAGTATTTCAATTTCCATAATCTTTTAGCTTGTTGTTGTCTGTGGTTTTACTAGTTTGAATACATCCATTTTCAGCTGGTTTAAATTGGATACTTAAATTAATGCATTGTCAATTTGCTCTTATAGCAGAATAAAATTAAATTAGGAAACATAGATGTGTTGTAATAATACAGTTTTAAAGATGCTTCTGAATGCCAAAAATACACATTGTCACTAGCCAAATAAACTTAATGACACTCACAAAATAGTATTGGTGAAGGCTATTAGCAAGATGTTCTCTTTAAAAGTGAAATTGTTGTTCAAAAAGAAATTATATTATTGAATTTAACTGGCTGAATGAACACCTATTACTTTTGCAAGTACTTTAGATAAAGCAAATACAGGAACAAACCATAATAATACCAATTAGTACTGCCACATGTTCAAACACTTGTTTCCTTGATATTTAAGTTTAAAGTTTGTGGGAATCCTAGAACATTATTATTGTGTTTAAACATTAATTTAATTTAATGGGAAGGAAATCAGTAGGCAAGCAGCAAGAAGTCCGAAATTTAAAGTGTCCCATTCTTTATCTCCAGGAAGCATTGCAGTGCTTGATAATATCCTACCTGATGGCCTCTTGCTCACGCCACATAGCTGTGTACGCAGCCACTGGTAGCCATGCTTAGGTGTCAGCATGACAGGTATCACTGCGGGTCAGGTCTGAATTCTTGCTCTTCATCACCAAACTGTCACCTCACAATGAACTATTGAAGCTATATGGTAAGGGGACTTGTTTGGGGTTTTTTGTTTGTTTTTTTTTTTTTTCCAAGAAAAACCTTTATTCTTTTAGAATCTCAGTGGGCTATTGCCAGTATATAGTAAGAATTATTTGGATTGTATACTTGCTTTTAAATTTTACCTTTCCAAATTTTCTCTTTAGCAGCATTTTAAAACTATCCACATATCTGCTGACTATAAGACTTTTAGGTTGTTATTCAACTTCTCAAATCTAGGGTTAATTATTATTCAACTTTTTTTTTTTGTGAGTTAGAATCATTTATAGTAGAAAATATCACATGCCTATTCCTTTTTGAGAGCATAAGCACCTATGTCTACTACATGTGCAGATCACACTGTAATACATTTCTGTCAACAGAGAAAAAACATTCATACCTAGATGAATTCAGTGGCAACAAAGCTGTAAGAGTGTGGTGCAAAAGTCCTGTAGTAGGAAGGGCAAAAAAAGCCTAGGCCTTGGCACTTCCTCTGGTTTGGTTGTGCCCCAGTGGACGTACTTGGCAAATGCTGAAGACGTCCCTTTGCATACATCTTAGGAGTGGGCAACCTCGCATCACCTTTCCAAACTCAGTCCCAATTTCACTAGAAAAGTATTAAAAAAAAACCTAACCCAAAGAATTTGAACTTGTATTTTCAAATATAGCTCCGAATTGCTCTGTTTCTGGAGTGTCCTGCTTGAGAAGCCTGTTAAAAGGCTTTAGGGCTTTGGGGATTGTTTGCGTGACTGCTTTGCACTTCTGGAGAGAACTTGCTTTGGATGTTCAGTTCTGGTATCCATAGTGCAATAAAAACTTGTGTTGTTTAGATCAATAAGTATGTGGACAAAACAAAATCCTGTAAGCATGCTTTCCCATATCAGTTCACCTATCCTTTTCAACAGACTGAAACACACTGTAACTGCTGTGGCTTATTTTTGCTTTGTAACTCAGCTCTGCATGTTATTATTTTGCTTCTCTTGTTTAGAGGGTAGAGTTGATAATGTACCATCTCTTTAGTTTGAAAACCACTTGTGTTTGAATGTCACAGTGCACTGTGCACTCTTTTTTCAAATTCAAATTTGCTTGAGTTAATTCATTTAACTACAGAGAATCATCTTCCTCTGGAGATTAGTGCAAGAGGTCATTTCTTTCACATCAAACAATTTAATCATTGTGATTGAGATTGTCTTCAGTGATTGCTGCTGAGAATGTGTCATTTTCCTATCTTTAAGTCTTTGTTACTTTAAGAGGAGTATGTTACCATGGTCTTCTTATTGCTATATTTGGGGTGGTTTTTTACATTTTAGAGAAAATCACTGGTTTGGGCAGGGTGTGTGTGTGTCTGCATGTTGGTTCTTCACACAATATTACACACAACCAGTTGCTTCCATAGATTGAAGTAGAGAAATTATACTGCAATAGCTAGCAAGAATATATATGTGTATATATGTAGTGAAGTTGGAGTAATTTTCTTGTCATTTTGAAATTCTAAACAAATCAGTCTAAACCTTTTTGATGAACTGAAGCAGAAAAAAACATCACTCTGTAATGAACTTCTGATATGATATGAATAACAAGAATCAGGTATGCTGGAAGAACATTCTTACTATAGATATTAAAATTCTTAATAGAAAGTCAAAAAGTGACAATGCCCTTCAAGTTTTTTTCTTATTTTTCCCATGAGAAAAGTATTTTTAACATTAGGTTGTCTTATAATTCTAGGTCAATAGTCATATGAACATGACAGCAAATATTTAATCTTGCCCAAACCACATATAAAACTTTTAATTGTATTTGTTTAACACAGTTCCATTCACAGCAGAACAAGTGTGAGAAGGTCTACAAAGACAAGTCAGACAAGTGCGACCCTATTTTATGACAAAATTAAGGTGAATCTATTTGGAGCATCATGCTCAAGTTCTGTAATAGTATGAGCCAACATTTCTAAATGACACAACCTATGTGGTTTCCAGTAGCATTGTAGTAATTTGAGTCAAATCTGAAAGATGCAGAATAATTGCCTTGAGTATTATTCTATACTATGTGTCTTCTGACCCAGAGCTACTCGGCTTGATGGAAGTGCAGAGATCTGCACTGCACTGCAATTTGTGATGTAGGTAGGTCCCAAAAGAATCTGGTTTATTTGTTCTAGCAAAACAGAGGTCAAGAGGGATAGGATTGCTTGTCATAAATTTATGAGAGAGATAAATGTCAAAGAAGGAAAAAAATCAAAACTATTTAAGCTAAAGGACAATGCTGGCACAAGAACAAGCTTGTTTAAATATCCTTAAATGAATTTAGACTCCAAATCAGGATATACTTTTCAGTGAGAAGATCCAGAATAGCTTTCTGACAGCTACAAGTAGGCATAGAGAGTATTAGCTAGTGCTAAGATGGAGTCAACCCATTTATTAAAGAGACTGTTTCATGCAGCCAGCTGAAACAACAGAAAGAACATAAGCTCTAGGGGACTTTTCCAGTTCTCCTATCAACTCTGCCCCCTCTTTCCCCAAAAGACATGTTGAGACAGTCACCAAACTTAATATTCAGCATCTAACAGAACCTGGTCCTTGTAACTCATTGTACGGACAGTGGAGAGAAGAAGCGATGTGAAGAAAGCTGTTCCATTCATTACAAGTTTTAATTGTCCCGAGCAAGTGCTGTCTTTACTTTTCATCTATAACACATAGCAAGAATTTATGCTTACGTACCTAAATTCAGTGGTATCAGACTGACTTGTATTATTACATTTCTGCTTTTTTCTCTCGTTATTAATTATTTCTTGATATATGTTTAGACTACACAGTCTTGTTAAGAATTTATCATGGCTTCAAGCTTACTGTAATAAAGACTCCGTAATAACTCCATAATGGCAATGCACACAGAGAATGTCTAAACATTAAGTGCTATTTAACATGTAAATAATGGTTTCATGTTTTTTTAGGTCAGTATCTTTTTCCTCATGTGGTGTCTTGTGGAAGAAGTTAAACCCAACATTTAACAAGTTGTCAATATAACCTTATTTCAATAATAAATACAAAAGACAACTTTTATGACGCCTAAGTAGTCCTTAAGGTACAGCATACACTACTGGAAACATGACAAATATTTTAATATAGCTACATTTAAAAAGCTGAAAAGAAAATCTTTAAGACCAGAGAATCTGATAAAGCGGCAATTACCTTTGCAAGACTAGAGCTGATTCTCCTCAAACTCCAAGAAAGACTTTACAGCCTGGGTCAGATATATAGTAAATAAATAATGATTGAAGTTTTGTTGAATAGGGAAGCATTTCCAACTGTGAACGTTTGATTTCCAATTAAAATTTTAAGAGGAAAATGTTAAGCCAACATAGCATTAAATTTAATAAAAGATAAAGGTCAGAATTTACCAGACTCATGTGCTTACTTGCTTTACTTGGTGTGCTTCTGCAGTATGTTCCTTCTAGAAACACCACTTACAAAGGCTCCAGCTTCTCATTTTTGCTGCATTTAGGTTCTTTCTGTGAGGAATTTACTAGCACTGCAGCATTATTGGACTGCAGTGTTTACCTTTGCTACTCAGTACTCCTACTGAAATCAATTTGAATTTGTCCTACAATACCACAAATATTTCCTAATTGAAAACACAGAACTACATTTGCTTTAGAGTTGTCTTGCTACGCATTCCAGCTACTCATCCCAGCTACTTGAGGACACCGTGATACCACCATGGAAAGACAATGCTGGGAGTACGGTGGCATTGCTGAAGTACAGCAGCTGAGGAACTGGGCTAAATGTAGATCTGTATTTCCATGAATCTAAACTGTGATCAGATATGATCAGGTGTCTCAGACTTTTTAAACTGCTCTAGGAGAAATGTCAATTCTAGTCCAATTCTGCTCAGGATCTGGCCCATGGGAGATACATCTCAAGAGGGAAAATGTATCTGTACTTCAGACCACACACTCTGAATTCCTTACTAATCTTTTAACCACAATAATACAGTATTATCTGGCCATGCTTCAGTAACATTGGTAATAGCTACAGGTGAAGATTTCTCAAGCCTCCCTCAAGACAGAAACTCATTTCTTATTGCTGCATTATGAAGAGTTTGTAAAACCTCTGGGAGGAAAAAAAAAGGTCTTGTTTTATTCAAATGAATCTTCCATCTGAATGAATATACAGCACACTTTTAAAACAATAATTAGACAACCATGAAGCAGGAAGAAAAGAATAGGCTCAGAGTATCTGTGATTCAAGAAACAGAAACAGCAAATCATGGAAATTACTTTACAGGTCTCCAAAATATGAAATGTAATTAGCTGGTGATAATTTGAGATTAATATATTATTAAACCTTGAAACTGAAAATTAATTATTCCTATCAAGATTAATTTGAATCTAGGGGAAAATGAAGGTGAGCTATAGTCTCATGAATTCAAATAAATGTGTTCTTCTTGATATACTTTTGCAAATAGCTGTGAAAGCTTTCTTCATTACCTGTGCAGACCAAATCTTCTGGTGACTAGCCAAATGTATGAGGGTTGTTTTTTTTTCAGAAAAGTAACCGTATTGACATGTGTGATACAATCTCAGTATAAAGAGAAGATGTAAAGTCACAGAAGAGTAAACCAATGTTAATTGAATTTCCTGTTCTTACAAATCAAATCCAAGATAGCAGGTATCTTTCATAATTGTAAATGCTGTTTTCATGACAGCTGAACGTAATGGCTGTGCTTTACTTTCCACCATTGAAAGAGAGATGACCAAATTCTTTCAGGACTCATTTTTTACTGTGGTTGATAGCTTTAGGATGCAATTTAGAAGCTTTGTCCTACCTTCCTTTTGCATTTGTCTCACTCTCTCACTTATTAACATGGGTTAACCATCTACTTTTTCATATAAGCACTTACTGAAGGTACACAGTATATTTAGAGTTGCATAAAGACTTACAGATATTCATAAAAAATTGTAGTGAAATTTAGCCTTTGTCTTCTGTCTTTTACTCTGCAGTCATCAACTGGAAAAGTGCAGAGAAGTTATTTTTATCTTTATTGTATCAAAATACTGGAGTATTATTACAACCAAAGTTATATGTTCACAGGCATACAGCCCTTTTTTTTGTGGGGAAGCCAGGGTTCCTCATTCCTCTTCAGCTGCTCTACTCATTACTGTGCCTCAAAGGAACATCAACCCATCTCAGAGTTTGAAATGCCTATGCAATTTTATTTTTTTTTTCATTTTAGGTTCTTTCTAGCTTTTTAGTTCCTCAATGGGAAAGATGTAAGATTTAAAAAGTCATCCTCTTTCATTCTTCCTTCTTTCATCTTTCATATTACCTAAGGAGTAGCAGAGAAATACAGTATCCACAAGTGATCCTTTTAGCTCTCAGAGTATTTAAGAGGGTATTGAGATTTTATAGTCGATAAGCCTTACTGATCTCTCTTAAAAGAAGTGGAAAAAAACTACTGTTCTTAATCTAGCATAGAAAATGAGATGGTCCTAGGTATAGATGGTTTGCTATTTATCAAATGTTCAAGATGCAGTCTAGATAACACTGTTCTTTATAGATTATTGGGCCATGGAGCACAGAGGTAAATATTCCATGAAAAAAAGTCTGTTATTTCTCAGTTAACATTATGTCTCATGATCTAGTGGAAGGAACAGAGCACCAATTAACATGACAATGAAAAGTTCTGTTTAGTAAAATGAGCAAGTGATGGGTAGACCATGTCAGCAAAAGATTTTGATACGTTCCCACCCAAACATATACACAATTAACACAGACATGCTACAACTAGCACTCCATTGAGTTGGTGCAGTCAAGACAAGTGGACTGCCAGACTACCTCCAAGTTTGAACTTCTTCCAACCAAGGTTCACCTTAAGCTCTTGGGTGACAAAAGCAGAACACCCCTCAACACTTTCCAGTAGGAAACAGCTACAAGGCATCCACTGAGAAGGGTTAAGAGAAGAAATCTCTGATTCTGTTACTCTCTTGCAGAGCACTGCTCCCACGTACCCCAGTGACACTGGTCTTCCAGCAGTTCTCCCTACACCAAGGGACAGGTTTCCTTACAGGGGAGAACTTACTCATCACGTGGTATATCCTTCTCAGGGTATACCTGATATTTTATTGTATTCTATGGTCCTACCTGCAGGGTGCTGAAAAGGAGATACCACATTGCTCATGTTCATTTGTTGACATGGCCAAAATAGACAACTTGTATGATAAACACAATAAATTTTAGTTCCCTGATGCACTGCAATACAAGGTAAGAAGGTGATGTATGCAGATAGGTAAATGGAAGTCAAAATCAAGGTTACAGCTGCATAGCACAGACCAAAATATGTGCTGCAGAATCTCTCTTTTGAGCATTGATTTAATCCCAACAAAATTTAAACATGTAACAAGGTGCCTAAATTAGAAATGCAGTCCTATAAGGTGACGTTATGGTAAGGGAAAGATCATGCTGGAGGCTTGTATGCGTATGGATAGGTTTTAATTGCTTTGATTTAGCAGCTAAGGAAGTATAAAGTGACTACAGTCTTCATGTCAGTGTTTTTTATAAGAATATAGATGTTGGTGGGCTGAATCTGGAGTGGGGTTTACAGAGTTTCTGGACAGGAGCTTCAGCTGTTAAAGGTTATTTATGTGGTTTTGGGGGTTTTTTGTTGGTTGGATTTTTTTTTTTTTGTGGTGGTGTTTGTTGTTTTTTCTTTTTCTTGCTGCCTTAGGAAATGACTTCTTTTCCATGAAGTTGAATTTTAGATAAGGTGAAATATTTTGGTTTTCATTGTTTAAAATGTTATAGCTCTGAATGGAAATCAATAATAATGTTACAAATCATACACACATTGCATTTATGTCAGCTTGCTCATAATAGTTAATTTTAAGACAGTTATTTATCCAATACTTCTTTGTATGGAGCTATCCCTGGAAGCAGGTTTAATTAAATAGAAGAGGAAATCTAATTGCAACTCAGTCATATGTTTTTCAGTCATATGTAAGATCAGAATCTACAAGCGTGCAAAACATCACAGTTTCACTCTGTTTAAGTGTAAAAAAAGAGCCACATCTTCTACTCTGTGTTTTCCTTCCAGTGAAATCCAACAGCTGATTGACTTTTTTTTTATTTTTTTTTAATGACATTCAAAAATTAATTCTAACTAACCACACACAAAACTGAAAAAGACAAGACTGAAATGGTGTTATTCTAAGTCCACCAGCAAGGGTTGTAGTTGTAAACAGGTTGCAACACCATTACTTTAGTTTCCTCCAGTCATTTTAAATCCCTGGCAAAATTTTATGGACTGCTATAGCACCTGAATTATACACCACCTTAAAATTATTATTTTTAAACTGTACTGGTGTCCCTGCTTTTTAACATCAAGGCATAGATTTTCAACTGCCAAAGGTGGATTGGACAGGTTATTATGTGAGATACAAAATTCTATGGACAAATAGTAAATAAAAAGAGTGCTCATTTACTTGGCACAATTCCATAATGCCAGAGACAGTTTTCATTTGAACAGTTTGAGATTTCAGATCATGAAATGAGTGACACTGAAAATACCCATGAGAATGCTCATTGACAGTACCTTTCCAAACTACAAAGCACAATCAAATATGTATTTGTGAAGAAAAAAAAAATAAAGTGCACTTCAGAAAATATATCAGAAATTTCTTTAGTACATGTTTAGAAAAACCACCTTCCACATTTCTATTACCGCACAGGTATTGTGAATGGGCTAGAGAGTTATTTTCCTCTGCTGTTTGCACACAGAAGTCTCATGGCTGAAACACTTCTGACAACTGTATTCTTGGGACTACTGTGTCTGTGCTGTCAGACTTTCCATTTAATGCTGAGAAAGCAGCTAGCAATGATATCATTTGTTTGTAAATGAGCTTTGCAAGTTTTCCCAGGTTTTGACTGGAGTCAAACAGAAAGTCAAAACAGAAGTGTAAATCTTAGGCAGATTTGTTATAAAAGTTTGTCTCTTTGCATATTCCCATACACGTATGTCATGGCATCCCAAGGGACCATGGGGTATGTATCTCTTCAGAACCCTATACAGATTTCTTCTTTTATTGCACAACGACTGAAAAAAAAGAAATTTCTCACACTTCTATGAAAGTTTCAGTATATTTGTCTCAGAGATAATTATATCTGCTACTCATGACTGAGGGAAGGTTCTCTACCTTCAGCCTTCTCTCAAGATCTCATTTTCATTTGTCAAATTGTTCTATGTGTTTAAAAGCAACTTAAGAGCAGCATTAATGTTTCCAAGAACTGGTATTTCTAATAGAGATAGCTCCAATTTTAGGAATGTAAGGAATTAAAGATTTGGGTTTGGTTTGTTTTCCTTTTTTTCATTCCTCATACTGAGCAGTGGAATTATACAGAAATACAAAATCATGCTCAGTGGAAAGGGAGCTATTCTGAACAGAAAAATAGTCAGTTAAACTGAGACAGAAAATATGTTCCTCCCAAGGGAAAAATGTAGAGTTATTGGAGAAAAAGTTTAATGTCTGGATTCTCAAGTGCCATTGGAGTTTGAGAAGAATCGTTGCCTCTTTATCTTCTTCCCTTTATAGGCCAGGCTTGAAAGTCACTTTGTACTGTCAGTTGAGTTCTTTTCTCTCTTTTGGAAAGGTGAAGCAGTGAATCTGGAGATTAGGTAGACACAGATGGACAGGGAGTCTAATATGGGAATGCCAGACATAGAAGAATGGGAGAACAATTTTTTTATATTTTTTTTAATGTTTCAGGATTATCTCTTTTGTTGTTTTGAGATATATCTGGGCCTGCCATGTGCTGCCTTTAATTGAATAATAGAGAAAAACAGGTAATTATCAGGTGCAGTCCATCTCCTTCTACAACAGATGTCTAAAATTTATTAAAAGGGAAGACAAAGGCAGTTAGCTTTGGTGAACATGTCTATGACACACACTTCTAAAGCTAAGGGAGATGAATTCCACCTTACATTTTTTGAAATTTTCTTTTCCTAAGTATTTCAAAGAAAAAGAGAGTTTCAAGAATATATTTTGTTTTAGTCGAAATTCTAATTTCAATCAAAAAAAGTTTTGACGGAGAACAGTGGACCAGCTTTAAATGGCACATGGTATCTGTACTGAAAGTCTTTTATATAAATTTGTGGGTTTTGATTAGTTGAATTTAAACAAATTCACTTTAATGCCATAGAATCATACAATATTTTGGATTAGAAGGCGCCTCAAAGACCATCTCATTCCAAACACCCCCACCATGGGCTGGAATACCTTCCACCAGACCAGGTTGCTCCAACCCCCATTCAGCCTGGTCCTTAACACTTCCAGGGATGTGACTTCCACAACTTCTCTGGGAAACCTGTTACAATGCCTCACCCCACTCACAGTAAAGAATTTCTTTCAAATATCTAACCTAAACCTATCTTCTCTCAGTTTAAAGCCATTACTCCTTGCCCTATCACTACATGCCCTGGTAAAATTTCCCTTCCATCTTGTAGCTCCCTTTAGGTTCTAGAAGGTGCTATAAAGTCTCCCTGGAGTCTTCTCTTCTCTGAACAACTCCAACTCTCTCAGTCTGTCTCCACAGGAGATGTGCTCCATCCCTCTGATCACTGTGGCACTTCTCTGGACCCACTCCAAGAGGTCCATTTACTTCTTATGTTGGAGGCCCTAGAGATCAACACAGTACTCCAGGTGAAAAAACACTGAAAAACAGATTCCTGGCATTAAGACAATTATTCAAGTTTAGTGCACTTCATTGCTACAGCACTCATAACCAGTCCACATTTACTTTCAGAACGTTAGCCAATATCATCATCTTAGGTTTGGAATCATTCTTCAATTCTCAATTGAAGGTACACTTTTTATAGATCCTTCTAAGCTATCTGTAGGATTTTAAAAAAATAATAGGTAGGATTAATATAACACAACATATAACACTATATTCAAGAGGAAAAGTACTTATTTTTATTCAGGTTTTTGACAATTATTCAAAGAACAAAAAGTGCAATTAAACAAGATAAAATTAAGACTACACATTAAACATGTGTGGTCTAGTAGATAGAAATATTTCAAAATATAATGCTGAAACCTCCATGTTAATTATTGCACAGTCTACACACAGCACCAGGAAACATAACCTTAGTGCTGAACTCCTAAATATGAAAATCACATATTTTTTACAGAGCACTTTTACACTGAAAGTCCATGAATCCATTATTTTAAAGGGTATCTTCATTCTTGACTGACATCCTCTGAGACAAAATATTCTATATTATGGAGTTGTTCCATAGGTAGCCTAATGTTATTTGATATAAATACTGACTGCAAAGTTACCTGGATAGCACTTACTCTATCTCAATTCTCTGTCCCTGGACAGATGGAACTGTGAACATTCTACTTCCCTATTCAAAAATTACAATCTTCCTGCAAAGTTGTGGTAGTTGTCTATGGCCCTTTTGTGCTTTGCTGCATAGATTTCCTACAAATCCTCTTGAACACTAGAATTAGTTTACCACAATTTTTGGAGCTAAATGAAATGGTGTGTAGTTTCCCACTGCACTTTCTTTTGTTCATCTCTAGGTAATGGTAGTACATTGGCTATTTGCAGGTATAAGGGCCTTTTCTGTCACTCAGTGAGCTTTTACACCTGTCATCTACTGTCAGAGATTTCAATTCATAACTCATGCTCTTGCTATTCAGTCCTGTTTTGCAAAGACATTGAAAGTGTATAACCTGTTGGAGCTTCTCCAAGGTTGCTGGGCTTTGCTTTCTTGTTTTGACTAACATGATATCTAATTGTCTTAGCTCTGGTACATGTTTCACAGGCATGGTGTTCCAGCTATTATCTGACCCTTAAGACAGCTAGCACAGGGTTAGAGGTTGTTAGCTACCCTAAATATAAGAAACTCCACAGAAGTATAAAAATCCACAAATTCATGAATACCCTAAGGCATCAACCTCAACATATTTGTTATAATCTTCTTAATATATATATATATGTTTGCATTTATAAAACAGTTTTACTATTCACCAGTTTGGTGAAACTTCTCCTATTGACTTAAAGTAAGACTCCAATTTTGTTCCCATTAAAGTAAATGTCCAAAACCTTACTGTTTTTAACAATGCAGAAGTCAGATCCTAAAATATCTCATTTCTTCTTAAGCTTCAGTAAGGCTGCTCTTGTAGTCTGGGCTAAAAATTTGTGATTCAGTTAATCTCTTTTTCAATACTTCTACATTAAATCATCTTAATTTACCTTACCAGAAAGGTACAGGCATTCATAGCTTACAGCAATGACCTAATTTAGACACTGCTTCAGAAGAATGAATTTTATTTGAGAAGTGTCAGGCTCTTGGTTTACTATCTGTTCACAAGGGCAATCTAAGTGATTGGGTGAGATAGAGGTATCAGTGACATAGACCCTCACAGTCAATTTAATTGTCCAAGGAGATACCTAGTACCAAATAGGATGTCCCAATGTATTCACCTGGTCTCCAGCTGCCAGTCCAGAACAGTGCAAGTCTCATTTGCTTTGTCTTATGTCAGCACTTTACAAATGGCTCATCTACTCCATGATGCCTCAGGGGCTCCAGATGGATGTGTTAGGTAACTGAATCATATTCCTACTCATGTCTCTCAGATAAAGTATCTTCTACAGGGTTGGCTTCAGCTCCATGTTAAGATATCTAGATGTCTATACGCAGATTTGTGTATGTAAAGTAGTCTAAACTGCAACCATCAGCTGGGTCATTGATATACCATAACAAGGCTGGAGGTGCAGGTTCAGCTCACCTTGAAGTAGGTATTTGGGCTGAAATCGATTGCTTCAGCAGATTCATCTAATGCAAATTGAGAGTCCTTAGGGAATCTTGTCTGAGTATCAGAAGATGGTCCAGAAATTACTGGTCTCTTTCAGGTTCTGTACCTCAACTGCCACACTTGTGCAGGTGTACTGGATAGTCTAGCAAATCCACACTGTCCTTACTGGAAGAAAACATAGCCAAGTGATTCTTACGTAAATTGTTTTTCTGGAAGAAAATATATCATTTTCACTGTTATTTGTGCACTCAAAGTTACTTGTGATACCTTTTGTTTCTGGTGCCCAAGTCTATGCTCTGTCACTTAATGGCCTAGACATTTATTCCCTCTTTACTTCAATTTCTCTTTTCTTTGTTCATATTAATCTGGTCAGTGCAGTCAGATTAATGTAGGATTTTTGAGTGATTTATTTTCTATCTGAGCTATATTTCATGCTCCAGGAATATTTTTAGTTACCCTCAGAAGGAAAGCCTCAAACTCCAAATAATGCTAACTTTGGCAACAATGTTCTTTTATTTCAGGGGCACCTTTCCTAATAATGTTATAAGCATGAAATGACAGAAATATAGTCACCTTATTCAGTAGTTCCACAGTCACAGCCTAAATTTTGTCCGAGTATGTCCCTGTCACCTGCAGTTTTACATCATTATGGTGTTCTGCTTAGAATTGCAGTATAAACTGCATGAAGGGAAGCCATGGACTTACCATGATGAAACAAATATGCTAGTACAGCAAGATTCCTCCTTTGAGTCTTTTCTCACACTACTGAAAGATAGGTTTCACATGAGTAACCCCACATCATAAAATCAGATTAAGCCTTATTACTTCTTTTTTCAAAAATAGCTGGTCACATATGACCTTACCTGGTACCAGCTCATTGACTCAAGGGTTTAGCAGAAGGTAGACATTTGCTGCCAGGCAGAGCTATCCTCAGACAATTCTGAATCAAGATATTGCCTCAAACATATTATATTTCATGTAAATTATGGAATCATGGAATTATGTTGGAAGGAAACTTAAAAACCATCAAGTTCCAGCCCTTCCCACCATGGCGGGGACATCTTCCACCAGATCAGGTTTCTCAGAGGCTGGCCTAGAACATTGTCACAGGTAGAGCATCCACAGCTTCTCTGTGTTCCAGTGCCTCATCACCCTCACAATAAAGAATGTCTTCCAAATACCTAATCTAAACCAGTTTAAAGTCATTATCCCTAGTCCTGTCATTCCATGCCTATGTAAAAAGTCCCTCTCTGTCTTTCTTGTAGCCCTCTGTTAGACACTGGAATGTGCTGTAAGGTCTCCCCAGAGCCTTCTCTTCTCCAGGCTGAACAAACCCAATTTTATTCAGTCTACCTTCATAGCGATGGTCCTCCTGCCTTCTGAACAACTTTGTAGCCTTCCTGTAGACTCACTCAACAGGTCTACATCTTTCTTATGCTGGGGGCTCCAAAGCTGTATGTGGTTTTCTGGGTGTTGTCTCACCAGAGCAGAAGAGAGGGGCAAAATCACCTCCTTGCTGGTCATCCTTGCTTTGGTATAGTCCAGCATAAAATTGTTTTTCTCAGCTATATAAGCACACGTTGCTGGGTCCCGTTGAGCTTCTCATCAAACAACACACTCTGGTCTCCTCCATTCTCCTCCCATCGTCCAATGGCCCACAGTGGATCAGTTTTTTTAAAACAAGTCTCGTGGTCTAAGTAGTCAAACTCCTCTCTGTGGCATCAGTCCTGTAACCACATGCTGATTCATCAGATTTAACTGGTCTTTTTGAAATTCTTCTCTTTGACCAGAAGGATGTGCCTTGGTACCTCTCAGAAAGAGTCACTCACTAACATCACTTGTTGCCTTTTCTCTTTTTCCCAGTCGCACTGGTGTTATATGGGGAGCAGATGCCTTACTTAGCACCAGTGTCTCTCCTGATGTGATGAGTCTTTCTTCTTCAGTCTGCAGAGCACTGGCATAGTTCTTCAAGGGCACTTCAGATGTCAGGGGAACTCTCTTCCTCCTGCAGGTCCTTGCAATCTCAAAAGAGACTTGTAGGGGGGAAAATTTCTATAGCTCATTGAAAATCAAGTAGGACAACTAGCACTAAACAGAAAGCTCTGGATTGATGCAGAGTTTATTTTCTGACTGAAGTTTCTTCAGAACAGTGTGTTCCCCACTGTGCAAATTTATTACCCTCAGCCTTTGGGATTTGTTTGTTTCCCTTGCAGTTTATGCTGCTGACTATACTTCAGCTATGCCATCTGTTGTTCTTCTTTCCTCTTTCTTAGTGTTTCTTTTTCTCTGTGTCCTCAATTCCAAGCTACATTAACTGCTCTGTGCCTCGAAGGGTATTTGGGATCTTTTAGCTGTACTCCACAATTGTCAACTGACAGTGCTGGAGAACTCTGAGGTCCTTCTCACATCCTTCAGAAAGTACAAAACGGCTTTAAAATATGATTTTTAGCCTTTTGGAGGGTATCTTCATCTATACTTGCTTCTTGCACCTCTATTGCAAAATGTACATAGGTTTCTTCATTCTCCTCCAAGGTCAGATTTTCCTATCTTAATATTGATAACTCTGGTAAAAGGAGTCTTGTCATAGTTTGCATTATTTTTAGTTCTTAGTCCCTGAAATAATTTAAATGCAAGAGAATTCTTAGCTTTTATTTTAAAACATATTTACAGATCATTTGTTTAAAGAGTTATAATGAAAATCCTGCCACAAATACACCCAGAGTGAACATGGACTAGAAGGCTCGAACACTGAATCAATAACTGACAAGTAACTATTTCTTAACTCTCACAATTTCTAAAGAAATCATAAAACTAAATAACTTTAAAAATATGGTGGAGGTTTTTCATCCATGTTTTAAGGAAAATGAATGTTTCTTCCATAATTGTTCCCTAGGCGTAAATGTTGAGGGAAAGACGAAGTAAAACTGAATAGTTTCAATCTTTTTTAGAATGAATTGGCATTGCACCATACATACTCTATATTTAGTCTCAAATGGCTTGCTTTTTAAAGAAAGCCACAGTAATTTTAAACACTTGTGAGTGCATGGAGTGCTGGGACACTGTGTTAGCTCAGTCATGTGGTAATGTGCATTTACACTCTATTGTTTGGATACCTATGTGTGCTTTGTAGCTTATATATCCTCTGTGCACAGCTTTATTTACCTCTATACTAGTGTGACTTCATGAATCATGCTTTAAGTAAGAGGAAGAACACACTGAGCTGCTTTAATAAGAAGACAATGAATAGAGATGTACTTATTTTGTGTATAGCTGGACAATACTAAATTTATGTCACAAATAAATGCTCTGTAATTTTACAGAGTATCACATTTGCTTATTTACTGGCTCATAAACTCTAATTTTACACTGAAACCCCGAAACCCCAGTGTTTGGTGACAGAACTCTTAACACAAAAAGCTTGCCCATTCATTCTTCTATTTCATGTAACGACACAAGTAGCAACTGATGGATTTCAAAATATTTGCCATGTGTACAGCAATATGAGTGATCTGAAAGGATATAACATGAACTTTTTATTGACAGTGTCTTGTACTGTCTTATGGATTGTTTTTAATGATTATTTGATTGCTCTTCATTGTAGAGAAGGAGGCTGGTGCCCTTGAAATAGCATTTTTCAGATGTTACAAAGCGTATATGTTGAAATTAGTCCCCTCAGCAGAAGAGAGCAGCAAGTGTATTAATGTAACTACTTAAAAATTTGATCAGCCAAGTCAAACTATTTACACTGACTATACAATGTAAGCTCTGCTACACTGTAAATTATTATCTGCTACCTTTTGAATATGGCAAGAAGTTGAGAAAGCCCCCTGAGGGATTTACAACCCCTCTGCCAATCCATCTGTCCTAGCATCTCTGGCTTTTGAAGAAACAGCTGTCTTTAAACATTATACTGTAATTCTATGCCAAAGGAATGCATGCATTGCTGGAGCTAGTATTGTCTTGTGTATTCTAAAAGTGATTAATTTGTTAACAGGTTTTAAGAGATGTATTCATTTATCCAATAGTCTGAACAATAAGTATGAACTGTAGCATGTAGATTACTTTCTACTGTTTCAGTTGTTAAGTAGCTGATACATCCCAATAGAAAAGCAAAATATCCCACAGTTTCTGTCAGTCACACACAATCACATACAACCTTCATAATGAAGAAATAGTAGCAATGTTACATTGTTTTGAACAAATGCACAGTAAATAAACTTCAGAATTCAAAAGTTTGTTTCAATGAGAAAATTAAATTGTTTGAAAAGTGAAACAACAATCCTGTTAACTATGCTATACCAGCCCTCATTCCATAGTATTTACATACAGACATTACTGAACCAGTGTTTTTCAGCTGTATGGTTTAATGAGTAAAAGGAGCCATGAAATACTGTAGAGAGAAGAGAATTACTCAGAATATGACACATTCATTCACTTGACTGGGATTCATCACATCTCAGGGTGGAAGCTGACTACCTTAGTTGGAGTTTTTATGCAAAGTCAAGGGCACTTCCCACTACAGCATCTATCTATCACTACAAAATAACACAAATCTCTCATAGACCTTGTATCATATTTGTGAGCCTTGTGTAAATGTCTTAGATGCCCTAGAGCACCCTACTTGCCATTACAGAACTATCAGCTTATGAATGTTGATCTAGATGACCACAGTACAGACATCTGTACTTGAGCTAGTCATCCTATTTCACTATTCAGGAAAAAGACAAATATTAGGGCATGATTTGTATTGCTATGCTGTGTGTAGTGAACTTCCTGCTAAAATGCTTATTACTCCCTGCTGTACGAGGAGCTTAGGGCTCAGCTCAGATCCAGATTTACATATGGTCAGATGAATCCCAGGCTTTTTACAAATAAATGAAAAGTGCCTGTTGAAAATATGGCAATCTGGATCCTCTTCTTGATTGAAAAAATAACACAGAGAAACTAATCTCAGAAAGCTTTGGCTTCATTGTCACTGTTAAGAAGCAGCAGATCAATCCAATTACTAGATTAGTATGAAAAGATGTGATAACATCCACTTACATTATTTACCGAGGCCTTACTATGTCTAAGAGGTTAGTGTGCTTGGATCCCTGAAGTGCACTGATACTCCTTTTGAAAGAAAATTAGTGGGCAGTAGACAAGAGAGTAGTAAATTACCCTAATCTTCTTACAGAGTTAAAAGTAGATTCACAGTAGCCGACATGGGGCTGTGATTTTTTCTGGAAACAGTGTTAATAACACAGGGTTGTTTTCATTACTTTGAGCAGGGCTTAAACAGATTCAAGACCTTTTCTGCTGCTCACTTCACTCCACCATGGTAGAGGCTGGGGTGCACAAGGAGTTGGGAGGGGACATAGCTGGGACAGCTGATCCCAACTGACCACAGGGATGCCCCATACTGTATGACATCATTCTCAGTAAGGGAAAGAGGGGACGAAGGTTGCCCAGGGCTGGCATTGCTAGCAGACTTGCCCTGGGCCTGGCTGGGCATCGGTCAATTGGTGCTGAGCTATTTTCTTTTGCATCACCCATTTTCCTTGTAGTCTCCTCCCTTTTCCCCATCCCGCCCTTTGTTGTCTTTTTGTCATTTTATTAAAAAAAATAAAATTATAAACTCTTTTTATGATCTCAATTCACAAGTTTGCTCACTTTTATCCTTTCAATTCTCCCCCCATCCTGATGTGGGGGAGCAAGTGAGTGGCTGCATGTGGGTTAGCTGCTGCCATGTTTTATACTCAGCTGGGAACTAAGTACCATGCAGTTCCTCACTCACTTCTCTTCCCTGGTGGGATGTGGAGAAGAACCAGGAAAAAAAAGTAAAAGTAATGAGTTGAGACAAGATACTACTACTACTACTACTACTACTACTACTACTACTACTACTATTATTTGCAATGAAAAGGAGAGAGAAATAAAACACATGAACACTGAGTGTTGTACAATACAGTTGTTCGTGTGCTGACTGATGCCTGGCCCAGTTTATAAACTGATGTTTTATGGTATGGAATATCCATGTGGGCAGTTTGGGTCAGCTGTCCTGTCCAAGATGCTTCCCAGCTTCCCCCGCCCCTCCTGAAAAGCACTGAAAAGTCCTTGACTTAGGGTAACCACTGCTCGGCAACAACACATCAGTGGGTTATCATCATCATTCTCATACTAAATACAAAACACTGCTCTGTATCAGCTGCTAGGAAGAAAACTAACTCTATCCCAGTAAAAATCAGGATAGCTGCCAACTGGGTTGGCACTGACCATGACCACTGGCCATGACACTGACCCTAGGTTATTGGTTGATTTAAAATAAGACATATTCACGGAAGTCCCTCCAATACGGTCTCTAATTTGGAACAGAGCATTGGATTTGATTACTGTGTTAGTCTGTTCAGATGGCAAATATCTCTGGAGTAGAACCATGTTTTACATGGTACTGACCACATGTAAAACAAATAACAGCAGTCTACCATGTTCTTTTCCCTTGGCTATCAGACCAGCATAACTACTAACTACTGCCTTTTGGTGATTATTTACTATGCCAATCAGAAAGTTTCAATAGGATCTTTTCAGTGAGATTAGACCAATTTACTGAGGTAAGCAAGAATTACAAACAAACAAACAAGCAAACAGGAAAAACAACAAAAACAACCAAACCCCACAAAACCCCAAACAAACAAACAAACACAAACAAAAACCAAACCAAACCAAACAAACAAAAAACCCAAAAGCTAAAACTCCCCATAAGAATAAAGAACCAGGGAGATTTCAGCAAGATTTCAATTGAAATTCCAGGTAGATTCCTGATTTTCTGCTGCATATTCTCAGAAGTCCAAGTGTTAAGAGCTTAAAGAGACTTTGGGATAATATATCTGGTAGCTGCTTTAGCCTAATATATATTATTACATGACTTCTCAGAGTGTTAGCTGGCTGCTTTACAGCTTAGTTGTGTCCTAACGCACCAGTTCAACAATTCATTCAAATTATCCCTTTATTGAAAAGGGCATCAATAAAACTTTATGCTCTTAATTCAGCCATTTTTTCTCAAAAGGTACACAGAAGTCAAAGGAATAAAATAATTAGATGTAAATTAATGTTCATATTTACATGTAGTTAATTAGAATACTTCCTTTTATGTCCCTAGTTTGTTGATGCTGTAACCTTTTAAAGGATTGTCTTCTTTAAAAATGCTGCAAATCTACTTAAAACCTTCATTATAACAGATTTTTATTTTTTATTTATTCTTATCTTGATTATTAGACTGATTGGTATTTTTACATTTTACTTGCCTTTGATTACTATTCCATTCCAGTACTGATTGCCAGAGGTGCTTGTAAAACAGAATGAAGGGAGTTTGGAAGAGTCCTGTAAGATTTGCAGTTTATTACTTCATATATTAATTAAATAACAAAATTAAGTTTGTACATAAGACAAGAAAGAACTCTGGGAAACTGTAAATCCAAACAACTGAAAATGCATTCAATGTCTGCTATTTTTGTTGCCAGTGTGCCCCTTTTTTCTGAAATTTTCAGATTACTAAGCTTCTGTTCATCACAATCAAGTGGCTGCTGAGCATGTATAGATCTATGCATGGATCAAGACGGGGATGTGACCAAGTTGTAGTCTCTGCAGTGGATTCATACATGTAAGATTACTCTAACGTTATTTTAACTCACCCAAATAATCCAAGACAGAAATACAGCGCACTACACCACAGAAGCAATATTCTGGGTTTTTTTTATTTTCACACCAGCAGGTATGAAAATGTTATAAATCAAGGGAAGGATAAGCTGTCCCTTTTGTCCCCATGAATCAAGAAGTCATTCATTCCAGTCTCAGTAATCTAGAAAATTAATAATAATCTCAAATAAATATTTCTGGGTCTACTATGCAAATATTTTAGGCATTTATAGAATTGTTATTAATTGCAATTTTCATAATAAAACTAATGTTGCTACATGTTTTCAGAAATGAGGTTATGTTCTTTATAAGTTCCTTATCATGCTGAATTAATGTAAGAGAGACAAAAACTTAAAAAAGAAAAAACAAATAAATAGCCTCACCATTATAGACAAGTGCTTATGAAGACATTACATTTTAAGAAGCACAAAAAACACTCATCTCATTCATAACTTAGAAATATTCATTGTATTGAAAGAGTGTAAAGAAAGCTTATGTTTATGAAAATTGTGTTTCCCTATTTAACTCTGATAACAGTTGCTGAGGTGGCATTTTTCTTTTTTAAATTTTGTGTACCTGGTCTGGCAATATTCAAAGAGAGTAAATAGGTTTTAAGCTGGGTTTTTCTGACAGTGATGGCAAAGTGACAAGGGATTTTGTCTGTGAAGATTAAAATGGCAGCCAGCATGGCTTTATGGAGAATATATCTTGTGAAACAAATGGGATATCTTTTTACACAACAGGTTTAGTTGATAACTGCAGTAGATAAATGCATTGACATAATACAGTTAAAACTCCTATAAAGCAGTTGTCCATGTCTTTCTTCTTTCTGATGAAAACACTGCTAAAAAAATCAATGAAGCTTAAATATCAGCTCTGAAAGTCATTTCAGAGTAATTAAAAATGAAGTATCAGTGTCAACAGGATGCATAACCAAATGACTCTGAAAAGTTAGTTCTTACTTTTCAACCTCTTCATCAATGATTTGGTCAAATTTGATAATAATGGATAATTAATGAGTAATAAATAATGGGGAAAGATGAACTCAACTAAATTATATTGCTTAAGAAAATTACTTTTCTTTGGAGAGCATATGTTTAACAAAACCAAATATAAGGGCATCAAGGAATAAAATACAGAATGGGAAATGGTGTCCTGGTGTTCCATGACACTGAGGGACTTAAAGGGAATAGTAGCTAATTAAGTGAACATGAGCTCCCTGAGCACTACTGCAGCCAAGTGGGTGAACATGTTTTTTTAAATGTACAAGTAGAAAAAATATTAAATAGAAATGTAGAGGCTGTATTTGTGTGCAGTACTTGAGACACTTTTACTAGTATACCTACATGCATTTTTTTGGTGTTTTTCTTTCAAAGGGCTTTGAAATATTAAAAATATTATAGAAAAAATTACAAAGGCAGTTCAAGATAACAAAGTACACCCAAAATAAGATTATGAAGTCACTATCTACAAGCTCATACATGGAAAAGACACTTCTGAGACGGAGCTTGAATACATTTAAAGAGCCAGTGATTGGAAAATAGCTAATTCAGAATACAAACAAGAAGCATCTCTTAAAATAATAGATTCATTTAATCATTTAGTTTAGAAGGGACTTCTAGAGGTTATCTAAACTAATCTGCTCAAAGCAGTACTAATCTTAAAGTTAGATCACTTTGAGCAAGGCCTTGAACACTCAAATTTGAAAGCCCCTGAGGATGGAGATTTCACAGACTTGTTAAGCAGCATGTTCCAATTCTTACCCATTTACTCTGCAATTTTTTTTTCTTATATCCAGCTGAAAATTTCTGCAGCTTATAGCCATGGCTTCTCATCTTTTGACTGTGTTGCTTTGAGCAGAGTCTGGCTCCACTTTTTTTGATTCCCTTTATATACTAAAAAAAATTTTTAGGTACATACTTAACATTACCATAATTGAAAATTAGGGTGATTTGGTGATAAGAAAATCCCTCTATTTTATGCGTAATATGGTTGGGGTTTCCTAGAGGTGTAGGGTTCGTACAAATATGTGCAGATCATTTCGTACAAATCTGATGCAGGAATTGCCGGATGAAACTTTATGATTCCTACAACTTAATTTAGCTAAATTAAGTTTTAATTTACTCTAAAGCTTCATGTTAGACATTAAACTCATGATGCTATGAAGTCAATGAATTGCAAAAATAGTCTGTTTTAGTAATTAACAGCACTAAGCTGTTCCTGGTTAACAAAGGAATAAAGTCCTATTAGAGATGCTCATCATATTTTCCCAACAGTGTTATTTTATTTGTTGTTGTTTTGGACTCTTACTTAGTAGTTCTCTTTTCTGGTATTTATATCCTTATGGAGATTAATTTATAGGCTGAAGTTAATACTGAGAGGATAATGTTGGGATGCTCCATTTACCTGTCTACAGGATGGACATTCATACCTTTTCTAGTTATTGAAGACTTCCTTTTTAAGCAGTAAAGAGAAAAAAAGAATTTCTAGTGAAAAAAAAAAAAATCATGACCCAGAAGTTCAGATAGGTAAGATTAATTGCACCTCAAAGCACCTACTCCTATCCACTGATCATGGAAAGGAATATAGGTGAATGATTCAAGAAGTGATATGGTACACCATAAGTATCTAAAGTTGTGTGAGATGAGTCCCAAGAAAGACTGTGTAAGAAAATAAATACATAAATATGAAAAAATATTCATAAAGATACACATACACATAAACTCAGAATTCTTAAGTCGCAATTCTGTCCTAAGAAGAACAACGAAGATGATGAATAGAGGACATGACTCCTGAGGAATGGCTGCAGTTACAGCTCAAAGAAGAGGAAACTTTGCTGTCTATAACTACAACATGAAGGAGAGTGGAAAGAGCAGTGCTGTTCTCATCTCTGGTGTTTGGTGACAGGCCACAAGGGGAAAATGGCTGAAAACTATGTTTCAAAGGAAAAGTTCAAATTGGACATTAAGAAAAATGTCTTCAATGAAAGCATGGACAACTACCAGAAACAACTTCCCTCAGGAAGCAGCCATGGCCCCTAGCCTGTCACTGTTCAAGAAGCATTTGGACAAGACTATTAAATTGTACAAATTGTACAAAGTTTAATGTTGAGGTTTCTCTGTATGGAGTTTTGAGTTGGACTTGATAACTCTTGAGTCCCTTCCAACTCAGGATCTTCTATGACCTTATGAATATTTTCTTTCATGATCATGCATTTGGATAGATTCACTTTTCAGCTGCTATTTATACATCACAGCTCACAGTGACGTTTTGAATACTGAATCTGCTAGTGCACGCACAGAAAAATTGTACTTCTTCAGTTTTTTGATAGTAATTTCATGTGCATTGTGGTAATTATCACTCTGAGTATTTCAGAATCTATTTAAAGATAGAATCAACACTTTCATTCAATACATTTTCTCAAATATTGATTCAGTTTTCCTAGGATTTAGTAGGAGATCAGCTTCTGCTTCAAATGCCTACCTTAACTAACAATGTCCTTTAGCTCCTAGAACAATCTCTTAAATCTTATAGATTAAAGATGAAGTCTTCATTGGTCACTTAAGATCTATAGAAGTAGTGAGTTTTGGTTTTGTTCTGTTTTGATTAGTATTTGTTGTGGCTTTTCTTCTTTAAAAAGTGGCTATCACATAAATATTGTTTCATGGACCTACAAACCAATATTTACATTTACAGCCTGCAATTAAATTACTATTTCAAAGAACTTGTATGACTTACAGATTAATAACTTATCCATGTATCTCTTTCACAGCATGAATGAAGATAAAGTTGTAGTTCAATCAACACACAAACTCGTGGAAGTAACAAGCACGTTTTTACATGTAAGAATTCATTTTATGTGATTATTTTAGGGATTTCCAAGGAATATCCTTTAAAAACAATACAGCTATGGATTCTATATCCCATATAACTAATTCTGAGCATTTGTCAAACTTTAGTAAGTGCACTCAATATCCTGAAATTATAATAGATAACAGTTTAAAATAATGATTTTTTTATAAATACTTAGACCTCTGTGTAATTAAATTTTCACTGTTTTCATTGTACAATGTATAAGTGTGTGCTTATACAGGTAGTATACAGATATAATCGCAGCATTGCTAAGATTCACCTCAAATATGCAAAATCAAAAACTAAAAACCTATCTTTAACAATCCAAATCTGTAAAAGATTACAGATGAACAACCTACTTTCTCTTCTCTGGACATGTTTAATGCACCTTTGACTTTCTGGTTTCTTAGAAGCAGTAAGTTAAAAGTGACGCTGTTAACTGTATTAGAAAGAGTATTAGTGTTAACTTGCAACTCTGGCTTGGATTCCAGCAGAACACAATAATAAATTAGCAATTATTTTTGTGGAAAGTACCCTGTTGCAACTTTTTAGCTGCTTTCCTGTTTCCAGCATATGATTCTTGCTCTCTGTCTCCCTTTGCATATTACAGCCTCCCTGTGTACTCCCATATCATCTGATTCTGGTGCATCCTCTCACAGTGACTACTACATGTTCTCTCTTCTCATATTCTCTTCCCTGAACTTTGTAACAGACAATGGGGCTTTGTTAACTTGGGTACTGAAAATGAGCATGTGCCTCTCCAGGCAGAATAATCATAACATTGGTGTACCCTTGCTGACTCAGAGCCTGTGCCTAAATAACACTGCAGGGAGTTCTGCCATCGTGTCTCACCACCTACCCACTGGACTGTGATTACAGATGGCAGGTATAGTTTCAGAATGTATGTGTGCTGTATAATTAAGTCCTGAGTAGATCATGGAAAAAATTTTTTGGAACTGTGATATATTATATTTCTGTTGCAGTTACTGCAACTTCTACTTGTGAGATACAGCTCAAATGTTGAATTTGAATCTTTTTACTGAAATGTATTAAAAAAGCAGATGACCAAAATATCTGTCTGGTATTATTCACATAAATCCATCATTAGGCATTTAAATGCACACCTTATCTTCAAAACTTTTCTTCACTCTTCTTAAACTCTACCTGATTTTATCTAGAATTTGTTGTTAAAACAAGAAGTGTACTCAAAGAAAGGTGCTTCTGCAAGTATATCAACACTTTTTCTTTCACTTTCATGGGTAACTTCACAATGAAACAGCTTTAGTGAATACTACTAGACAGACGGAATGGTCACCAGTCAGCCCTGCATAACATCTTGCATGCTGTATAGTCATGAATGTTTGTAACATTGCCAATTAATTTGTAATGATAATATTTAACAAAGGGTGATTTTTCCAGCTGGAAGCAAAGTTATTCCCTATTCCCTATCTTCCCAAACACCACTACCATCATGTCCCTTGAGCCTGTATTGTGAGATCTTTATCAACTCCAAGTGATGTTAAAAACAAGCAGATGGGACATCATTTTGATATCTGAAGGATAACATCTCCCGGTAGTGCAACTGCTCTCCTAATGTTGGACCTTGGCATCAACACTCTGCAGAAACCCACTCCCAGTGGGCAATTCATGCTGTATGCCCTTGTTAGAGGTCTTTTGTTTACTACTTCCTTTATTTGGAGTTTCATCATGACAACTAAAAGTGACATTTCAAAAGCTAAGAGGATTTTACATAAAGAACCCCTATTGTCATTCTTCATTTCCTTTCATTTCAAACACACTTGCCTCATTTTCATTATGTAGGACATCATGCAGCCCATCAGTGCAGAAAGTCTCTTCCTGCCTGCCAGCAAGGTACAACAAGAATAACTCTCAGGGCCAGAGAGTTATTTTTGCACAGAATACATAAATGCATTTTATTGAGGCTAACTGAGCCTATGCCAAAAAACTAATTTAATATGGACAGAGGAAGAAACTAAACAAAAGATTACAAATTCTGTCATATAAAATGTTCTACACTATTGTGACAACAATCCAACAATGCAATGATATAGAGAAGATGTAAAAGAAAGGTAACTAACTACATTAGTTGGCACAATTGTAGGACACAAGACCTACAACTAGAATAGAAGTTTGGGGCTTTGGTCTTGTTAAAAAAAAAAAAAAAAGAATGGTCAGAACTCAATAGACAAAAAGTGATCTGCTGAAATCAGGTACACAATGGAAAATATAGTTATGGAGTTGATTTCTCTATCCATCACCTCTTAAACAGATTGACAAATAGGCAGATGTGGGCAGAACATCGAGAAAATTTTGGAAAAATGCTTCTGAGAAGAGGAAGGTTATGAGGTTTCTGTTTTTCTCTGCACATTCTAGCTTTATGATTTAAAGAACTCAATGACCATGAGTTTGGTGCTCTAGCAGAACTAAAAATTGGCAGCATACAGTAGTATTGTACTAATTGAAGCCCTGCTGAGAGTCCTGTGAGATCTACTCTGCCCTTGCTTCACCTGTGAATTCTTTTCTGTTCTTTCCCTTCTTTCTCATTAAGAATAAAAAGAATAGTCTGCCTGTTTAACCAGCAGCACAGGAGTAGATAGATTCTCTCTTACTATAAGAAGAAACAAGCCCAAATAGAATACCTCATATTGAGGAAAATGCAGGAGGAACCAAAGTACAAAAGCAAAATCTGTTGCCACGCTCTTGTTAAGAGCCTGATAGTCTGAGGATATAAACATAAACATGTATGTCCTTTTATGTCCTCTGTATTCCTCATTGCTTCTCATTTTCTCTTTGATTGTTTTACCTAACAGGAAATATGACTCAAAACTAACTAGCAGAACTATCACATTCTTATCTGCTACAATGGATTGCTTGATAGAATAAGAAAGCATAACCAAATTCCTCAATCTCCAAAAGAAATTTTTATAGCTTTTTTTGATGGCTCTTCACAGCCATCTCATCTCAACATACTCAGTGCTGCCTTTAGATTATTTTCTTTGTCTGATCTACCTGATGTACACTTACTCTGTAATTTTCTAAACTTTCATAAATTTACAAGTTTGCTTGCCATGTCAATCATGCAATTTATTATCTTCTCAGAAATCTGCATCATGTCTGTTGAATGCTGTACTAAATCAGGATCACATTTTTGATCGCATGTGTGTTTATACCTGTGGTAATCAGATTACCCTAAATGATATTACACAGGAGAAGTTCCTGATTAAAAAGAATTTGTGCTTACTCTCCTTTATGACAGCAACACACTGACCAGGGTGTGAATTGTAGAATAGATTGGTTTGGGCTGGAAGGAACCTTAAAGATAATCTGGTTCCAACCCCACTGCCATGGGCAGATACCTTTCATTGGACCAGGTTTCTCAGAGCACGATCCAACCTGGTCTTGAACTAGTCCAAGAGTGGGGCATTTAGAACTGCTCTGGGCCACCTGTGCCAGTGCTGCACCACTCTCACAGTAAAGAATTTCTTCCTAATATCCAGCTTAAAGTCACTCCCCCTTGTCCTATCACTGCATGCCCTCATAAAAAGTCCCTCTTCAGCCTTCTTGAAGAGATAGAGTTAGGGTATGCCTTCTTCCTACCACTGGATATTTGAAAGCATTATTCAGGAAGATTTGACCTTCCCCTTTACATTCCAGTGAAGGAAACAATGTTAGAAAATAGTTTCCTCAGGTATGACATAGTGCTTCCAAGGCATGATTCCTTGTATTGATACAATTACTGGGATTTTTCCAGGTTATGTATAAAAACACTCTGGCAAATGCAATCAAGCCCTGAAACAATCAACTAAAGATCTTCTTCCTTAAGGATTTCTGGTTGAAAAATTAATTTTTATGTATGATAAGTGCAACTCTAAATGTACACCATATAACCAAAACATTCTGAGGTCTTAAGCCAAAGGCAGATCCCACTACGCTTTGTAAACTCTCTTAGCTTTTCCAGGCCATCTTTATTCTCTTTCAAAAAGCAAACAGAAGAAAGCAGTAGATAAATTTAGTTTGTCACAATCCATTTTACATAAGCTGTTTTTTGTTTGGTTTTATTTTGGCTTGGTTTGGGTTTTGTTTGTTTGGTTTTTTCCTTTATTTCTTTAATAATAAGGTCCAGGTCAGCTATCGACCTCAGATTAATGCTGGCTAATGAGACTGTAATTATCCAGGTAACACATCTTTGTTTTCTTCTAATTAAATAGAACAAACTCGTATTCTCACCTTTCATTCAATTTCATAATGAAAAGGACTTTTTCTATTTAAAATTTAAGCACTTAAACATATATAAATAGTGGAGATGTTTGGATTTCATTTAAAGAAAAGGTTTCAGGTCTTTCAATGGACCAATACTCAACTATGGACTGTTAAATGAATCTCAAAAAGGCAAACAAACAACAAAGAAAGCTAGAAAGGATTTATTTATTTTTTATGGATAGACATATATTGTAATATCCATTATAAATAAATAATAGAAACTATTGTCCTTAGATTTTATAGTTATATGTATTTTTGTCTCATCATTGAAAAAAAAAAAAAACACCTTTCATGTAGTACATGAATAAAAATCAAGACCTTACAAAACATGCCCTACTCCTACTATCTTCGTCTGTTGGGTTTTTTTGGTAAAACATGCATTTATTACTTGCTGCTGCTAATCTGTGTGCCTTTTTCACTAATTGCCTGAATAGACACTATGGAAAATAATCTAGAATTATTTATCTCTGTCTCACTCTACACATCTGCTCTAACATTTCTTCCAACAATTTTGATTTGCCCTTATATACATGAAAAACAGAAAAGGTTTGCCTCAAAAGGGTCATCTTTCCCTCAGACTGCTTCTTCAGTTTAGATTTCTCCTTAGATTCTCTCTGAACATAATTTCATTTCTTTATCTCAACATTTTGCTTTTGCATACTGCTTTTCTACTCTGAAGTTTTTTAAACTGAATCAATATGGCAGCATATAATTATGCTGCTTTCAGTGGTATTTTATTTCTCCAGCTGTTGGGCAGCAGATACTGAAAGGGGTTCCTCCCTTTGATAAGACAGGAGCCTGCCATGATAGGATGCCTTGGAGACCAAGACTGTTTTCAGCTATCTATGTGTATCAGCCCTGTCTCCCTTTGCAATATATGGAAGATGTTGCAAGATATCTAGAAACCCTTTGTTCCTCCTTGCCAGGTGATCCTATAAAATGCTTACTGTATGATGAAATATAGTGACTAGATTTCCTAAGCCCTAGTTAATATAACTTGTCCCCCTTATTAACATGTCCTACCCCTCATTAACATACCCCACTCCTCGGTTCTATATATTGTAACGCAAGTGATCAATAAATGTCTCAGTTTCTACCCCCAAACTGGGATCATGTAGATTATGACTGGCCAACATCCAACAGGGACAAAATTTTCAAAAGCAGGAGTGTTGGCAACTTAAAGGTACTGTGTTTTGTGAAGAGATTTCGTTTTACAGATAAATTTCCAAGTCTGGAAAAAACCTCAGGTGGATTTACAACTCATTCCAATTTCTTTTTCCACCATCCTTAGTTGCTAATATAGTCTTCCAAAATATTTATATGCAAATATTTATTTAAAGAAAGGAGAAATTGAGTGAGGTAAATGGGCAACCTACACCACATGCACTACTGTACATTTTATTCAAAGCAAAAGTTCTCCCTTCAGGTAAAACAGTGGAAAGAAAGACCAGCATCAATGGTTTTGGTCTAGGACCTGTTGCTTTGTTTCCACATTGCTGCATTAGAGAGCAAAATAGAGGCCATGTAGAACTTTGGCCAGTGAGTTGTAGTACCTTTGCATGTTTGTACAAGTTCTCAAGCTAGCTTTGGTCAGTCCACATGGCAGCTGTGGTGACCTTCATGAGCCACAATGTCCCTACAGACAGCATAGTCCTTAATGTAGTTGTGTTTGGGGTTAGCCCATATAATAATGCACTCAGTGCCTGAGCTAGTTTTGATCTAGCTTCCCATTGCTGCAATCACACTTCTGATTACAGTAGGCTCATGGCTCTTCGTTGTCACTGTACAAGGTAAAATGCTGAACAGATTTCTTAAAGCAGTGGGATGAAGGGGAAGAAAAACTTTCAAGGTTTGATTGTTAAGAGAAATATAGGAAAGAGAGGGAGGTTTTTAAATGCATAAATTATCTATCTATCTATCTATCTATCTATCTATCTATCTATCTATCTATCTATCTATCTATCTATCTATCTATCTATCTATCTATCTATCTATCTATCCATCCCATATGACAGATAAATATGATAAATATGATACAATCTTCAACTCTATGTACTAAAATGAGTTGTGATTCAGGAATGAAAAAGAATAAACAATTACCAAGTTTCTCATTAAAACAAAACAAAACAAAAATTACCAACAAAACAAAACATCACACCAAGATCAGATTCCAAATTACGGTCAACTTTGAGAACTACATAAATACAGTATAGACACATCTTTACATGTACTGTTGCTAATCTGCTATGAAAACAGCACAGCAATTATTCCTTTCTTTATTCTCACTGGGAATGGCCAACAAATTAAAGCAGTCCTTTTAGAACAAGTAGTAATTTCAAGAGGATCTTTTCAATTTGAGAATTGGTAAGTCTGGATTTTTTTGTTGTTTTTCTACTTACATGCAAAAACATATCGCATGACATGTGATGTGATGTTGAAAAAGGAAGCATCATTTCTGAGTTCAAAACATTCCATTTCAGAAGATTAATGAAAGAAAATGGTGTCAGCTGTCAGTCAGCTGAAGTCTTTAGAATGTTTTTACTTCTATATTTACAAATTAAAACTCAGGCCTGATCCTTCCTTTTAAACTACATATATAAATGGTGAACAAATTAGAAACAGTAAGATGGTCTCAATTCTCTGTCATGTGCTCATTAAGTCTTCTTTCCAAAGATTCTCACTTGATACCATTGTCTCTAGTCCCTTGAAAATGTAGCTGAAAGATTTTCTCTCGTCCTCAGAAAATCCTTACATTTTTATTTTTTGCAGTATTTCTTTGAAACCTTTTTTGTGAATAATTGTACATCTGAGCCATATTTTCTTTTACAGGTTACGACTTTTCTTTCATAGTCATGGTTTTGTATGATTGTTTGAATTATTGTACATCGAAGGGTGAATAATTGCATTTGAGAGCTTACTCTTTAAAGATTTTTTCAAAGGTACCACGAACCCTGCAAATTTAACATATTGTTTCAAAACATGAAAACAATCTGAGCACTGACTTAAAAAAAAAAAACGAGATGTTTTAGGAGTATTTTGGTTTTAATTTTAAATTCAGGGCCAGACTTCACTGTTGGAAAGATAAAGATGTAATGTGGGAATACAAATAAGCCAGTGATATTGTAATCCTGTCCTTGTTGGCTGTCAGAGTTTTGGTTTTTGTCTGCACAGAAGTGGTATTAAACAGAATTACTTCCAAATGTAATAAACATAACTCTATGCAACTGAAATGATGTTTGAATTTTGAATGGGATATTAAAAAAAAAAGGTAACATTCTTTTTACTAGCCACAAGTCATTATTTTGTGAATTCTTTTATGAACACCTTGTGTTTATGCTTTCACATGGAAATTTGTATTTCCATAGTCTACAGAGTACACTTGATTTTATAATTTTAAGGCTAAATGGCAAAGTTGAATTTTGTGAAAGTTCAGGGCTGTACTAGGTTTGCATGACAAGGTTTTGGTAGTGATCAGGCCACAGGAATGGCTTCTGTGAGAAGCTGCTAGAAGCTTCCCCCATGTCAACAGAGCCAATGCCAGCTGGCTCCAGGACGGACCGCTGCTGGCCAAGGCTGAGCCCATCAATGGCGGTAGTATTACCTCTGGGATAATGTATTTAGCAAAGATGGAAAAGAAAACACTGTGTAACAGCACCCAGAAGAGAGGAGTGAGAATGTGTGAAAGACACAGGCCTGCCAAAGTCAGTGACAGAATGGACAAGGCCAGTGTAAAAGGAGTGGGGGTTGAGGTGCTCCAGCGCAGCCCATGGTACAGACCTCAATGAGGCAGTCTGTCACCCTGCAGGCCACACACGACTCCATGCTGTAGTAGGTGGATGCCATTCTTGAATTACTGGGGGGACTCATCCTTGGAGGACTGTCTTTAGCTGCCAACCTGGAAAGCTTAAACCAGGTGTTATAACATACCAGCCTTGGGATTTGCAAGCTCATGGGCTCAGGCAGGAGTTTTACTTTAAAATATATGTAAAGGGTTCTTTTAAACCTTGAGATAGCATCAAGAGAATAAGCTATGGACTTGTTCCCAAGAGGTATCTTTATTAATTTAGGGGAGAAAATAAGGGAACTTGGAGAAAGTTCAAAAAGGGCACTACACAAGCTAGACAAAATGTTCCACTGCAATACCAACCCAGCACCTACCAATCCACAACACTTAAGTCAAGGTCCAATCCATCCACAACACTTAAATCAAAATCCAATCCCTCCAGCTCCAAGTCACCGAAAGCATCAAAAAAAGAGCAAAGAAAGAAAAGCACAGGGAGCAAGAAGAGAGAAGGAGAATGAGGAAGAGACAGATTATATAGCTACCACTGGAACCTTGTGGAAGACCAGCTGCCACATGTCCAGATGGCAGGGCTGTGGCACGTGGCAAACATATGCCCTTGGTTTTATCTGCTCTAGTCTCTATGACCAATACCCACTCTGGCCACTCTGAAGTTCCAGGACAGGATGAGGGCAGTGTTCTCACTACCTCTACCAATCCAAGCTGGGTCAGGGGCTCCAGGAGCTGTGAGGTGTTATAGTTTTCCCAGGCTGTTTGTGACTGACAGCAAATCCAGGGCTTCCCCACGTGAGCTCCAGGGTCTACCAGGAGGGATACAATGCCATCTCACCTTTGCGAGGTTCAACCCATCCCTTTCCCCTCCACAAACACACGCACCCACTGCAAGGTTGTTCTGATCCAAAATTACTCATCTGGTGTCTAATAGTTGTCCCCAGTTTCCTGGGTCACAGCTGCCACAGCTATGTTAATTCCTCAATTACCATATGTGAAGTAAGATAACACACAGGTACACCCAAAATGCCAGGCAGTGGAAGGATTTCAGGGAAATTTATTTCCAAAGTCAAGAACAGTAGACTTAAAAGAAGATTATCCTAATGGCACTCCAAACACCAGGTCTGAGAAAGACACCCCTCCTGTTTTTCTCAGGGCTTTTATCATCACTGGTTCTCCCTGGCTCTCCCCACAATGGAGGCCCCTAATGTGTCTGTGAGTGCTTATCTCTCTCCTCATACCAGAGAGAGCCTCTCTGGAATGCAAGAGGGGAAAACATCCAAAACTGTCTTTGAGAAAGATGCTTCTTCCTGGCAGGAAAGCTTTCTTAAGAGAAAAACTCTATCTCCTCATAGTGAAATCTTCCAGAAAGAATATTCTATCCTTATACCATAGGATGTCTGAAATACTGTCTGCTGCTTATCTTTGAGAAGAAGAACTAAATCCTTACATTTGTTAAGTGGAATTAAGGTCTTATCTCCATTGACTTTAAGAGGAGGTTGCACATGTAGGCAACTATTGCCTCAGGAAGCAGAGTTTTGATCCCTATTGTACTGTTCTGTGTTAACCTCTGGCTCTTGAAATGAAACTTCTGTCTCCTTAAAGTGCTACCATCTTCAATCATTTCCATAAGTGGTTACTCCTCTTCCATCTGTCCTCCTGGCACTAATGGTTTGCTAAAAGAGTTTTTAGTCCAAATCCTTTTGTGTTGAGCAGCTCAGAGAAAAAAAAATGCAGATTTTGCCAGATACCTGACATTTTATCACACATAGCTATGATAAAGTTTTACCATGTCTGGCAGGTCAGTATATGCAGGCACATTTCTGGTGCAATTGAGAAAATCCAGTTCCAATCATGCTTAAGCATAAGAAGTCAATAGGCATGCAGCTCCTGCTCTGTTCTTCAGTTAAACATGCAAAGGGTGCATCTCAATTTCTTTGTAATTAATACCCACTAAAATGAATTGCATAAAGTTAGTGAAACAGAATTTTTTTTTAAATAATTACATCTTTAAATATATGTTTAACCTTTATCATCTCCTTTTTAAGTAAATGAAGTATTTTAGGCAAAAGAAAACAAAATCATTGTGAAAAACAAGCAAACTCTTTCAATCAAATGACAGAACCTGCAGAAAAGAAATCCATATATCTAAAACATGTTTAATTTCAAATGTAAACACCAAAATTGCTGTTTGCAAATAGACATATCCCAATGTAAATGTTAAAAGGTTTGCCAGATGAATAGTTCTAAATGCACCAATAAGCTCATCAGATGAATCAGAAACTTTCACTTTGCCATCAATCTTTATTAGTTGCAGTTGAGTTCTGCTATTGAACCACACTAGATTTATTCAGCTCAAGCCACAGGTATTTACAGGCCTGAGCACTTCATCATGTAGACAGATTAATCCACTTGCAAAAATTCAAAAGCCTGCCTATAGGAAAGGTTAGAAAAACCCCAACCTTTTTACATCAAACACTGTAAACACAAGTTATTTTTGTAAACTACTGCAGACTTCAGGCTATTGTAATATTTTCTAGTCATCTTTTTCTAATGAATTTCTATATCTATATGAGAGACCTAATTAGAAGAAATGTAATCAGAAACTCTTTCCAAGTTTGTACTCTTTTAGAACAGAAAAAAAAAAAAAAGCAGACTAACATTTGGAATAGAAAGACCGATTTTGCGGTGGACTGCTTCAGGGAGCAGACATAAACATATAGACCTGTCCTTCTGTTGCCATACTGAAAGTGAAAGCTATGTAAGTTACTGTGATGCATTGGCTGACCCAAAGTTTTACATATTTATTTCCTAAAGTCATTGTTTCTGTTCAATAGATACTCCCAGTACATGAAAACAAACATAGCCTTCACTAGAGATGAAAACAAATGTCATCTTCATTAGTCTGTCCTCAGGGTTAGAGCTTCCTTAGCATTGAACAGGCTGCTTCTGTTCTGGTTTCAGGGTATTGAGATCTGCACATAACAATATTGCATTAGAACCTCCACACCACTATGGGGTAGAGTCAAAGACTGACCACTACAAATTCAATTTTGAAGGTGGATTTTTTTGATTCAATTAATATAAAATTATTTTTCAATGTATTATTCATTCAGTAAGAAAGTTTCAATGACAGTATATTACTTTGATTTTTAGGCTGTCAACCCAAGGTACACAAAAGGCCTGTTTGTATTTTAAATTAATTTTATTAGCACATGAATGCCATAGCTAAAGAAATTATGGCTTTTACAATTTTGCTGATAGCATTAAGCTGTTAGATATTTATTTTTAATGAACTGCACAGATACAATTACATTAGATCTCACCAATGAAATAGCTGCTAAGTGCAAGAATGGAAGACCTCCAAGTAGAGGACCAACAGCTGAAATCCTGGTCCAGAAGAGGAAAAGATACACATGAAACTCAGTGAGGTTAAGATTTCATCTGTTCAGTTTTCTCCAAAGTTACCACTATCTTTGTAAGAAGAAGAATAAGGAAAATAAGTTCCTAAACAAATGTATTATTGACGAATGGTGAGATTTTTAGCAAAAGCTGACAAATTCTAATGACTTCTGATCCAATTCCTTCCTGAATAATGTTAAGCTGTCTTCACACATTTAAATCAACACTTTTTATTAATTTATTTGTACCTGGTAGGAGAATGGACAAATGAAAAACTAGCCTTCTAAACCTTCATTATCTCAATCCATATATTCCAGAAGAACCAAATAAAAAGAGCTTACACTACTTCATTTGTTGCAGCTGATCACTGACAGTATGGGAGGCCAGAAAATAAAAATATTTTCTGCAAAATTTCAGAGGATTTGTTGTTGTTTACATTTTTTGTGGAAAGCAAACAAACAAACATTTTTTTTTACATTTGGTGGGTTTAGGATTTGTTGAAATCAGAAATAAATTAGAATATTTTGTCTACAATTAGTTAACCAATATAAACAGTGGTTGGGATTTGAAGGGGGAAGGGGTTGAAAAGAGGCTTTCCAGAGATAAGCCTAAGGGTGGAACGCCAAGGTTAGGAGTGAAATCAGCAGCCTGGCTGAAGTGCATGTACACTAATTCACGCAGTCTGGGAAACAAGCAAGAGGAGCTGGAAGCCATCGTGCAGCAGGAAAGCTATGAAATGTGGTGAGAAGATTTGCATGACTCGAATGCTGCTATGGACGGGCTACATGCCCTTCAGAAAAGATGGGTACGTAGGAGAGGTGGAGGGGTGGCTATGTACATTAGCAAGTCTCTTGACTCTGGAACTTGAGCTCAGTGATGATGTTGAGTGTTTATGGGTCAAAATCAGTGGGAAGGCCAACAAGGCTGACATCCTGGTGGAAGTCTGTTACAGACACTCAATCAGGATGAATTATTCTACAAACAGCTGGTGGATGTTTCAAAATCGCCAGCCCTTGTTCTTGCAGGTGACTTTAACCTGACAGATGATGGGAACTCAGCATAGAAGAGGCAGTCAAGGAGATTCCAAGAGTGTATGGAGGATAACTTCCTGTTGTAGCTGATAAATAAACCCACCAGGACTGGGGCCATATTAGACCTGCTGTTTACAAGCAAAGAAGGGCTGGTGGGAGATGTGGTGGTCAGCGGGGTACAGTGACCACAAAATGATAGAGTACTCAATATTTGGTGAAGTAAGGAAGGGTATCAACAAAACCTCTACCCTGGACTTCAGGAGGACAGACCTTGGCCTGTTCAGGAGGCTGGTTCAGAGGGTACCTTGAGAAACAATGCTTAAAATCAAACAGGTCCAGGAAGGATGAACATACTTCAAGAAAGAAGAGGGAGCTGAGGAAGAGCTCGCCAAGCTGCTCTCCATCAATTATCAACACTCTTGGCTCACTGGGGAGGTCCCAGATGACTGGAAGTTGGCCAGTATGATGCCCATCCACAAGAAGGGCCAGGAGGATGGATCCGGGAAGCTACAGGCTGGTCAACCTGACCTCAGTGCTCAGCAAGGTTATGGAACAGATCATCCTGAGCGTGATCATATGGCACCTAAAGGACGGACGAGGAATCAGACACAGAAAGCATGGATTTAGGAGGGGCAGGACCTTTTTATGACCAGGCGACCTGCCTGGTGGATGAGGGGAAGGCAGTGGTTGTAGTGTACCTGGACTTCAACAAAGCCTTTGACACCATCTCCCAAAGCACACTCCTGGAAAAGGTGGCAGCCCACGGCTTGGGCAGCTGAACTCTCTTCTGGGTTAAGAACTGGCTGGATGGCCAGGCCCAGAGAGTGGTGGTGAATGGTGCTGGCATTTGGCAGCTGGTCACTAGTGGTGGCCCCCAGGGATCAGTGTTGGTCCCAGTCCTGTTCAATATCTTTACTGGTGATCTGGCTGAGGGGATTGTGTGTACCATTAGCAAATATTGCAGATGACACCAAATTGCGGGGGAGTGTCAACCCGCGGGAAGGCAGGAGAGCTCTTCAGAGGGACCTGAGCAGGCTGGATAGGTGGGCTGAATCCAATGGTATGAGGTTCAACTAGGCCAAGTGCCGAGTCCTGCACTTTGGTCTCAACAACAACCCCATGCGGTGCTACAGGCTGGGGACAGAGTGGCTGGAGAGTGACCAGGCAGAAAGGGACCTGGGGATGCTGATTGACAGAAAGCTGAACTTGAGCCAGCAGTGTGTTAAAAAAAATGCAGCATTTTACAAGAGATCTTAGTACTTTCAAAGGTGTGAGAAAACCAAGCGACTGTTTCAGCCTCTGATGTCATCAGTGAGGTCAGTGACATTCAGGCTAGCAGTCCATTGAAGACAGTGACTGCAACAGCTCTGTAATCAACAGAACAATGATAAGGTTTGTAAGCAAAAAGTTGGAAAGTCAGGGAAACATGAAGGACATCTCTAAGAAATGAAGCCTGAATATAGGTGGATTAATGACACATATAAGCAATACCAGCTCAGGTCCATTCAAAGTACAACACTATTGAAACATGCTATTGCAAATATACTCCAGAAAATGTGAGTTATCTTATGGCTTTTCAGTCTTGACAACTATTTTGATATGCAGAGTGTTTCATAAGCATTGCTTGAATGTGTTTGTGCAAAAAGCTGCTTTCTTGTGATTCTTACCACTGAACTGAAAGTCTGTTCAGAAAATTTCTCATTCAAAATAAATACTGCTTTCTAGAAATGGAAGTTAATAAAATTTATCTTTCTGTGCACAGGAAAAAGAAATAAAAAATCATCTACTCTATTTTTGCTTAGAGAAAATTAGAACTTTCAAAATTGTATCTCGTAAGCATTCAGTGATGTCCAGTACAACTATGTGATTATGGGACAGTGTACAAACAGATAAGCTCTAAAGCAAGAGTGAAAAGGTAGACAGACTATTCTAGCCTTCTGGGTCTGTAGATTCCAGGACGTGTGCTGTAGCTCTGCATACCACATACATGTGCTAGAAAAACAACTAAAGGTCTTTTTTGTTGAAGCCATCTGATATTTCTTTATTGGCTGCAGTGGCCTAATAGAGAAATGAAGAAGAATCTGCAAACATCAAGAAGGGAATGTTGAGAGATATTAGTTGCTTAGCTTAAATAAATGTTTTATATAGAATGAGTTGCATAGAGTTAAAATACTGTGTGATTTAGTATGCTGTTTGCCTTAGCTTTACTTCCTTAGCATGAGTGGATGGGTTTGCAGAAACTTTAGTCTGCAAGCTGTGAACTTACACCTAGATATGCTTTCAGCTGGAACAGAATTAATTTTCATAGTAATTTTCATAGTAGTTAGTACAGTGCTGCATTTTGTACTTAGTGTGAGAAGAATATTTATAGCACATTGATGGTTTGGTTGTTGATAAGTAGTGTTTATTCCAGGTCCAGGGCTTTTATCGTTTCTCATATTTTACCAGAGAGCAGATCACCAGAAGTTCAAACAAGAAGATAAGGAGACTACAGCTGTCAGCAGAAACCATAGTTCCACAAGATAAGAATAGTGAATGACCTGTATGGACAAAAAGAAAGAATCCAACAAGTTGTTAGAAGATCCCAGATGAAAAATATCCGTTGGACCAAGAAAAGTGTGCAAGACATATGAAGAGTGCATGAGAGGTGGGTGCATAATTCATAAGGGTATAATAACCTGAGTATTTCTTCATTCTGTATCCATCTCTTCAGGCACCCAGCTCAAGCCAACCTGCTGCTGTAGCACCCTGTTAAATTATTTACTTTTATAAATCCCATGCCTGAGACTCTGCTATGGGAAACCTAAGCTTGAGTCCACAGAAGGAGGAAGCATGTCCATAAGTGAGTGTGTGCATGAGCAAGGAGTTGAAAGGTGCATCCACTGGCTCACTGGAGCTCACCGGAGTGAAGGTGGTGTGTGTGTGACTCCTTGAATAGTGTAAGTTCAGGCAGCAGCTTCTCCTTTAACAGTGAAACAGGTTCCAGGTGAAGGTATGTGTATCTGTATATTTCATTGGAATGCCTCATCAAATTTTACTCCACCAGCCAAGCATATTAAGACCATTTTCTCTTAATCATGCATAAAGTATCTATTACTCAATATTAGCAAATCCAATATCTTTTCAAAATGCAAACTTGTATAAAATAAGGAGGAAAAACAATTGCTGGAGTTTTTTTGTTGTAATTCCGACATAGCGACTTTCCAATAGGGATCTTAGCATGCAGTAACTAATGTTTTTAACCTCAGAAGAACTTCTATCAAGTACTAAGCAGAGAGAAGACAAGTGACTAGTTCAAGCTCATACAGAACTAGGAAGCCGAGAACAGAAATCCAGGAATAGAATTCATGGGACAGAATATCAGTTCTAACTGAGGTAGAAACTTGGCCTTTACTCTTCAAAACAAGTTTACTTCTGTGGTTGCCAGGAAGAATTATTGATTTCATCAGTTTATTCATTCTACTAATGAAATATGTCAGATTTGAAAACTCTTCTCCATTTAAATTGTTGAAATATTAAACTGACAAGTGAAGTGTGACTGCATATTGGTTTTATGTAGCAAGCTTTTGGTAACCAGGGAGTACTGCAGGGTTGGCTTCTGTGAAAAGATACCAAAAGCAATCCCCATGTCTGACAGAGCCAATTCCATGAGGCTCCAAAAGATGAACCCATCAGGGACGCTGGTGGCACCTCTGTGATAACGAAGATAAGACGGGGTAAAAAACACTGACAAACACCTGTGAGAGAAAGAACTGAAAAAAATATGAGACAGAAAAAACCCTGGAGACACCAGGGTAAGAGAAAAAAAAGGAGAGGGAGGAGGTGTGCCAGGCTCCAGTGCAGAGGTTCCTCACTTCCACGAGCCCATGAAAGGTCATGATCTCAGATATCCACCATGCAGCCTGTAGAGGATCCCACACCAGAGCAGGTGGCCATGCCATAAAGGAAGCTGTGATGCAGGAAGAGTTCATAAAGGACCACAGCCCTGGCAAGACTTTGCACCCTGTGGAGAGGAGCTTATGCAAAAGTTGATTTTCCAGGAGGAGCTGTGTCCCAAAAGGCACCCATACTGGAGCAGTCTGTTCATAAAGGAGTGCATACCAGTGTGTGAGCGTAGAGGAAAAAGAATTATGAGTTAAATTCAGCTTGGTAAGAGGGAGGGATGAAGGGAAAGTAGTTTTACTTTTGTTCTTATTTTAAACTATCTTCGTCTGTCATTAATTGGCAATATATTAAATTAATTCATGCAAAGTCAAACCTATTTTACCTGTGATAGTAACTGGTGAGTAGTGTCTCTGTCCTTATCTTGCTCCATGAGGTTTTTTTTCCATCTTACTTTCTCCCCTTATTCCACTGAGAAGGGGAAGAGAGAAAGAGGCTTGGTGGACACTTACCTGGTGGCTAGCTCTAAGACCCTGGGCTTGCCCCACAAGCTCATTGAAGGGGTTTTACACCAAAAAGATGTAAGTCCCCAAAATCCCCCTGACAGATTTATTAAAGTGGCCTTAAGTTCTTTTATACCCTGAGGCTGTGCACAGGAAAAACATTTTGATGTTTTTCAGGTCAAAATAACACAAGCAAACTTTGGAAAATAAGGGAACCTGGCAAAAGTTTAAAGCAAACTTTAACCAACATAAAACATTTCAGAAAGCGTTGACTTAGCAAATTCCAACCCATCCAGGTTTAAGTTACCCAAATATCAAGAAAAGGAAATTAGGAGGAGAAGAAGCAGTAAATAAAGAACATGAGAAAGAAAGAAATATCTACCCACTGCTTAGATCCAGTGCAGAACCAACTACCACAAAGCCGACAACAGAACCACACACAACTCGTGGTGTTGCTTTTCTTTGCTCTGGACTCCTGTGGCCACTCCTCCCAAGTGGGGCTTTCAGTCTGCCAGCCATTCCAAATCTAGGTTAGGGGCTTTTGGAGGTGTGTTGTGGGGTTTCAGATGTGCCAATGGCGAATAGCCATTTGGGGTCTGGATTAGAGGCTCTGGGCACATGGTGTGGAGCAGTAGTCCTGATGTGCCAGTGACTGACAGCTCTACCAGTGGCTCTCAAGAAGGTGGAGTCAGAGCACCATTCCACCTCACCAGAACCTGATCTGCCGCCTCCCACACACACAGTATTGTTTCCAGCCAGTAATATTTTTTTTTCCACTCTCTCACACCAGCCAAGGTCAATTTACCAAACTTATTTCTGCTCCTGTATAAATGTCTTAAAAATACATACAAAGTTCCTGAGTGGATCTTGCAGACTTTTACTGAGATTAGGCTTACTTTTTCCCGAATTTTGTTCTCTTGAAATAAAGTGACTCATAAGTGAAATAATATGGCAACAAAGTGATGGAAGACAACAAAAAAACAATAATATTCCTCAGCTGTAAACACTTCTACTTAAGCTCAGGTGTTTCTTCATCACAGATTAATGTGAACATTCTTGAGTATCACTTTGGCAGGTAAATCATGGTATTATCTATGATTTCCAGCCAGTGTATTATCTTGAAATGATCATCTTACAGTATTATTGATGTTGCCTTTTGCAATTTTCTTGTCTCTGGGTTTTGATCAAGTTCCAATGCAGGAATTTGACTGATATGAGCCAAAACCAGGTAATTGTCACTTTATGAAGATCAGATCTCTTCTGGTCATGGCAACTTGCACACTTTTATTCATTAAAGCCCAGAACTGGAAATAATGATAATTGTATGTCAGGGTTGAAATAACTGGCAGAGATTTGAGCTGAAATATTTGTCTACTTCTTCTCAGAGCACAAAGAAATACATTCACCCTACTGTACAAACTTTCAGGTCTTGCATCTGGCTGTGCCATCAAAACAGTGTACAAAGTGGAGAATTTTGTGAGCAAAGAAGACACATTCTGTGTTTGTCTGGTAAGTCGTCTCCTAAGAAAATTAAAGCTATGTTAGGCCATAATTAATTTATTACCCAAAAAAGCATCTGGAAACCCAGAGAAGGTGCAGTATTTTCTTTCTGACTTACAGTGACTTCTGAGCTACTCCTGGAATATTTCTCAGAACATCATTCTTCAGGTTGTGCATAAAGTTTGAATCTAGCCTGTAATGATAATCTCAAAGACAGATGTGAAAATATTTCTCATTTGCTCTGTTTGGAATGAAAATCAGAAAAAATTTAACATGGTTTAGAAATGGATCATTGGTGTAATAGCAACGAGCCCAGTGGAAACTCCAAAATATACAACATACTGAATTTCAGTTTAGAAGTAGCATAAAATTAATTTAAATTAGACTAACTCTCATGCTGCCTTAAAATTGTTTATATTTTCTTCTGTGTTAATGAAATCAGATTTATAGGAGCTGAGATAAATCTGGAAAGTGAAAGCAAGAGAGTAGTGTTTAGTTAGATACGCTGTTCATCTGCAGGGCAAAAAAGCGCACAAGAATGCAACAGAACAAAGTGAGAAGCAAATTGGTCAGTGAAATGGTTTCATCAGATAACTGACAGTCCTGAGGATAGATGGCTTCATCCAGATGTTTTGAGATCATTAACTCTTTTCTGAATGTCTTATGCCCCACAGCTCCTATGAAGTTTCATTTGAAAAGTCATTGTTATTATTACTATTATGTAAAATGTAATACTAACTTCTACTTTAAGGGAGTAATGCATGTTAGGAACTTCACGGAAGACAGAGTCAGTTTCTTCCCTGAGAACCTACAAACTGCATGGAGCTGCTGATGTTCAATCAGTGCAGCAAGCAGCTTGCATCAGGCCGTGGAGACATGAGAATCAGTTGATGATGACAGTGACAAAGTAATAGTCTAGGAAGATTATCTGTGAATGAGACTTCTAAAGGAATAGAAGAAAAGCTGCAACTGACAGAACAAGAGTATGGTGCAGCAAGCAGAAACTTGCTGAAAAACACAAACTGAAAAATTTAAGTTCTTTATGCTATTACTATTTTACACATACGTAGCCAGACTATAAGAACAAGCAAGGGGTCAAAGATGATGCTCAAGACATAGTTCAAGTAGTGATATTCTCCCTGTTGGTGGGCAAAAGGAATTACTTGCTATAATGGCATTTATGTACCTTAGTCACAATTAAGCCCTTTTTAGTGAACACTAAATCTAAGTATTGTAATCTTGAATGGAATATTAGTTCAATTTTAATCTGGTAATCTCAGGCTGAATCCCACCTGCTGTTTCCAACCACTGAAGTCACACCACTGGTATGTAAATTTTAAGTATACAATTTTGTTGTAAGATCTGCTGGTATACATTGGATTGTTCCTAATTTTCTGAAGGAGATAAAGAAAGATATTTGTTTTAATCCTGCTAGTTCAGTCTTTTTGCTTTTGCTTCCTGCACAGTTTTCAGGGCTTCATGTTCCATCTCTATCCTGTTCATCTCTTGTGGAAAACAGAACATGTTTTACAATTGTTGCTCTACATTTTCTTTTTGTTTTGGTTTAGTTTGGCTTGGTTTGCTTTGCTTTGCTTTAGTCTTCTTTGCTTTGGTTTGTAAAAGTTTTCAGTCCTTATTTATGGGGAATACATCTCTGTATTCCAAATGGAAGCCCCACAGCTGCCTCCTCAGCTTGATTTCTCTCTGGTTTGTTCTTCACCTTTACTGTCACTGCTTTACATCTGTCTCCAAAAATTTGCTACTGTCTTCACTTATGTCTCGCTTTGGACTGTCACGGTCTGTTCTTTCAAATAGATTCTGTTCCTTAGTAAATACACCTTCCCAGTCATTCTAGAAACAATAATATCTATTACTTATATATTTATGTATCGATAAATATAAATTTCTCCTCTATTGATAAAGTTCTTCTATAGAACTCAGTTTTATAACAAATAAAGTGAAAGATCTGACAATAAAGATCTGATCTCAAAAATTATCTCTGAAATAAAGATGAAGACTTGTTTTTATAGACTTGGATCTGAAGCACCTTTATCAAAATGATTAAAGATGGGCAACCAGCCTTTCTGTAGTGGGACCAGAAATAAGGCTTGGAGAATGGAACAGAGTGCTGTGGGAAGGTAGCCATTATCCTGCACATCTGCAGTCAAGTATTTTCATTAAATTTTTCTCCTTATTCCTGGTGTTCTGATTCAACAGGGAAATACTTTGCAGTTTATTAGACTCTTCTTTTTCCTGAGAGACGCAGGATATCACAGGGCTTGTCTGTTTAATGCAGTATCAACATTTCCTCTTGGGATAGGATACCATTTTCACTCCCTCAAGTGAGCAGCATTTGAAATCAGTTCTGATTAGTGTTCTCCCTATTTCATCCAGGTTCAATTAGTGGAGGATATTGAAGCTGTGAATTACCTGTCATCCAAAGCTTCATGGTATGTTTACAAAAGCAATTGGACTTATTATAAGAGTATTGTATATGAAAATGGAGCTACTTATTAATGGAGGGGGTTTAGAACATCCTGGTACAAACATTATCTAGGAAATAAACTCCATGGTTATTTCTCCTTGCAGTTTTTGCCTTGATTTCCATCCTATCACCACTACCACCCATTAAAGAAAATACAAAATACCACTAGAATACAGAATATTTTCACTGGAATTTCTGGAGGATTTCACTGCAGAAAAATTACTTTGAGATTATGGAATAGTAAGAATTTTAAGATGTCTAGTTAATTCTTTTACCAAAGAGTCTGTTTTACAATCTGACTCTACATGTAATATCTAATTCTTCATGGAAAAAAAAGGCAATTGCATCATGTTTTAAAAGATGTCTGGAATGCAGTGAAATGAATGGCAATTTCAGGTTTTGTCTACAGGCAAGGAGCAGGGGACTGAGACTACCTTTAAAACTCCATTTACCTGGCTGCAGAAAGTTCCATTTGAGTGCATTTGAGTGCCACCAATGTCTGTGATCAGACAGGGCAGAAAAAAAAAAGTGATAAATGGGTAGACTAAGTTGGGTAGGAAGAATCAAAGCACTTGGGAGAAAGTATGTGCTTTTGTTTTTCTCTTTCAATAGAGTAAAAAAAAAGACTATTTTTGATTTCTTGGAGCTATTTATGGGACAGTATTGTCATTCATTTAAGTTATATTTAATGCCTGAATCTGCTTTTTATGTATCTGAAGCTGACTGCTATGTTTGTTAACATACTCTATAATCAACGTCCTCAATAGTCACTATTAAAATTAAAAACATTGATACAAATTACTACCCACTGCAGTTCTCAGTTTCTATTTATGTGTGTGCAGAATATAGAATGATTCATGTGTACCTCTGTGTCAAGATATCTCATTATTGACTTTGGAGTAAAAAGTCACACATTGGTATCTCCCCCAGTATAGCTGAAACACCATGTATGCCCACATTCATTGTTTTATAATAACTTTTTTTGTGGGCCCATGACCATAACATTAGGCTACTCTTCACTTCAAGATGTAATGATAAGCCAGCAAGTTTTATTTAATCATTTAGGTACCTAAACATGTTAATTAATACCTTATGGTATTTCAAAACTTAAATGTCATTGACTTTTGTGGAAAACTGATGCTTAGTCTCCTCAAAATGGTAGTAGGATCCTACCTACATCCTCAAGTACCTAAATGCTTTTGAAAGTCTGGCCTAAGATTTCTAAAATTACGATGCATTTTTGGTTAATGATGTACTCCAAATAATCCAGATGCATATAATTTTTAATGGCTTTGATTTATTTTCTTTGCACCTATGCATCATTAATAAAACTGCAGGATAAAGAGGTGTGACAAGATATTGTTCCTTCAGCTGGAAAAATAGATACTCTGAGAGCATTCTGTATGCTAAATACATCTACATAGTCTTTTATTAGTTTCAGTACACTCATGAAAATTTAACCTTTAGCTTTCTAAATAAAATAAATTGATTATTTGATTTTTTTAACTCACATTTTCAAGTAAAGGCAGAATGATACTTTAATGATGTAATTGTTAAATATAGTAATTACTGTTTTTCTCAGGAAAGTATTGCTATTTTGATTTATACTGCAATAATTTTATTTTATTTTTTTATATTGGAAGATGAAAGGCTATCTACATTTGGAGTGTCTACATTTGAAAATCAATTGCTCCCCAGTAATGACTGAAAATTCCCACCAATCAGAACATGAATGTCTGTCAAGAACTTAATAACTGGAGCTTTATACCTCATCCAGTGTCTGTAAACCTGTAAATCATGTGAAAGTTCAAATTCTTCAGATTTTTTTTTTTCTTTCTAGACATAAAAGCAGATTAAGTCCTAAGTATTATCTCCAAAGAATTCCTGATTATTCTTTCTTGATTATTACAGTATTAGTGCACATAATAAGCTCCTAAAAAATTCTGTCCTAACATTCTAGGGATTACATAGAGCTTATTTGATTACTTTGCTACATCTGTTTTGAGACTTTACTATAAACAGACACCAGACTTGTTATGTATTTGAATGGTAAATCCTTGTTCTAGTTAAAAACTTTTTTTCTGGGAGAAGACAGATATTTACAATTGTTTTACAACAAATTTGGTGAGCAATAGGCAACTTTCAAAGAAGCATTTTTCTAAAATGGTATTTAAGTTTTATGTACTCTTTAAAATCACAGTTGGCTAATTAGGATGCTTTTTAATATTTTACATCTTTTTTTCATGAGAAAAGTAATGCATATTTTTAAGTGCATTTATGCGCTTATGTGGTCTTGGTACTGATTAATTAAATACTTGAAGAAAATAAAGATATATGATTCATCATATTTTCTTTAATGGCATTAAATTCACTGACCGGCTCCATGTTTAGGATACAGGTCAAGTCTTATGTTCCTTACCTATCAGAAAGGCAGCATATTCAACCATGGTATACATGAATTCTTCTGGTTGTTTAAATTGGTATTTGAACTGTTGAAGTGCAACATGAAAATGTTATGTAAGTAATATTAATACTTGCAGATGACATTATTGGTTGCCATTATGATATTATTTTCACATTGTCTGCATAATTCAATTTTCATCAAGATTCCTGCAGTGCACTGAAGAGTTAACTGACTTTTCTAAAAAATATTAAATATGCTGTGCACTTTGGTATAACTTAAAAAATAATCTAAAAAAAATGGAGATTTGAGGATTCCTTTTTTCAGCTGAATACTTACTAGTATAAAAATATTTTCCATTAAATGAATCAGCATAACACAACAAAATTGAATACAAATTCTGTGAAACAGGACAAAACAGAAGTTGTTTAAAACTCCAACTGACTCGCAAAAAAAACCATTTTCAAAAATAATTGCTACTTTTAAGCAACCAATTATTCTGCATAGAAATCTCCCTTCCTCATAAGTCTTCAGAGATTTCTGAAGTAGTTTCTATTTTTCTGTCATGGAAGTTCTACATCTGAGAAAGCTACTGCAAGAAAGTATTTTGGTTTTGGTTTTGTTTGTTTGGGGGTTTTTTTTGGTGTGAGGTTTTTGGGTTTTTTTGGTTTTTTTTTTGTTGGTTGGTTTTTGGTTTTGGGGTAGTTTTTTTCTGCTATTATGTGTTTCATCATTCACAGCAAATCACCTTCTGGATTTGCTGAGGCTCAAATGCCTACTATATCATTTGACTGTTCAACTGTCCCATAGTATTCACATAGTCTTGACTACAGAATCAGACCAGGGAGAGGATATTTGAAATTATTTGTTTTTTCTCTTTGTTCTTAGATACATTCAAGTTTTCTAATAAGTTATTCCATATACGACATCAGTGGTTGGTACTAAGGGTCAATGTGCATAAGCTGTTCTTGTTGCCTGTGTTACTAGCATTTTGTATTGCAACTAGTATTTTGTGTTTGAGATAGAACTCATCTTCTTTTTCACGGAAGTCTTTAATTTGGAGACATAGATCCTATCATACTATTCTAATAGTAGTAGAGATATTATCCAGTGCATAAAAATTACTGTTAAATTTACTTGACATGACACAACTGATACTTCTTGGTTTGAGACAAACTGATTAATAATCTACTGAAGATAAGCAGATACAGTTATTTAAATTATCTAGGACTCTCTGAAGATTTGAAGAAGAGACAACTGCATTTTCTGAACCACAATTTTGGCTTTTATTTTTATTATTACTAAGTTCTAAAGTAAAGAGATGCAACTTATAGCACTTTCATGTTAGTTCGTTCTGGAGGGCAAATAGAACTTAGCTATACAAAAAAGTCTTACCCCTATGAACTACACTCCTGTTCCTAGGCAAGAATAATAATTCTACCAAGCACTGTAAATACATTAATTTTGTACATAGTAAAAAATGTAAACAGTATTTTCTTTAATTTAAAAAAACAATTCCATGTGAATTAGGTGCTCTATTTGTCAGGATTTTTTTCACCCCTCCTTTTAAGAACCATACTGTTGTCTTGATGTATTGTGAAAAAGAGGTAGATGTTTTATTAACCTATTTTTGGAAATCCAAAAATATATCTTCTAAGATTAAGAATAAATGTGTAGCTTAATAAACATTTGATCAAAATACATAAATCAAATTTGTCAGGGGAAAAAAGGGTATTCTATTCAGTGTATGTTCTAAAATGCAAGGATAAATTAAAAAAAAAAAGAAAAGAAATTAAGAAGTTATATTGATTAAAGGAAATGGAAAAATAAACCAAGAGAAAACATGAAAACATTTTGTATAAATCTTGCTTATATAATTCCAGGGAAAAACCTGTTGAATATTCAGAGGGAATTGTAAATTTAAAGATTGCAATAAACTGAAAATCTTCGGGGGAAAAAAAGAATTATGCCTAAGGCTATGCAAAAACATGTTTAAACAAAAGATGTATTGTGCTACATTGGATAACAGTAACATTTGCCAGTAAAAAATTGGCATAAAATTAGTTTTAAGAACAATGAATGCCCCTATTATTGTAACTTTCGAGGTTATATGCTCATAAGAAACAATTACCATATTGTTACCCTTGTACTATGAAACTAATTTTCTATTTGAACACAGATGTCAACATACCTAGTTGATTGAAAGGGATGGAGGAAATCCATGCATAATTTTTTTTTAATGGGTTGAGTTCAGGGAGAGGCTGTCTTTCATAAAAAATCACAAAGGCTGAAATGAAGGCACAAAGAAGATTCCAAGTTTTTAGTGGTGATTCATGCTGTGACTAACATTGTACAATCATGTTGAAGAGTTCAGTCATAGCTTAATTGAAATGATTTCTTACACTTTAAAACTATTTCAGATATGAATAAAATGCTAGTTTTGTTGTATGTTATTTGCTTACTATTTTACTTTCCCCTCCCCCCAAAACGTATCAACTTTCAAAACCCAACTCTTTTACGTTTTTTTTTTATACGTAGCAGATTCAGCAAAAAAAAAGTCAGTTTGAGGGGAACCTCTTATGAGCATTTGTTTCAGTAGGAATTATGTAGACCTAAGGCATTTTAAGGAAACCACAATTAAATGAGATGAATGCATAAAGGACTGTGAACTTTTGGAGAGTGTTGAATTAGCAGGAGGAACATTATCATGATTAACAGCACAGGTCAAAGGTGTTTGATTGGTGCCTGCCTGGATGAATTCACAGCAATGGATGACACACCAGTTTTCTTTATAGGATGAGTGAGGACAGTTAGGTATTTCAGAAAGAGATTAGAAAAATATCATGTTAAACAGGAATCAAATGAAAAGGCTGACAACTGTTTCCTATGTCCCACCAAAAGAGAAGGATCTGCATTTCCAGGCTTTTCACTGAGAAATGCCAATGTAGTCTATGCAGTTACTTTTTCCCACACTCAGAGGAAGTCATCAGATTAGCCAATTTATCCCAAATTCTTCCATCTAAGTGAAAGTGTAGATTACTGAACCTTTCTCTTGAGCCTAGTTGATCTTTAGGAATTCCATGATCAGGAGTCAGTTTTGATAGAAAGGCTCAGTGTGTCCAAAGTAGTTTTTAGGTGTAGCACTGCCCTGTGAATAAGATACCCTCCAGAGAGATTAAAATATTAATTTTGTCATTTCTACAAAGGCATCTTGCACCTAATTAGAAATTAGTGTAGAAAGAAGAAACAACTCTAAGCAAATAAGGTATTGAGGAAGAGGAATGCATACCTTGCTGACTGTATTAAAGAACTCAGCATGAAATGGGTTTTGTGTTACTCCTCCAAACTAAAACTGACAATGTCAGGATGACAAAATATTGAGTACCTGGGGGACTTCATTGTACAGAAAAATTACAGCAAGACAAAACACAAACTTAGGTACCAGATTTCTTATGAAGTTTAAAACTGAAAAGGGCTTTGAAGACAAATATTTTATTCAGTCACTAAAGTAATTTAGGAAAACTGTCTCCGTGAGGATTTGTCTGAAGTCCCATAGAATGGTTTTGAAAACACAGGGAATTGAATGTCTGTAGCTAAGTCCTCTCTGAGCATCTTACACTCCTTTCCTTTGCTCACTACTAGCCTATCAATGAGCTGTAGGCTCTGCTCTGGAGCAACTTGGTGAAAGCAAGAGGCTCTTGCCTCTCTCATACCTCTCCTTACTCCTGTGCGTTTGCACATAGAGCCTGGTGAATAATTACTATTCAGTTATTTTTTTTTAAGTAAACCCAAACAAACAAAATGGCATATTTTTTTCCAGTTTAAATAAATCAAGAAAAATAATGTAGGTAGTAATGTAATAAGATTCCCCCTCCCTTACAAATTTAATTCAGGAATATTTCAAAAGGGAACTATCAGAACACAGTAATACAACAATAGCTCATTATCCAAATTCATTTGGAATTTTTCAAATTAATAATTTTGGAATTTTTTTAATTTATGTTAATTTAGGAATTTTTTAGATTAATTTAAGAAATGTCAGCTGACCTGAGACTATTGCTCAGCAAATAAGCAGCTCTACAGAAGCTATCTGGAGGCTGCACCCTCTTGAAGTTTCAAGCAGCTCTCTGTTTTCTGTCTTTGTGAAGTGAAGAAGGGAGAAATTAAAAGAAAAAAAGATGACAGATTTATCATTATTTCTTGTGTATAATTGATCATTGTTGAAAAAACCTCTTGCCTGAAAAAGCAGTGACGTTTAATCCAGTGCCTGCTGAAGTCTCTGCTTTTCCTTTATTCTTGACTCCTTTTTTCACTCTTGCAGGTGCCATTGCTGCTGCTCTCACCACCACCTGTAATGCAGAATTGACACTCACACCAGAGGCCATGGCAGAAGCATTGACATGAAGTGAGACGGTAACAGAAGAAAATGAGGTATCAAGAGGCCACAGTGAAAGGTGACAACAAAAAGAGCTCTTCTATGCAGCCTATACACTGGAAAATATGGTTCAATTATAAATGAGTCCTCTGAAATTACATTTCACTTATCCTTTCGTTAGCATTATTTAGTTTTTTTTTTTGTTAATTTTCTTTGTTTCATTTTTGGGAATTTGTTTTGTTTAATGGCAATTATCAATATAAAATCTTTATCAATTGGAAACTTTTGGTAGGAAAACTTTGGTCTGCACTTTTTATCTTCTGGACGTTTTAATTCCAAACAGCTGGTGTTATGCAGTCTGACAAATTAAACTCTTCAGACAGTGTCTCAATTGATGTAATTAAAAACAGGAAATAGCAAGGTAAATAAAGCAATCATGGGATCAATAAAGCATTATTATTTTAATAACAATCTCAGAAGTACAGATCATAAAGTGCTAGGTTATAAAGTGCAGGAAGTCTGAACAAGCACACAGTAGTCTCTGATAGAACTCTTGATCTGAACAAAAGTTATGTGTCTTGTTAAAACTGAGCTGTTTGTCCCTGAAAATAACAAAACAGATTTCTGTGGAATTGTAATACATCAAGATCATAGACTCATAAAATGCTTTATGTTGGAAGGGACCTTAAAGATCATGTAGTTCCAACTCCACTGCCATGGGCAGGGAACCTTCCACTAGACCAGGTTGCTAGTAGTTGCAAAAGATGCTGCAAAAAAGTGAGAGGGATGGAAAATGATATGGAAATCGTAACTGAAAGAGAAGACAGGACAAAACTTGATATTAATGCAGGGAGAGGTAGCTCCAATGGCAGAAGATATGAAATACCAAAGCGTAAATTTTGTGGAGCTAAAGCTTGTGAGGGAAATTAGAAAGCTGAAGCTACCTTTAGTCACATTGTGCTCTCCTTGAAAACAAGGAGTCTACCAGATCAAGAGAGGTTCCTCTAGTGTTGAATGCAATAAAAATCTTAGTGAAATGATTATGGGCTGTGACAGAGATACTGATACAGAACACACCACACAATCCAAGGCAGTGTTATGACTGAGGACTGTTTCTTTTCAGAGAACAAGTGTTTTCTTTTGTGGATCTTGTAGCTAACATCTACACTCACAGTTTTCTCTCCAGCCACTACCTCTTTATGCTTTACGCTTCCTATCTCTCTGTGACTTTGCCAGAAGAACTGAGTGTTAGGTGAGAATTTGCCTGTTAAAGAATATGATGAATAGTGTGAATATTTATGTAATTCTCAAGATAGATTTGTGCTTTTCTGTCATCCATTAGTGTTCTGGCACAAACTATTTATTGGATCAGTTCTCCTCTGCTCTCAGGCATAACTTTTTGAGTCTCAAAACTTATTATTATATGAGATACGTATTTGGCAATATTTACAGGTTGTGACTTGAGACTGATTGCCAAAGTGTTTGCCTTGTAAGAGTCAGTAATTTTTCTGTGTATTGCAGAAGCCCCTTGGCAACTTAGAGATTTATAGGAACTGTGAAGCATTTGCATTACTGATACTGATGACCTTCGGATGAACTAACAGCAGGCTTATATTTCTACATAAAATGTATTCTACATGATATGATATATATTGAGTATTTTTCTCAGGGATTAGTATTTCCCTTTAATTTCTTTAAGAACAGTCAAATGAGGTCAAATTCTCTAAAAACTCTGATAACTCCAGTAGGATTTTTGGTGTGAACTTTAAACATTGTGAGGGACTCACATCTTAAAGACAGCTAGCAGAAATTCCACTGCAATCAATACAGTTACCTCATAAGTTCTCAGTTTGTGGGTTTAAAATACAAATATTCTTAATGTTGAAATTAGCTTTTACAAAGCAGGGAGATCAAAGGCCATCCAATGCCTTTGTGATTGTGCTGGTGAACAGAGAGTAGTTCAGAAGGGAGAAAAGATCAGAACCTTGGCAAAAAGCTTTGAAAATAAAAAAGCAATGCTGTGAGAATAGACTGAAGATAAAAGATAGAAGTGAAGGTAGACTAAGGCAGAATACAGCAGGGAGTAAACAGATCATTTAAGAGGATGTACAAGTCTGCAGAAAATGGAAACTTGAGTGGGAAAGATGGGATGCATGACATGAGAAGGTCTGAAGCACCAATCATGAAGAATATACAGAGTAAAGCTGGCTGAGGAGGATATGCTGATTTTATGTTATGGATGGTGTATATGTTCCAAAAGCAGATCCTCTAGGTCAGAGAGAACTTCCCCAGGAACACACATTCTGGCAAGGTTTTGTAAAATCAAAAGACAAAAGCTTGAAAATACCTCCAACGATGTGTCAGAGCATGGAGTAATAAACATAAAATGCATGTTAATTGCTCATTCGTTGTCTGCATTATTCATATGTGTTTTCATTTCATGATATTGCCAACTTGGAATCATATTTTGAATCAAGAGGTGTCAGTCAGTAGAAGTTTTGATCCACTCTGTGTAAGGTTTGAACTTATGCAATTTGAGTGAAAAAGGATACTGCTCTTATTTTTCATCTTATATTCTTTCAGCTTTGTCATTCACAGAAACTGTTTTTTTGTACTTCCTGTTGGAAGATGTCATATAAATTTTGCTGAGTCACATCAGACATCCATTCTGTCCTACTAGATGTTGCAGTAATACCTGTAAGAAAAGGTCTCTGTAGAATTTTTATTTCCTTGAGTGTATTGAGAGATTTATAAAGCTATTTATCAGGCATGTAATCATTGAGTGAAAGCTCCATTGCAGAAATACTTGAAGTAATATTCTTGCATATTTTCAATGGCTACCATAAATATAATGAAATAAATATGCTAACCATATTTTGTAAGACTATATTGCAGAACTTTTAGAAGTCAAAAAAAAACCAACTTAGGTATGTATTTGGTGAAAATTCTTCCCTCTATTACATGGATGTAGATCTGATGACTTTGCTGCTGTGTTATTAAAGTAGACTAAGCCATTTTTGTTTGTCAAAAATGTTTGTTAATGAGTAGGAATCTCACAGGTAATTTGGAAATGCCAAAAATTTGAGCGATGTATCTTCTTCATAGGATTTTACTGCTAACACATCATTTGTGGAATTAAGCTGTGATGCCTCTGTTTTCTTAACCTGTAATTTATAGCATTCTGTGAGTTTCTGTTAAAGTAATAAAAACACTTTTAAGTATGTATATCTCTGCTTCTGATCATCTTTATCGCATCAGAGTTTTATTATTCCTTGTTATCTTTCCTTTTCCCCTGAGTCCTCTCTCAGTTATAAGATTAATTTCATAACTCTTTTGTATGTTTATATTTTTAAAGAATTAATTCTATAGGCAGAAAGGGGCAGCACTGCAGAATTAGAAATAGATAAACTTTCCTAAAAGTAGAAACATTGATCTTGCTGTTGTTATGGGGTGAAATAGTACCAAACATTGAGACAGGGAGAACATATGAAAGTCAATTATACTACCTAGCAGATCAGCAATCTTTCTAATATGGTATTTTTCTCTGATCATAATCTATAGATGATACTTAAAAAGAGCATTTAAAACTCTCTGCAGATCACCTGATTGAGCAATGCCATGTTATAAGAAGTCTTCTGACTTCTAAGTGCTGAACAGGGTTCTCACCTGAACTTGAATGTATATTGAACTTTGTGTTTTGTGGGCTTCTCCCACCCCAGGTGGATCAAGATGATCGTTTTAACCAATGGACATTTAAATTGTAACAATCAAGTCTTGTCACTAGATCCATGGACAGTGATGTCTTTCCTTGACACTATCTACTCTTTTTTTTGCTTTCTTTTTTGTATGTATCTTCTTAAGTATTATTTTTATATTACATTGCTATATTTTTATAGATTATAACCAAAACTGCTATGTACCTCCTTTGCATTGCAACCAAGTTTTTCTGAAAACCTGCCATAAGTACATATATATAAGCACCAGTCATTTAGAATCATTTCATTCTAATTAGCCCCAAGGGATCTATTTAGAACCTCAGTTACCCTCTCTTTCACGGTTGGGTTGTAACATCAGGGGTGGTTAGATGGCTTTTTTAGCTTTTCCTTCTGCATTGCAGAGTGGGCTGTGGGTTTTCTCTCTCTCTCTGGTATGTGAGGAGAGAGGTAACACTCATAGATATGTCACAGGACCTCCTCCATCTGCAGATGGCCAGGTGGGGCCAGTGAAGATGATAAAGCCTGAAGAGGAAGAGGAGGTGTGCCTTTCCCAGGCTCAGTGGTTTGCAGCCTGGTGCAGTTTTCCTTTGTATGTTTTTAGTGTTCTTGACTTCAGAATAAGTTGAATAAGTTTCCTTGAATTCCTTCCATTGCCTTGGCATTTTTGGAGGTACCTGCATGTATCTTACTTCACAGAGTTCAATAGTCCTTATGTGGCTTTCTAGAAAAGTATATTTACTTGGGGTTTTATGTTGGTTATATCCCTGCTTTTAACATATGCAGTGACATATACAGGAAGTCAGCAATATAATCTTCTTATTGAGCAATACCTTTGCAACATATTTTAGATAGCATAAAGATTGTTGCCAAATAATGGTCCAGATTTGACTCCTTATCTAATAGAGCACATTTTCATAATTTAGTTACTTCTTTTTTTCTCCCTACAACATAGTTGGATTGCAGATAACCTGAGCACAAAAAAAATTAGTTTAAAATAATGGTCCTGAAATCAAATCAACCTTGTGATTTTTGTAACAGAGCTTCTTATTACAGTTAATATACCAGGATTTAGTATGTGATTATACGTGCTTGGTGGCTGTAGTCCCAATAAATGTACTTTTTGGAGAGTGAAGCTAATATCTCTGTCTATGAGACACTAATAAATTAGTATCAACTTTGAACCATGTTCCATAAATTATTGAAAGTGCCATATGGGCAAATCATACCCCAGCTTCTGTTGTATATTTTATCTGTCTTTTCAGAATATTCTGTCCCATTATCTTCACAGCATTTGGCTCATGCAACTAACTTATTGAAACAAAAGTCTTCTAGAGTGGCATTACATCTTAGAGCCCGTATCTTTCGAATAATGTTACCTTGGCATTTATGAAAGAATCATATTCCTCAGAGTTCAGATTTTTTGTGACACTCAAATTAAACCTGAATTTTGGCAGTGTAAACTCACAGAAGTAATCCCAGAAAGAAGTTCTCTTGGGGTCAACAGAACTACTCACAAATAACAAGTCAATAGTTTGTGAAGAAGTATTTTTCATGGGTAGTCTTCTGCAAAACCCCAGCGCTGGTTGTAACTCCAACACTGCTTGTAATATAGCACAGCAAAAGAAAGCCAAGACTTGTTGCAGAGTATTCATTAGAAAAATTAATTTGTTCACTCTTTGGTAAAATATTTGAGGCTTGTTTTTTGTTTTTTTCCAAAAGAAAAGATGGACTAAAAACTGCAAATACTAGAGTGTCATCTAACATCAAGTACAGTTGAAATGAGAAAACAATCCTGAGTGAATTTCTGCTGTTTCACTAGCTTCCAAAGTGCTAGCTAAGAAGATCTAATTAGGATACTATCAGTAAATATAGGAAAAACATTGCTGAGACATATTTTTTAATTCAAATGTACATTTAAAGATTAGTTTAGAGATTTATCTGGAATGAGAATACAAACAATACCAGTATTTCATCACTATTGTCCACCTAGACTTCCACATATATAAAGTCACTTTACAGTCACACTAGGAAATGTAACATATTTGTAACTGGCTCTGCCACCTTTGGCACATTATTGTCTTGGAGGTTTACTATATTGAGCGTTTCTTCCATAACCATCAGTATAATTTTTACTTGTATCAGGAAACAGTTGAACAGGAAGAAAAGGCAGAAAACTACTGACAGTCAATTTCTCTGAAAACGAAATATTGTGTACTGACTAAAACAGTTGCTGTTTTATTCATTGTTGTGCTGCCATTAGGAAAGTAATTAACCATCTCCCCTGTTTCTCCAGCTCTTCAGCTCTTTGTGAAGATAAGAAAGGACAAAGAGCCTTCCACAACATAGGTAGCAGTAAAGACGTACCACTTTGGGCATTATTTTTAAATCACTGTATCCCTATAGTGAGATGATTTCTTTTGTTTTCTAAATTTTGCATGCAGCTCATTCTGCACATCTGCCTCGAAGTGAGAGCAGCTGAGGTAGATTTTTGTGTGAAGTGGCAATTCTCTTCCCTTTCCAATCACAGGGAGCTGCATGACTTCAGCAGATGTTGAACAGGGACCTGCTGAAGGGATCACGTTTTCCCAAACATAGGCAGCCTGCCAGACTGTGGTGCAGGTATTTCCCTTATTAATAACAAAACAGAAACTGTGTCTTTACTCTGTGTTTGTCTAGAGATGTAATGTTGTTCACATGAACCATAGCAGATTACAAATTTAAAGTTTTAAATATAATTTTAACTAAATGTTTTCAGGGTTTTATTAGTTCTCTGCTCTTTTTTTTTTTTTAACATGGAAGAAAAAAATAATCTGTTTAATTTCACAGACTGCTGCACCATATTTTTGATCTGACATATTCAGTTGTACCAATAATATTATGTTCTGCTATGTCAAGAGAGTAATGAAACATGGCTGAAGTAACCAGATACAGCAATGAAATAAGCCGCAAAATATAACAAATTGGAGTTTTATGAACAAAAGGAGAAGGAAAAAAAAGCCTTTATGTTTTTGTAATTATAATATGGTTTCTCCCTTAAGTATTTGTTAAGATAAATTTTTAAAATTTCCTCACTTTAAAAACATGCTATATACTGGAATTACGGGAATTTTCCATGCTTTACCTGGACTTGTAATTACTATGACTATACTATGCCATGCTGAAGGGACTTTGTAATATGACATTTTTGTATTCAGTATCTTATTGTAATTTGCAAATACTATAATATACAGTATTGCTCTGAATAAGACATACACTCATGTGCATGTGTGTGTATGAATACACACTCAAATGCACATACACAAAAACCCAGCAAGATACGTAAGGCTAAAATATACCTCTAAGATGCAGGCTTTGCTGCTCCCTATGACTTACACAGTTAATTCAGCAGATTCTAGCACCACTCCAGTCATACTGATGAAGTGTATTTTCATACATGTAGCTTATTCTGCATCTGAGGGGCCATTTTATTTTACCAACAGCAGCATAATTTTGCCATGAGTGTTCTCTGACATACTGCATATGTAATTTTCCATATGAGGAAGCATTCCTAATTCTAGTTAGAACTTCTAAGCTCAAAGTCATGGCTTGTCTAGAAAATGATACATGAAGATGAAAATCGAGGTGAACACCATAATTTAACCAGTCTTGACTGTATAAATCCTATAAATATAACATTAAAAAACCCAGAACCTACTCTGCCCTCAAACTGAGGTACCCCAAATCTTTGTAACACCATTAGTTGATATTTATTAGCTCACTTATCATTCTGCTGCCCTTTCTTCAGCATGAACTAAAGGCACAGAATGCTTATTTATTCTTAGAATATGTATGCAATATGAACAATTGCCTTCCTATATCCCATGTAGTAAACTTTCTTATGAAAGGATATTTCTTACAACTTGGTTGAGTATATTGACTAACCCAGAGACTGGCTATTTCTCACTCCTTGAACCTTGTCAAAATAAGGCATACAAAACTCTTAAACATCAGTCTCCCAAAACCAGTGGTAGAGAGTTGGTAGTAATTGCTTATTTGGGGAAGGATGCTGAATAGTACTGAGAAAATCTGTGTTTGATATAGTATATACAAATTAGAGACAAAATCAATAACTCTTCTGCATATATTAAATGATTTTGTATCAAGTACTAGGTTTGACAGTACTTGTCTTTATTTTCATCTTGAAGCAGCACCATGACCACAGTATGTCCTGATCCCACATGTGGGGTACAGTAATGTTCAGGTTTGGAAAAATAAATGAATCTCAGTCATTTTCAAGAGTTGATACTGAGACCAATGTTGTTTAATGTCTTTGTTGGTGGTTTGAACAATGGGGTGAAGTGCACCTTCAGCAAGTATGCAGATGGTATCCAACTGGGGAAAGATGGCAGAAACTGCATGAAATTGAACAAAGTTGAATGCAATATCCTGCAAAGGTTTAGGACATAGTGGCTGGCAAGCAGTTTAACAGAAAGGTTTTGAGATGTCCCAGTGGATAAGCCAAACATTCAGGAGTGTGTTCTTGCAGAAATGAAGAATAATGGCATGCTGGGCTATATGAGAGAGAGTGTGGCTAGCAGGCCAATCTTTATTCTTTGTTTGGCACTAAGAATGCAGCACCCAAAGTATCATGTCCAGTTTTGGTCTCCTCAGTAGTCAAGAAACATTGACAAAGAAATCAATCAGGTCAAAGCCACCAAATTGTTTAGGGATCTGGGACACAAGGTATTCTCAAGGAAAGGGGAGGAAAGGCCATGGGAATTGATTATGTCAGTATGGAAAAGAGATAATGAAAGGGAGCTGTTTTCAAACATTCAGAAGGAAACTGCACAAAAGCCACAGCCAGATTCTTCTCATCGGTGTACATTGAAGATATTAGAGGCTATGAACATTAGCTGCAACAAAGGAAATTGTGAGTAGAATTTTTAGGAAAAAAAAAAATGTTCACAGTGTGAGTGGTCAAAGACTGCAACAAATTGCTTGGAGAGGTCAGAGATATTCAATGCTTGAGTATGACTTAAAGTTGAGGCTAAGTATAGATTGGAGGTTAACCATGCTCTGAGTGGGAGGCTGGATCAGGTTACCTTCAGAAAATCCAGATGATCTTCAGAAATTTCTTGCAAGTATAAACACAATATATGATTCCCACAAGTTATAGTAGCAGGCCCCATCATAGGTTTTCCCCTTGTCTTAGATTTTCTGTTAAAAAAACAAAGGAAAGAAGAAAGACTTGATTTTTAATACAAGCAATTTTTGCTGTTGCAGGGGCTTAAATCATTGAACTCATGATAAAGTTCTCTTTGTACTTTTAATGTTTTGCACAAAGAGAATTGAAGAACCAAACAAACACCTCTATCCTTGCCTTCTTATGCTGATCTGTCTTTGTGGATATTTTACTGCCAGTTACAACTCTCTGGCTACAATAATAAATGAAAAGGAAACATTATTGAAGAGGTTTATTCAGCAAACACTTTTATTTTATTCTCTACTTTGTATTTTCATGACAGGATAGAAGAATTAAGAAAGATGCAGTCTCACTGTCTCATTCCCATTTTGAACATTAATTTTCCAGGGGTCCTTGATTTTATGTTAGAACACCTTCATGCTTGACAGGATCTAAACCCAGTTCCAGTGAAAAAATCTTCTCCATATTATTTGCATGTCAGTGTAAAACATTTTGTAAGTGAAAAATACACAACGGAATTTTATTCCCTAATGTAGATTTTATTAGATGGGGAAAAAAGCTAAGAACTCCACTTCTCTAAGTGAATTTAAATGTTTGTTTGTTTTTTTCTTTTTACCTTTTCTCTTAATTTATCATTAGGCTAGAAAATGGTTCAGTGCATTGAGTTCAGAGTGTGATATCCAAAAGTAATGTCAAACATCAATAGCTTATTTATTAGATATTCATTTGCATTTGAAGAGTACTTGTATATATTCTGTTTTCAAAAGACAGCCATGTTCTTATCAAAGCTTGAAATATGAATTTTAAATTTAGAATTTTCAGTGTTATGAAATGGTTACTGGGTTGTGTTGAAGGGGAGGGTTGGTTGTTTGTGTGAAGGTGATTCTTGTTTGTTTGTTTTTGGATTTGGGTAGGGGTGTTTTTAGAATCATAGAATGAGTTGAGTTGGAATGGACCTTTAAGATCATCTAGTTCCAACCTCTTTGCCATGGACAGGGTCACCTTCCACTACACCAGGTTGCTCAAAGTCCCATCTGACCTGGTCTTGAATACCTCCAGGGATGGGGCTTCCACAAGTTCTCTGGGCAGCCTCTTCCAGTGCCTCACCACTCTCATAGTAAATAATTTCTTCTTAACATCTAATCTAAACCCACCTTCTTTCAGTTTAAAGACACTATCTCTCATCCTATCCTTATAGGCCCTTGTCAAAAATCTCTCACTAACTTTCTTGTACCCCCTACAGGTACTGGAAAATGCTATAAGGTCTCCCTGGAGCCTTGTCATCAACTCTCTCAGCCTGCCTTCATAGGAGAGGTGATCCATCCCTTCTGTTATCTTTGTGGCCACTTCTGGGCTCACTCCAATATGTTTATGGCCTTCCTGTGCTGAGAGCCCCAGAGCTGGATGCAGCACTATAGCTGGAGCCTGATGAGAGCAGAGCAGAGGGGAAGAATCACTTGCTGACCACACTGTTTTTGGTGCAACTCAGGACACAGTTGGCTTTCTGGGCTGCAAGGACACATTGATGGCCCATGCCCAGCTTCTCACCCACCAGCATCCCCAAGTTCTCAGCAGGGCTGCTCTTTATTCCTTCATCCACCAGCCTGTATTGATATTGGGAATTGCCCTGACCCAGGTGCAGCACTTATGTCTGCTTTCAGTTTTGGCTTTTCCTTTTCAGATGATAACAGATAAGCAACCAGATTTTCTGTATATATTTTTGTGCTGTAAAGGTTTATGAAAAGAGCAGAAGAGGATAGATGACCTTTTTACTTAAGGACTTGACTTGAAAGATGGTATCTATGGTTTTGTACATTCTCTTACTCTACTGACCAAGTGTTCTTAACACACTTGAATGCTTTTGTGCACAATGATCCATACTGATTATGTGTGATAGTGGGTGAAGTGAGATATATTAATATCCAGTAAAAATTTTTTATCTGTTAAAAGGAGCTGTGAAAACTATACTATTGTCTCGGAAACCTTGTTTAATTTTTTTTTTCCCATAAAACTACAAAATAAGTCTCTCAAGCAGAAAATATGACTGGCCTCTTATGTCTGATGAAGAACCAAAAGATAATTAGGATGGGCACTTAAAGTATAAAGCTAGCTTTCAGGATTCTTGTTAATTTTTTTATTTATTGAGAAATCTGTTCTAAATAGCTTTGGGACTCATTTGTCTCTATTTCTCACTCTTTTTTTCTCATGAAATAGGTAATATAGAGAACTGTTTAATGCACTCTTTCTCTCTTTCACCCTACCTCATATGTCATTGAGATTTTATACAAAATATAATGAAAAAACAAGTAGTCAGGCACTGGTGTTGATGGATGACAGTGATTTAAGACCTAATTCCAGCTCTTTACACATTTTAACATAGCATTTATTCACATAAGAAATTACTTTGAGATTAGGAAGAAGGCGGACTCTGACAGAACCTTCATTGCTCTCAAAACAATAACTTTACTCTTTTTAAAAAGCAAAACATCACCAGTCAACTTAATTAGCAGCGGAAAAAACAATTTAAATTATTCATTGGGAAAAATCTGAAATGACAGAGGATCAGAAAGGGGTATCTGATACTTATGATGGTGCCCTTAATGTTAGAATTCATCTTGTTTGGGAGTGTTTCTGTTTAACACTCCTTGTAATCAATGTGTGTGGCATCATCTGATTATCTTCTTCATCTAGCAGAAAAATACAGATATCCATATTGATATAATAGTCATGGGAAGAAAAGGGTAAAATTAACCAGAGTAGAACAGATGCAAAGTAATTTTTTAAAATTATTTACCTTCTGTTATAAGACGTTGACAAGTACTTGCCTTCTATTATCCTCATGACTCATGAACAGGGACACCTAGCCGTGAAATAATATAGAGGTGATGAGCTGTGGTGGCCTATAAAAGAAAGTGCACAATTTCAATTATCTACATTTGTCACAGTGTGTCAAATTCAGCAGCCATGGCCTCTGTTTGACATTAACTATGTAGCAAAGGGGTTGACAACAGAGAACCTGCTGTTGTGGACATACTCCTTCCTTTGAGTCAGTGAGTTTTAAATATCTGGTACCATGCCAAGATTCTGCATACGTGTGCTGTTTTAAAGGTAAACAGGTGGGAGATATGAAGCCAGCTCAAGCAAGATTACAAGTCAGAGTTACAATTTACTAAAAAGATTACAATACATACAGTAATATTGAGGAAAACTGGTTTTAACCCACAAAAACAGATGTATAAGCCAGAACCCTGGGACATGAACAGATCAGTGTTTAAGCCCCTGTGCTGAGCACCACATGGTCCCCCTGACTGCAAAGTAAAAGGAAAGGAAACCTGTTGGTGAGGATGATGATTATAGTTCTGTCAAAGGAATGATCAAAGTCTTTTTGAGAGTGGCAGTCACAGTTCTGTTGAAGTTCTGGTCCTTCTCTGTATTCAATGAGTGGTACCAGAAGTCCCAAACCCCAAAAATTATATATGCCCAGGATCAGGTGGGAATGCCCAGTAACTACCCCAGGGGGGAGAGTTTCACAATGGGTGATTTAAATCTATGAGTCATTGGATATTTTTGGAATTTTTGATGGTCTAGGTTGTTTCAATGGCCTATTATGCCGTTATGTCCATTAGGAGAGATGACCCCTCAGGCTGGATGTGAAGGTGCTGATGCCTCCCCGGAGTGGAGTTACCATGGCCGAGTCATTGCTGTGAAGACAGAAACATCCCCTGTCTCACAGGGTTCTTTAACCCACAGCTTGTAGCCTGAGGTGTAAGGTGTGTCCTGGGCAGCTGCTGAAAATGATCCATTATTAACAGTTCATCAGAAATGACAGTGTGTAGAATACACAGTTTTGGTTATATCCACATAGTGATAAACTGGTCCCAACCCCTGTAACTAGCAATACTAAGTTCTTCAGTGCTCAAATGGGCAGCTTGATCTAAATCTAAAACTGTATAGGTAGGTCCAAAGATTATCTTTCTCTTTTCTTTCATTTTCCCCACCCTAATTTACATCAACATATATTAAAAAGTTTGGATGATTAAGTTATTTTGACATGGTAGGTAGATGTTAGTAACAAATTGATTCATTCACATAGATTATTATTTTCAGGAATAAGATTATTATTTTCAGGCAATTTTAAATGCCTGACTCACACACCCAAGAGTCATTCACCTCTTGCAATCAGTGTTGAGAAATGGACGTATCTGATGGGTTGAAGTCACCTTTTGGAACTGACTACTTCCCTTAACTATATAGGACAATACTCAAAATTTAGATGTCTTTAGTTAGGTGTGAAAAGTCAGATAAAACCTTCAATTCACTGTAAACTATACAAGGGGCATAGATATTGACATCAGGTTGCTTAAAATTGCCTGTTGAGTCCAGCGTATTTTCCTGCTTTTCCTTCTACTGCCACCAGATTAAAGGTGGATTAATAACAAAAAACATGGCTTATTCAGCACAAGAGTATTCAGGACTTTCATTCAAAATATGTTTTTAATTTATTTTTCTTCTTTGGCCATGGAGTTTTTGTTTGTTTGTTTGTTTATTTTTGTGTTGGTCTAGTGTCCTGTGAAATCTGTAGCAAATTGTTTTTTACTTTTTTTTCATTGACTGTTTTTCTCAGTTTTGTGTTGTTTTTCTTCTTGCAGCATCATTCCTTTCCTTTCCCTAGGCACCCTTCCATTCCCTACTCCAGGGTTACCATAGAGATATACAATCACAAATTTCAGCAGAGAAACTCAGGCTGAAGCAATAAACTGAAATGTCAGGAAGAACTACTTTGCATAACTCACAAAACAAATTGTACATTTGGATAATTATTATTTGTGTGATATTTTTAGAGAATTTGGCCATATTTGTGAAGATTGTTTTTAATATTTTGCTTTTAGTTTGTACTCCACTATTTGCATTATTAACATTGGCAATAAATATACTGGTTTGAAACGTACCAGCTTGGTAAGCCCCTTATCTTCTGCCTACAGTATTCATTTTGAACAGCGAAGAAAATAAAACTTGACACTTTCCAAAATAAGACTACAAACTAAACTAAATATACTATGCATGGTGTGTATATATATATATATATATATATATATATATAAAGTCTGACAAACATTTCATTGATTACGTGTTGGTAATTGTGAATAGGCAAAGCAGAAGAGTTCCCTTCATATAGGAAGACATCTAGAATTAACTGGCTGTTCTTGGTCTAGATATTATGATATAAAACTTAATAGGGAAAAAAAACCCCAACAATCAGCAACATATTTCTTTAGAAAAAATCCTGTTTACTTCTAAATGTGAAGACATTAAGAATATATTATATCATTAGTTATATAACTAGTTAATTGCAAAGCCTGTTATAAATCTGGCCTGATTCTTCATACACTGTATATTGGACAAACAGTTTGAAGTGGCAGTTGTCATCCCTGTAGTTAATGACTTTTCAATTTGAGATTTCATTTGTCACTTATTATGGTGTCTCATTGGTCCCTAATTGTTTTCCTTCTAGAGTAGCTGCTTGGAACTATTATTATAATGGAATTATTTATATGACCCTATAAATAGAACTGAATAAAATATCAATGTTTTATTTTTAATATTGTATTTGATTTCTGTGGCCAGGTCTTGGTAGCGGGGAGGCTACAGGGATCACTTTATTAGAAGCTGCGAGAAGCTGCCCGGCTATCTCAGTTGGTAGAGCATGGGACTCTTAATCCCAGGGTTGTGAGTTTGTGTGGCAAGTTGGGTGCCTAAAGGACCATGGTGTGTTGACCTTCACCAGATACCCACCTAGTCACTGTCTCACTCCCCTTCCCAGCTGTAAAGCGGAGGGCAAAATAAGATGGAAAATATAACTCATGGGTTGGGATATGGCAGTTAGCTAAGAAAAAAGCTTGTGTGCACAAAAGTGAAGTGGAAAATAGCAAGGTTTATTCTCTACTTCTCATCAGCAGTGATGTCCAGCCACGTCCCAAGAAACAGGGCTTCAGCACATGTAATGATTTCTTGATGTAATGGCAGGCAGCCATTGGAAACAACAAATACCCCCCTTCCTGCTCCTTTCCTTAGCTTTTATATCCAAGTTGATGTCATTTGGGTCAGCAGGCCTGGTTGTATCTGCTCCCAGAATCTTGCCCTCGATTGGAGAAGGAATGTTGCACTACTGATGCTGTGCTCAGCAGCAGCCAAAACACTGGTGTGTTATCAATACCCTTCCAGTTACCAATGTAAAGCACAGCACTGTGAGGGCTGCTGTGGGGAAATGAACTCTATCATAGCCAGACCCAATACAAATATATTTTTTATATATATATATATATGTCTATATATATATACATTCTAGGCAGAAAAAAAGTATGAGAAATTTTTCTGTCTTTTTTTTCTTCTCTCTGTATCAAAATTTATTACTGAAAAAATCATGCAATTATTTGTGCAGAAAAGAAAATATAGTCCTAAAAACAGTGTAACTGAAAATTAGTTTTGAATGCTTCTAGTGCAAGTTCTGGATCTTGAAAATTTTATTGGATAGGGTTAGATACAATATCTCTTTTTTGGAGTTCAATACAAGTATAAAATTATTTCTTACAATTAATTTGGTAAGAAACATTGGGTTCGTATTTTCATATTTTAATATAAGGAATATTGGGTGAAGAAGAAAAAGAGGAAAGTGTAGTTTTTCACAGTTGAAATTGGAATGAAATTTCCAAGTTGATAACAAAATAACTACTTATGAGACTGGGATAAAGAATGAACTCAAAACTTTACATATAAAGAAATATTAATGACAATTACTTTTGAATCAGTTGTTTGAGTTGTTTCAGTAGTTTCAGTACTTCACATTAATTTCTCAAAATTTTTAAAAATTCAAAACAACTTGCAGTTTTCTCACAAAAATTTAAAAGAATGCTAATTAAAAATTGAAATGCAATTCTTCAAATATTTTCTAATTTTGAAAGACTGACGATCAGTAATACCATTTCTAGAAAAAAAATCATTTTGAACAAGCTTGAATACTTCAATGAAACATCAAAAAAAAAAAAAGAAAAAATTTTTTTCATAGGCCATCCAATAATTTTGGATGCTTCACTTCTGTGCTTAGTGTATCTTAAAACTGAAGGACTCAGAAGTCAAAATGCTTTTCGGTTCCTTATTTTATAAGAAGTCTTTCCTTTTTTTTTTTTTATTTTTTGACCATGAAAAATGTAGCAGGATTAAAGAACCTGAATTGATTATTCATGAATATTCACTATTCATGTTTAACTCTTAATGTTAGACTTTTCTGAAGGAGGAGCACCCTAAAGGTAGCCTTTCTTTTCAAAGCGTAAAATACACAAGCAAACAAATCATCCAAAACAAAATAAAAATAAAATAAAGTAAAATAAAATCTAAAAAAACCCACACAAAAGTTAAGGAAAGAATCTTGGCCCTTAATGAAACAGTCATGTTGTACCAGCTTGTGTCTGCTGGTCACAAAGTGTTACAGACCTCTGGTGGCTCAGATTGTTTATGATAATTTGTCAAATTGTTTAATTTGCTCAAAGAAATCACAGGGAGCAGAAAGGGAAGGGAGTCCACGAGCTTACTGAGACAAACTCTGTCTTCCTCTGCCTGTATCACATGCAGGATCAGACATCCTAACTGATGTTTATGTAAGCTGTTTCTTATAGAGGCTTAAGATATATTTTCTGCCAATATCTTTCACAAATTATTCCAAAGTTGGGCTGTACTTAAAGCTAAGAAGCCTTACTTTAATGGTTAAACTAAGGGCTGTGGTAGATTTGCCTTGGCAGACAAAATGAGAAAGATGAAGCTGTTAAAGTGCTAAAGTGTTTGTCTCTTTTCGCTGTCCATTAATGTAGGGATGCCTGATACCACAAGTGATCGCCCCTTGACTTATCACAGCATTCAGTCCAGTATATTAAGCTAAATGAAAACTAGATGTCTGATTTTAATCTTCTGCTGAAAGTCTGTCAGAGTCCTAAACAGTTTTTGCTGCGTTATAAACCTATTGCTTTTTGCCCTATCTTCAGTGAGCACAGGGAGCAATTTATTTATTTCTGTTATGCCACTTCTTCTGATGTATTTAAAGGCTAAGAAGGATGCAGAGTTTTAAAGTGTAGATTTGTCTGACTCTTCACAAGCAAGTTTATGTCAATACATATGAAAAAGCTGGAAAGAAGAAAATGTGGGATTAAGTTAAGTCATAGGGCCAGTGAGCCCTCCAGGAAGGCTGAGTGTGGAGTGTTCTGTCACTGATGACGTATCTCATGTTCTTTGTGCAGTTCACTGTAAGGCAGATGAGACAGGTAGATGCGGATGGCATTTTTTGTTCTTTGTTTGGAGGTTTTTTTGTGAAAATCTGTCTGTAGGTAAGAAAATTTTATCATAATTAGTGGAGTTGTCCTCACATGATTATCATGAGCTATCCTAATAGAATCATAGTTATGCTGAGTTGGGAGGGGCCCATCAGGATCATAAAGTCCAACTCCTGGCCCTGCACAGGATACCCCAAGTCACACCATGTGCCTGAGAGCATTGTCCAAACACTTCTTGAACTCCTTCAGGCTTGGTGCTGTGACCACTTCCTGTAGGAGTCTGTTCCAGTGCCCAACCACCCTCTGGGTGAAAAACCTTTTTCTAATATGTAACATATACCTCCCCTGACTCAGCTTCATGCCATTTTCTTCAGTGCTGTCAGTGGTCATAAGAGTGAAGAGATTGGCACTTGCCCCTCCGCTTCCCCTCATGAGGATGTTGAAGACTTCAGTGAGGTCTCCCCTCAGTCTCCTCCAGACTGAACAAGCCAAGTTACCTCAGCCACTCCTCTTAAAGCTTCTTCAGACTCTTCACCATTCTCACAGCCCTCTTTTGGATGCTCTCTAAAATCTCAATGTCTAAAATGACAGATTACGTGATTCTACTTAGGGATACAGCACTCCTTGAATGAGTCATCCTGGTGCCAGATGTTTGAATGCTCTGGAGATTCAGATATATCTTTACTGAGTGGTTATATTATGTCTATCAAGGATACATGAGAGGCTGGAATATTTATCTAAGGCACAGAAGAGTGCTCTGACAGAAGCTAGGAAGAGACAAGCCTGACAATAAGGTGTGCAACAATGTTTGTTTAGCCATCATTCCTTAAAAATTAAACTACTGAAATAAAAAGAATTATGGTAATATATCACACAGCTGAATTCATAAAGGGTAATCAATGTAACTGTCCATGTCATTGACTTGCTGCACAACTTTGTACCAGCACTGATACAGTACTAGACCATACCAAAAATCTGGGAGGATCTCTTTCACCATTAAATATAGCTTTTGTCACCTAATAATTTTAATATCTCTATATAGCCCTCGTTTAACTGTTAAGGAGAATGTATTTTTCACTCAGTTATCTCACTTTTCTTGAGAATGAAGGAAAAATTTATTTCAAGAGCATGCATGTAGTTGAAAGGTGTTCACCTGAGAATATCAGCTTGAGTGATGTGTTGTTTAAGTATATTTCACAGGAGGCCTGTACAAGCAGAAGCAATGAGTGGGCAGTGTCTGGGGATTTTTAAATTCAGAAAAATATAACCTATTTTGCCAACTGCACTGATATCATCATAAATACATCCCTTTTGCCTTTTAATTTATTGCTGCAAAGTATTTTAAACACTTGTTGCATTTTCCCTGTGGAAACAGATAATAGTGTTTTCAGTGATACAAAGGCTCATCATAAATATGTGGAAGACCCTGTGGTCTTTCTGTCTTGAAGATGTATGTGACTGCAGGGAACAGCAGAAATTCAGAACCTCAGTCACAAGGGTATGAATGGAAGATGTGGGAGTTCAGCCCTCAGAAGACATGAAGATTACATTACTAACCTTCTCAGAAGTCAAGAACTGATAAGGTCATTGATATAAAAAATTGTTTTACAATTGCTTTCTTAAACTAAGGAGGTGATGAGATGTCTTTCCCATCATCAGCCCCTTTGCAAGGATGCATGCTTAACTTGGGAAATGAAATTGAAGAAAGTTTCTGCAGGATTTCAGTAAGGCACCATCCCAGCTCATCACAAGTATGTGCGTTCTTCAAGCAATAAGAAATGGACTAGACCAGGAGAGCCCACGTCCGTCACTGTGGATATGATGTCAAGACTGCAAGCAAACTCTCAGGGTGCTGAGGAGGACCTGGCTCAGAGTAAGTAATGGAGCAGGAAGTAAAATCTGGACAGGACACTAGAAGCTGCTGAACAGAAGTACCTGTGTGGGAGGCAGACAAAAGTTAGAGTTGTGAGAGATGGCTGAATCTCACAGGTGGTTAAGTGGGAGGTATGTGAGAAAATGCCAAACTCCACAGCTAATTGGAGTGGAGTATTGAGAACCTTTGGGGGAGTGCAATATTGTAAGGAAAACAGCACTCAGGTAACCATCAGTAATAACTTATAATGCCAAGATTGCCTAGGTAACAGGATCAGAAATGACATATTTGTTAGCAAAACTAGTACTAACTGGGAAAAGAAATTATGGGTTCAATTGTTTACCTGGCGGAAAATTAGGAGGAGAAAGGTAGATACAAGTATGGTGAAAAGGAAGGCCAGGAAAGGGAAATGGACGCTTAGGTATGGGAATGCTGTGAAGGCATGCATGGTAGTGCCTACTGGGAGACCTGTTCTAGCTCACAGTAGCTGGAGCAGAACAAGAAACCAAACCCTCTAGTCTGACCATGTGAAGCAGGGTTCACCCTGTGCCTGCAGTCAGTGGGTTTGGGGTGGGCATGGAACAGGTGATCTACCTCTCTAAAAAGGGAGCACATAGATGGGTGGATTGAGCATCCCAATATCGCTGTGCCAGTGCCTGTTCCAGGCCTCACAGCATCAGCCTTTTCATAATAGGAGTGCTACTTTTCCTTATATGACTTCAAAACCTGTCATCCTTTGATTTCAAGGCATCAGCATCACAGACTTATCACTTTTAAGCATTTGCTATTAGATCTCACTTTGCTCTTTGATCTGTGCCTCTCATTAGCCTATATCGTTCCTTGGGATGGCAATGAGATGCTATGGGAATCCTTTCCAAATGACTGGGGTTTTTTCCCCAGAGTTCTCTTCAGTTCATCTTTATGTTCTGTATTCCCAGACCTCTTGTATGGTTTGCAGATTATCAGCTCTGCCTCTGGTGCCGCATGAACCAGAATCTTCCATCACTTGGACTGGCCCTTCAGGAGTCTGCAAAAAGCCTCTGAAGGAGAACAATCTATTAAAACAAGCACTACTAAAACAAACACTAAACTAACTAAATCACAAAAAGACCAACCTCAAAAAGCAAAAACAAAAAACCAAAACCAAAATCCCCAAAACAACCAAAACCAAAACAAAATCAAACAAAAAAAAAAGATGCCCCCAAAAAACCCAAAAGAATGAAAACCTCTCAAAAGAAAAAAAAAAAAAAAAAAGAGAGGAAGGTGTAAAACCACGGAAGACCAATATTTATATATATATATCACTAAATCCTGAAAATTATCTTTCAGGGAAAGCAGGTGGAAAAACAACCTTACAGCCAGGCTGTGTCTGAATTTGTCTCATTGTAATGATCACTGAAAATTCCCTAATGAATTTCACAGATTGTCATTTTGTCATCTTCAGAGGGACCCTAGCCTTCCACAAACCCTAAACTGTTCATCTCTCCCTACTTTTTTTAGCAGATGAGTCAATATCAGTCTTCCAACAGTTTTTACTATATAGTCCACTAAGATTCAAAGGAAGAATTATAGTGAAAACCTGTTTTCTGCATAGGCAAGTCAGGCTCCAGAACAATTAAACCTGTAATATATAAAAAACTACTGCACACTTTTCAAGTTAACAGATTGTTATACACTTTTCATAAAAATAATATGTTCTTGGTAGACTTCATACTGAAATTCAAGCAAAGAAATCCAATCCTATTTTCTGAGAAAAAGCTCCCTTCAGATCAGATGGATTTTGTCTGTAAAGAAAGATTAAAGGTTCACACAGCAGAGAAAATTATATGGTGATAAGGGGGGGCAATGAGTCAAATTAAACAATTATCCATGCAGTCACTGAAAGAGACCTTGCAGAACTACTGTAGTTATAGTACAATGCTGTTAGACCACCCTGCTGCTCACTCAGCTGGACACTCCGTCGGCTGCTGTATTTGTGTTTTACTACTCTACACACATGTGTTCCTGTGCTTTCTTTGGTCTGGGCGTTTTTCTGACATATTCATAGCACATATGTTTTTGTTATTTTGCCAGAGAAATATGATTTTGTGGACCAGGTGGCCTCATCCCACAGAACAGGTGCTGATGCCTGCCTCACCCCTCCACCTTTTAACTACATCATATTTTGTGGGTACACGAGGCTTGTGGGGAAGAAAAATGAATAAGCAGAGAGTGGTGTCAATGAGTTTTAGGTAGCTTTTCCTGTTGTTCACTTCAGCTAACGACACTTAGAGATACATATAAAATCTAATGTATAACCCAAGGTGCACATTTCCCTACCTCAGTGCATACAGTGTGTTGCAAAGACTGTAACTTGAAGCTTCTTAAGAATGTGTTTTCATCTGCAAGTAGTTTCTGGAGCTCAACTTCCTGTCTTTCTCAGTCATGTGTTTTTATTTTCTCATTTCCTTGACAATGGTTGGACTGGCCTCTGTAATACCAAAACTGCAATTTCCCTCCCACCAGCTTCCTTGTGTTTCCTGTAGGGGCCTATGTTATTAGGTTTAGCAATAACAATCCAAGAAAGTGCTTTGTTCTCCCTTTTGAGAACATTTCACTCCCTTGCATTAGTTCTCTACAATAAAACTTACAAATCAAAGAAATCAGATGATATCCATTCAGTAACCCCACAAGTGCTCCCCACGCCTGCCTATTCCAGATTTATTCAGTAGTTAATAGCCTTTCTCAAATACTTTTTAATAATGTAGTTTTATAGATGGCTTTGCTTTGTTCCCTGGTGTAAAAAGCATGTGGATGGTATTAAAATAGTCAAAAAAGGCTCTAAATTTTCCAAGACTTTCTCATAGAGAAAGAAGATATGGCACAGAACCTAGGGAAGCCCAGTGACCTTCTAAAGTAGTAGTTGCAAGTCGAACAAGTCTGTCTCAAGTGACAATAAGTGCTTGTGTAGAGAAACTGAATTTAATTTTTGGTCTGTACTGCCAGTGGGGCCTCGAGAGTACTCAAGCTCACCTTAAGTGAGACACCGAGAAAGGCCTTAATATGCCAAAATGTAGATAACTAGCTATGGGGAATAACTAGCAGCCTCCAATTGCTTTCATTTGGGATTCAGAACTCTGACAGATCACAGATAGTTATCTCTGACATGTTTTCATGCTTTGAATGTTACTAGGCAATTATGAAGCAGATGATTCCCTCTCTTAGTGCCTGGTAAATTCATTTACAAATTACCTGCAATGGTTAATCATCAATGGCTATATTGGGAGCTTAGAAAATCAGCTCACATGTATGATCTACATATTTAATAAGTAAGATGATTTAATTTTGAGCTGAACCTCAAAAGCAAGTCACATTGATCCAAACCCATGGAATTCATAGCTTGAAAATGGACAAACTTCTTAATTTTGTCTCAGGAACCAAAGTTGTTTTCTCTTTTAGCACAGATGAAGTAGCAGAAAAGTTCAAAAGTTGGTAGGATTTTTAGTTTGGAACTCACTAATTGCTCTCCAGCCTTTTTCTTTCTCACATAATTTTTAAGAAGTCCTTGTTTAAATGATGAGGAATGGAAGACTAAAGAGAATCTAATCAATCCAGTGGAAAATCTAATTATGAAATAGAATCATGGCATATATTAAACTGAAGTTTTCTTTCCAATGTAGGTTTTTATTGTGCTTTAGTAAACATAATGTAGACAAAGCTAAGCAAATTACAGCAATCATCTCGTTTTTCTGCTGCCCTGCTCCCATGGAGTTCAATATACTACCTCTCAGGCAGGCATAGAAGGACACTTATTTTTAGGTCAGTGCTTGAATTTAGTATTGTTTTATTTGATCAACTTTGTATGTGGTAAGATACAAAGTCAATAAACTCATTTTTAAGAAGATATTTTTTAAATGGAAACACAAATATCATACTTGTTTTGTGTTAGTGTACCTCAAATGGCATTGTCAGACAACTCAGAGTTAAGACAGAGTTAAGAAAAGATGGAAAAAACCAAATGAGTGTTTGGAGAGAATAAAGAAGAAAGAGACATGTTCCACTGAAGACTTCAGCATATTGTATTCCAGCTTCTACTGGATTTTTATCATTGCATTAAAAAATTTTAGATCTTTCAAAACATCACTCAAATGGCTAATTTCACCACAAAGTGTGATCTGAAATGGAGTGAATGCCTGTTATGTTTATCAGGAAATCTAAAAAGTAAAAGTAATTTTTCTTCTTAATAATTAATACATAAAAATGCACTTTATATTCTTTTTGTCTGAGACACTCATGTAATAAGGTTTAACAAAGTCCTGTTCCTTCTAACTATGAAAACCTATTGATTGCTCAGATGGTGATAGTTTCAGTTATTTAGTTTCTTCTTCCCCAGAAGAATAACAGATGTGTAGAGACATTAAAAAATACAGTACTTTTCTGCTAAAGAGAAACTTTTAATTCTTTGTTCACAAATCCAGATATTCACATCAATGCAATAGATAAAATGAATATCATGATACATGGAATCTGAGTTTTATCATTAACCTATTAACATCAGGTTATGGAAATCTAATCTTTAGAAAAGTCATGAGTAGTAGTTTTGGGGCTTTTTTTCTTTTATTAGAAATTTCATTTGCATCTTTTACAACACCAGAATGGATCAGAAAAGTATTTCCTTTTGTCTAAACTGACAAGATCTATTCTGACTGACAGAGTTCAACTCCAAGAATGGGGAAACCCTTTGCTCTCTACAGTATCACTTAGCAGGTGCTAACAAGGGCAGCTATTAAAAAAAAAATAAATTTTTGTGGTGTCTGTTTGGTGCTTTTCCTTGACTACTCCTGTTCACACCTCCCCAACAGAAATTTTTTTTCTAAGTCATCTGCCTCACTATATCTCAGTGAGAAGAATTGATAATACTATAATTAGTGCAAATGTAAATTGATCTTGACTGGCATGTGCAGCACAATGTTTTTATCTTTTATTTCAAGTTGCAGCTAAGTAGAGCTAGTGTTCAACACTCTTATAAACAGATTAGATATTATATATTTGAAAGTGTTTATATGCTGAATCCTGGCCATACAATTATATTGTACCTGAACAAGAAAAACCCAGTGTGAAGAAAAATAACACTCAGGTACCCCCAAAATGCCAGGCAATGGAAGGATTGTAGGAAAATCTATTTTCAAAGTCAAGAACACTAGACTGAAAAGTCTAGTGTTCTTAACAGCGTTTCAAACCCCAGATCTGGGGAAAGACATGCTCACTGTTCCTCTCAGAGCTTTTATCACCCCTGGCCCCACCCTCTGTGGGGACTCTTGGCATGTCTGCAGGTCTTATCTTTTTCTCATAGCAGGGAGAGCTTCCCTGGAATGCAGGGGGAGAAAACATCTGATACGGTCTTTGGGAAAGATGCCTCTTCTACCCTTCCACCCTTACACCTGAGCAAAAGTGAATGTTTCTGATTTTTTTTTTCTGTACTTGCCCAGTGTAAATATTGATTTTCATATGGAATGGCCAGCAGTTCCATGCAGAGAAAGAAAAGGTTAGGTAGGGAAACTATCTTGAGATACTGAAGCATTCAGAAAGCAGATTAAACAGGGGCAGTCTGTTTTAGGCAGCTGCTTCTTTGTCACATTCCTTTTGGTGGAGCAGGTTGGAAGAAGTTAAGATATAGATTTTAACAGTGCTGGGTAAAAGAAAATTTTATCTAACACAAAGGCAGAGACTTTTAGAGTATATTAAACCAGCCTTGCAGCAGTTTGAGTGCATTTAGCAACAGTGTGCTGGGAAGGCTTATGCATTTGCCTAACCATATGTGATATGTCATTTATAAAGTAGCATGCCAACATTTATCTTAGGACTACTTATGGACAAATGCTCAGCCAACTATAATTCAGAGTCTAATAGCTAGATAATCTTGATAGATAATCGATATATGTAGTAGAACATGCTAAATGGATTTGGTATTTACCAGATGAATGGACATAAATGAATAGAATCATTAAGCTTGGAAAAGATCTCTAAGATCATTGAGTCCAACTGTTAATCCAGCACTGCCAAGTTCACCAGTAAGCCATGTCCCTAAGCACCACATCTACATGCCTTTTGAACAGTCTCAGGGACAGTAATTCCAACACTTCTCTGGGTAGTTTGTTCCTATGCTCGTCCATCCTTTCAGTGAAGAAATTTTTCCTAATATCCAATCTAAACCTCCACTGGCACAACTTGAGGCCACTTCCTCTTGTCCTATAGCTAGTTACTTTGGAGAAAAGATTGTCCCACACCTGTCTACAGCCTCCTTTCAGGTAGTGTAGGGAGCCTCAGTCCCCTTTTCTCCAGAATAAACAAACTCAGTTCCCTCAGCTGCTGCTCATAAAACTGTACTTGAAATAACATTGTATAACATTCTCGATTTCCACTAACAGTGCATGTTGTCACGTTCTCATGCATTAATACAATAATGATGATCATTCATTCCTCTGCTTAGGATTGCTAGCAGTGTTTGACAGATTTTTACAGAAATATAAATAGTGGATGGAGGTTAGGTATCCAATGCTGCCTCCACTGGCCTTAGTAGGAACATTTGTTCAAAGTTGTGGATGTACTTATTGTTTTTACAATGTAGCACTATTAATTACCACCACAAACTCCTTTTAATTTTGGGAATTGCACATATACACATTGACACAGAGGAATGCATGCCTGGAGAAGATAATGAATAAGGAAGAATAAGGCGTTTTCTGACTCTAGTCATCAGGCATCCAGATGAGGAATGAGTAAATATTTACTCTGATACTAACCATTCTGAGTTCTGCAACTCCAGTTGTCTGACCCACATGTCCAGCTATCAACATGTGAGGTAGCCTATCATACCTGACCACTCACCATAGATTTGCAATTGTTATGTCCAACACAGTTGGCAAGAGCTATACAAATAATAGTGATTGTGTCATTATTCAAAGTTTTTAAGTTATTTTGTTTTCAGCCTTCTGTATGCACAAGTCTCTCCTATGTGTGGAAACAGGATGCTCAGACTGATAAGATCTCCTTATGAAGACCATGTAGCTCTTTTAGACTTAACATGCAAGGACTCATATAAGTGAAATGTGACTGCCTGTCAGCAGTCTGTCTGATTTCAGATAGTTTGATTTGAAGCTATATAACTAGTTTTCACCCTTTACCTGTCCTAAAGAGCCAAATGTCTTAAATAGACAATGCAAACTAGTGTGGAAAAGACAGTGGCAGGTGTCATCTTAGACTTCTATAGCAAGTAACTGATAGGGTGACAGCAGAGCTCTTTCATTCATAATATGTTGCTTTCTCTATGGACAAGAAAAATTGGCAGGTAATTCTGAAAACAAAACAAAACAATACAAAGCAAAAAAAGAAATCCACAAACAGAAAACCAAAACAAACACTTCCAGAAATCACAGCATTTTTCTGTTTCATTCTCATGTTTAAAATAATCTGAGGACACTGGTGTAAGATTAATGGTTGGACTCAAGGATCTTACAGACCTTTTCCAACCTTAATGATTTTATGATTCTATGATTCCATGATGTAAGGAAAGACACCGAGTTCTGTGAGGGTAGCATATAATGACTTCAGAAAGAAGATGAGCTATAGACTTTACTTTCACACTTTATTTTTTGTACCAGCAACTACAATCTTTGCTTATATTTATATTGAACAAGTTTTCTGCTGAACTCAGTATACAATAGTTTTTTGTACATATATATTTTTGTAAATATATTGATTGTTCTCTACCTCCATGATACAAATTTTATAACTACACAGAAGTGCCTAACTTCAGTTTAATTCATCAGCAAGAAGTGCAATAACGTGGTCCAAAAAGCCCTTAAAATTCTTCTTTTATGGCAAGTTTCTAGTAAAAAGGTGTAAAATGTAAAGTAATAATGCAGTCAATTGAGAAGTTTCTGTAGTAAATGAAAAAAATATCTTCAGACTGGCTCTGACATTATTTTATAAGGAAATGTCTTCAAAGTAAACAAGAAAATTTAAGGATGACACTTCTTTGTAAAATAAATACTGTAAACCACTACAGTTGCAACAAAATTTGTTTACGTTAATGGGTCACAAAACATATAGAAATCCATTAGCTCATCACAGCATATAACATATAACATGATTTATTAAAATTCGTTTATGCAGTTACATTTTTCACTTTTACTAGACCTGTTACTGCATTTCAAGATTTTATGGGGATTCCTATGTCAACATAGTATTGATAAAATGGTTTTTCACTCTGTTGCATGAGGGCCATAAAATAGATGCATGAAAATGTTTTGCTGCTTCTTCATAGCAAAGAAAATTCTGGAATAACTGCTAGCATTATGGTGTTTACAAATAAGTTATGATCTACAGTTAAGTAAAACTGAACATTTAAAGTCCTTTTATTAATTAAATAATAATGATTTTTAAACTGACACTGCTTACATTAGAGAAATGGATTTAAAATCTTACTTTGTGGTATTCACAAAAATATATATATTTTTTTATGTTAAATATGTAATTTGGCTGACTTGAGGACTAGACTTCTTTGTTTGCTTACGAATCAAGGACAGAAGGAAAACTGAAAGAATAAGATCCCTAGTACAGTCCTGCCCAGATGGATAAGCTTTGCTCTATGTTTTTCCAGGGAAACCTTGTGGTTGTTTCCCTGGGACACTGAATTCTTAGCCTGTTAACTGAGGCATTTCAGGGGTGCAAACATCAATTTCAATTGCACCAGATAGTCCAATGTAATATCTGATGCTTTTGCAGACAATACAATTTCTGGAATGGCCTCTTTGGAATATAGAAAATCCTGACAATCAGAAAATTCAGGTTTGGTGTAAACTCCACAGAGATATTTTAACAGTTCATTAGATAGAAAGCAAATGTTTCCATACTTGATGTATTAAATATAGTTATTTTCTATTTTCTTTCTAGTAGTTGAGTAGGTTTCATGTCTACTACTCTGTTACAATGTTAGGTATACCAACCCAAGTCCTGATGGGACAGTAAGAAGCAAAGTTGCAGAGTTTTTGTCCACTTACTGTCTGTATTACTTGATGGATATTTCTGAAAAAAAATTGGTTTGGCTTCCTTTTGTTAAAAAAAATAATCAAACAGAAAACAAATTTTTAATATTAAATTCATTGGGATTTAACAGTGTTATACAATCACAATAATCTGGTTTGAATAGAAAATTGTAAGAAAGTCTTCAAAGGCATTACAAGGTTATATGTGTTAGAGAAGATTGATAATGGACATGAAGAAAAACAAAACTAACAAAAATTTCACAGTGGCAGATTAAAAGCAAAGAGTTAATCTGAAAATAACTCTATGAATGAGTTCAATTAGCTACCTTTGAGTGAAGCAATTTTAAGCAAATTTGAAATGTCCCCTAATGACTACATTTGTTTTAGCTCTATTAAAATTATTCAGTGATGAATAGAGTTTTGATTACAAGCATAGTTGTGATTAAAGATTGATTGTGCTGGATCTCCACTACGTAGCACTTCATCTATTAACTACTCCATCTGAGGTCATATTACACATTCTAGGTGAATCAAATTGTCCATCATATTTTCATGTATATTTGCATGGTATCTATTTTCACAGATTTCTATTTTCTAGAATGTTTCTCAGTTCATTAGCAAAAGTAACCATGCACTTAACAATGTGTTCTCATGTTACAAATACACTAAAACCTGATTATATGCATAAATATAAGGAATAATTCTTATTGACACATGATTAGACAAATCCGTACTGCAAAACTCACTATAACTTGCAAACTTTAAAAGAGAAGCCTTTAATATCATGCCAGCTCTTAATTCAGTAATTTGGAAAAATAAGACTATTAATTCATGTGAAAGAATGATATGAACTTTCTAGGAATGATGTGAAATAGTTGTCCTCAACTAGCTAAGGTTTGACACAATTGGTGGTAGGAACTATAGGAGCAGAATAAACTTTTAAGTTCCAAATACATTATTAGTACCAATATACATGTGACAGGTTTGTGTAGACATTTTTTACATGTACAGAGGATCACAACAGCTGTGGGTGAATTAGTATGGAAACAAGTAAGGTTAGCCTGACCCATGTCTAGTCTAATTTACCTTTTCCAACTTCTGCCTCACTGTGACATAAAGTCTTAACAGGTATCTTGAACTATCTACTACAACCTACTGCACTGTAGACAACAAAAACTAGCAAGCAGTTAGTCACAAAGCCATGTACTGGTTTCAGCCATATAAGAATATTGTTTCATTGAAATCACCATGCAATGAATACTCTGGAGAAAACTGAACTCTTGCTAGCAGTTTATAAAGAGCAAAATTAATTTTAGTTTATGTAGCTTAGTGAGTGCACTACTCAATGTAGTATCCAAGACACTTCCAGTGAAGCATTCTGTGGCATGACTAATACTTATGTTATGAATAGAATTTTTTTCTTCAAGATCAAATAGCTAAATACAGTAGGGATACACAAGTTTGGAAAAGTGGATACATCAAATGTGAACTTCAAAGGGGAAAAATTCCTTTGCATGAGTACTTTACTGATTCTGTATGTTTTGTAAAGAAGACCCAGTGGCTTATTTATTTATGTATTCTTTATATAAGATGGTGTTGATCCTGTGTTATTTAATCTTAGCTATGTGAGAACTTTAAGTTCCAGGGGTTTTTTATTCTTTTTTATTTTTTCTTTCCCTTAACATGAAAGAAACCATAGTGAAATATGGCTTCCAGTGTGAACCTTAGACAAGGATAATTTTTCCTTTGTAGTTTTAACTGCTTTTGCAGTCAGTTTCATTTAACACAGCACTAAGAAAATTACTTTTTAAATAAAATTATACATTAATTTGATAAAGAAAATAATTCCTTTTTTCCTACTATTTACTAAATTCAGACTCCTGTAAGACTATGGTCTCAGTGATTCTCACCTAAATCCACTAGGACAAGAGGTAGGTCTAGTACTTGGCCATTAAAACACAGAACATCCAACCACTTTACTATTTTTTATCATTTATATACAACACCAAAATTTTTAATATTGCTTAAACCAAAGAGAGAAACTACATCTGGAACAGTTATAGTCAGTCCTCACAGCAGACTTAATAATGCAAGACTCAAAAAAACTGACCCATCACTGGGGATATGAATTCTTCTATGAAAGTAAAATTTGTTAATTAATTATTTCCAGGGGGAGAAAAAAAAAGAAAAAAGTGTAGGAGAAAACTACAGACTAGCACACTCCTTGTTTTTACTTTCATAAAGCTTCTAGGCTGTGTCCACTGGTCTGTGGTTCATGGACAATCATCTTGGTGCTGCTTGTGAATATCAAAAAGTTAAACAGTAGACTAGCAGAACACACATTGTGTTGCTTGCAGTGCGTTATTTTTCCAGTGCTCTTAATCAAAATTCAAAGATCAAAGTCTGCTGGTACATTATCTCTGATTTGGCCAGTAGAGAAACTTGTAACTGTGAGGATAGTGAGACACTGGAAAAGATTGCCCAGAGAAGCTGTGGATGCCCCACTCCTGAAAATGTTCAAGGCCAGGCTGGATGGGGCTTTGAGCAACCTGATCTACTAGAAGATGTCCCTGACCACAGAGGGGTTGGATCAAGATGATCTTTATGGTCCCTTCCAAGCCAAACCATCCTCGTGATTTTGTAATTCAATATAATCTGTGTATCATATGAAGTCATAAAATAGAGTAGCTGGGTTGTCCTATCAGTTAACAATCTGATACTTGATGATGTTGCAGAAGGACAAAAATACTCTTTAATATGATCTCCTCATGTTCTCTTTCAGATACTTACTGAGCACATTTTGAAACCTCCTCCTAATAGTCTCAATTTAATTAGCCTCCTATTGGCTTAATTTTTCTTTGCCCATTTAAATACTGTATTATAAGCACATTTGTAAATCACATTGTTCTTAGGGAAAAACATTCCATTCAATGAATGATTACTTATATACTGTAACAATTACCCAAGCAAATTAATGTCTTTAAATAAGGATAGCACTTAGTGATGCTTTAGTTCTTTAAATTCCTGCATTTATGCTCCAGTTAAACAGGATCTGTCACTGCATTGTACAAATAACAAATTAACTCCTACACTATGGAGAATTAACAACCTATCAATGTTATTCTTACCCTATAAATTACTCCAAAACAAATTATATTCTTGGACAGCTTGTTAGTATAAGAGTTATTTTAAGATTTTGGGGAAGAAGGAAAGTGTAAATAAAAGGGAAATACTGGTTCTAACACTAAGGCATTGTCACTTTCTGAGGCAGTGTTACAGAAGTTACAGAGCTCCATTTTTCTTTAGACTCCTCAAAACCTCCATTTCATTCATGTTTGCACAGTTACAGCAGAAATGGATTATGTGAAGAAACTTTTTGGCCAAAACAGGATTACCAGGGTGATCATATAACCTTCTGTAAATCTGATCTACCTAGGGAACTTTATATTTTCCATAAGGGTGGTCATGGGGAATATGTCATCATAGTAAATCCTGTAAGAATTACACTTGATATTGTTCCCTTGCTCCAGGGTAAGGCAAGCTTTTGAGAAACATGGCACACATCAGTAAAAAGTGTCTAAAGGAATAAATATCTCTGCATTTTTTTAACTCTTAGAAAGAAGAGATGCTTGGATAAATAATTCAACATTTTTATCAGCACAGCTGGGCCATTAGGATTCAAACATAGTCTGAAATCTGCATTTTTGCAGATTCCAGAGATATTCAGACTAGGGGGTTTGGTTGAAGGTCTATTAATTAAGGTGCATAGTAAACTTTGCAACATCCCAGCATTTCAATGAAACAGAGTACAACTTTTTATTGTAGATGCTTCTTTTTATACGTAGTGTGATCATTAGGTTGGCTTAAGATTTCTGTGGTTCTGATTGATTGGTTTTATTACTTTTTTTACAGAAATGTCATTCTTATATAGAGAAGTTGCATGCTACACTCAGGTTACCTAATGTATTATGGACTTGATCCAAATATTTGAAGAAACAAGATATAATTCTGAATGGAATTAAAATAAAAGGGGGAAATGAAAATCATCTTTGGGAAAATAAGTTTTCACATGTGCTTCTGTCACATTGTACAAGTTGTTCATAATAGCTGTTAATAAGTTGAGAGATGCAATTAAATGAGAAATATAACATTAAAAATTACCCCAAATTATTTTTTTTTTAATGTGGAAATATCCTTGTGACAATAGCTTCTGAAATTAAAAGCAGTGTATGCTTGGGACTGAGCAAAGTAGAGCAGAGGCATTGAAGGCAGACACCATATTATTAATTAATTCAATTATTTCATCGCCATTTGAAAGGACATTACAGAATTTGGCCTTTTTGCTCTATAGTTGAACAAAGATTTTCTTTTGCTTAAAATGCTGAAAGCACCATAGCACAGCTTGCATAATAACAGTTCAGAATTGTATATTAGTGGGTTGAATAAGTAAATTGCCATGCTTGTCTATAGTGCTTATAAATCTCAAAGTTACAAAATTAAGATTGCATAATACACATTTTTGCAGTTCACTAACATCAGCTTTCAAGTGATGTGCATGCTACAATACATCTTTACACATAAAGTAGTGGAAACTTTTATAGTAAAATTTCTTAACTAGGCCACCCATGAAAAATAGCTTAATTATTACTCTTAGTTTCACCAATCAGCATATCTCTGTACTTAATTTATGCGGTGCAAATTAAAGCATCTGTTAAAAGATTTCCTTATTCACTGTGTTTATCCATTGGTGTTGTTTGTATGCTTGTGTCACCTGTGCTCCATAATAACATTTGTTATTCAATCTAAAAAGTGCAAGCAAATCAAGCAAAGACCAAACAGAAGAAATGGAATAACTTACTAGAAAAAGTGTGTGTTAAAGACATAGTAATGAAATTCAATTACCAAAAAACCCCTAAACCCACAACCAAAAAACACCTCAAACAAGCAAACTGAACAAAGACAGGAATATAAATTAAAAGAAAAAGGATGTACATTTATAGATAACATTATATGGTTTTGATGCACTTAGTGCAGTTCTAGTGAAAGCATATTGCAAATTCAATCCTGTGCTGATGCAAGGGAATTAGATTGATCTATACTTGTTGAGTTTCTGACACTAGAATTTTAAAAGAGCTGATGAGAAGCTAAGCAGCATTCAGAGCATAGATCTTCACCCATCTTAAGGCACAATTTATGAGAAGGTTCTCAGTGCCACAGTGACAGAAATGGCACAGCAATCTAGCTTTGTTGCAGATACTAAACCAAAACTTCCACGGCATTAAAATAGTTGTCAAATGATTTTCAAACAATTAAGTATCTTGAAAATAAAGAAGAAAACAGAACCATTTAGCCAAATTATGCACCTACTCTCCATGAAAATCCTGAAACTCTGTTTTAGGATTTTGAATATTGGCATGGTTATTGTAATCCAGCTGAGTTAGTACCCAAAATTAACTTCACTCATCTCTAGAGCATGAAGAAAATACTTTATCAAACCATTGACTGATTCTTTAAAAGAACAGTAATAACAGTACAACAACTTTAATAATCAGTTCAATATAGCAGTCAGTATAGATAGCATTACAGTCTTATTTCTCTATTCCCAGCAAACAAGGAGTTTTAATAAAAGAACATACTAACAGGTGTTAAATACATCCATTTACTGTCCTGCTCTTAGATGTCTCATAATCACATTATAATAGTCTATTTATTCACAGCTCTATTCATTAAAATTTTCTTAACATACTACAAAACTAAAAGAGTTAGAAAATAATATGAAGTTTCACTGTTTATAAAAAAAAATATTACTCTTGCATTACACATGAAGATTATGATTTCCAAAATTCTATGCTTATTATCCTAGCAATTTTTTTCCTACATTTTAATTGAAATTATTATTTATTTTAAGAAGTAAAAACTACTCTTGGCTCTGGTGGGAGATAATTTTGTATCAATTCTGCACACTTTTTCACACAGTCAGAATGGACTTAACCTGAGATATGTGCAAAAAAGTAGGTAAATGCACTGATGTTATTGGATGATCAAGGATAGTCTTAGATCTCCAAGGTTAATAAAAGGATGCACAGTCTAAGTTCATTGTGGGCTGAGTTCTGCAACTGAATTATGGTGGTTATAACCCACCAGCATTGCCAAGGCACTTGCAATATAATGGATGTAATTGATGGATGTAGTTCCTTGCAGAGGCAATTATTGGATTAGAATCTAGAAGTACAGGAAAGAGTTGCTTTCCTATATGATACTGGGGAATTGAATTCTGCTTCAGTGCTCTTGTTCTGCTGACAACTCTAGCAAAGAAGCAACACTGTAGAAATTGGTCATGATTAATATCAAACTGCTACTTTTTACTGTTAAAATAATCTATTAACATATGCAAAGCACACAGTTACTCTCAGGTAGCATCTTGTGTGGCCAGAAACACTTTATGAGAAGTTGATAAATAAAATTTTATGCTTCTGTTATAAGTAACCTATTGATCAGTTAAAGAACAAGGTAATGCGATTGTTCTTCCGAGCAACACAAACACCATCAATAACTGGCAAACCAACAGTTGCTACTATTAAAATATTAAACCCCCTGTTGCTGTATATTTGAAGAGGGGCAATTCTCCTCTAACCACCTGATTTTAAGTGTCTCTTGTATTATTGACAATTTATTGACTTTTTTTTTACTGTCTCTTCATCTAAGCATGAAATTAGAAGTATTCCAGATTAAGCAGTTAAAAATTAGGAAGAAAGCAATTGGTCTCTACGAAGCTTGTGGGGAATCCATTGTGGGGAATCCAGTGGGGATTTCTTGAGATGTGTTCAAGAAATCAAGCTCAGGTAGAAAAGGAATGGTGTTCTGACTTTGGGGTATAGAAAGTGAGTTGCTCAAAAGGGAATATTAAGTATTACTGGCTATGACTGTTTATGTCTCAATGGCTCTTCATTTGTGGATTTCTGTGTGAAGAGATTATGATTCATGACTGGATGTCTCATGTTCCCACTATATTCTAAAACATACCCAGTTTAGGTATAGTTCACTATATTGGTATTGTCTAGAAATAGTTATAGGCTGCAATCTTCTAGAAATCTTGGCTTTTCATAATTTCATTCTGTGATAAGCAGTGATTGTGTTTAGTTTCATTTTGTTACTATTATTCTCAAAGAATACTAAACATGTAAAGAGTCTAGACAGGCTTCACGTGCCTCGCACTGCACTTTCTTTGCAGACCCAGAATCTGGGTTTTCTTACCAGTTCTTGCTTTCCTCTTAGATTTCTTTCATGTTAAAGAGTAGCTACATACATGTTAAAGAGTAGTTACATATATGGGTTACTTACATGTAGCATGTACAATTTCTTTTTTATATGCATTTAGCATCTTTATCTCTTTTACTATTCTGCTCATTTCTAATTAGGAAAAAAAATGTTTAACATCTCAGCTATATTTTTAATTCTGGGCAAAAGCAGAAGTCAATGTCAAGGTTTTAGAGCTCTGCAGTAAGAGATAAAAAGCTCTTTAAAGAGTATCACCTAAGAGGGGGTTTATTCTGAGGGTAAGATAGTACTCTAAATTTCATGAGGGCTTGGTTTGGGTGTCAATCAGACATGGCAATAACTTAGAAATGAGCTGTTCGCTAAAGGGGAAAATAGTTACAAATCCACAGATACAGAAACGTTTACAGAAAAAAAATCTGTCTTGAGAGAGTGGGAGTGTTAAAAATAACAGGGAAAGTAGAGTAGTCATATAGGCTTTCCAGCTATCCAGGAGCAGAGAAGCGGAACTTCCTGATGAGTGAGGGAGAGCCAGGATCCAAGGGTGACCTTGGCATGTGCAGTGGCCTCACTGATGGGCATCCCAACAGCAAAGTGTGGTACCGCTCAGCTATTGTAGTAACACATTATGCTGGCTGCCCTGTAATTATCTATCAAAGAGAATTGGAGCCAGGATGTTCCCAGGAAGACCACTCAGTGCAGCAGGACACAGAACCAGAGACTAGGATAACTAAAGCATGGCTCAACACAGGTCTGCCAAGGCCTACACTGAAACATGAATCCTGGGCGCATGAACAAGGGACCCCAGCGAGGACGGACAGGGCGATTAAGTCCTGTTAGTGCCCTCTGCATCCTTACATTGCAGTAGAAGCAGAATTTCCTTGGCAGGGGCATGTATCCAGAGGTTTGTGGTTTTGCTGTGGGTTTTTTTACACATTTTTACCAGAGTTTCCTTGTGAGGTTCCTTTTATTTTTACAATTAAAAGCATTTCCATGCATTGAGGAGAGTTGTGAAGAGTATATGTTATGAAGCTTCAAACACTCTTCTCAGATGCTTGTGCTTTCAGATAGGCTTCCAGCTCTGCCCTATCTAGAGCTTCAGAAGTGTTGTTACCATGTATAAGACCTCAATCCTGGAGCCACAAGCTTAACTGAAACTATTATTTTAAAAATATAGAAGACTCCAAAAGTTTCACCCAATGAACTTTTGCAGAGCCTTTAGTAGCCTAAAGGGAAGAAACTACACACTTTTCTCGAGCCACTTTCAATTTTAGTAGGAAATAAGGATTTTGGCAAAAGTTTTATATGGATAACATAAAACCAAGTAGAGCATTCCACAAAGCACCAACCCAGCACACATCAACCCACACAACTTAGCAGAACCCAACCCACTGATTTTAAGTTACCAAAAAATACTAAGTAAGAAAAAGCTAAAGAAAAAAGTTATTAAGAGAAGAGAGAGAGTAGGAAGAGAGGAAATTCTGGGGGTTTTTTATGGTCTGGCCAGCATGTCCACCCCCATCTCTCCCACCTGACTCCTAGGCAGACCTCTGGCTTACTGTGGCTCCAGGCAGGAGTGAGGAGTGGTATAGGCAATCAGAGGCTGGGACAGGGGTTCCCAGGGGCATGGTGTGAGTGGGTTACGAGGCTGCCCTTTTGATTTACAGCTACTCCATGTGAGTTCTGTGGCTGGCCCTTCTCCACAAACACACACAACTTGGTTCCAAATAATAAAATAATATTTTTACTGACCCAGTGTATCACACTATGGTACTCAAAACGTATCACAGAATCAAAGCATCACAGAATGGTTGAGGTTGGAAAGGAACCCTGGAGGTCATCTTGTCCAACACCCATGCACAAGCAAGACCAACTAGAGCAGGTTGTGACAAACCTGCTCTATCTGGACTGTGTCCAGATAACTCTTGAAGGTCTCCAAGGACAGAGACTCCACACCTCTCTGGGTATATTCTTTGCACCTTCCCTTCAGATATTTATAGATATTGATAAGATCCTCAATGAGCCTTCACTTCTCCAGGCCAAACAGTCTGAGCTCGCTTAGTCTTTCCTCATAAGAGAGATGACTCCAGCTCTTGAAGTCCTCAGGAGAGAAGAGACCACAAAAATGATCAGAGCAAAAATGATGGAGCATCCTATAAGGAAAGTTTGACAGAGTTAGGAGTATTCTGCCTGGAGAAAGAAGGTTCTGGGGAGATCTTATTGGGGCTTTTCAATATTTAAAGTGGGCCTATAAGAAAGCTGATGACAGACTATTTAATACAGCCTGTAGCAACTGGACAAGGGATAATAGTTTTAAACTAAAGAAGAGAAGAAGAAAAAAAAATTACAAGGAGTGTGGTGAAACACTGGAAAAGATTGCCTAGTGAGGCTGTAGATGACGCATTCACGTTTCCAGCCATTCACGCAGTTTTCAGTTCATTTCACTGTCTTCTCATCTAGCCCATATATCAACATCTTATCTCTGATGATCTTATTGGATTCAATGACTTGCTTATTGAAGACTGGATAGGTATTATCACTGTTTCCTACACATCTACTAGGCCAGTAATTTGATTGTAGAAGTTTATCATAGCAATTTAGGAGTGATGGTTGCTTTCCTTCTGTCTCCAGGTACTTATAGTCACACTGGTCAATGAAAGTTTGTTAATAGTTGTTCCACAATTTTTATGTGACACACCTGCCAGACCCCTCAGCACTCATGGGTGCATTGCATCAAGGCCCATGGGCTTGTCCATGTACAGTTCATTTGAGACAAGTTTTGGACTATACATAGGGGAAAAGTCCTGTATGGAGATGAAGACTTTACAACTAATTCACACATTTGGTCTACAGTTAACAGGAAAATAAACTCTTTTCATTCTAAACCCAGTTTGTGGGATGTTTCTTCTTATTTGCAAAAGCTTGGTGTTTTTTTTCCTGGCACGTTTACATTTTGGTTTGATTGGTTGTTTTTGGTTTTAGTTTTTCAGATGAGTTTGGTTTTGGGGTTTTATGGGTTTTTTTTAGGTGAGAAAATATATTTTTTTTTTATTTTACAAGGGTATTTCAGTGATGGACTCAATATTTCTAAAGTTCTTCTGTGATTTAAGATCCTCTGCAAGTGTCAATAATTGAAAAAAATATTTAGGAATTGATAAATATTGAGGTGCCTTTTTGTTTTAATGCTGAACTTTTGCATATTTAACAGAGTATATTTTTTTCTCAAAATTCTTTCAGAAATTAAGGAACACATCTGACCTGCTGCAGATGAAAACTGAAACAGACCTCTGGCTTTATATCACATCCTGTGTGTTTTTCCACTTGATCCAACACATGTAATTACAGGGCAGATCTCACTCTATGGTTTAAATAGTGATTAACTATAAACAGTTTCTATGTCCAGAAATTACACTAGCAAGTATGGTCTTTTGTCTTGACATTGGTCCTGATATATGCAAGACAGCTGTGCAGTGAATGGCAAGATTAGTGACTGGCTACCTTTAGTCAGCTGAGCTTTGCTGCAGGGTTAACTAAACAGAAAGAAGAAAATCCATCAACTATGGTGCAAAATAATTCTTTTATGTCATCTCTATCCTTTCTTCCCCATCTATTCAGTTTTTTCCACAGTNTCTCCTCTCCTCTCGCCCCTCCCCTCCCTCTCCCTCTCCTCTCATTTTTCCTCTCCTGTTTGTCAGCAATTAGGTAACATGAGGGGCAGATCACAAGAAATTATGTCAATGGCATATTACCTACATAGAAAAAGGTCTGTTTCTCTGAGCAATGTGGATGTGTTCCAGCTTAGGGATTCAGAAGTTCCTGTGCCCGAAACCTGTTTATGGACTTATTGAACACAGTTTGTGCATCAGAGTTTCAGAGAGGGAGGAAACTGCAGGGAGACAGAAGTCCCTGTGACTTGTCTGTGTGGAGAAACTGCAACAGCAATTGCAAAGGAGCTGCTTGTGTACTAGTCAAGCTATACTGCTTTGGCTCTTATATCTCAAATTGTCTTTTTAGTCAGAACTCTTTCCAGTTATTTCTGTTAACTGCCAGCTGCTTAGGTAACACAACAAATGCCACTCTTGTAATCTTTTCCAGGGTGGTTTTGGAGACATAAGACTGTACCAAGTTGCGTTCTTAAGCCTTCAGCTTAACATTTTCATTTGGCTTCATTATTGGTTAGTTTTGATTACAGGCAAACTCAAGGTAGTTTACTTATTCCTTAGTGGTAGTAATTCATAATTCCTCGCAGGTTTAATATTATTAATAATGGTACATGGATAAAAAAACTGCTGTGAAAAGTTTGTTCAGCAGAATACTTCCAGGTAGAATTTTGAAGTCTAATTGTTGCCAGAAATCTTAAGAGTACTAACAATTTCTGTGTTTTTATTTAAGTTTATGTATATATGTGTAGCTGCGTTAGTATATGCTTATGTGTGTGCCTATAGACATACATAAACAACCTTTTACAAAACCCCTACTAACTTTGACATGTGTATTCAAAGTCATGTATTTTACCAAAATGTCACATGTATTTACCAAAGGTCATTCAAATATCAAACTTAGTTTGATTTGCATTTCTCAGGCTTTGATTTTGCTAAGTATCAAGATATTTATACTCTTCACATTTCCAAAATATAGTGGTACACACATATTTTAGAGTCATCAAAACTACTGTGTGATTTCCACATAATGTAAAGTGATGGAAATTATGAATAAGAAAATGAAATTGCACAAATTAGAACAAATTGAATTGTTATCTTAGATTGAAGTAAGTATCTAGATCCTCACTGGGATTTCGCATTGTATTTTCTGGAAGTATCACTAGGAAATCAGTAAATTTATCCTTGTAGCAGTGAAAAAAATTTTCCCCAATCAAAACAATGAAAGCAAAAGAAGATTGTAGAGAGGAATAAGAAAATGTTTTGTGCCCTGTGCAATTTTACTTGTCATATAAAGGTGGTTAATATACCAGGTGTAGTACTGTAAGTTCAGAGCATAAGCAACTTTTTTAATATAACGTTGATGTTGTCTTGGATACTGGAGAAATGTATTTAACAACAGTTTCTCATTCACTTTCCTGTTTCAGGCCCCTGAAACATTGTAGAGCCTTTATATTTGAGTTGTGGTATTCATCAGAATGGAATACCTAACATTCAGAGTTTATCAGCCCTACATAAACATATCAAAAAATAAGTAGTAAAGTTGTGACCATGGAAAAGGAACCCTTGGACTAAGCTTCTTCTCTGCCGAATTTGAAAATAAAACTCCATTTTCATAGCTGAATATTCCATTTTATTGAGAATAATATCTGGACCTGAATAATAACAAAATTTTCAGTTATACTTTTTAAGAACCCTTCAGGTTGATAAACTGTTTTTTATGATAGACAAAACATTATACTGTAAAAAAGAATATGGGATCAGCTGGACAGCATTTAAACTTCTAATGCACACAAAGATGCTCATTGTTAGCCACTCATAAAAAAAGCAGACTTTCCATTTCAGGTATTCCTGATCAACAATTTATTCTACCTACAAAAAAATTGACTGCAAAATCCAGGTATTTTTCAAAATGCAATAGATTGTTAAGGTTGTAGAGGAGGTTATATTTGACAAGATCTTCTTTGCAGGTATGTGGATGAGAAAATTACTTCTTATTTTTCTGCATCTCTTTTTAATGACTCTAGATTCCCTAGTAATGATGGGATTCTAGGAGATTTAAGGAAAAACAAAACATCGAGGGATCACACAGTGCAGAAGGGGTAATCTTTACAGACTTGTTTCTGAGAGAAGCACCTTAAACACAATGTTACCATCTCATTTTTTATGCATCTGTCTACTTTTATCACTGCTTCATTTTACATCTCAGCAGGTCTGACTACCCTGAAAAAATATACCTGCATAAAACCTGCAAGGAACAGAGAAAATACATAAGTAGGGGTGAAAAAGGAAAAGAGAGCTTTCTGCACTCTTATCACACCTTTTAGCATCTCTTGATTTCAGGTCTCTTGTGATTCATTCACCCTTTCACTATGTAAAAGGCCAAAGAAAAGCCACAGTGATACTAGCATTCAAGATGAATATCAAGGAGGCCGGCACTTTGAGGAGAGCAACATTAAAAATACTCATGGGAATAAAGGTCACAGAAAAAGAGGGAGATTTAAATAGAGCAGCATAGAGCAATCAGTTCCTACATCAGAGCATTAATAGCAAATGATAGGAAAGGAGCATATAAAGAAGAACAAAAAGACTGTTTTGAGAAAATGTTGCTTATCATTGTTGCATTTTCAAACCTGGACAAATCTAAACGTGGTTTTGTAATAAAGACAAACAGGCTTTTGCTCACAATTCATTTAAAAAAATGCAGAGGAAGCTGGTTTTTTGCTTACCTAAAGGGCAATAAAAATTTTCATGAGACAATTACTGGGCTCACATACCTAGAGATATACCAGTGTGTCTTTAATCTGAAACCACAAGGCAGAAACAGATCAGTTTCCTTCTGTGAAAGATCATATGGGAGCAAATCCCTATGTCCTGACCCACCACAAAATTCTTCTTTTGTCTGCTGTCATGTATTTTCCTTTCCTCACTGTACCAACACCATTGTTGCTGCCACTGTCCAACACTATTAGTGGGACATCATGAGAAATTTCTCCCTGCCAAAGTGTGAAAGTTGAAAAAAAAGGTAAAACAATTCGGCTTTTCTTCTTTGTTTTGCTTTTTGGGTTTTTTTGTGGGTTTTTTTTTCCCTTTAGCCACATCTGTAAGACTCAGAGCTGTTTTCATTAGTGTGAGCTTTTAATTTTGGGGAAAAAAGTAAAAAAAACCCAACTTTTATTCCACATGTGATAGGTGGGAAATGTGATGAAGTAAGGGCAATGTCAGGGGATGCTGACTGTTCACTTTAATTTCCTTTTCAGACATTTTATTAATTTTTCTCTTCTCCTTCAGATTATTAAAATTCAATAGAGCTTTGAGATGATTTTCTTTTTCACCCCCTAACTTGTTTCATAGAATGCATGAAGACAATGTCTTGTCAAAATCAAGTCTTATTTGAATTTGTCTTTTTTAGAGAGAATATGCATTAATGAATGTGCTGCTATGTGTTGCATGCAATACTGTTGTAGGTTAAAAAATAGCTTAAACTGTGAATGCCAGAAAATAATTGCAGTCTGTGTGTGTGTGTGTGTGTGTGTGTGTGTGTGTGTGTGTGTGTGCATGTGTGTCTGTGTCTGTGTGTCTGTGTGTGTGTCTGGTGGAAAACCAAAATTCTGAACTCTCAAGCAGAAGCCTGTTACTTGCTATCAGCTGCTGGTATGGACTAGTTGTAACTTTTATTAATACATGCTCGGAACAAAAGTGGCAAGTCCCAAATCCTTCAGTTAATGAAGAGACATAAGACAGACTCAGCTGATTACATGTTGTGCTTCTGTCCATATGCTATTTAGGTGAAGAAAACCAAGGGCTAATGGTCAAAAAGAAGGGTTCAAAAAAAAGTGTCCTTAGAAGAAGAAAGGGGACCAGAGAAGAAAAAGGTGGAGACCCTGTCTAGAGGAAAGATCCTATAAGTGTTGGGATCCTTAAGATGTGGGATGTGCATGGAGAGGAACATGAGGAAATGCCCAAGATGACAAGAACTCCTGGGACTGAACTATGAGTGTGGGCTGATGGGACTTCCGGACTGACCTTCCCAGATCAGCAGTGATGCTCCTTCTGGGAAGGGAAACTGAGATCTTGTGAACATAGCACCAAGGAGAGTGAAAGAGTGAGGTAGATAAATAGGATAAAAGCTCTCTTCTCATTGACTCTTAAATAAATCCCTATATCCATAACTGCTATGGGTTCTTTTTTTGTTTTGTCCTGCCTCAGTTAGTACAGGTCCTGTACCAACACCACAGCTGATCCGTTTTCAGCTTGAATAGTTACCTGTAGATTCTTTAGCAGCTGCTCCTGTGACTGCAATTAAATTTCTCACAAAAATACGAAATTATCTGAAATCTCCATTAGTTAGCACAGCAAAACAAAATTTTTATATTTTTCAATTTGAAATTATTATACTTTTGGTATTATTTGATAATTTTAATGCAGATGTTTTCCATATATGTATTTTTCATAAGTTTTAGACTATTACCTCCTTTTTTATACTTTTTTTAACCGTTACATCATTTCCACCAGTCTGAAACCCTGCACAATACTTTTGGAAGATGCTTTTTTTACATGTTTCCCAGCAGGCAGGCAGTTCCTGAAATCTGCAAGTGAGAGATCTCCTTCTCAGCTAACAGCAGCGTGCTGACTACCTATAGCTTTCTGACCCTGTTTCCACAGAAACCACCAGAACTTGTTAACGTTAAACAATCTTATTTGAATAATGGAACATTTTTGACATAAACAATATCACTTTTAGGGTAGAAAATGTTGTTCTTTTATCTTTAGTTTTGCATTATATACCTTCCAGCCACTTTATGATTCTTTGTCACTCTACTTTCTTCCTTTTTTTTCTTTTAATAGTAACATTTTAATCAAGCTTGTTAAACTAATTAGGTGATGTGGTATGTGGTCTGCCCCTAGTAACATAGAAATCTGAATTTTCAAAAGACCAAGTTAGTTTTAAACACAGGTTCACCTATTATTATTTTGATATGTACAGAAAGATGGATGAATAGAAACCTGTAGAGTTATGGAATCGAACAATGGAATGGACACTCAAATCTCAGTCCCATAATCTGCTATTGAGGACAAACATTATGTAATGCCTCTGACAAACTGATGCATCTCCTTATGAAAGTACTTTTTCTCTCATACATTTCTGGGAGCATGTTTAGGCTCTCACTTCTAGAGAGGTCAGATAATTTCTTTAGATTCTTAACCTAAATTTGTGTACCTATTTTTTCTTTTGAAAATTGCATCTTTTAGGTTGTATAGGTAACAACTTTTTTTTCTTCTTCAAGGGAAAGCCACGCAGTTTAATTACAGAGGCATTTGAAGTATTACAGACATATCACGATGTCATGGTTTGGTTTTCTTGGTTTTGGTTTAGGCCTTCCCTGGTAACAAGGTCATAACTAAGGAACTATTCCACACCATTCCTTTACGTAATCAGATGTATATAAGACAATGAGGGGAAGTCCTTCTCTCTCTCTTCCTTCCAGGTGCTTAGAAGACAGCAGGTCTCAGTGTGTTGGCTTCTCTCTTATCTATGTGAGCTAAGGCCTATCTGAGAAACTGTTGTCCAGAGCCGGGTGGAGGTGAAGGAACTGTTTTCTTGAGGGAAGTTGGTGAGAATTTATTGTGTAAGTTATCTTACTGAGCTATTCCCTGAGTTTTTGAATGTGTATATCTGTTTTGCTATGGTTTTTATCCGTTTTTGTCCTTTTATTTTTCCATTCCTCTTTTCCCTTTTGGGGTTGTTTGGGATTCTTGTTCTGTATATACACAGTGTTTAATTGTGTATAACTATAATATATATGATTATATGTGAATATATTTTTTACTTCGATTTTCTTTTGGTACTTTTTTTTTATTCTCTTTCAGGAGGGATAATTTGCCTAGCTGACCGTTGGTTCAGCAGGGAACCAACCCAAATCACTACACATGATCACACATATCTTCATATATAACCATGTACACTTACGCCTGGTAAAAGATATGACCTGTGATGTCTGTTATCACACCTCATTTCTCAACAGGTTCTTCTTGCACCTTTGTTTCCCATTCCCATCTTTCTCCTTTCTCTCTCACATCTAAATGTCATATAACAAGTTGGGTAAGGTGTCAAAACAATTTACATAATTCAAGTACCTCCCTTATTGTCATCACAGAAGATCTGTCCAGTCAGAGACTAGGTAGTATAAGGCAGAGAGACTATGGTAAATTCTGGAAATATTGGTGTTTTATTTATTTCTCTTGTCACATACTTTCTTAGGTGGACACTGACAATACCCTCTCCATGTTTCTCATTCAGTTTAGCAAAAACAACTAAATTAATTGCATTCTGTCTCATAATTGAGACACCCTATTTTTCTTCTCTCCCTAATAACCTTATCTGTTCTACTGAGATTCATCTGGGTTCAATGGGATCAGAGCTACACCTTTTCTGCAAATGACATTTTGGGGGTGCTTCATGCCACGATTTTAGTAATTCTTAACTTCCACTGACCCTGTCACAGGTGAGATCTTATAGTGTGTGCGACCCATTTTCTTGCATATAATGTATAGTTAATTCACTCTGATTTTCTTATTTTCTAATTTGCAACCAAGATATCATCATTTATAGTAGATATTATTATTTCCCAGGTAGATAATCTCACAGTCTGTACTGCAGCACACTATACAGTTTTTAGTATTTCAGTAATTTAGTTCTTCTGATATACTCTTATGATTTCTCTCTGTTCTTCTGATCAATGATGTACCTTCAACAAGTTCAATTTCTGTGTCCCTACTCTTGCTTTTTGGCAACATGCTTTATTACAATATTGCCATTAATAGGACTTACCAGAAGAAAATAACAGAAAAGATATCATCCGATGAGGTAGACTTACCTAAATTCACTAGAAAATATTAAATACTAATCAAATAAATGCATTTGAGCATACCACACAGTATCTTGCTGAAAGGTATGATTACAACTACTATTAAAATGTAAAGAGTATCATTTAACAGTGTCCATTTGGGCTATTATGCTTTGGTGATTACTAAAGAGAATTTGGAGTAGTACCTTTAACATAGCCTAGGAGTATATATTGGAACAAGTAGTTTAATAAAATAGAATAAAAGAGCTGTAACGGAAGATCTATGTCTTAGGTTAGAATTACCTGAACACTGATATAAGAGGTAACTAGTAAATTCTGAAGTTCGTGCTCCAAGTCACAACTGGATTCAAAAATCAATACGAAGTATAATATCTTATTTTTTGAGAATGGCAAATAGTTCATATTGAAATAATTCAGTAAAATACTGTGTTACTTATCTTCTGCCTTGCCTTATGGTAGATAGCTAGTGCCTTCATCATATTCTAGACAGCTTCACAGGGATTGCATTTCCCACAATGTAATGCACATTTGCCCCCATGATCCAATGGGGGCTTATAGAACACACATAAGTTTCAGGGACTACGTCCATGACAGTTAAATAAGTTATGACCAGAAAGGTTCCCAGGCATAAAGGACAAGCAATAAGGATCCACATGGTTGTAGTAGCAAATTCTTTCACCCTCAAAGTAGGCTGCATGCAAAGTCTAATACTGAGCCCTGAGATGTTTTGGCTATCACAGAGTAACTGGAAATCGTTTGAATAAGTGATGGATTGAATGGACCAAAATACATGCTGGGGTACAGCCTAGGAAACCATGATGACAGGCAGTAACTTTCTTTACTCCGGATGTCTCCACATTAGTTTACTAGGTGAGATGTAGCACAAGTCTGCTGTAATCCATAGTGAACATGTGTGAGGTTCTCAACATGCTTTGGGGAGATCATGACCAGGGAGATGGCACATGAGAGACCACACCAGTGCAAAGTCCCCATCATGATGCAGCCATGCCTGGGGATCCTGATGGTTCTGCTGTTCCAGGTAATAATGCATGGGATGATAACCTGACTGAGCCTTATCCTCCTCCTGTCCTCATGAAGGTGCATGATGACTGTGGTTAGGATCATCACCCTGGTCCACAGGGAGCTGCATCAGCCCCTATGATGCCCTAACTATGACTCAGAAGAACTAAAAGAAACATTTCAAATTTGGGGAAAATTGATTTAATTCTAAAATATTTACATAAAGTCAGTATATTTCTGAGTCAATTTCTAAATTTATGTGAAACAGTCAACACTTTACATTTTCATCTTGATTTGGGATTCGGGGAAGAACTTGATTTGTCAGATTTACTACAAGTTAAAAAATGCATTTTTCTTAGTTCTGCCTATAACTAAGGTTTAAAGTCCAGAGAATAAAAGGAAAACATCTATCTATCAATGATAAAAAGGAAACTCAGTAAAAGAGATCCATTTAAAAAAAATTCTGGCTAAAGGAATTTTTCAATGACAGCAGTTAAGTAGTTTCCAAATTACAATTTTTCAGAGCCTGATCCCTGCAACTGGTATATAAGCCCAGCCTTTTCTCAGCTGCTCCTCCATAGAGATTCTTGGGGATCTTCATGGGTTTACTTAGTTTCTGCATAGCCTACAATTGTGCAGGTAAGTTTCTAGTAAAATTCAGATGAAAAATACTGATAAAATGTAAATATGCTGTCCACTGCTAGCAAAATTAATTTGGCTTACAATAAATATATATATATTCTCAAATTAGTTAATATCAATTAAAGAAAAAATTATACACAGAGAATCTAAAATTTCCCCTTGAATACCAAACGAAGAAATATATTTTGAATGACAGAGTGTAAAAGACTTGCTACTTGAAGACCTCATTTGAAATGGTTTTCGTGTAGCTAGACTGCAAAAATGCTCTCTTTCCAGGAAGGCTTGTACCCCTCTTTTTTCCTTTTCCTCAAAGGGATTCTGAGATAGAGTTTGGAGTATTGCAAAAGAATTGCTCTCAGGTTTCTGCCAAGGAGATGTAAATGAGTCTTCAAGGCCCCCCATTGCTAGGTTCTGGATACACATGTAGTAAAGATTTAAACTACAAGGGCTTGACCCTGCAAATACTTACACAGCTGCTGCTTAACTTTGTGAATTTTAATAGATTCTTTGAATTAGCTGGTAAAATCAGACAGGTGTGAAAGAGGTGGGACTGAGATCTGGTTTACACTACTCAGTGGAAGCAAAAAGGAATATGTAGACAAAGAAGTGCAATCTGATTAGATGTAATTTAGTTACTAAGCCACTATTTTGATATTAAATTCTTTTGAACGGAGATTGTGTTCTTATCTTCTGCCTCTGACTTTCTGATCTGTAAAAGCAATTATTCATGTATAAAAAGAAACCTTTATATTTCCTCTGAAAAGAAAGAAATACCTTTGAATCAAACTGTGTCTTGGCCTAGAGCTCCTCAAATATAACATTTTGCTCTCTTGCCAGACAATATCCAATCCATACCAATTAAAAGTATGTTTGCCATTAAAAGAGTATATTTATAAATGTATATAACAAGCAGTTTGTCTTATGAAAGTAAAGACAGTTTTATGAAGGACAATTAAAAATAGGGAATAAAACTCATATTGTGAAGATCAGATTGTTAAAAGTCAAGTGAGGGTCAGGATTGGAAATCTAATCATTAGAAAACAACATATTATTGCAATGTAACATTGTTTAACTATTCCAACCATTTATTCCACTGCATATTTTATCTCTGTGTGAAGACCTCCATAATATTCTTTTTAGTTTTTCAGTCAAATCTGTACTTCTCCTGGTCAGTGTGAGCTGGTGTTTTCATAAGGCAAGCAGCTCCTAGCAAGTCTTTTTAACTTCAGCAAAGAAAGTGATTAAAGGATCATCCTTGATTGTGGTGTTGCTAATGCTTGGTTGCCTGGTTTGGCTTGTTTTTCTAGGTGAGGTGATTGCTAAAGAAGAAGCTGAATTGGGATATTAGACAGTTCACCTTCAGTTCAGTGATCTGGATATTTTCATAGCAGATAGGAGTTTATGCTCCCTATTTCCTTCAACTAAGGAAGGTTTAAAATCCATATCTTCTTCTCCATCAAATGTTCCAGTCACTAGAAAATTATAAGGAAAAACAAGAGTCTTGCACTTTCATCAGATGTGTCTCCAATTCAAAATCACTACCTTATTGTCCCCACTCAAACACAGTTAATTGGAAGAATAACAGTAGTCATTTACCTAATGGAAAGCAATTGTGCATTAGACTCCTGAGAAGACTTAAAAACCCCTCTGTAGCCTTAAAAATTTATCCAGTCTGAGAATATAGAGGAAAACAGAGACACCACCTTTCTCATGCTTAGTTCTTCCAGGTGATTCCTTCCAGCTCAGTGTGGGGATGGATCAAATTGTTGTTATGAGGCAGCTAACACTTTAGTTACCCCGCATAAGAAGAGATTTGTTTCTTTCTCCAAAGAGGTTACACTCTAAAGGTAGAGTGCATTTCATCTGCTTTAGTCTGTCATTTACAAGCACTTACATATCCTATGATATTTATTGCTGGATTGTAAATAGGCACCTACGCAAATATTCAGGGAAGAACTGGCTGAATGTCAGTGTTTGCATTTACTATGAAACATCAGCTTCTCAGGAAAAAATGTTTCACCCTGCACTGGAACCTTTATTTATTTGAATATATGAATAGAGAAATTTTTCAAAACTATTTCATTTAAGATCAATTAAAATATTATGCCTGATCTAACACTACCCTTTAAATATACAATCATGGAACTGTTAAGGTTCCTAACCCTAACCCTAACCCTAACCTCAAACACCACAGAATCCACCTGTTAACCTAGCACTGCCATGTTCACCACAAAACCATACCTCAAGTGCCAACATTAATGATTTCTTCAGAGCAAATGATTTTTTCAGACATAAACTAAGTCTAAATCTAGCTTGTACACAATAAATAATATTCCATGTAAAAATGTTCAGGGTTCTGTCTTGATACAGTTAAGTTTCTGACCCATACAATAGTCTGATTTGGATGAAATAATGCTTACTGTTAAGAAAACTTTTTTTTTATGTGGCAATGAGGCCATTGATAAATTGATGATTATATTGATAATTATTCTCTGTACACTCTTGGAATCTCCTAGACTGACTCTTCTCTGCTGTGTTGAGTTCCCATCATCTGTCAGGTTAAAGTCACCTGCAAGAACAAGGGCTGGCGATTTTGAAACATCCACCAGCTGCCTGTAGAATAATTCATCACCCTCTTCATCCTGGTTGAGAGCCTGTAACAGACTTCCACATGGGTATCAGCCTTGTTGGCCTTCCCCCTGATTCTAACCCATAAACACTCAACCTTATCATCACTGAGCTCAAGTTCCACAGAGTCAAGACTCCCTAACACACACAGCCACCCCTCTACCTCTCCTACCACATCTATCTCTTCTGAAGGGCATGTAGCCCGTCCATAGCAGCATTCGAGTCATGCAAATCTTCTCACCACATTTCATAGCTTTCCTGCTGCACAATGGCTTCTGGCTCCTCTTGCTTGTTTCCCAGACTGCATGAATTAGCGTACATGCACTTCAGCCAGGCTGCTGAATTCACTCCTAAACCTGGCTTTCCACCCTTAGGCTCATCTCTGGAAAGCCTGGTTCCAACCCCTTCTCCCTTCAAATCCCAACCACTGTTTATATTGGTTAGCTAATTGTAGTCAAACTATTCTAATTTATTCCTGATTTTAAGAAATCACAAACCCACCAAATGTAAAAAAAAATGTTTATGTTTGTTTTCTTTCTACAAAAAATGTAAACAGCAAGAAACCTCCTGAAATTTTACAGAAAATACTTTTATTTTCTGGCCTCCCATACTGTCAGTGCAACAAAAGAAGAAGTGCAAGCTCTTTTTATTTGGTTCTTTTGCAATGCACTGATTTAGATAATTAAGGTTTAGAATGGTAATGTTTCATTAGTCCATTCTCCTACTGAGTATCAAGTCAAAGCTCTAGACTTTGTCACTGCCGTGAATTACCTATGCACATTAATTTCAGCATATGGAGAAATAGTGACAGATTATTATGAATCATACATAAAGATGAAAGGTATAAATATTTAACACATAAGGCTGAAAAAAAAAAGTGAGAATAAGACAAACAAAAAGCCTAAGGGCTGCAGCCAGAATATATCTGAAAACAGGATGAATTTCAGGAAGAAGATGTAGAACAAAATAACATATATACAGGTCAAACTAACATTAAATTGGGTTGGCAATAAATAGGAATGTAACAATGGAAGTCTTGGTTATTATGAAAATGTTGTGATAAGTTCTGTACATCACGTAACAAGGATCATGCTCTGCCCAAACCACCTGCAGTGCTAATAGGCAGAAACTCTGAGGAATACAAAGAAGTGGAATTAAAGTGCAGAGAAATCAAGTCCTGAGGGTGCAATCATTTTTCTGATTTTGAAGGAAGATGAGGAGGGATGAAGGTGCCCAGCCCTTCCTGAAGAGAGACATGGGACAGATTCAGGTATGCTCTCAGATTATTGCCCTTTGTAGTGGAAAGAGTTGAACCATCATACTTAAAATATCCCAAAGCCCATTAGCCCAGATCTCACTATTTTGCTTTAAACACAGCACTTCTCCTAACCTCATAACAAAGTTCCTGTCAGTGCCCTCCACTGTTCTTAAGCTTCATCTGTGCCAGTCCTACCAGCACTGTGGCTGTTACATCCCAAGCCCCTTTATTTACAAGAGCTTTTTGCTCTTCCCTCTAAATGATTGCTGGAACCAGGCAAGCCTTGACTCTTTCAACAGCAAAATTGGCCTGGTTCTTGCATTTTCTGAGGATTTCAAAATCCAGGATGCTGGCTATGGATATCAATATCTACCTGAACAAGACAATGAGGAAGGTATTGGCAGTTATCTTTAAAAAAAACCAGTGATTCTCTAGAAAAGTAGCAAAATGCCTTAAACCTATGCCATGGTGAAAAGACTACAGTTTGATCAGCAATGGCTTCTGTCTTGCAAAAGGCTCAGAGTTGAGAAGACCTGATTTTATTTTAGGTTGATTGTACATTCATTGTAGTCAAGGAGAATTACGATACCACAGTTCAGAAACAGGAAACTATCTGAAGGATGAAACCTCTTCAACAGTAGCCTCATGACCATTAACTCCTCTCCTCCTTCCCTTCCTATATGTAAAAACTCAACACACGGTGCTTTCCTTCACAAAGAACAATCTAAAAACCCCCACCTTGTTCAAAGTTGAGCTGACAACAAAAATGTCCAGAATAAAACTAGGCAGATCAACCACCTGGGTGAAATTATTGTAGAAAAGCACATATACTGCTGACTTTGAGGGGAAAGTAAAACTAACACAGGCCTTTGCCCAAAAACCTGGGCATAGGATGTGCAGGAAATGAAGTTCATTCTGTTGATATCTGGTGGAGTGAAGGAGAAAGAGATAAAAAAGACTGATGAGCAAATGAAAACATTTTTTTCTTTGCTCATGGAGATATGTAACAACCAAGAGGCATTTGGGTGGGCAAAGAAGTCACTGTACATTTCTGCTGAGAACTGAAAATTGCAAGCAAAGCTGCCTAAATTACCTTAGTCAGTCTGTGAAGTGCAAGTGTACAAGGCACAGCTGTTGAAAGTAAGTAGAAAGACAAAAAAATGGTATTAGGTGTAGCATAAAGTGTAAGAGTTTCTTTAGAGAAGACATGTTAAAATACCATGCTTCAAGAACTGCTTAACATCATGTTCATCTGTGTTGTAAGAGTTTGCTTTACATCTTTAATTAAAATTGCTTTTTAAGCTACTTTATTCACCTTTGTGAGTGGGAAAAATTATCTACCAGAACACTAAGAGGTTTACTATAACTCCCAGGAATTTTTGCAATAATCTCTTCAAATTTGAATCAACTTGTTGCTGCCAATCAAGACCTGGCACGAGGTTGCAGTGGGAAAACCTGGCACATGGAATTAAGAGTCTGGGTGCAAATAGAAAGTAAGCCAAGATCTATTGAGTCTCAGTCTTACCAATCTTACCTTAAGTGCAAGACTCCCAGGTGCCTCATCTTTACAGATATGTGAGCTCCTGTTTAAGTCATAGTTTCTATTTTAATTTTACTTTTAATGTCTTTCCTGGCTCAGATGTGCAAGAACTGAAATAAAGAGGGAAAATACTAGCAACAAAACTGACCTGCATAAGATGTCAAATAAATCACTGAAAAATTAAATAATTTGTTTTATGTAATTTCTTGCACTTAACTGAGGAACCTAATTAATAGGCAGCTAGCCAATACTGTATATGTCAAATCTATCACCTGGTGAAATTTTAGCTCATGAATATCTACATGATTATATGTTTGCATTTCTGAGTACTCACATTACTTAGAGAGGATTGGTGCACAATGGGGAAAATACATTAGTGTTTAAAAAGATTAAAAGTCCATTAATTCAAGTGAGGCAAACTCCTTTTTCTATAGCCAGATCCATAAAACATGCTGCCATAAATGGGGAAAATTTGACAAAAGTACCACTGAGGCTTAATTACCTTTTTGGAGTGGCTTCATGCTATAGCACGCAAAGAACATTGACCACTTTTCATTTTTAATGAAAAATAGCCAGGTTTTTTTCCAAAGTCAAAGACCTCACTACACTTAGTTACCTAATGATTCCTGTCTTGCTGATTTTTCATCTGTGAAATGTTGCTCTGAGGAGTTGTTCCACCATATCTATAAAAAAGTACAGGAAAAAAAAGAGTGAAAGAGTGACTTTAGGCAACACTTCAATTCTCTAAATCTAAATGGAAATTATACTAGTCATTTCCTATGCTGACAGTGAGAAAAATTTACAAGCAGTCCTTTCTTGCATTAACAGGTATTGAAGAGTAGTTACAAAGGTGAGGAAATGAGAGTTTTGCCTGCCAAATATAGGTAATTCAAGACAACTTAAGTTCAGCTAGTTTCTGCTGAGCTGATAGCTGTGTTTCTCTGGAATTCACTGAGATCTTTTTGCAGTGGGACCTTGAAAAATGAAAGGACGCTGGGCCAAAGCAGAAATTCCTGAGAACTCCAATAGTTGAAATACCACAAAAACACAAATCAACTTTTCTTAAAATGAAATGGAATCTATATATCATTTTGAGTGGGGAATGTAGCTTATTCACATAATTCTTAAATAAAATAAGCAAAAATAAACAGCTGCTGGATGAATCTGGAATTGTTGACTCATTCGTCTTGGAAATGCTGGAAAATTATTTCCTTTCAATTTAAAAAACTTAAAAATTACATCTCAAAGCAAACTTAATATATTCTATTAAAGCTGTCAAAATGAGATGTTTGGACTCTTACTTAAAAAAAATAAAATTAAGTACATTTACAAAATTTGAAAACCTTTTTTTCTCATAAATGTCCTAGTAATTTATATCACTCTAAAATTAGTTTTGGGGACCAAAATGACAATAATCAAAAAATATGCCCAGCTCAGTGAACGGGGCACAAGAAGCCTTCACAGAAGTAGGATTCTAATATTTTTTTAAACTACTACTATGGTAAATATTTGTTAATTAAAAAAAAAAAAAATCGCTTGATCTTTTGTTCCTGTCTCTCTGTTCCCCTGACCTTTCCCAGATGGTACTCCCCTTTTAGGGAACTGAGAGTCTAATTCTTTGTTCCATATTATTTTTTGTTACTCTTGGTCGCAGGGTCTAGATCCATGTAAGTTCCTGATATTTTTCTTGCTTTCATAAAGATCCTAAACCCCCCCACAAACACAAATATAAAGAAGTCAACACCTCTATCTGTGCTTACATGGCAACTGTCCAGTGCTCACCATCATCTATAGATGTGTAATTCAAACCATGCAACCACTACGCTCAGTGCTTGGAGGAACCCAATAGCTGATTCCAAGGAAGCAAGGACTAATGCTGCCCAATACAGATTTTCTGAAGTTATGGCAAAGCACCCAGTTCCTACTCTGTCTTACCAAAATCAAGATGGTGATTATGAATTCCTTTGCACACAGATTTACCTTCAACTGTAAGAATTCTCAATAATCTCATGCAGAACCAACAAATCTGTTTTATCCATAATTTCTGCCTTGTCTAAAGATCGCTAAACCATTGTGTGGAAATGTAACTGCTGGTATACTCTCCCTTCATCCTGTTTCACCAAAGAAAGAATATTTAAGAATAATTATAATAGCCAAGGACCACACTAGGTTGTGGCAGTCAGTGTTGCTTCTGACTTCAATCAATCTGAATTATTTTCAACTTTATCATTTACAATGGGGAAACAATATATTTCTTTGACTTTGCAGTCTTGCAGCACTATCTAGACTCCATATCAATACAAGGGGGAAAAGTCATTAAGAAAAAGATTAATTCTGAGAAATGGCAAATTGAATTATTGATTGTGAGCTTTCCCGATACTTTGCCTAATCCCAGAAAAAATATAATTTGTCTACTCTTGGAAAGCTTTCAAACATTTAGAAGTCCCTTTCCATTATATAAAGGAAATGTTGTATAAATAGCCTACAAGAATGTTCCATTTTATCATGTGTAATTATCTTAGATTGTGTGCCATGCTTAGCGCTGAGGAACTGGCTGTTATTGATTCCATGACACACAATGAAGCCCTCCATAATGAGCCCCTAAAGAAAATAAACAACTTTGATATATTGTATATTACATATATTTTTTCATAGCACTTAAAATGAAGCCAAAAGTGGTCCTTATCATTTCATTGTTTAGTTCTTTCTGATATTCAGATTCCTAGGCCACAAAATTTGCTGAAGAATATATTCTTCTGCAGGAAATTTATGCTGGAAAAGAATTCCAAGTAAAAAGTAAATATTATTAGTATCTTAATATGAAAGGGAAGCTATTGAACACATCTATTAATTTTCATAATTCACTTGCTATATCCCTATCTAACTTAAAACCTCAATTATGTCAACAGGGGACTGCCATTTATCAGAGAAATCCTTCCCTAAATCTCTTATAACAGCACATGTCCTGCTTGGAACTTCACAAAGCTTTTCTTATGAATCACCATAATTGATACAAGCTGCAGAGAGGTGATAGTGCAGAAAACAACAGAAAAATTAATGAAATACTTTGCAAAAGCAAACTTGTACAGAATGAATATATTCTTTCCAGCTGTGCGTTCAGCAGAAAATTGTCCAGGAATTGTTCTCATATCTAGATAGAGTAGTAATGCAAAGATGACTCACTGAGGAAGCTCCCCAGCAGTCAACACAGCAGGGCTTAGGCAAAGCTTAGCAGGAGCAGATTCCTCCACATGGGCCTCCCCTGCTTCGCACTGCACATTGATTTGTTTCTTGACTGTCCAATGAACTCATGAATATTCCATGAGAGATTAAATTTTAAAACAAGCCTATTCTTAAGGAGAGGCCTAAGATGTTTACAAGAAAAATTGGCTAGCCTAAGCTTGTAATATAACCTCTAGGTGGACCCTAGAAAATAAGTTTATATTACATCTGCCTCATTATTTTAAATAGCTGAAGTTAGGTGACATTAACCTTATAACAAGTGTAGGTAATAGATTGGTTTTGGGGAATAAAACCCCTTTTGATTCAGGATAGTAGGATTGAGCAGATTTAATCAGATCTGTTTCTATTCAATTAACCTCAGCACAAAACTCATGTGTAGGCAAAGGCAGAAAAAGACAGAGCTGTGCCTGTAACTTGTGTTTGCCAGAATAATTTTACCTTTGTGAAGTATATTCCTAGCAGTGCTAGATAGAGTCTGAGATGTAAGAATACTTATCACCCTACAGAAATTGTGTGACAAGTGCAGCTGACAGGAAAACCACAGTTTTGGTTTTTGGTTGGTTGGTTGGTTGTTTTTTTCCTAGTGAATTCAAATATTTTCTTATTCTGCTGAAGAATATAGTTAGAGGTGAGCAACTAGATGTAGTGGTAAAGAAGTGTGAGTATGAAGGGATGCCTTGGAGTTTAACTCCAGCCGCAGCTCAGCCCCACACACCTGTTCACTACTCCCCCCTGATGGGGCGGCAGAAAAAACTCAAAAAGTTAAAGTGATAAAACTCTGGTGTTGTGATAAAGACAGTTTAATAGGTAAATCAAAAGCTCCATGCGCAAGCAAAACAAAACAAGGAATTCATTCACCACTTCCCCTGGGCAAACAGGTGTTCAGCCATCCCCAGGAAAGCAGGACTCCATCACGTGTTACTTGGGAAGACAAATTACTTAATTCCCAAAGTCCCTCCCCNTTTCTGCCTTGTCTAAAGATCGCTAAACCATTGTGTGGAAATGTAACTGCTGGTATACTCTCCCTTCATCCTGTTTCACCAAAGAAAGAATATTTAAGAATAATTATAATAGCCAAGGACCACACTAGGTTGTGGCAGTCAGTGTTGCTTCTGACTTCAATCAATCTGAATTATTTTCAACTTTATCATTTACAATGGGGAAACAATATATTTCTTTGACTTTGCAGTCTTGCAGCACTATCTAGACTCCATATCAATACAAGGGGGAAAAGTCATTAAGAAAAAGATTAATTCTGAGAAATGGCAAATTGAATTATTGATTGTGAGCTTTCCCGATACTTTGCCTAATCCCAGAAAAAATATAATTTGTCTACTCTTGGAAAGCTTTCAAACATTTAGAAGTCCCTTTCCATTATATAAAGGAAATGTTGTATAAATAGCCTACAAGAATGTTCCATTTTATCATGTGTAATTATCTTAGATTGTGTGCCATGCTTAGCGCTGAGGAACTGGCTGTTATTGATTCCATGACACACAATGAAGCCCTCCATAATGAGCCCCTAAAGAAAATAAACAACTTTGATATATTGTATATTACATATATTTTTTCATAGCACTTAAAATGAAGCCAAAAGTGGTCCTTATCATTTCATTGTTTAGTTCTTTCTGATATTCAGATTCCTAGGCCACAAAATTTGCTGAAGAATATATTCTTCTGCAGGAAATTTATGCTGGAAAAGAATTCCAAGTAAAAAGTAAATATTATTAGTATCTTAATATGAAAGGGAAGCTATTGAACACATCTATTAATTTTCATAATTCACTTGCTATATCCCTATCTAACTTAAAACCTCAATTATGTCAACAGGGGACTGCCATTTATCAGAGAAATCCTTCCCTAAATCTCTTATAACAGCACATGTCCTGCTTGGAACTTCACAAAGCTTTTCTTATGAATCACCATAATTGATACAAGCTGCAGAGAGGTGATAGTGCAGAAAACAACAGAAAAATTAATGAAATACTTTGCAAAAGCAAACTTGTACAGAATGAATATATTCTTTCCAGCTGTGCGTTCAGCAGAAAATTGTCCAGGAATTGTTCTCATATCTAGATAGAGTAGTAATGCAAAGATGACTCACTGAGGAAGCTCCCCAGCAGTCAACACAGCAGGGCTTAGGCAAAGCTTAGCAGGAGCAGATTCCTCCACATGGGCCTCCCCTGCTTCGCACTGCACATTGATTTGTTTCTTGACTGTCCAATGAACTCATGAATATTCCATGAGAGATTAAATTTTAAAACAAGCCTATTCTTAAGGAGAGGCCTAAGATGTTTACAAGAAAAATTGGCTAGCCTAAGCTTGTAATATAACCTCTAGGTGGACCCTAGAAAATAAGTTTATATTACATCTGCCTCATTATTTTAAATAGCTGAAGTTAGGTGACATTAACCTTATAACAAGTGTAGGTAATAGATTGGTTTTGGGGAATAAAACCCCTTTTGATTCAGGATAGTAGGATTGAGCAGATTTAATCAGATCTGTTTCTATTCAATTAACCTCAGCACAAAACTCATGTGTAGGCAAAGGCAGAAAAAGACAGAGCTGTGCCTGTAACTTGTGTTTGCCAGAATAATTTTACCTTTGTGAAGTATATTCCTAGCAGTGCTAGATAGAGTCTGAGATGTAAGAATACTTATCACCCTACAGAAATTGTGTGACAAGTGCAGCTGACAGGAAAACCACAGTTTTGGTTTTTGGTTGGTTGGTTGGTTGTTTTTTTCCTAGTGAATTCAAATATTTTCTTATTCTGCTGAAGAATATAGTTAGAGGTGAGCAACTAGATGTAGTGGTAAAGAAGTGTGAGTATGAAGGGATGCCTTGGAGTTTAACTCCAGCCGCAGCTCAGCCCCACACACCTGTTCACTACTCCCCCCTGATGGGGCGGCAGAAAAAACTCAAAAAGTTAAAGTGATAAAACTCTGGTGTTGTGATAAAGACAGTTTAATAGGTAAATCAAAAGCTCCATGCGCAAGCAAAACAAAACAAGGAATTCATTCACCACTTCCCCTGGGCAAACAGGTGTTCAGCCATCCCCAGGAAAGCAGGACTCCATCACGTGTTACTTGGGAAGACAAATTACTTAATTCCCAAAGTCCCTCCCCCTTCCTCCAGCTTTTTATTGCTGATCATGATACCATATGGTCTGCCATATTTCTTGAGTCAATTGAGGTCAGCTGTTCTGGCTGTGTTGCCTCCCAAGTCCTCAGGCACCTCCAGCTTACTCACTGGTAGAATGGAGTGAAGAGGATAAAAGGCCTTGATACTGTGTAAACACTGCTCAGCAGTGAAGAAAAGTCTCTGCATTAGCAACACTTTTTCCAGAACAAATCCAAAGCACAGCTACTGTGAGGAAAATTAACTCTGTCCCAGTCAAAACCAGCACAGAGGAATAGCTGCATGGCTCTCCAGAGAAGCCAGTCCTCTGCCTCACAGAGTGTTACATGGGATGCAGTCACATTGCCAAACTTGAGTGCCTTAGTCCTAAATACTGAACAGTCCCCTTAGAGACTGTTTGCCTTAAATTACTGTTGCTTCACTGTTATTTCAGAACATCCCTTCCACAGGCCCACAACTGAGATCTGGGTAGAGCCACAAGACCCAGGGCCTCCATCTCTGTCTTTTGCAGTGGCTGTCCTGAAAATCATCCTCCTGAGCCTGCACTTCCAGGATGTGTGCATCACACAGGGTATAGAGGTACCCTCTGGGTCCACAATTTGAAAGAAAATGCAAGCAGGCTGGCTCTAAACTGTGAATCAGACATTTCCAGGTTCCGTGACAGGAGTTGATTTTATTGTCAGTGTTGGGTTTGTTACCCCAAACATAACAGGTTTAATGCCAGGTAGAGCCAGCAACGTTGAGAATGCAAGCATTGTGCTTAGCATTAATGCATTAGCTGTCCCAGAGCTGCTGCACAAGGAATAATACACCAGGAACCTGGACAGAGTTATGTGGAGCATTACTGTGCTTGCAGTGAAGGTTTGCTCACTGAAGGCTCAGGAGGTTTTCAGTGAAATATTTTATACTTCACCAAGTCATATTTTCCAATTAAACACTGTTTTATCACAAAATATCTCTATGGTTCTTGCAGTATATGATCTCCTTATGCTGTCTCAGCTTTATCTGGTGAACAGATAGTCAGGGAGCTAAAAGAATACCTGATGTCCAGATATATATTTTTTTAATTATTTTTTATTTGTGACATCTAGAGTTATGTTACACTTGACTGTTCCCTTGGGCTGTGCATTACTAGCCCAAATGACTACTGTTTCCTGGATGCTAGTGCATTAAGGCCCCATCTCTTTTTTTTGTTGAATACACACCTGGCCATAGTAGCTCAATACCTGCCACAAAGTCAGCATCACTTCAATAAAATGTATCTACCTAAATGAATGTGCTTAAGAGTATAGACAAGAATAGCAATTTTTTTCCAGTTAACTGAGTGTGATTTCTTTGTTTTCTGATATGGGAAACCCTTTCCAAATGTGGTATCTGCAGAATGAATGCTTTCTCCTAGTTTGAATTTTGTTGTTTTCAGCACAAAGTTGCAGTCTGACATTTGTGAGCTGGTCACGCCACATACTGTTTTCAATTGCTTATCTTGCCATCTTTTCAGGCTTGTCTGCTTTTTGCTATTTATAACTTCAGGGACTCTTCTAATAGCATCTTTATTATTTTCCATGTTGTCAGGAAAAGATAGTTGCAAAACTTTGCTGATCATCCCACAGGAAAGGTAGAACTCTTTGTAGCTTAAGGGACACTTAATAGCCAATTTTAAGACAGAAGTGTAAATCCGACCTGGAGTTGAGGCATAAAGTTGCTTCTGATGTTTTGGTATCTCTGTTTATGTCCTAGTAAAAATATGAAAACATTGTTCTAGGAAAACAAGTACAACTTAAAGGTCTAGAGTAGTTTCCTTATGAACATATCATGGATACATATGCCTTTACTGGCTAATACAGGTGGCTTTGCAGTTTACTATTTTAAAGCTTGAATTTATAATAAGTCCATCCCATCTTGTCACATTATTGGACAGCTCTAACACTCTGCATAGTCTCAGTCCACAGCAAACAGAGGTCATTCAAGCTAGGTAAGCTAGCAATGAAAAAGGGTGAAGGTAAACTGCATTACTATGCACTTGTCATAGTGCATATATGGACTGGTACTTCTAACCTGGAATATGATAAATTCCTAAACTATAGTAATTTGGCAATATAATAAAGTCCCCAGAGTTGAACACAATTCAGTACCTCTGTTTTATGTTTGAGGCTCTTTGGGCTCCTTAGCCTAAAAGAAAGAAAATGTGCAATTTAACAGAATGATGATGGATCAGCTCTTAGTTCCCTTTTAAAACAATGCCTAAATCTACAAGGTTAAACTCCACTGATAAATAGAAAAGGAAAGTTTTGGGGGTTTTATTAATAATTTATGTATAACACAGAACGTTTTATTTTTCTAAAAATGTTGTGCTGTGACTTCACTTCTGATTGAATTCCATCCTAACATCACAATTTTATGTTTCTAAGAGAGGTTGACTTGTGTGATTTTCTTTAATATTTTATTGGAACCATAGTGATTGAGCACCATGTTGAAGGCATAGAGTAATTTAAAAAACTAATCAGAACAGTTTAAAATCCAAACACAATTCAGGAATGTCTGTGTCTAAATAGTAAAATGAATAGATATAACACATTCATTCATCCATCCTTGATCCAGTAAAATGAGGATATAGAGGAATGGATCTTCTGGCAGGAGCAATGTCTAGCCAAAATATCTGGCTTTAAATTGCTAAGAATTGGTCCCCATTCCAGGATCGCTATTCACCTCTATCCAAACTTATTTAGATGTGGTTTTCCTTTTAACCATCAGTTGTTAAAAAAAGTCAGGTACACTGTAGGGATGTTAGGACTTAGGTGAGAATATGCATGAGATCAGATTCAGCTCTCATAAAACACCTTGCTTCTGAAACTTAAAGCACAAAGTCTCAATTTTAAAAAGTGTGTCAGGTGAAAATGCAAGGAGGACAGCTCTTGATTTTGCGCAGTGGCAGTATCATAGNTTAGTTATAACCTGGTTACTAGGGAAGGCCCAGACCAAAACCAAGAAAACTAAACCACCACACCACATTTATAACAATGTAACTTCACTGACCTAAGATTTACAATGGGACAAGGTAGAACAAAAGATACTCCCCTTGTCCTTACTATGAAAACAATATGCCTGGAAGTTACTTAGAAATAACATGCCTTTTACTCTCAGTTTACCTCAGTACTTGGGAAGGAAAGAGTTTATATTTTTAATTAAACATAGATTTCTTATTCATTTGGCTATTGTTAACACCTTTTTCCTATGTGCAGTTTACTCCTCCTGACCACGTTGCGAAGTTCATTCTTCACTACCATTCAGTCACTACAGAGAATATTGCTTATGAGTGACTAAAATTGTCTTTGCTATATTCTCAGCTTGATTAATTTTGCAAAGCACTTCCTATGAAAAGAACTGTCTGTTTCCTTTTTCACTTCTGTTCAGAGAACATTTGGAGTTCAAACCTTCAAACACAATAGATTTAAACACATTTTTTAACTTTTCCCAAAACTTGGATGTAGAGCATGAGTTCAGGGCACACTGAAGAGCTACTTTTCAGGGCAGCACTGAAACTCCACGCACCTCTTTCTTCCTGATTATCCCCCTGAACATTTATTTCACAGTTCATTGTATGTTTGAGTGATTGTGTATCCTCTCATAGAAATATAGCCCTCTCCAACAAGATACTCAATCTTTGTGCTGATTGGATGCAGTGTTTTTATGCTATGCATGATAAATTAACAAACAAGCTGAAATTTTTTCTTAGCATTAAGAGAGGTAAAAGTCATAGTAAGGAAAGATGAAGGTGTGCAAAACTAAGCCTTAGGAAGAGCCTAAGAGAACCCAAGACTGCAATATAGAACTGTAATTCCCCAGAGAAGGAAAAGAGGACAAAAAGAAGGGAAGAAGGAAAGGAAGGAAGATATGAGTATGGAAAAATGTCATGAAAGCTGTAAACCAAATTTAAGTCAAGATACCAGTGATGAGCTTATAAGACCAGTTCTCATTACAACCAGAGTTGTCAAGTAGTGTGTAATTTTTCTTTTTTGCTTCCAGTTTGCACCAGAAAGCACAGGAAAGAGTGGTATTCTCTCAATTGATGTGAAACTGTTCTTTATTATCATATTTATAAAGCAATTACAGCAATAAGAAATGGAGCGCATGATATTCTTCATATTTAAAAAATAACTTGAATATATGTACAGCACATATATTAAGAAACAGCTTTCTTCCATTTGCAGACAATAACCTGATGCAGCAGCCTCTTGTCTCAGTAAACAAACACAAAACCCCCCAAAAATACAGCTTATTATTTATACAAGAAAGAAGATCTAGATCAAAAAGTGTCACCCTCAATATCAGTAACTGGGTTGCAATCTCAGCTCCTAAGACTGGTGCAGGAGGAATTGCTATTCTTGTCACGTTTGTAGTCATGCAGATATTCTGGAAGATTTACTAGGATGCACCATGACCAACTTAGCAGGGCCTACCACAACTGTTTATTGAAAAAACCTGTAGAATTACAGGTGATGCTTTGAAGAAAAGTTTTTTTTCTGGTTGTAAAGTATCATTTCATTGAATGCAATATTTTTTAAGGACATAGGTGGACTTGATAAATCTCCAGTTTTAAAGCAAACAAACAAACAAACAAACAGCAACAAAAAAACCTTCAAGTATCTTGTTTAATGTTTTTGAAAATGAAAAGTCTTAGTTGCAAAATGCATTTAAAATATATACATATTAAATAATAAGAAAAATATATAAATATTTTGTGGCATGACAACACCTGAACTATAATCTTCTTTTAATTACTAGTTGCAAATATAGGTTGCTATATTTTTTCTTGAGAGAAGTAAAGAGATAAAGACATAAAGACAAAGATAGAGGCAGAGCTAGGGATAGAGAAAGACAGGGATAGAGAAAGAGGCAGAGATGGAGGTAGAAAGATAGAATTAAAGGGAAAGTGTTGCATGCTGAAAATTTTTCCAAGGCAATACAATCATCTTCCTTACCGAACACCTCTTGAGGTGATGATCACTTCTGTGCCCAAACATAATGGATTCCTCCATCTTGAAGGTAACACATTTGAATAGAGCTGTAGAGAAGAAACATTCACAAGTATAAAGGAAAATGACTTACAATATCCACTTAACATTCATTCCATGTTTGTCTCTGAAACAGAGGTGGGATAAGTTTGGTGGGTTGACACAGCTGACTGAAGGATGGAGGCTGCCTCTGAGCATGAAAAAGTATGGAAGACACTGCTGGGAACGTGATGAGAGCAATAACCACACAGACATGTAGCTCCTCACAGCTATCCTGAATACATTTCTGTGCACCATAATGACAGTGAAGGATTTGTCTGGTTTGTATTTGCTGCAAGAAGTGAAAACTTTGTCCCAAAGCACAGGGGTTTTTTTAGGAATTCCAGTCTACCAAAGCAGAATATTGAATTTTAGAATATTAATAGGACTGTAAGGACTGCTGCATCAACAGCCTAAACTGCTAAAACAGCCTTCAGTATATATTAAAAGGACTGGAGTGTTAACCTAGATGTATGTGAACATGTGCAAGGATGGGGAGAATTAGGGTCTAGCTTCTCAACATAAACAGGTAAGTCTCAGAGTATCTTCCCAAGGGAGATATTTGTTAAGTATTTGACTTCTGAGATAATTGCATTCAGTTGTATGTGCATTCCAATTCCACTTCAGAAATACTCTCTAACAAAGACAATTTATGGGAAGAACAGCAATTTCTAACAGTGACAGAGAAGTCAGTCCTCCTCACCTAGCTCTGTGCTAAATTTTAATTTTTGATTGTGCCCAGGATAACAGTTCAGGTTGCTACTCCCAGGACTTCTCAATCTGGGATGTTCTGACCCTCTTCTTGCACCGCTGTTATTGGCATAGGTGAATGTGTGGAGTACTTGGCAGGCAGACTTTATGAAAGCATAGTATTCAAACTAGCACAAAACCAAAATGTTTTCTCAGTGAACCAGTACAGAATAAATAAAACAGAAGTTGTACTAGAAGTCCAAGTGAAAGTAAAACTCACACATGACCAGATTTAATCACATTGACTAAATTAAGGAAAATCAAATTTAGGTGACTGTCTTCAGAGGCTAGTCTCCTCTGGCTCCTTTTGTCCTTCAGTAGAGAGAGGCTGACACCTCCAGAGTGAGAGTCAGCTGAAAGCACAGCTTGGCGTACCTTAGCTCTCACTCTCTCTGTTCAAAACATAGAAAACCCAGCAATTAAGCTGGCCTAGTTGCATGGAATTAATCCAGGATGAGCCATCTACTTTTTTCCCATAGCTGATAAAGGGTATTCAGAGGAGGCAGTTAGGTCATAATTGGATCCCTAAATCAGATATTAAAAAGGAATCAGAATTAATATTCAAAACAGGAAACAACTCAAAAACAACCACTAACTTCTGCAAAAAAAATAATAAAAAAAAGAAACACTTGATCACATTCATTAAATTACCTAGTCAGGCCTGCATCCTCAAAAACTTTAAAACCATCATGGGGTCATAAAAAATGATAGATGACAGTCACTCTTGGTCTTGCTTATCTTTGTGAACATCTAGGCCACTGCCAGTTATTTCAGCAAATATACTTTGCAATAACACCATGAAATATGAGTAAGACCTTTCTTAAAGGTTAAATGAATAGTCTTTCTCAGGACAAGCCTGGACTCTGATGCTCTTGCACTGTGACATAGAGCAGTTCTGAAGTTGTAGTTGTTTATTCTTTTTTTCTCTTTTCTATAGAAAATTTATGAGGCATATCTATGAGGTAAACATTTTCTTATTATTTTCCAGGAGGCAAAAGTTTTTAAAAATTTAAGAAACAAAGATTCACCCAGCATAATCTAAAAAGAAGACAAAAATAACCTCATAAAATTTATTTCCCAGGGAGACATTAGTGACTTGTAATTCTTCCAAGAAAGTTTTTTCCTGATTTTCTTTTCCTTTACTCAGTTCTGCTGAGTGTGGCATTGCCAGCCCTTAGTATATTTGTCAGTAGCTTGTGAGTGAAATCAAGACTGTCCAGACAGTGTTGAATTGGCTGAAACTGAAGAAGAAGAAATTAACTATTAATCTAACTGTAAAAGGATTTATATTAAGTGTCTGATCTATTAAACAGAAAATATCGTCCAAACAGATAAAACTGAAATAAACATGTTTTGAAGTAATGGATAAATAAAGTTTATCTTTATAAAAGAAATGCGTCTGAGAAAGGAATGGGATTTCACAGTTTCAGAAAATTCCCCAAAGCCTTTAGCTTCAGAAGGAAGTAAACATTGTTAGAAAGGAAATTACAAGATGAATATGAGAAATCAGCAGAGCATATCACTACCGTGCAAAGTTACATTCCTCACTTCTAAAAGCAAAATCCCTTTGCAGACCCACTAACACTGATGATCAGAGCTCACAGGGCTTTCATCAAATTTATCCTTAACACACAGAGAGACAGCATTAAATTTTTGAACACGGGGCTTAGACAGAACTCAAGAGCTCTTGGTGTCCCACAAACATGCTAATTAAAGACTCTGAACTCTAAAAGGAGTCAAACCTATTTTTTTCTCTGGTAATAATGCCCGAGCAGTAAGGATATTTGTGCTCCCTAACAGGATCCATTTGTTGACTTGAAGGAACTAAATAAATAGCAGGTATCTTCAAAAACTACATGACTTGATGGCAAGTCAGCATTTCAATCATTCCACAATCTGCTTTTATAGGTAAAGTGATATGAGCTTACAAAAAGACTATACTCTGACCTTTATACAAACAAAAGCAGTCAGAGAAATAAACATATATCTATAAATACTCATCTATCAGCTCAGCCACCTTTGAATTACGAACTAGAGGCCAGCAGTGGCCAGTGATGAACAATAGCTCCCACAACCTAATAAATTAGTTCAAAAAGACGCTGCACACTGGGTATACTATGCACACTGCCACATATCCCTGAACTTGTATGGGAAGGAGCACTCCACAAGAGTACAAGGCATAGAGGATAGAGAGCCCTGTGTCCTTAGAGAGATCCAGCCAAGCTAATGTCAAGCTGTGATCCAGCTAAATAACATCAGTACTCCACTAATATGCTTTTACTGACAAAAAGTTTTAACAATGTTAATAATGCTCCATGTCATAAATCACTGTTCATCTGGCTAAGAGCTGGTATTCTTTTAAGACCACCAGCCTCAACTATATACCTTTTAAGGTCTTGTGTACTTCGGTTGACCTTTCAAACAAAGGTTTTGTCTCTGTAGAGAAGATGCCAGGTCTCAGTAGAGTTATTGAATAGCAATTATGCCTTATCACACAATTGTGTAAGGCACACAGCATGAGCATGTGAGCATCTGCCACCCCACTGTAAAATGATAAATAAATTACACAGAAAGGTGAGCAAGGGGAATAGCATCCTAAATACTTCATAGTCCCACCCTTTGTTGCCTCATCTATAACGCAAAAGAATTTAGTGATTAGAGCCTAGATGAGCCCAATCTTACTGAGAATGTCAGCAATTCAGAAATGAAAAGTTAGAACAAAAAAATTAATCAAACCATTCATTGATATGAGTAAAACTCCAGTAAAAGTAATAATGTTATGGTCTGGGTTGTGTTAATGAGGCATTGTTAGACAAAAATAACAATTTACCAATATGCCTTACCTGGCAATAAGAACTGTCCCATGGACCAGTATTAAGTATGTCTCGTCAAAACTCAGAATTTTTCTTCCAGAGAAAAATTGGTTTATTCAGTGTGCAAAAAATGCCCATTTCCCATGAACTGGGCAATCTTTTCTAGCTTTGTCCTGTGCAATATATACTATAATTTCTGGGAAAATGAAAGAGAGGGTGATTACACAGTGTATTATTCCACAATATTCCTATTTGCAATTTGTGCTTTTACAGTCTGAATGGGTGGACAATCAGATCAGTTAAAAGTTATTGCTCAGAGAGAGGTGATTAATGGAACATTCCCTACTTGGAGCTTGGTAACAAGTGCAGTACCACAGGGCTTTGTTCTGAAACTTCCTATTTAATAACTTTGTGAGGGGTCAGAGTGCATTCCCATCAAGTTAGCAGATGTCATTGCTCTAGGAGGATTAGTGATGGGCACCAGGGCTTCAAAGCTATTCAAAAGCATCCAAGACATGCTGGAGGAGTGAGACAGAAGGAACCTAAAGAAGATCAATAAAGATAAATTAAAAGCTTCTCACCTGGGAAAGACAAACCCCTGCAACAACACAGCCTGGGCACTGACTGCCTGGGAAGCAGCAGTGCAAGAAAGTCTTTGAGGGTCCTGCTGGGCACCAGGGCTGAATATCAGCCTTTAGGATTCCCTGGAAGCAAAGAGGTTAACAGCAACCTGGACTGTAGGAGAAGGGCAGGGCCAGGAGATACAGGAAAGGGACTATTCTCTATCCCACACTTGTTAGGTCATAGACACAGTGTGCAGTATGAGGTCCTGCACTACAAGGAAGACACTGTTAAACTGGAGAGAGTTCAGCAGAGGACATCTAGATGTTGGGAGCAGGAACACTTGGCAGGAGAAGCTGGGAAAGCTGGCTTGTTCAGCCTGGAGCAGAGATGGTTTTGGGAGGACCTACCAGCAGCACCCCGTGACCAAGGGGAAGCTATCTAGGAGCTGTAGCTGAGCTCTTCACAACAGTGCATTGAGGGACAAGAGACAATGGTGCAAATGGAAGCAATAGATGTACAGACTGGAGAAATCTTTTCCCCATAAGGACAGCTGAGCACTGGCATTGCTGACCCAGAGAGGTTGTGTAGTCCCCACTCCTGGATGCTTTTAGGAATTAACTATATGAAGCTGTGAGAAACTTGGTCAGGTCTCCTGGGGATGTTGATTGGACAAAAAGTTTGATCTAGAAATCTCCAGAGGTCCCATTCCAGACTGTGGTCCTATGATTCTCTAATTTATAATGTGGAAGAAAAACACATGGGTTTGTTATGAAGAAATGAGAAATCAAAATGTTCTATTTCAATTAAGAAATGAACCTTTGGTTTTGTTTTTGAAACATTTGTCTGTTTTTATTGGTTTTAATTTCAAACCATATTTCAGCAAAATTATCAAACTCCTGGAGGAAGTTTTGATACTTATGAAGCAGCAGACTTGGATGGAGGATGGTCCTTTAGGAAATCTTCAAATGTTTCCGCAGGAATTATTTACATCTAGAGAAAGAACCTTAGGTTGCTGAGTGTTTTATTGACATAGATTGGAAGTGACCAGTGCATGAGAAAGCTACTAATCTTATAGACACACAGGAGAGAAAATGGGGAGAGAAGAGACTGACAGGGAACATCAGCATATTTAAGATTTAACTTGTCTCTGCATAACTTGACTGCACGCTAGATGCAATACTTAGGGCAACATGACTCTCAGAACTGGTAGTTTCAGGAATTGTCTGTTTTTTTTTTCTGGACCACATCTGCTAGTTCTTTATGAAAACTGTAGGAAAACATAAAGAGGAAATTCACAGTCCAATGGCTGGAATTTTTTTTCCTTCATATGGGCAGAGATAGGAAAAACAAGAGTTTGAGATTGCCCTGTTTACAGCTTCAATAATGAGGGACCCAAAGAAAAACTGCATTCACAAAGTGAAAAATAATATTTGCTTTTGGTGAAATGGTGAAAGCAGCTTTGTGACAAAATATTAAACGATTCTTTCTGAAGCAGAGGAGCAGATCAGGAAAGCTGGCCCTATTCTTAGTCCTTCACCACTTTTCTTCAGAGCGAAGACTTCTCCACGATGTCTTTCTGCCTCTTGTTGGAGCTGATTGGTAAGAAAAGGATTCCTGTGGTTCTATGGGAACAAGTTAGAAGAGTCACATTCAAAACATTTCTCAAATTGACTGTTCAAAGAAACCCATTAGGAAGCCTACAACATAATACTAAGTTTTTCAAACAAAGCAGGGAGATTGTTTTCTAGGCTGTGGTTTGTCTACCTGCTGGAGGAGATTTCCTCCTTTGACAGTCTCCCCTGTAGTCACAAAACAGGAGAATGTACTTCCACATTTTTTGAAGGCTCTTTAACCCATCTATCCTACATGGTCATTTTAAGATGAGATAAATCACCCTCTGGAGACAGATATCTTTAGAAAGGAAAAATACCACAATTTAAATACCTCAGGAGTGTTCTTGTGCATTTTGAATTTATTGATGTAGTCAAACATATAAATGAAAAATACCTTTTAGATTATATTTCTTTAGCTAATCTAAGTACGTGTCTAGTGGTTTAGGCCATACACAGTGGTAATCATTTATGAGTCTGCAATAGCACAAGATAAATACAAGCAAAGCGTTCAACATCTGACAGACCAGTACAAATATATCGGTCACTTTTCTTCAGAAGTGTATGACTTCTCTTTTTGCCCTAATCAATGAAGTTCTCAAATGATTAAACAAGTTATTTGTCTATTGTGTTAGAACATGTCCTTGTTCATAACTTTTCAAAGTCATGTAGAATTTGCATGTGATATTATACCATCTTCTAACAGGTTTTTCCTTTCCTTCAGGAAAAGTTACCTGTTGCCTAATAGAATCTTATAATCAGTACTAGATTATGTGTTATTATCCATGATTTTGACAGGGATTTCTTATGCAGACCTGGTTTTGTTGTTGTTGTTTTGGTTGGTTGGTTGGTTTTGATTGGGTTTTTTGCTGATTTTGTCTTTGTTTGTTTGTTTGTTGGGAGGTTTTTATTGTTGGTTGTTTGTGGTTTTTTTCCTAGTTCATATGTAGGGAGCATTGCACGTATGACCACATTCCTGTGAGTGTTTCAGGTCAGTTATCTTGTCTATGTCCCCTCCCAATTCACTTCAACAGCAGCCTGCTCACCACAGAGGCAAAACAAGAAAAATAAAACCTCATTTCTGTGCCAGCATTGTCCAGACCCAGTATAATGACTCAATTTTTTTTCCAAATGAAAAAATATTCAATCTAAAGGTAATATAAGCACAAAGTCAACGAGTAAGAAGGCTGAAATAGTTGGGAGAATGCAGCAGCATGGAAACTTAGGTAGTATTATAATAACCTATAATAAGTCTCTCTAATAAGGTTAGGTTGCAGAAATCTGAGTGATCTTCCCAAAGTGTTGAGAGTCTTACAAAATTTATCTGGTATATGTTATAAATTCTGGAATTATGTTACACAAAAGAAATTTTGGAACCTGACTGTGTTCCTCATTAAGAACAACTATTTGAACTTTTTAGGTCTGTTCTAACCATGATGATCTAGTGATATAAATATGTTAGATTTGCAATAAAAGAAGTATTTTTTATTAGACTATTGACATAACTAGGTTAGACAGACAAGCTTGGAAATAAATAAAATCCTTCTTCCAACCCTCTTTGATGTAGCCAGGTATGTGTTCATTTTTTTCAACTTTTTCAGGCATAAAAAGAAATGAAAGAATAATAATTTAAACATAAATATATCTTAGAATTAAACAATGTCCACATAATTGGTGTAGGGCTCAGATGCACCACTTCACTGCTTGCTAAAGTATTGTACTAGCAAAATCTATGAGAAGTTTTGAATCCATTCCTCTTGTCACCATGTTCTAGTGAGTATTTGGAAATAAATCCCACTTCTACTGCCTTTTCCTTTGCTATGTTTATTTTCTATTTTTTTTGTTGTTGTTGTTGTTTTAGTTTGTTGGGTTTTTTTTAAAGGATAGCTTAGATAAAGCCTGCAATCATCATACTGAGTAAATCTCATTCCTTGGATTCTATCTCTGTAACATGCACAATATAAAAAACTTAATTGCTTAGTTTAGAGGTTTGAAGTACACCCTGGGGAGCACTTGCCTGAAGGTATGTTAAAATTCTTACATTCTTTATGAGATTCAGGGTTAATACATGGGGTTAAGAAAACCTTTAAGCAACAGGAAGTCTAAAACTCAAGTGTTGGAATGTTAAAACTTAATTCCCACTATGAATCCAACCTCAAGAGATTAGATTACTTTTTTGAATCCAGATCTCCCAAGATGTGATATAGAAAGTCTGTTCTCAGCAGAAAGCATGTAAAAATTTAGATTAGAATAAATTTATTTCCATTAATTAAATTAGCATTTAGGGGGAATGCTAGAACTCTTTAGTCATAATACATAGTGCTTCAACAGTTTCATGTTCTTACTACAGGACACTACAGGGACATGCAAACCAATTTCGGCAATCATGATATAATTACAAAGAGATAAGATCTTCAAAAATATTTTCTTTTTTTTTTTAAATAGAAGAAATTGCATACTTAGAAAAGAAATGAAACCAAATAGGAATAACCAGAATCTCATGGATGCAGGGAATGAAGAAACTTGAAATTTGAGCCTTTAAAAGCATGCATAATTCTGGGAAACCCATCCTATGCAGTTTAACACAAGCAATTGACCTGAGACAAGATACCTCTCAAGGACAGAAACACTCAAGGCCAAGGCATGAAAGTATGTTTGAAGTTTTTCAGAGCTGGCTGAGGAAGCCCGTTCAGGTTATGATCCTCAGAAAAGATGACTACTTTTTGATAGTTTGACATGTATATTTCATCTTTCTCTTTCTGATAACTCTGTATCTCTTTCTGTTACTCTCTGGAGGAGTGGAGGAAGACACGATTGGGAATGGAAGTAAGTCAGTTTGTCTACATTTCTGATTATGGGGCAAAAAAAAAAAAAACAACTTTTGAAACACAAAGAACATGCTACATTTTGCAAAATCCTTGTTTAAAGGCTCAGCTTCACAGTGAAAATACCACAGCAGGGTGCTAAAGAAACTCTACATTGTTGGATAACTGTCCTCGTGTATGCTTCAGGCATAAAGCAAGCTAAGAAAATGGCACGCTTACAAGACCTCTTTTGTTATGGGCTGGAAGAAATTATATTTCCTTATATTCATCATGGATCAAATGCCCAGATTTAGAAAACATAAATAGCACAGCAAATCGGTCTCATGGCAACACATAGATACCACAGCAAATGCAAAGTTAACAAATTATGATTGCTAGATGACAGGTTTGTATCTTGCATATTAGGGCTTCTCCACAACAATTTTAATGAAAACTTTATTAAGCAATTATCTCTTTTAGGCTCTACACACCTTCCTGGATATTACAGAAGGTGTAGTTTCTTAAGAACAGTGGAATATTTTCCAAAGGAGCAATTTTAATTATTTTAATGTCTCTTTTCACCCCAGCACCTGGGTAACAAAAGGAAGTTCCATGTTTCCTATTTTAGGATTGGCATAAGGACCTTCTTGCTACCCATTTTGTAGAAGTTTTATGTGCTTTCTATGCTGCCAACCCTTCCGTTCTGAACTCCCTTCTGCTCTTCATCTTTTTCCCACACCCCACCCCTACATATCTCTCAATTTCAACATGTACAAAACACCTATTTCATAAATGAAAACAAGTACCAACTGTCACAGGCATTCAAAGCATGACCATCATTTTTCTCAGATCCTAAAATCCTTCCCCTGGGGTCCTTTTTAAATTCATTCCTGAAAAAAAAAAGAAAAAATGTTAAGCATGTTATGATTTTTTTTTTCTTTTTGCCTTTTGAAATACAGTTGGATATTTACATCTACTGCACATGTGATACTATAGAAAGGCTTTTTCTTCCCTGTTTTTAAGATGACTTCCCATGACAATATGTTTGAAACATCAACAATGCTACTTCTTTTGTCACAGTGATTACAAGCATGCCTCTTTTCATCTATTTTAATCACTCATGGGAAATGACATCTGAATTCTGAGAAGTGGTCTAGGAGACAATAGTCTGAATTCTAAGAATTTGAGTTTATAGCTATGCCAGTTCCATATAATTACTGCAATGAAGTGTATGTAGAGATACTAAATAATGCATAACACTCTATAAAGTCAGAAGGAATAGTAATTTAAAAAAAAAAAACACTGAAAGGTCTCTAGAAAAGGAAACATGGATTTTATTTTTTTTTGTTATGACCACAGACAATGCCTATTATTTTATATAAACATTCTGAATCTTCAAGAAAAAAATTAGGAAATTTCTGCTGTAGCCTAGAGATGTGTTTCTATTGTTATTTGCTATGATCACACAATTCTCTAAACTATGAGATGAATTGTGCTTCCTCATAGTAATTTTCTAAATTATGTATGTGAAAAATTCAAGTACTTTTAGATGCAGAGCAAAATCAAGGCCAAAACTTTCACTTTAATAAATCCCATGTAAAAGCTGCTTTTTTATGTTAATTGTTCAATGTAAACACCATCAAAGGTAAAATCTCCAACTGAGACAATTTCCTTGAATGATTATGCATCTTTTTCTTGTACAATGAAATTGCTTAATCAATTGTATATGTCTTATTTCACTGAAAGAGGCATTTAACAATATAAATTTTTGGCTTAAAATTTAAGAAATGCATATACACATATATTTTTCTTCTCAGTTAAATAAAACAAGGCAAATGTTGCTGTATGTGACTTCTCAGGAAGGAAGGAATTTTTGTTGATTTTAATAAGGCTAACATCTCACTCATATATCTTCCACTGTTTCTATAAGATATTTTTGTTCTACTGCTGGTGTCTCTCATTCACAACCTCATCCTCTACGGCCTCCGTACCATGTTCGCTTGCTACTTTTTCATTTAACACAGTCAGTACTATTGAAATATTTATTTGAGTGATCAGTCAATGATCTGTACTAGCAAATCTCAGCCTTTGAAGAGTTTGACCTTGAAAACATTATGCATCTTCTGAGATGTGCGAGTCCCCAGAACTCACTAAGAAATTACAAAATGCACAATCACTGTAAGGAAATGGTTAAAACGGAACATACAGACTTGAAATCATGGTTCTTCTACCATACACTCAAATGTTGAAGTCTTTTCCTTTATGGTTAGGTGATGATTGCAAGATCCACTGAGATGTTTTAAGTTTCTGATCACTTAATCTCAATTTACATGTTGTTAGACTTTCACAAATTTATATTTTGATGTGGGTGGATCAGCTCTCTTCCTTATATTCCCGTTCTCAAATACAGTTGAATTTTCCACTTACCCATTTCAGCACAACACCACAAGTATCAATTGCCTTGTATTTGAAAAATACTTTGAAGATGAAAACTTTGATATACATGATTTCAATGCAAAATCTGTTACTACTAAAATAAATACTTGATTATTTAAATCTTTCTAGATAAAGGCACCAGTGGGTTCTAGGAAGTTCAGCTTTAAATTTGGTACTCTGAAATACCTGTTTTTAAAACACTCACCTTTAGAAAGCTCATAGAGATGTCTACTCACCTTGCTGTTTTTGAAGAAATGGAAGAGACTCAGTATTCCTAAATAGTTTCAGTAATTTTCTGGACCAAATTATTTTGAGGATAGATTACTTGACCAAAGATTTACTTGACCTCTTATTTAAGTTTGATTTCACCACCAAAGTAATTGTTTCTATGCTTTTCAGGATGCATGGGACCAGGTCCAAGACATTCAAAGAACTCAAACGTATATGCATAAATGCACGCATGTGTACTGCATTAAACTGCCAAAACAAAGCATTCTACAGTAAATCCTACAACAGAGCTATCTTTTGTAATGAGCTTATTCTGCCACTGTGATGATATGTCTCAAAATAAAAGACCTATTTATTTATTCATACCATAGGCTTGCTAAATGTGCAAAGAAAATGTATAAATTCTTCCAGTGTGACAAGTTTAAAAGCAGTTAAGTAATCTTTTGTAATAAACTTGATATGTCTGAAATAATTCTATGAACATTCTGTGAATCAAAAAGTATGTTCTGCTCTTTTAAAAAAGATGAAATATTTACAAATGAAAATCAAATAGCTGAACATCAGAGGAAAATCAATTATCTTATTTGAATAATACAATCTAGTATATATTTTATCCAATTCATTGTATTTTCCTTGATTATCATTTTTATGATTTGTTCTAAAAGTCCCATCAACAGGAATTCTTTTGTGGCACTACCAAGATAGTTTTGTATGAAACTGTGGTGGTTTCAATACATGTGTCATGGTCTTCATCAGGCAGTCACTTTTTCAGTGTGTGGATCACTAAAGCCAAAGGACAGACACAAAATCACTTTTCAGTCAAAAGACTGCATACAGGCAGAACCAGGGCGGGGTGGGGGCAGGGAGGATGTTACTATAAATGAGATGGTCAGGAGCTAGGACAATTTTAGTTGTTATAGACATTAAAGAAATGGAAATTTCTAAAAAGTAACAACAAATAATATATAATTAACTGGAAAGAGTATTTTCCAGTTAAGAACATTCCAATCAATAGACTAATTCTTCTTTAGACAACTGTGTTTGTTCAAATTGCCATAACAAGAAGAAAATTGAGAGAAGCCAGTGTGCCCAGGTGGCCATGAAGGCCAGTGGGATCCTGGCCTGTACCAGTAACAGTGTGGCCAGCAGGACCAGAGCAGTGATCATCTCCATGTGCTCAGCACTGGTGAAGACACACATCCTGTGTTCAGTTTTGGGCCCCTCATGACAAGACAGACATTGAGATGCTGGAGTGTGTTCAGAGAAGGGCAATGGAGCTGGGAAAGGGCTTGGAGCATAAGTTTTATGAGGAGTGGCTGAGGGAGCTGAGTTGGTTTAGCCTGAAAAAAAAGAGGCTCAGCGGAGACCTCATCACTCTCTACAACTACCTGAAAGGATGTTATAGCCAGATGGGGGTCAGTCTTTCTCCCAGGAAATAAGGAACAGGACCAGATAAAATGGTCTCTAGTTGTGCCAGGGGAGGTTTAATCTGGATATTAGGAAAAAATTCTTCACTGAAAAAGGGTGGTCAGGCATTGAAAGGGACTTCCCAGGGAAGACATGGAGTCACCATCCCTGGAAATTTTAAAAAACTTGTCAATGTGTCACTTAGGGGTATGGTTTAGTGGTGAACATGGTGGTGCTGGGTTAACAGTTGAACTCAGTGATCTTAGAGGTCTATTCCAATCTGAATTATTCTATTATTTCATGTTCAGAAATTATTGTCCATCCACTTAATTTTTCCATTTAGTTAAATCCCACCCATAAACTCTGTTTCCAGAGGCCTAACAGTTTAATATGACCACCACAATTCTTCATCCTCCAAACTTTTCTGACACAACTAGCAGATTGTTATTTCTTCACAAGCTTCTCAACTTCTCTGTGGTTTAACTTCTTTTGTGCTACATTTTTAAGTCTCATTTTGGCCTAAATCTAAGTCTTTGCCCATATTTTCCTCTTTACCACAATTTATTGCTACCTCCACCAAAGTCTTGATAGGAGGCATCATGAGAGTTAACAGTTTGGAAGAAACTATTCAGTCACCTAAGAGCCTGCCTATCTTTCTGCCAGTGCTTTGTAGGTTTATATTTTAATTGGTCAGCTTTTCACAGCTATTCAGAAAAATGTAATATTTACCTTTGTATCTTTCATCTTCTTTTGTGATTATTGATGATTAAAACATCAGTATATTTTACCAAACATAGTTTTATGTCTTCAATTTCTTACCACAGCCTTTTATAAACTCATTGTTGTCTGTCTTTCATTTCTAATACCAGAAATTAACTACATTAATGACAGAGAAAAACTATGTTTGAAAGTTGGTTTAACATTTCTTTTAGTTTTTATCTATATCTGAAAGTGAATAATTAACCCCAAATTGTCAAAAATGAACAAATGCAATTGTTTCAACATTGTTTAGGGAGAGGAGATTGAGACAAAAAACAATGTAAATGATCTGGTATACATTGTATTCTTAGTTTGAAATACAATCCATGAGTTAGAATGAAATTTTATCACATTTTTATTGTATTAATGTTGACGATATTAATTCCCAAAATAATAAAATTATCTGTTTAATAAAAACATATGTTTGTGATAAAGTATGTTTATTTAAAGGCTCTTCTAATAGTGGAAGTTCTTTGACTTTTGGATCGACATCTGTATATATATATGTGTATATATAATGTATGCAGTCTAAATAGTGAGTTTATGAAGGCAAAACCTGGCCAAACTAATTTGAATTCTGTTTTTCAAAATGTCATCTGTTGTAGAAGTATGCAATTAAGGAACTACATTAAATTTCAGACATTAGTGTCATGCTATCTGTTACTAATTCAACTTTTATGGGCACTATTGGAAAGTTTTACCTGAGTACTGCTTCTTACAGTGCCTTTAACCAATCTGAAATAAAGAACTGTGTTAAAGGAAATAGCTCTTTTTAGTAACTGTCTTATAGCTATTTATATAGATTTTAGACCAATATGGATTTGATTTAATCATATGGAGATTATATTTGTACAAAAGGTGACCAGCAGTGAATCAGTACACATATATCAGAAGCTATTTTTTATTTCCCTTTTATTTTGGGTTTGGTTCCTTTATCTATTGAAATATGAATGTCTCACAGTGCATGTAATACTTTATCCTATTCTTAAGGTAAGGTCACTTTTGTTCAATAATAAAACTCCACAACTGTCCTTTTAAACCTATTGTAATAAGCATCTCCATGTACTCGTAAAGGACTTAAAGTGCACTTTTTTGAAAGAACAGTTTTCAGGCACTATAAATGTAAAACTATTCTAGTGAAATAAAAGAGATGAAATATTTGATAGACAAAGTTTGCAATTTCTATAGCAGAGTAACAGACCTCTATGGAATGTATCAATACCAGAGGAGAAATTTCAATGACCAAATAAATAAAAGTGTAGAATATTTGAAAGTTGAGGTCCACGCATTGTTGCAAGAAGTATTTATAGTCACTTCTAAAATAAGAAGAACGCAAGAAACCTCTCTAATCAAAGAGGCTTTATGTCTGAATGTATAGCCTATAAAGTGATTAACATTTTCTTCTCTGTCTTTTCAGCTTATACAATCAGCTGTTATCCTCTCATGGCAATTCTGTCTGATCATGTCTGAGGGTAAGGCAGAGCAATTAGGCCTTTTTTTTTTTAATTTACTCAGAATATTAGTTCTACTTCAGTCTAGGTGGATTGAAATACTGAAGGGGAGACTACTGTCACAATGTTTGAAAGATACCAATGTCCCATGGCCCAGGAGGTTTACAGGGACTCTGTCTTTGCTACTGCAGTGTTCCTCAGACTGTTTATGCATCCCTGACAGCAGCCTTCAGCACCATTTCAGAATTGCATATGCACTGTCAGAAAATAACTTGGTATTTGCCCAGATGCTCACACCTTGCAGGATCACCTCAAGCTTTGTTGATGTTGAATGATAGAAGAATTATGGCTTGGATGATCAGTGCTCTGCTGCTGTGTGATTGTTTGATCACCATGATTTTTATTATAACATTTGCCTCTGAGCAGGGGAGGATCAGTGGTGAGCTTTTGTTGAAATGCTTAGTTTGAGACACAGTTCTGGCTGAAATACTGTTCAGTTTAGTTTGCTTGGAGAGTTTGGAGCAGTACCTTCAATGAGAAGGTACTGAAAGAAGAAGGGCTCTTGCATGAAGTTATATAAGAACATAGCTTTTTAGGCAACACAGCTGGCAAATAGTCTTCAAGCTGTGTGCAAAAGTGAAAAGGTCATAAATAGAGGATTTAAAGACAGCCACACTAACTGATTATCCAGAACGTTTTCTCCTCTGAAGAGAACTCTGCTGGTCTTTTCAACTTTTTCTGCTGCTGCACATTTTGGCCAAGTAGAAATTAAATAAATAAATTAAATAAATAAATCATTAATAACTAACTAAATAAATAAATAAAAATTGAACCTGTAAACACAGTTTGAATTTATTTAGTAGGGAGAAACTTTTAGTCATTTATTCAGTAGTTCATCAGAGGGAGGTTTGAGACCAGCAGAGGTTAATGAAATTGGAACAGCTCCAACCTCTGCAATCCTAGATTGCTGTAAACTATTGTTTTGTCATATTTTAAAGGAGGACAGGCAGACAGGTGAATTCTGTAAGGTCTTATATATCCTGAATGTAACAGCCATTTTAAAGTTCTTATGAATTACTAGAAGGTGGCAGCTAAAGAGAGACCCATATAAGGCAGGAGTTCGTTTTCATTTAGCTTTTTGTTTGTTTGTTCGTTATTTGTTTGTTTTAAAGCTGTCCTTAAAATTGTAATATGTTAGAAAGAGGGCTTTCTCTTGAAGACCAGTGAAACACTGAAAGAAACACTGAAGACACAGTGAAAACACCAGTGGCTGGAATTATATGAGGTGTGTTGACCTTAGCCTGTCTGTTGTCAGGAATGTTTGCAAATTAACTGAGACAAAATATTAGGTTCATTATTGTTCTGTTTTGTTAGTTTTGATCCCACCCTCATGACTCAAAGACAACTGTAGAGCTGAAGTATAACTACAGAAAATAATCTCTGAAAGAATATCAGAGAATGGTTTTATTTATACTACTAAAATGTAATGGTTGACATATAACTCTTAAATATTTCATTTGAATTTAAATATGTGACAAGAACTATTATCTAGTAATATGTAACAGGAAAGTTTGTATAAATCACACCATCAGTTTTTCTCATTAGATTCATAATACTTCATGTCTTCAAGTATGTAACTATCAGGTATTCAAACTGCAAATATTCTCTCTCCTTATTTGCATCCTATGTTATTTATTGAGCATTCTTTCTGTTCATGTGATACCACGAGTCACTGTTTGTGAGGAGGACAATAATGTTGATGACCATCCTTTAAACATGACAGTCTGGCCGATCTCCTACCTGCCTTATCATGTGCTTATCCAGTCCATATCTCATCAATCTGACCTTGCTAAACAACTTTGATTTCTCTTATCAATGTAACGACTGGTAAGTTCAGTACAGAAGACTATCAAGATTGTCAAGAGTGTATGAAATATAAGTGGCCGAGAGAAATAATTTTCTTCAGCCTCAAAAAGCAAAAGAAAATCTTCAACTCTCTGATGAGAGGATGTAGAGAAGGATTCTTCTATGTGGTGCTCAGTGCTGGGAGGAGAGACAATGAACACAAGTTGCAAGCTTGGAAATACCAATTGGATATACAGAAAAATGTTTTCGTTGTGAGTATAGTCTGTCACTGACATAGGTTTCACAAGAACCTCTACCCTCACTGTTATTCAGGAGAAGAATCTGAGTAACCTGCTTGAGACAGAGCTGCTTTGAACAGGTGTTGGACTAAATGACTTTTGGAGGACCCTTTTAACCTACATAGTGCCATGATTCTCTGAAGTCTGAAGACTCATAGAATTGAGATGGTCAAAATTAAAATCAAGTTTGTTTTCAGAACCTTGCACATAAGAGTAAGAGTTTTTCATGACCCTGAAAAGACTTATAAACACACTTTTGCTTTACAGAATTCGAACAATATCATTGACTACTTTTCAGTCTTAATTTACTGTGCTCTCCATGAAGTATAAATCTTTACAGTTATCTTACTCCCTTACCTTATAATGCAAATATCTGGTTATTCTTGAAGAATATATATAATCACTTTGGACTGCTCTTGTTTTAAATTTGAGTGGTAAATTGCAAATAATATGAGATAAATCATGAAGCGGTGTGTCTTTTGGAGCTTGCAGTTCAGTATATCTGGAGTCTTTCATTCTGCTCTTTGAAGAATAAACAGACTATTTTATCATTCAGGGTATGGGAGAGAAAGTGAATAAATGGGTACAAATTCAACTTCACTGTTTTGCCTTCTGATATGTTTCAGAAAAGAATGCTTTCATTATATAGAGGAAATATTTTGAACTTTCATTTTCTAGCTAAGCTGCCATTAGATGGAAAGCTAGTATAAGATAGGAACCTCCACAATGCAAAAAAAAGGCAGCACACTGGTTTTCATTGAAACTTTGCAAGTCCTTCTAAAGTCTGGTATAAATTATTTCCTGACTCGTTAAGAAATTTTACCTAATGCTTTCCTCCAGCCCTTCCATTTTCCAAATTTCGCTGTTTGAAATCCAGTGCTGAATTCACAGATTTCAAATAAGATTAGAAGACTACCATTTTCTTCAGAACTGGAAATGGAGAGCTTAATCAAAGTGTGTTTATTCTAAATATTTCCCTGGCTGATCACTTAGTCCTCAAGAATTTCATCATAACAAAATTAAATTTATTGATTTATATGTTACCATTTTATCCCTGCAGTTTCATTTGAAACTGCATAGTCATAGATATTGTTCAATTGTGAAAACTGCTTATCATCTATCTAATCTATCTATCTATCTATCTATCTATCTATCTATCTATCTATCTATCTATCTATCTATCTATCTATCTATCTATCTATCTATCTATCTATCTATCTATCTATCTATCTATCTATCTATCTATCTATCTATCTATCTATCTATCTATCTATCTATCTATCTATCTATCTATCTATCTATCTATCTATCTATCTATCTATCTATCTATCTATCTATCTATCTATCTATCTATCTATCTATCTATCTATCTATCTATCTATCTATCTATCTATCTATCTATCTATCTATCTATCTATCTATCTATCTATCTATCTATCTATCTATCTATCTATCTATCTATCTATCTATCTATCTATCTATCTATCTATCTATCTATCTATCTATCTATCTATCTATCTATCTATCTATCTATCTATCTATCTATCTATCTATCTATCTATCTATCTATCTATCTATCTATCTATCTATCTATCTATCTATCTATCTATCTATCTATCTATCTATCTATCTATCTATCTATCTATCTATCTATCTATCTATCTATCTATCTATCTATCTATCTATCTATCTATCTATCTATCTATCTATCTATCTATCTATCTATCTATCTATCTATCTATCTATCTATCTATCTATCTATCTATCTATCTATCTATCTATCTATCTATCTAATATAGCTAGAACTACAGAACAATTTTCTTTGGGATTTAGGGATACAGGTTTGGGAGCTTTGATATTTTCTATATGTTTAACCAAGCCTAGCTTTTTGACAAGTAAAACAAAACAAAATGAAACAAAAAAACCCAAAAAAACAAAAACCCAAACAAACAGAAACCCACCAAAAAAAACCCAAACCAAACCCACAAACAACAAAAACCCAAACAAAACAAAACAAAAAAAAAAAAAAACAAAACCAAATCCCAAAAGTAACTAAACAAAAAACCCCAAGCAAATTACCAAAAAAACCCAAAACCAAAATCCCCAGACACGGAAGAATATTCCACTTTCAAAATTTATGTTAGCATGTAGCATAGTCATTATTTTATTCCCTGAAGATTTTGAACTCAAATCTGGAATTTTTACAATAAAGACATGCAAATATTTTATATATGGGCACTTTTTTGTTTTTGTTTGCTTGTTTGTTTGTTTGTTTCAGGATGGTAATTAATTTCCATTGAACAATTGTCCCCTGCATCTGTGCATTCTTTTATTGCTAGCTGAAACTTCCAGAGTTATTTCCTCACTCATGAGTATATTTAAACTATGGTCTATTCATCCTTCTTTCTTCAAGATCTGAACATTCTGTCTTCCACCTTCAGTCATGACATATTTTTATGTTTATAGAACACACTCATGGGGGTGCAGATGCTGTTTTTAATTCTTCCTACCTTTGCTGAGCCAAGCAACAGCCCCTGTGCTATGTTCACGCAACACCTTCGGAAACAGACAAAAGCGTGTTTTTTCAGTTGCTGATTTAGTATCAAGTGAGCTGCTGAACCAGATGACTGGCTGCATATAGATGTATGGTAAAATAATGATGGCTTTAGAAGCTGTTAAAATGTGATAGTGATAATAATAACATGACTGTACTTGTCAGTGGGTTTACAGTGCTGTACAGATACTATGCAATATGGAGCATTCTCTCCCCTTAGTAACAGAACCTGAAAATATGGTCTGCAGGACCAGTCAATACAGTGATATATAGTCTCTAGCTGTTAACACTCACAGAAAATGTTGTTATACAGGAAAACCATGGGAAGGGCAAGTTCCTTCCACAACTAATAGTGCAACATGTTAGATGTTTGAGATCTAGTTCTGGTAATCAGATTAAACTATGCTTCCTATGAGACAATTAAATTTGCCTACATCTATAGCTAAAATAGGTTTCTTTCTAGGATAAAAATATAAATTAATAATTCTATTGACAGAATTTAAAATATGTTTTATCGCTGGACTTAGCATCTAAAACCTAAAGCCCGTGAGTATTCACACAAGCTTGAGGTCCTTCATATGCCTAAGAACCTAGTTAATTTATGGCCCTAAGCTTGTTGCTGGATCATGGCTCAAATAACTTAATCAACTATTCTTAAAATTAACTATTCTAAAAATACTTATAATTGAAAAACTAAAAAATAAAATCAAAGCACTAACACTTTTTGTAGAAGTCAGAAAAAAAACCCCATCATTTTATCCACCATCATCAACTTCCAAGTCTCCTTCCAATTTTTCTTTAATTCTCCCAGCCACTCTCTCACAGCTGCCCTTAACCCTTCCAGCCTTTGAAGCTGCCACTGAGTTTTCCAGATCCCTCAGGGACCCCTCTCATCTTCCTTTACCCTCACAGCTCCTCAAACTCCTTGTTCTTTACTGCCCCAATATTTTCCCTCTGCCAAACAAATCTCAGCTCTTTCTTCCTCTCTTTCAGAATCAGCTCTGTCACCTCTCAAAACCTAAATTTAGCCCATGTTTCTTATGAGCACTGAAGTGATGAACAGAAAAGAAGAAAGAGACATAGAAGAATAAAAGGAAAAGTATGTATATTTCAAACAGATACTAAATAAAATATTATATAGTACTCTTAAACTTTTTTGTTTATGGGGCTATATTATGTCATTGTATAATGATGAATAAGTAAACAACTCAGGCTTTTCCAGGGATTCATCTCATCTATTAAAATAAGACCTTCTTAATGCACAGACATGTACTATTACTTTTCTGTTTTTCCTGACAGTCCAGACTGTAACAGTCTTTTTAGTAGCAGTGTCTTATCAACAGCATTTGTGCAATCCTATACATTTTTTTACTTTTTTATATTGCAAAGTTGCCTGATTTATGAAGAATTGATGTTCTGTCTGGGGCTGCATCAAGTTTGGTAGCACTAATATGGCTCTTGAGGTTGTAGACTAGCTTGGCTTTGCCTTAGTATAATTAATTTGAAAGAGATTAAGATTCAGGTTAATTCTTGTATAGTTTACAAGAATTGTCTGACAAATAATTTAAAATACAAGATTTAGACAACCCGGGGCAGGTGGGAGTTGTGTCTCTTTTTTTTCGTTTTTTTTCTCTTATAACATACAATCTACTTTGAGATGTCATTGAATAAGTAATTAATTTTGATTCATTGTTTGTCTAAGACAATCACTCCTTTTAACTGTTTCTTGTTTAGACATTCTTAAGTACTTTCAGTTACTGAAAAAAGTCTGGATTTTTTACTCCCTAGTATAAGCTAAGTAACTATATTTAGGCAGTAAAACATTTAAAGAAAATGTGTTAATATTTGATGTACAAAATTATGAAGAAAATGTGAAGAATTTCTTCTCTAAGTAACTTAAATGTAGAAATGTATGAAAAATGAGAAGACAAAATCTCTATTTAACTGGAGTAGAAACTGACATTTCTTCACTGGAAAAGAGCCTGCCAAGTGAAAACGAGCCATCAAATCTTGTGACAGTTACAGTTGCAATTTTACAAATTCTGGGAAATGTGATCTATCCTTTTTAGAGACATTAATCCTGTTATCAGTCTGGAGGGAAAGAGTCTACTTCTTATGACTGTTTCAATATTACTTTCCACCCCTGCTTTTCTAAGTGCCTTAAGTTAGAAGAGGCATTCTGTCTGGTATTATGGAATAGCATCCACACCTTCATAACAGACCATCTGCATGTGTTCTCCTATAGCTTTAGTTCTAGACACAGGCAGTATTTTTAATACATGTGTTCAAGCAATATATATATATACATCAAGTATTAAAGTATTAAAGAGATATTTTCTAGAAGTATTCCCCTCTTTCCTGAAGGCTTTAAATTGGATGATAAACAAAAGACATTGTAATTAGCAGCTCAACAGAGAAAAATACATATTATTTCCTGACAACCATTGCATATAGAATAATTAAAATATGAAATGAGAAAATTTGGGAATGGAAATTTTGTGTTGGTATAATATTTATATACCTTGTTTTACCACACAACTCTTCATATATCAGGTCTAACTGTGAAACAGAAAAGCAAGTAAGAAAATGACTGACAAAAAATACAGAAAAACACTGTAAGAAAAAAACAAAGAATCAAACCCCAGATCTTTAGGTTTTGTGTTTTAACTCCAGCTGGCAATTAAGTGCCAGCCAGGCACTCACTCATTCCCTCGTTGGGATTGGGGAGGGAATCAGGAGGGTAAAAGTGAGAAAACTCATAGACTGCGATAAAGATAGTTTAATAGGTAGAGTAAAAACTATGCACACAGGCAAAGAAAACAAGGAATTCATTCACTTCCCATGGGCAGGAAGTTGTTCAGCCATCCGCAGGAAAGCAGGGCTCCATTGTGAGTAAAAGTGGCTTGGGAAGACAAGCACCACCACTCTGAACATACTCCCTTTCCACCTTCTCCCAGCTTCATTTGCTGACCATCCATATGGTATGGGATTTCCCTTTGGACAGCTGGTGTCAGTTGTCCTGGCTGTGTCCCCTGCCGACTCCTTGTGTATCTCTGGCTTCCTTGATGGTGAGGATCTTCTAGAAATTATCTTGACTCTGTGCAAGAACTGCTCACAGTAACTAAAATATCCCTATGTTATCAGCACTGCTACCAGCACAGATTCAAAACACCATACCAGCTACTGAGAAGAAAATTAACTCTGTTTTTATTACAGATGGGAGTGTGTTCAGTGTACACCAAATTAGATCTTACATTTTAATTTCCTCAGAAAAGAACCTAGTTTGTACACACTGAAACTACTTTTCAAAATAAACCATCAAATGATAAGTGAAGATCATGTGGCTGTTTGCACCAAAATTGTGCTGCTTATCTGAGCTAGTTTTTCACAGATTTTTTATCCAAAGTTTGTGAAGAGCAGAAGCACAGAGTGGCATGTGTCCTCACCAATTTCTTTTAAGAAAACATAGTGGGATGCTTCAGACTAGTTCTCAGTGATCTCAGATTTATTTTGGATTTTCTTCTTTCCTGTGGTTGGTTTTGTTTTTTTTTTTTGGTTGGTTGGTTGGTTTTGTTTTGTGGGGTTTTTAAATTTTTTTATTTTCAGAATAAAAACAAAAAAGAAAAAAAAAAGCCTGAGAGAAGAATTAAAACCACAACTCTATAATGCACTAGTGGATCTAATAGTAGGGACTGACTTAACAACTTATTTGATATCTTTATTTGTAATCATTCTTGTAATATGGCTTCTAGTAATTTAAGTCCTTCTTCTGTTTTTGATTTTGAAACGTTTTCCTAGAAGTAGACACCTGGGATCTGTCAAACTTTTTTGCATAACTAGAAGTAATGTATTATGATCTTGCACCAAATATAAATCAGAGCATTTCATCTTGCAAACATTCATGTCAGACGTGTTCTGCATTCTACCAGTCCATGTTTTTTTCTGAGTTTCATAATAACCTTATTTTATTCTTTCAACCTTTATGTTTTGGTTTTGTTGATATTTTTTTCCCCCTCAGTGGCCAATTTCTTCCTAGAGATATCGCCATTATTTTCTTTAGATTCAGTAAGATTTATCTGAAACAATGATAATGTTCTCTGGGTGAAATGTGCTAATTTTTTTTTTTTTTCAGGTCCAGTGTAGTTTTTTTCCATGAAGAAATAAAAAAATTGTACTGTAGCAATTCGACCTGGACACATTTTATATATCATTTCAGCAGGATGGGTTTAATCCACTGATATTATTTTTTTAAAGAATGAGACATTATTTTTTTTTAAGAGGAATAGACTACAGAGGCAGTGAAAACAGTACTTTAACTTCTGGAATATCAAACTGATGCAGCAGTTTAGCGCAAACACACAATAAGGCATGCTACTTTATTTTAGGGATATATAGATATATTTTATTATGATGCCAATAAAGACTTGAGAATACATAATCTATCATAAACTCATCATACCTTTTCTTATTGTTCAAGTCCTAGTTTGATTAAAACATAAAGAATATTAAGCAATCACATATAATGCAGCAAGATTAAAAGTTATAAATCACATCTGATTTATTTTTTGAAAATCCAGCTCATTAATTAATATGAGAAAGGGAAAGCAAATTAGAAGCTTTAAAACAGGAATCATTATGCTATGTATTATGTCTAATTATTCTCAAACTATAAAGAAGAAAATTTTTAAAAGTGCCTTTGCATAGTGAATAGATTGTACAGTGTCACTGTTGTTCAGTTCTAAGTCAGACAAACTCAAATGACAATTAAGCCAAAATTCAGAGTGACTAAGTATTAAAAGAGGGAGACAAAGATGCATTCAACTCAAAGGTTAGAAGCAATGAAAATACAAAGTCAGCATTAGTCTTATTTAACTGCTTTTTGAATCTTATGGATTACTTTTTATTTTAGATTCACTCTAAGTGTTTCTGGCATGATGGTTCATGAGTGGTTTGCTAACATTAAATTTAAAATGCTAAAATTTCATATAAAATCTTCATTTCAACTTTTGAGTGTTCATACTTAGCAGGAACTCTCAGTCATTGAAAACAGTGGATAACCTATCTACTCACGCAATTCAGCTCATGTATGGCAAGTGAAACTAAACTGTAACATCTGATCATAATTTTATTTCATTTTGTTTATTTATTTTATTTTATTCATTATTTTGTAATCTATGATGAATGAATTGGAGAAGGATTACTACAGAATCACAGAATCATTGAGGTTGGAAAAGACCTCTAAGATCACTGAGTCATTTATACTGAAAAAATTATATGTTACTGAAAATCACATATATGTTTAGCTTTATGAAATATTAACACAGGGTTTTGTTTCAGGAAGTAAGATTATTTAAATCATCCTTGGCAGGACTAATGTCAATTATTCAGGAACCAGTAGGACAGTAAAGCCACACTGCATTTTTATTGTTTTCAAAATGTGGCAAATCCTCCTCACAGTCATGTAGCATTTACCATTCCCGACATTCTTCCTCATTGCTCAGCCCAGAAAAGCCATATTCTTGGATTCATGCTGTTGTCTTTAAAGGCCTAGAGTATGCTAACACTAATAGTTTGATAAGTGCTACTAAATCTGTCTTTTTAATGATTTGTATTGAAATCAATCTTGACTAGATTCAATGGAAATGAGGTTGCAGATGATGTGCTCAGGCCTTGCAAAAGAAGACTGTATCTTTGAAATAATTTTTTTTCACTGTTTTGTTAATTTCTTTCATATGATGAATGCTATTATCTCCAAAAAAGAGGAAGTATCTGACATTTCTTCCTATAAGTCTCTGCATATGATATGAAATAAATATAAATTTTATACCAACACAAAATTTCCATTCCCACATTTTCTCATTTCATATTTTAATTACAACACAATGGTTGTCAGGAAATAATATGTATTTTTCTCTGTTGAGCTGTTAATTACAATGTCTTTTGTTTATCATCCAATTTAAAGCCTTCAGGAAAGAGGGGAATACTTTCCTGCGTATAGAATAATTAAAATATGAAATGAGAAAATGTGGTAATGGAAATTTTGTGTTGGTATAATATTTATATACCTTGTTTTACCACACAACTCTTCATATATCAGGTCTAACTGTGAAACAGAAAAGCAAGCAAGAAAATGACTGACAAAAAATACAGAAAAACACTGTAAGAAAAAAACAAAGAATCAAACCCCAGATCTTTAGGTTTTGTGTTTTAACTCCAGCTGGCAATTAAGTGCCAGCCAGGCACTCACTCATTCAAAGAGGATACAAAATATCTCTTTAATACTTGATGTATATATATATTGTTTGAACACATGTATTAAAAACTGGCTGAATGACCAGGTCCAGATGGTGATATGAGACTTTAAGAAGACTAGTCAGAGGCCTAGTCCAGCTGGAAAAACTGGTGATTTATTCCAGGAGCCTATACGGGGTATAGACTTTGTAATACCTTGGTTAACAACTTATATGATGGGGCAGACTGTATTCTCAGCAAGCTTGCAGAGACAGAGTACTGGGGTAAGTGGCTGGAATTCCAGAGGGACCTTGACAGGCTGGAGAAATGGATTGATAGGATCCACATGAAGCTCAAAAAGGAGAAATGCAAGAAGAAAACAACCCCAGACACCAACACATGCTACCGCCACTCAGTTGGGAAGAAGTTTGGCAGAAAATGCCTGGGATTCCTGGTGGATATCAGCTTGGACATGAGCTAACAATGGGCCCTTGCTGCACAGAAAATCAATGGCACCCCAGGCTGCACTAGGAAAAGCTCTGCCAGCAAGTAGAGAGAAGTGATTCATCTCTTCTGTTCAGCCCTGGTGTGGCCATAACTGGAGCCAGTTCTGGGCTCCCCAGTACGGGAGAGACATAGACATGCTGCAGAGGGTCATACAATGGTCCATGAAGATCCAGAGCCACAAAAAAAAAAAAAGCCACAGGGTCACAAAATATTTCAAGTTGGAAGGGAATCACAATGATCACCAAGTCCAACTCTTAAGTGAACGGCTGTACAGGGATCGAACCCATGACCTTCCAACTTCATGTCCCATTTATGTTTTTCTAGAAACTCATATGTGAATACAACAGCTATAAACTATTTTTTTTTTCTACACTGTAAAAATTTTCTTTTACATCTGATAAAGACTTATGGCAAAACTGGAAGACTTCAAGCCATATTGCAAATTCTGACATGTCTAAAAATTAGGATTTAGGATTGAAATGAGTTCCCCATTAAAAATTTGTAAATGGCAACTTTATTTGTGAGCTCCATTTTTATAACCTTATACAGCCCTCCTGAAATTTCCACAGCATTTCACAGAATCATGATAGCCAGTACATATAACTTCTTTTGCAACTTTAAAGTTTAATTTTGGGAAAATGCAATATGCTTAATGGACTATAGCTTTGGAATGTACATGAATACGTAGAGCATTACTTATGACAGAGGAACACAGGAAAAGCATTCATCTTCTGTTTATGAGCTAGGTTAGCATGAAAAATTACTCATTTTATCTCATTTTGGTTTTCTAAAATCTGTCTGTTTTCAACATTTTTTCTACCTCCTTCTGCTGGGTAGAAATATTCAAATACTCACAAAAACTATTATTTTGGAAGTCAACAGAACACAGTGAATGCAGAAAGTCACTTTGTCACTTTAGAAATTTCCTGGTTTAGCCTATGTCTTTGCTAGAGATTGGGTCTATGTTTGAAATAGAATGGGATATTTGTCCCTAAGAAGTTCCACCTCCTTTTTGTGTATTAAACTTTTGATGTCAAAGTCTTTATAAACTACTTTCATTATCCAGTCGGTACATTTGATAAACATCAAGCCAGTAGTCTTTGGAGATTTCTAATCATTATTACACTCCTATTAGTCATGTCATGTTATCCATAATGCCTACAGAGCAGAAAAGACTTTGATTTAATGTTTTATTCAAAGGACAAATCCTTCAGTGGTATAACAGTCCCTAATGCAGGGCAGATACTAGTTGATGTAAAATGGCAAGTTTATTGCAGCCTGGGATATAGATTTACTTTGACCCTTTCAACCCGGAGGTGAAAGAGTTTTCCATTGATGACCAGTTAGAAAACTATTAGTACTAATAGTATTTTTGACATCCTTTCTTACTCTGATTAATGATTATATATACATGTAACTGCTTTGCCATTTACATTCTGTTGACTTTCTGAAAATATATTACTCTCTTTTGTTCTCTCACCAAGATTTATATAAATAAACACAGTGCTTATTGTTTCCCTAATATTTTCACAAAATCATATCAGGGTTACCCTATTTTATTACATTTGTTCTTTAGATGTGTGAAGAGTACAGGCCACAGAAACAGCAGATACAGAACTCACTAATTTAAGGAGAGAAATGAATGGGCCTTAAACATAGTTGTCATAAATATGGCTACAACAGTGAGATTTCTACACCCTGAGACATTGGTATTCACTTTAATGGGAGCAGTATAGGCTCTTAGAAGAATTTACCAATGTTCTCCAAACTGCTCTGTTCTTTTCAGTGAGATTATTCAGCAAAGTCCTGTTGCTGTTAATGATGTTTTAAGCCTTTTTATTGGAAAGTCTCAGATCTGACTGTTGAAGATCTGACTTTGGGAAGACAATTATGACTCCTGCTTTGGTGAAATTATTTATGTTCTTAAAGAGTAACAAACAATTTTCACATTAGATTCACAGTTCCTGATACCTTGAAAGCTTCTCATGCCAGAATTGTATCAAATGGAGATCAGGAAATTTACAAAAGGTCAAAGTACAATTTTATTACAGGAGTGGTGGGATGTCCTATTCATTTGAGTAGCAGAAGCACTAGTGTGATTACTAATTTGGTCCATCCTATGTGCAACACAGCAACAAGTAAGAACCAGCACTTGGAATTCCAGTTTAAACAGTGAGACACTATCCAACATCCACTAAGTTCTTAGGCACAGAAAAAATTACCTTAAATAAACAAAAATTTCCAGAGTGAACAACCACTACTGTCATGATAGTGCACATAAGTAGTTCATAATATGCCTACAATTGTATTAATTTTTTAAAGGAACTGAATCTAAATAAGCATATTTTAGTGCAGCTAACATACTTAGATGAGAACTCTAACATCTCTGTTAACCTTGACTTACCAATTTTTATCACGAGTTCTATATCTACCATCTCTCCATCATCCAGTTCTGACATGCTCCTGCATCAACCCTACCCACGGCTTCCTTGCTATTAATTCAGACACCAGAGGCAGCATGAAATGATAAACTACAAGCTGCTATTACAAACCGCTACATATCTCACAGATCAGAAAAGCCAGTAAACACCTGGGGGAAAAAAAACAACAAAAACAACATAAAAAAGGCTGTGATATACAGCCAGACCATTAAAGATTTGCTTGATATACCCAGTTCATCTGACTAAAAGAAAACTGCACCACCAAACTGTTTTCCAGACTGTATCTTTGAATGACCTCAGAAAGAAATATATGGAAACAGCGCAAAAATCAAAAAGTGTCACTGACAGTACGGCCCTAGTAATAATATACCACCATAACAGAAAACAAAGGCTAAGAGTTATTAAAGAAATGCTATTCATATCTTGAAATACATTTTCAGGTCTCCTCTACTACTTTTCAACTGGCACACCCCCCAGATTAAAATGTAGTCCCTTCAAGGACACCCGAATAGATGAAGTTACCAAGATCTCACAATCCAGATTCTTGAGTGACATCTTCAAAGCTCCTTTCCAATTGCAAAAATCTATTGAATACCCTCCAAGATGGATCCAGGATATAAGTACTTCTCCATGTTGTATTTGTCCCACCCCAATCCTGCAATGTTGGTTTATGAGACAGAAGGTTCACTCCAGGAGAGCACTTATTGCATTTCAACTGCTAAAGGGTGCTCAGTCCAATTCAGCAGATTAAACCCACTCCAAATTTAACTGTTATGAAAGGCACATAGTGTAGTCATCTGATTCTTGATGAGAACTGTTTGTCTCTACTAACCCACCTTTGTTGGGCCATACAACTTGCTATAGTAAACAGAGTGGCAGTCTTCAAACAGACTCCACAAGACCTTAACAGGTACAACTTGTCAACCAATTTGTCCCACTTAAAGGTTTTGGCCCATTATTTTTGGCATCCTTGCTAACACAAAAGACACTTGATCTGAGTTTACAAGAAGGAGTCAGAATCAATCAAATGTATACAACTGCAGGGAGCTTCAGCCATTCAGATTATGTGGTTCTTATGCTATCTATCAGGACAAAATATTTTGATTTTCAAGATGGACACATCTACTGATGTGCGCTAGAATGTTTTGTTTTTTTATGGGACACATTATGTTGTTTGTACCCATCTCTACAATATTTAAAATGGATTATATATAAGATTCATACCAGAATGAGATGCTTGATCAATGTAGAGAATATTGTGACTAATGCAATTCGGATGTTCTCAGGTATCCACTTCTGTTTGAATGGCCTAAAATCAAATCTGAAGAAGTGAATGAACGGCTGTTTTTTTTAATGTTTTTTTTAATGTAAAACCAACTTGCAGATTAGTCTCCACATGCACAATGTCAGACCAATTATAGGGGTATAAAGACATATTGATGCTATATCGGTGAAGAATTTGTTGCACTTGTCAAATAATGGGGGAAAATTAGAATTATTTTTTCTAATTTGTGTTTTGTATTGTACTTAAAAGGTCTCTGAAATAACTTAAAATTATTGGGAATCATCAGAAAATGCAACTTTTCAGAAGATAACACCTACCTGACTTTACAAAAAGTAACATATTTTGTTCTGAGACTTCAAATCAGACCACAAATCTTCTGCCTGTTTAGTCACAAAATAGCAAGAAAAATTTTTCAGAGGAATAACAACTGAAATCTTTATTTAAATGTGCTCCTTGCCTTTCCCTTTCCCTCTGACTGTTCTACTTGTTTCTGAACTACAGTAGATTTAGTGCTCATTTTAAAGTGATAGTTCATTTGTTCATTGTTTGGCCAATTGTGTATGTTCTCCATAGTGTTGCAGATGTGAACAAGGACACCATCATTTAATTTGGCTGGCTGAATTTATGGCTAAATATATTTACAGCTAAATGTATTATCTGAACACATAAACACAGATACACATATGCAAGGAAAACTCAGAAAGATTAGAAGTAATATTCATTTAATAATTTCCAAAGTTGCAAGTTTAAGTAGCCTTTTCTATTTTCCGACTGAAAAAATCTTGCAAGATTGTATGTCACAAGAACGATATGCAACAAGTAAATGCATTTTTAAACTTCATTTTCGTAAAGAGTTTATAATATGATTAAACAAAATAATAGACAGAAGGAAGTAATCAAAATTATACTACTGTATAGTTTTTAATATTAGGTCATGTAATCTATTCAGTTATTTTTTTCTTAGTTCTACACATAGAAAATGATTGAAAAATAAAATTATCCATAGCAGAGTACAAAATGATGATTGACATACAAAAAAAAAAAACACCAACATTTAAAGGTGTACATACACCTTTACCATTGTTTGTTTTATTAAGCCTGAACTGAATTGAAGGTCTGGAAAAGGAACAAATATTGTAGATTTGAAATTAACAGCCATCAGGAGAAAAACTCTAGAGGTTCATTCACCCTTAAAATCTAACTTAATGATGTCTAAAAAAAATTTTATTGACAGTAAAAAATCCAATAGGGTTCCTATAAAAAGAGCGTCCCCTGAGCAGAGAAGCTATTGGAAATGACAGCAATTAAATCAAGCTTATGAAATATTTAAACTTATTCCAAGGTGAATTTGTTTCAGTGAATATCAGCTCTTAGATCAGATAGTGAAAGAAAGAGAAGATTGAAAGAAATGTGTGCACACAGAATTAATAAATTTGGCATTTTCATAAAAAGGGATGGACTTTATTTAATTAGAATATATGTTAAACATTTTCTCACAATCCTGAAAAACTGGATGTAGAAGAATATGGAATGACAAAACTATTGCAAATAGTGTTACATATAGTGTAGGCAGTGGATTGCCATTGCAGACACATAGTTACCAAGCACAAAATGCAGTACATTTTACTTAGGAAAAAAAAATCACAAACCTTTTTAATTACCTGCAAATGCTCTTGGCGTCTTTTCTTCTTCCCGGGCCTTGCAAAAATGGATGATTTATAGGGAACAATTTTTATGTATTGCTTTTAACAACTCTATTATGCTCTGGAAAAAAGATAGCATGTTTATCCAGGTTAACAGGCCACTCTGGGAGCAGTGATAACAGAAAAATCCACCTGAAGCAAGTAAGGGTTTTGGTATTCTCTATATGTGAAACTGATGTTTTGGAGTCATAAGATGAGCTACTGAACAGCTTGTAAAAAGTGAATATTACAGCTAAAAAAAGGGTGTTTTATGTGCAAGACTTTCACATAGCAAATTAAATGTTTTTATCCCTACCTAATTAAAATTCCATTTTAGCAAAGCAAAGACTGTAACCTAAACTATTGATAACTGTTCTTTCTGATAGAAATTCAAGGTTACTGTGCTTCAATACATTGCAGAGATTTTCTTTATGCCTAAGGGATGTCAAGATGTACACAAACATGAGAACTGAAAATTACTATATTGAATAATTGTCTCCACAAATGAAAAAAAAAAGCCAAAAGCTCAAAAAAAACAAGAAAAAAATGGAAACCTGGAGCTAAGCCACAGCTTTATGCAATTCTATTTCAGAAAGCTTCCAGCTGTGATTACAGCTTCAAGAAATTTATTTCAGCATCAACTTAAGTTATAGTTTAAAGGGATCCTTTTCACCTAAGTGCTCTTTAGAGGCATAACCTCTATAGTAGCATTTTGGGGGTTGATTTACAAGCCAGGAAAGACAGTTTATACCTGCTAAGATCATGTCACTCAAATTTGTCTAGTTTTCTGTTTCTTAACATCCATTTACATGAAAGCCTTTTCTGTGAGTAGGTAGAAATGAATATATAGGACAACAGTACAGTCTATTGCACCCACTGTGATATTCCCTGGATTGTGGTCAGGCAGTCTTCCAGGGAAAAAAAAAATCTCAGCCTCTTATGATTTACCCCATCACCAACAGTGACTACTCTTCATTTGGTTTTACAAGTATATGTTGTCTTCTCACACATTTGTGTGTGAAAACACCAAGGTTACTGGTAAAAGTGTTTAAACGGAGCTTTTGCAAGTAAATTAGAAGCACTTATAAACTTTATTTTTACATTTCCCATAGGAATAGCAGAGAGAGGAAAAACTATTCCTTCCCACTTGGTTAGGTGGAATTTTAAATGCCTCAAATATTTCTTCAGCAATTGCGCCTGTGGGGTTACACACATTTGAGGGCTGAAACAGGCCAGTCAGTATCATCTCTGTGCCTAGCAAAATAATGAAGCAGATCCTTCTGGAAGTTATACATGTGAAAAATGAGGAGGTGGTTGCTGACAACCTCAATGACTTCAATAAGGGGAAGGAGAGACCAGTGGTGTTCCTCAGGGACTGGTAATGGGACCAGTGCAGTTTAACATCTTTGCCAGTGACATGGACAATGAGATCGAGTTTTTTGATAACACCAAGCTGTGTGTCAAGGTTGACACACTGGAGGGAAGGAATGACATCCAGAGGGACCTGGACAGGCTGGAGAGGTGTGTGTGTGTGAACCTCATGATGTTCAACGAGGCCAAGTGAAAGATCCTGCACCTAGGTCAGGGCAATCCCAAGCACAAATACATGCTGGCCAGAGTACGGATTGAAAGCAGCCCTGAGTCATCGAAACATCATGCCCATTTTAGAAAAGGACAATAGGGTGGATCCTGGGAACTACTGACCAGTCAGTTTCACTTCTGTACCTAGTAAGACTGTAGAACAGATCCTCCTGAAAGGTTTGTTGAAACATATGGAAGTCAGGGCAATAGTTCCAGACCGCAACGTATTATCATAAAAGGCAAATCATGCTTGATTAATCTAGTGGCCTTCTACAGTGGAGTAACTGCATCAATGGAGAAGGAAAGAGATACATAAGTCATCTACCTGGACTTCTGCATGGTCTTTCATATGATCCCCCACAACTTTCTTACACCTAAATTAGGGAGATATTGGCTGAAAGGTGGACTGTTAGTTGTATAACAACGTGTCTGGACAACTACATCCAAAGAGTTACAGTCAATGGCCCAATGTCCAAAGTGGAAATTAGGGACTGAATATACCAGTAAGTAAATCTGCTAACTGTAGCCATAAATTATTTTCAGTGCAAATTAGTATTTATTAGTTCAGCAATATTATAACTTTCATTGGTATTTGTCTCTAGTTTTCCTAGAAGAATCAGGTAGTGCCTGTATTGATTAGTGGGACCACAATGAAATAGAACAAGTTTAATCTTTGTATAACTACATTATTTGATTTTATAGCAAAGCACTCTACACATTGTTTAATTGTTAGTACCACAGATATCTGTGTTTATGCTTCCTTTTCTCTTGCTCATCCCAATAACGTCAATAACCCTTTCTACATGGTCTCGTTGCTTTCTACAAGAGTCCTTCTCCCCCTAGTCCAACTTAAATTGAAAAAAATATTTCTATCTGCTAAATTAAGAGATTAAATTGTCTTTACTTGCCATATCTGAACTATGAGTTTCTATAGTCTGCATGACTTATAGACAAATCAAAGCCCCAAAAGCAAAACTGGTCACAGATATGGGTAAGGACATATTTGGCAAAGTTGTATAATTCCAAACTTTCCAGAGAAAGCATTAATCTAAATAAATGTTGCATCTAACAAAGTGTTATAACACAGAGTTTCTCCTTCAACTGCATTTTGTTGTCCATTATGGTAAGTGTAATATTGCCAAGAGTTCTGCTTCTAAAGAAGAGAAAGAAGAAATCACAAATAATATGTGGCATGTGATTAGGTAACTGAACTAATGTTTCGGTATGATAAAGAGAATCCTTTTTCTTACCTGAATATGTTTGTTCATTTACTGCTTGTCTTCCTGTTAGCTCTTTGGGCGATAGGTTTAATTTTTATTAACAAAGGGTGTCCCAGTGCTAATACTGCATTACTTGTAACAGTTGAGGGGTGAGGATGAAGGAAGAAAAGGGAGGAATTGGCTTTCGGGGCTATTTAAGCGGCAACCTGTGGCCTCTATAGCTTAATATGTTACTTCAAACATGAAAGGTTTTTTTTGTTTGTTTGTGGGTTGGGGTTTTTTTTGGCAATAAAAAACTAAATTTGTGGAACAAAATGGAGCATTGTCTCCAGATTAGATTTTAGAAATGAAAGTTTCAAAAGACAGGAAGGCTTGGAAAAAAATTGGCTCTGGTTAGTAACAGCAATAGAAATTGTTGGGCAAAGAACCCCATGTGGATTACGCAGTGAAAGACCATTCCATCTTTGATCCATAAGCAGACTAAATCTTCTCTTTTCTCTTTTTATTTTTTTTTCCCCTGGAATATCATCTAGCTCAAAGAGGAAAAAGGCTATTAAAGTGCTAAATTGCAAAGTCTTGCTATGGTGTGTAGTAATTAATAAATTAGACTTGAAAAAGTGTTGCCAAAAAAATAGAAAAGGCCCAGTGCCCCAGATATTGAAGATCAACTATAGGCAAGACTGAATATTTTATAATAGAAAGAATATGCATTGCTATGACAATAGTAGGTTCTATTTTAAAACTACAAGATCATAGCAATCTATGAATATTCATAATACTATTTTTGCTGCTACTCTGGGAAAATCTTTCCTGGGCTCAAAGTACAGATTAAAATTAACAGTAAAGAAAGGAGGGGGAGGAGCAGGGAAGAGAAAGAGAAGAAAAATTGGCTAAGACAATGTTTTTAAGCACTGTGAGAGAGAATGAAACATCAGGCCTATCTAGGGAAGAATGTAAACAACTTGGAAGTATTCAGTCATTAGGAAGGTTATTAAGGAGAAAGAATTTGAGACACAATTTTAGGATAAATTCACTGACCAAATGAACCAGAACAAGCCTAAAAATAAATCAGAACAGGAGAAAAATGAGAAATAATCTCTCTGCTTCCTATGTATAAATACAAATTTATAAACATATAAATATTTAGTTATGTATGTATCTATGTATATATAAATATATTTTTAAACAATATTTTTAAATCCTAAATGAAAATTGAGATTCTTCTGCACCAGTTTTACTGAGCTCAAATTGGAACTGTTGTTTTATTCCCAAACCCAAACATTTCACTCACCTTCTTGAGTCTAATTCCTTTTCCCTTCTGCCTATCAAAGAGAAGGGTTGTATTCATTGCCTGGAAAACTGAGTGTGTGGGTACCTACCAGCATTTTTGGTCAAGTTGTTAATAATGAGGCATGTGTGAGCAATATGAAAGCCTCCACTTGGGCATCCACTTGGGATAATTTCTGGAGATCCTTTGCTGTCACCTGGGGAATAAAACAGTGGAGAAATCTCTCAGAAATCAGTGTGGTTTGTACATCAAGGTCTACCACAGGTAGTGCAAAGCATAAACTGTCAAAGCGCAAACCTAAGCTGATGTCATGGGTAGCTCATCCAGACTAGAAGTCACAAAGTCACACCAGGCAGCCTGGAGGAAGGGCAACACTAATTACCTCAGTTGTGATGTCACACTGAGATCCCAAAACCTGGAGCACAGGCCCAGAAAGATTGCTAGTTTTTTCAGTAATGTCTTGTAATCTTTAGTATCATTTCATTGTGTAAACATGCCCTAAGAGACTGAGAGCAATGGAAACAACAAAAAATTGGGGTTTAGTAATCTACACGCTTATTTTCCAGCCCATTTTCCAACAGAAACCATTTAAGTTTGAAGCGGATGAGAAGGATGGGGGCACAGGTGGAAAACTCCTAAATTCTTGCAGTCAGGAGAAAATCTCTGTTAGATACCATGTTTAAGTGGGAGTTTAAATGGAACTGTTATTTCAAACAGCAGGGATGAGGAAGAACTTCATATGACTTCATGTAGCCTACTGGAGATGAAGATGGACTTAATATTATAAAGAGTCTCTAGATACAAAACTACTCTGTTTGGCTCTATTTGGTCCTCTGAAGTAGAATTAAGGAAAGGCTATATTAAAAATCTGGCAGGCAAAAACTATTGTGGCACTTGATTATTTGGAGTGATTCCTCAAGGTATTAAATACTTACAAATGTAACTGGGTATTTTTTGTTCTGATGGGTATATAATATGTTTAAATTTACTGTACATCATCTTGACTTGCAGTGGCAATCATTGAATTGTCTAATCATCTGGTATTGTGTCCCCATGAGCGCACTTCACTCTCAGAAAACAAACAAACAAAAAAAGCTGAACCAATTATAGAAGTCTGTCTTTAGAAGTCAGGTGAAAAACAGCTGCCAATGTTCTTCATCTTGGTACTTCTGAAAATTTGTGCTGGTATGTACCAAAAGTTCAGGAACAATGAATTTGCTCAAGTATAGCACTAATAAGGAATAAAGTAATGACATAATCTGTACAGGAGAGACCATGTGTTAAAAGTAAGTCATATGTTAAAAGCCTGTTCACTAACTTTTTCACAAAAAAATGGGATGTAAAGCTACATGGATAAAAAACATTCAGCTATTTCAATAATAAGCAAGACTTCACTAAACAAAAGGAGAAACTCTAAGCCTTTAGAATTCACCAAACCAATGAGCTGTTCATTCTGACACAGCTTTACTAACGTTCAGAACCCACAAGAATAAGCAGTGTTTTGTCTAAAAAGCCTCAGTATTGACTGAATGGTAGTAGTGTTCCGAATTGAGCAATTCAGACCAATGACTTTTGGTTTTATGTGTATCCACAGAGATTATATTACAGGCTAAATATCTATAAAACTTAGATTAGTTTTTAAATAAAATTTTGAGGGAGGCCAGTTAGAAGTTACTACTAGAAAGAAGAAAATCAGCCACAACTGCCTATTCAGTGTCACCATGTTTGCCTCTGGACATTGCAGTTGCCAAAAGGGAGAATGCTGAGCATTTAAACCCTATTGTGGTCCTATCACCAATTAGTCTAAACAAGTCTTTTCCAAGTCAATAAGGCTAAGAAATGACTGTTGTTCCTTCAGAAACTTTAGAAATACTACAAGGATAGTTCAGTGCCAGTTTAACTGGTATGGACCATCCCACCTGGCTTTAAATACCTTGTTCATAAAGTTGTTCATGACCCATTGAAATATCCTGAGTTACATCAACCACCTCATAGAGAGTCTTTGGTTGCACTTGTCACTTCTCTTCAGGTATTTGAATTCTGCCTTAGCAGGTTCATTTAACTGGTGTAAGGAGGAAGCTATTTTGGCAGAGGGTGAGAATCTTTCTGGTATTTACCTAAACCTACATTTGGACATCTAGATCAAGATCAGCAGATCTTCATATTTTCTTTGAAAGTCAATGGGACTAGGTGACCAAACTTTCCTATAAAAGACAACTATTACTCAAGGCTGTGAGTTTAAGATTTAGCTCTTTTGTTCAGAGATGTTGAGGAGAATTTAGCAAATCAAACTGAATGTTGTCAATACAAATCAAGACCACTTTGCAAGCTGCTGAAGTGAGACACATCAGAGTTACAGAATGGTTAAGGTTGGAAGGGTATTTGGGAGGTGATCTGGTCTAATTCCTCTGCTCATACAGGGCCACCTAGAGCCAGCTGACTAGGACTATATCCAGATGTCAAACTTTTGATGAAAGTAAAACACGTAGTCTACTTTGTCATCTATGGCTTTTAGTAGCTGGCATCTACAGAGGAATAGTCATAACTCCATGGCCTAATGAAAATTCAGATTCATCTCCAGATGTATGACCTGAACTTAAATTTCTACAGCCTCTGTTCTAGTATTGACTATGGTCAGTAAAGACTTACTCAAAAGAGTTTAAACAGATAGTCCTCAGACTATGTAAAGTTATCAGCTTTAGGATAGGTTCTTTAAATTCTACCAACCATCATGACTATATCTTCAAGGAGGCAGTAATGATACGTGTAGATACTTACACTGAAAACAAATTTTGTTGCCCAAGTTCAGAGCTAAATTCCAGCCCTTCTTTTTTTATTTTTTTTATGACAACTCTCTGTAGTTCACTAAATAGTATTTCCTTTATATTTTACTACATTTTGCATTCTGAATTCTAGATTTTTTTCCTTGATTAGGAAATAAGTTTCATAATAATGTTTATTTTAAAAAAGAAAACAATAACCCAAATGTGAAATAAAACCTAGATGCCAAAGGAAAAAAATGTTCTAAATACAAATATTTCCATGAGCAACGGAGTCAGCTGAACCATTTCTTGTGAATTCACAGCTTTAGTATGAAATTGATGGTTTATACTGAATAAGTTCCTTTTCTCCACTTAACAAAATATCCTTTGTCCAAATTTCTTTAAACACCTTTGTTAGCCATGTAACTGTTAAAATTGGTACTACTTATTTGGTAAAAAAAATAATATTATCCCATGAGTTTATTTAAGAAACCAAAGAAAATTAACTTGATAATGTGAAATTCAGTTTCTGCTATTAAGGCCATCTCCAAATGTCCTTGACCTTCTCTTCTTTGCAGTGACATGAAATAACTACCTCTTTCCTTTTCGCATTTCCCCCACATTGACACTTATTCTCCGGTGCTGTAGAAGAGAAGGCAAAGCACTACCATTTTCTCACAGGGAAGTTTAGGAATTGAAAGAAGCAAGCATGCCATCTCTGTCTCACAGATTACAGCTGAACACAGGTTGAAAACAGCTGTCTTCATCCTTGGCTTCCTACAGCATGAATACATATGGCAACAAGTTAGATCAGGAGGTTCTTACACTCTTAAAATGAGTTGGGAAGTCTATTCCCCTGCAGGGACATATTGATAGAAAGCTTTTTTTCTGGGCCACTGTCCTAGGAATTATTTGAGAAAACAGAAGGAAAGGTGATAACAGATAATAATTGAGTTGCAAAAATATCACATCTAGACTTGGAAAACACTGTTTTGGAAATGACCGAAACAATTAATTTTTTTACAAAACTTAATGTGATGGCTTTACCTAACGCCTTTAAAAGTTATTTTGATATGAGTAAACGTGTTTGGACTACTGTCACAAATGGCATTTTATCTTGGTTTATAGATAAAAATTTAAACAGAGTGACATTCATTCTCTAGAAGAATTCAGACAGCTTCAGTGAAATGAATGTGAAGAAAGAAAACACTAAGTAGGTTTTCCAACTGTACAGGAAATGGATCATGCAATTTCTAGCTTTTCACCAACTAAGGGGTGACTTGAATAGAAAATGAAAAGGTGATGACAATGTGGCTGTAATGATTTAAAAAGCTTCAGAAGTCTTTCAGAATATTTTTTTTTTCATCGAAACCATTATGGTGTTGCACTACCTAAAAGCCTATTTGTCTTAAACTAAAAGGAAAGATTTTCTTGCAAGTCAGGGCATAAACTAGTTTTTCTTTTTTTTTTTCTTTTTTTTTTTTAAATTCCATGAGCTATAAGACAAATAAAGACAGTTTTCTCATTTCCTCTGCAAAGATAAAAGTGAGATAGTGTCCCCTAAGGCATATTGAAGAGATAGAGATAGAAATTTAGGCCAAAGTATTGTCAGGTTACAAAGTAAGATAGCAGTCAATGTACAATTATCTTTTGGTTAAAATTGTCTGCTGACCTGGATACTGTCAAATGGGTTTTGATAGTTGAAGGTGACTCACAATTACTATTGCTTATTTTATGTCCATTATTTCAGCTTGAAGTCTTTGCAGTTGCACAAATCTGTAAATGAAACAACAAATAACAGTTTTTTGGTGTCATAAAGATATTTAACAAAGTTATGACCTTTACGCAATAATATAAGGGTAAAAGTCAATCACTAAAGCCAGTTTGATTGCATATAACACAGGAGTTTGGGATGCAAGAAAAGAATCCTAGAATTATAGAAATGTTGACCTCTGGAGTTTGTTTAGTCCAGCTGTCAATTCAGAGGTATACTCTTGCACTGAGTCTGACTGGAATGGCACTGTCCTCTCAGCAGCCCACACTGTGCCACAATTTGCATTTGTGCCTAGAAAACACTGCTTGCACAGCGCCAAGGCTGTCTATCTACACCCAAAGGCTGGTTGTCTTGAAGTGGGTAAGATACTGGCAGAAGACACTTATCCAAATTGACCAAAGGGATATTACAGACCTTATAACATCATGTTATGACATTTGTCTTCCAAAACAACCATTACACATATTGAGGCCTTGCTCCCTAGGAAGTGTCTGCATATCTGCTTGCCAATAGGAATTAGTTGATAAATTTCTCTTTATATTTGGAGTTCATACACAGCTATTTCTTTTCTTGAATCACCTTTATCACAAATCATGATCTTGACCACCTTATTTTCTCTCCCTATTATTTTGAGAAGGTAGAGTGAGAGAGCAACTGGGTGGGTGTCTGGCAGCCAGGCAATTTCAACCTGTCACAGCTGGCACTAACACTACAACAGGTCACATCAGCCCTCATTTTGACAGCCAAGCCAAACCTCACAGGATGGAAATTTCACCACCTCTCTGAGCAACTTGTTCCTGGGCTGCTCAAGCCTCCTACAGATTTTCTTTTTCCTCATATTTATACTGAAAGATCAAGACAAAAAATTTAAGTATTTTCCTTTGTTATATTGTCTGCTGCTACCAAAACTAATCTGGCTGTAACATCTTCTTAACTGCCCTTACTGGTATCAAGCAAATTAGGGCAGAGCCCCATAGCCCCCAGTATTAATTCTCATGGATCATTCTTCTCCTGTACTTTGCATTATTCCTAAAACTGTGACCAAATTAGAAATGAAATCACTACTAGTTCCTATTTGTAGATGTAGCACAAAAAGGTTAAGGTCTAGATCAAAAAAGGAACTTGAGATGCTTAGTGCTGCAATGGCCAAAAGTTAAAGATGTTTCTTAGTGTAGAACTCAAAATTAAAGCCAAGATTTCCCTAATTACTGAATATACAACTTTCAGGTTGATAGGAATAGGATCCCAAATATGCAACTAGCAGCTGCTCATTGAAGTACAATATGAAACTTTTGAAGAAACAAAAAACAGCATATCCTTAGGTCTTCAGAAGAGTGGAACACACCATACACAAGAGAAGAAAGTATTTGATTTCACAAGGTCTAGAATTCTTGGCATGACAGTCTATCCTGAGAAATATACCCAGTATAGTGTTTTTCTCATACCTGTAGATGTATCTGGACCATCTGGGATCCAGGTATCATCTGGTTTACATCTACCTATTCAAAGCATGAATGAAGTCATACTTGTGAGTATACATCAGAAATGTTCCATGTCTCACATTAAGTATAGATTTAGGTTCTATGTCAAAATTAATTCAGCTAAAACACAGTTCTTAGCTCATTTCTTTGAGCATGCATCTCTCTCATCCTTCTCCTCTAAGAGATGTGCTGGTACTGTTCCTGAAGCCTCTATTTTATATGAAGCCTTATGATTGCAGGACTTGCCAAAGGACGTTGAAAGGGTTTTTTCAGGCCAGAGCTCCTGTTTACCAGGATAGCTTTCTACACACTGAAGGACACAGATCTTTCTCTTCCACTTGACAAGGTGTCTCCATGGTTTCAAAATACGTTTGTGGGAGCTGGATGCAAATAGGTAAGTGAAATCATTCCTCACTAGTCTAGTGGCCTTGATAATCAAAAGGAAGTCTGAACAAAGCTACTGTTCTTAGAAAATTGCTGTATTTTACTTTACACAATCAACAATTAAGAGAAAAAGATATTCTTTTATTCTCACTGTAACTGTCTTGCTTATAGTACCCAGAAAGATTCCAGCAAAGCTCATAATTGATACTGTCTAAACTATAACAAGAGAAAAACCTTTTAATTTTTTTATTTGTTGTAACAATGTCCCAACACCAAAATCACAATCATGTCCCATCAGAGAAGGTGTGAAGCACCAACAGGTTTGTGTACAAAGTTTGTGTACAGTTTTTTTACAGTGCAAGAGCTTGTAATGGAAAGGGTGGAATGGCTATTTGCAATGTTTCAAAGAGTTTCAAGAGTTTCATGTGCCTGATATTTAACCTTACTTCAATTGTCTTACTAGACAATTGCACCTGCAATGAGAATATATATACAAGATCATGGACATCTGGACTACAACAGTTATTTAAACAAATAGAAAAGGAAGTTTGAATTTGGAGTGAATGTCTTCCTTGCTTTTTATTTGACAATGAAAGTTTTTTGAAATTAAGAACTGGGCTGCACATATTTTTGCTTCATGGAGACATTGAATTAAATTCTCCCTTTAACTGAACACCAATGAAGTAAAAAAGGACAGCTGATATATAGATGTAATTTAGAACACAATTTAAACTATTCTGTGAGGGAGATATACAAGTCAAAGTGTATAGTGTCAACATGTCCCATGGGAAGTGTACAGGCCTTGACTAATTTTTGGAGCAAATAAACCAGACTCTGAGATTAATCTTAAGCACCTTCCTCTCTTCAAAACCGGTTTTTTTTGTTTGTTTGTTTGTTTTTGTAATATTTGATCTATGTATGTGCTTTCTTGTTTTTCGGGTGTTAGTGAATCTTCTTCACTCTGAACCCAACACTATTCAGATAGATGGGCATCTTTTCATTAACTTTCTCAAGGTTAATAGTAGTCTTATTAACATAAAGTTTCTGGTTTCTGTGGTCAAATATACCCTTATAAATGCAGCACACTGTCAACAAATGAAGTGACTGTATAGTACTTCTTTTTAGTTTGTGTTTCACTTGCTCATAGTATGTGTCTGACTGCCTACAATTATTTAAATACATGTCTAAACATGAGAGTTTGGAACATGAACCATGAAAAGAATGAACTTTATCAAAAGGCTTCTCTGCAGTATCTGATTGCTACACCTGTGCTTTCTTCTGCAGAAGGTTTCTTGTCTCACAAACACTGACATATCTGTTGGAAGTAATTGCTCCCCTGAGCTTGTCAACAGATTCTAGAAACAAGAAGCTCTGGGGATAAAATCCTCCTGGTGCCTCTGAAATATAATGTTTCCCCCTGAGTTTTCTTCTCTTAAAGTGATCAGGAGTTTCTGAAGAATTCCATTTTTTCCTTAAATTGTAACTATTTGTTATATCTGCAGTTTAGGTAAGGGAATGCATTAGCAATCTATAAAAGCAAGTCTGCCAGCATGAGCTGTCACAGCTGTTTCATGATCTCCGTTGGCATAGCACACGTTTGTGAGGCTTAGGGACACACCACAGTTCCAGTCCCATTTAATGTACTGTGTTAATTGTCGTGTATCTCTCTTAATTATATAGTTCTGCAGCCATTTTCAGTGGTTCATGTGTGTTCAGAAAGCACTGATTCTGGAGCACACCTGCAAATCCATGTAATTGTATATGTCAGAATAAAAATCTGATCAACTGATGTCAAATGGAGCTCAATTTAGTTACTCTCCCTTCTTATTTTGTGTTTGAATAGGGTCTTGACTGAGGAGATGTATAGATAAAGAAATGAAGGCAAGGAAATCTCATGCCTAAAGACAAAGGAATGTAGTTCTGTGGGTCACATTTTAAGGGTGACTCACAGTCCCATGTACTCATTAATTTTCTGTATCAGTAAGCACTTGGTATCCACTGGTACAGGGAATAGGAGCCTTCCGTTATATGTGTTGGCAAAATGATGTGCTGATATGACTAAGTTACACAGCAGACATGGTCATTTTACCATGAGAGGTGAATGTGTTTGGGCTAACAAAGATCAAGGGACTTGTATTTTTAAAATTTTCTCTGACCCTGATGTCCAATAAATAACCTTTACTGAAGGGAGCTTAGTGCTGAGGACTTTGTGAACAGGTACGTCAGTTGTGTTGAATTAAATCATAAAGGCCTGAGCCATATACTGTTTTCTGAGATGCAGCTGGTCCTACAAAATTGATTTCACTTTGTACCATAATTAAGCCACAGTTTAAAGACTGATGCTCACAGCAGGTAAGTGGCAAGAACATTTTGAAATATGCTCTTAGTTTTTATGATTTTGCTGTCAAATGCCTCACATTGTTTAAATAGAACACATCCATGATTGTATAACTTGTAATTACATCAACCTTTTATTTAATTAAATAGCTTTATTACTTCACCTTGTTTCTCTTAAAAAATGTTTAATTTGCTGATGAGTTTTACTGAAGTATTTGACATTTTTTATGGATAAGAACTAAGTAAAGAATCTGAAAAGACTTTTAGGTCTGCTTTTCTTTTCTTTTTTTTTTTTTAAAGCTTACACTATTTCTGACTATTTGTATGAATGAGTCATTTGCTGCTACCTTTATCTTCCTAGTGTGATATTAGTGCTATTTTGTCCTTTCTATCAGAAGTGATATGCATCTTGAAAGCTCTTTTCATATTAAGTTGAGTTGTCACATGTCATACAATAGTCATGTGTTTACTGAAGAATGTTTCAAATCTACCTTCTCGAAAGTAAGAATTCCATTTAAAAAATTCTGTAAATGAAAGTATACAAACAATTATGAATGCTTTCTGTATTTTCCATTAATAGAAGACTTTCCAAGAAGATCTATTGATTACTAACCTTATTGGTTTCCCAGATTTGGTATCCTAAAGTCAAAGTTTTATCACATGAGAAATTCAGGGGATCAGTAGTTGCATTCTCACTTCTACTGCAGGCTTTGGGTATCATAGTGAATTGATGATACCAGTTTACTGCTGGAAAGATATCTTCCTTCTTTTCATAACACAATGTGAAGTCTTTTTTCTAATTAATGAGTTGAATAATAATAACAGTATAGCACTCTTTATGCTACAGATGGGAAATATTGTCATGACATCTCAACTGCAGATAAAGATCTTCAGTTTGAGAGAAGAAAAAAAAAAACAACCCCACAGTGTGATACTGTGGATTTATCCATAATAATAAGAAGCCTATCGACTCTTAAAATGCAGAACTGCAGATTGTATGGTCTGGAAATAAGTCCCATTCATTGTGTAACCAGCAGCATAGTTCTGCAGGTATTTATTCAAACCTAAATAGCCTTGAGTCCATCAGCACTCTTCTGCAAGCTCTCCTCTCACAGTTTCTTCAGCTTTCTGCCTGTTTTTTTCTAATTTAACATAATATCCTCTGGGAATAGGTTGTCTTTTCAAAGTGCTCTTTTTTTTTTTTCTATTTTTATCATGCTTATCTTCTGTTTTCAAAACAGGCACATCTTCGCTGTTTTATCTCCCTCCACTTCCTCTGTCTTTCAAAGCTGATTTTTAGATATCTGTGTGAATTATCTTTGCTGGCCTTCCTTTAGGATGAATGTATTGGGTTCTTACAGGTTATTATATGTGGTTCACTCCTACTCAGACTTATAGTCAGATACCTTAGTCAAACACGGGCTGTTTAATTAAATCCCTAATACCAGCTGGAACCTCACTACCTTATACTGAATACTAAACAAGATGAAACTAACTCAGTGTCTGGTATAATACCAACTCTTTGAAAAGACCACACATGATTCTTTTTCTATAAAAATGAGAGTTGTGACAGAAAACCACATCAGATACTTTTAAGACACTGCATATCCCGTGTCACACTGCTAACTTCTTATTTATGAGTATTCATTTATCATAATTACATATAAATTACATGAAGCACAAATTATCTGCTGAAAAAAAAATAAGAATTATCTAAAAATCTATGAAAATGCTGTAGAAGTGGACACAACCATGTACAGCAACAGTAGGTAGTAAGTAAAACAAGATGACCATCAATACAGAAGTGAAAAATGCTAATTCTAGCAAATGAAAAAGAGAAAGGCACAATCTTAATAAAGGAACACACATAAAATTTGAATGCTATTGGAAAGTATTGGAAGGAGTCTTTAAGGACTAGGAGCTGAAAGCCCAGGAAACTCCCTATACTGCGCCAGATCTGAAATGCTGACAGTAAACTGGGCATTACTCTGAAGTATACTTTTTAAAAGTCTACAAAATTAAAAAGTCTTATCTGATAATTTTTACAGTCAGAGTGGTGATGGCATAACTTTTAATTATTTCCCTGGGTAAAACAGAAAAAACAAATTCTAACCAACACATATGGTGGAATGAATGGCATTATATTTCCAGAGAATCTTCAGATTTTATGGGGAAATACAACCAAAATATATTCAGCTCATGAAACAAAACAGTCTTGCATTGTTTGGTCAAGTAGCAATATCAATACAAATTGTACCCAGAGAAAAGGAGTCTGACTTCTTTGGCGGTAGTCTTATCAAGCTAACCTCACCAGCTTCTGCTTCCCACTGTAGGTAGCTCAAATCATAGCTTTTGGCATGCTTAGCACCACCATCAATCCTACAGTAAATGCAATGTGTACTTATTATATTATTGTAATAATACTAATACTAAAATTGTTATTGGTATCATCATTATTATCATTGTAATTATTAGTGCATTGTACACACATGAATATTAGGTGCAGCATATTTACTGTCTGAGGTGATATTTATATCAAAATGTATTATTTATGAAGATATTTTGCTATAACATTTTTTTTTTCTTTCTGCCTTTTTGGATTCAATAGAAGTGATCACACCCATTTTCTCATCTATTTTATTAATAAACAATATTCCAAATCTGCCAAAAGTGAGGTGGTTGGAGTATGCCACATTTAACTTTGTCTGCTGTGTAATTATATCCGGTTTTCCCATTTGACCCAAACTGGGGGTGTAAATTAGTGTTGCAGAAGCACTGGAAGAATTTCCGTTAATGTGTTTTTCTGGCTCAAGCACACAATGTTTTGACCATATTTTCTAGCACTGAAAGTGTAGCCAGAGGTTTTCTCTATCACAAAGGATCATTTAAATGTTTCAGATAGAGAGAACATCAGTTAATAATAAATGTATTCATTTTCCACTCTTTTTGGTCTGCCCATTCCTCTGAGCAGTAAATTAAAAGGAACAGATGTATAATTCGGGAAGTTTTCCAGATTCTGTTTTTTTTCTCCTAAGTGAAACATTAAGCAATGATTGCTGCATATAGTGATCTTCTCTCCATATCAGGTTCATGAGGATCCCAATGTTGCATACACTATGAAAATACCAATTAGAGGACAGATTTTTTGAATATATATTAGTTCTGGTATTTAGCATGTAAGCACATCTGAACTCATCACTGAGTTTACAGTTTGTGGTGAGAAATACATATTTTGGGTGTGATTCATCTGAAGCTAAGGTAAACATTAGAAATATGTTAGATGGATCAGGTCTTAAACCCCCTATTTCTCTCATAACAACTAGTAAATACTTTTACTAGTCTCTCCATTCAAAACATCACTTTTATACTTAAGGTTACAGTTTTGTTTGAATATAATCCTGAACATAATATTCTGAATATAATAGAATCATAGAACAGTTTGGGTTGGAAGGGACCTTAATATCCTCTATATAATATTATATGCTTTTCTATAGAATAAACATTAATATAATGGAATCATAGAATGGTTTAGAATGGATTGGAATGGACCTTAAAGATCATCTAGATCTAGCAGAACTTGACATTTCCCCTTTGTTGAATTTCAGAAAATCCCTCCCTGTGAAACTTTCCATCCTGTTTGTGATGACACTGAATGGTAACACAAGCAGCTGGTGACTCAGACAGTCCTTCTTGTTTTGTGTCATCTGAGAATGACTTTTCACATAGGTGTAGATATCAGTCCAATTCTTTATGGTTTTTGACATTTCTATTTAAGTTGTTTGATGCCATGAAGTTCTGGAGTAGCTGTGGAGGTTGAGCACCTCCACGTGATATGTGTGCAAAGGGGTTTTTGTGTTAACTTCATGACAAAGGTACCCACAGCAAGGTAGAATCTCTAACTGTGATTGCAATTAACTTATTTATGAAGGTAAAGTAATGAAAATAGTAAATGCATTTACTTCTAAGGTAAGATGTGAACAGAAAAAACTCATTGAAGTGTAAAAACTTTCAAACAGCTAAAGCAAATTATAGCAACTGCAGAGAAAAGCTCCTAGGAGAATGCAAGGGTCTTAAATACTACAGTAATCAGCACTTGATGGTAATTAAATTAAAGTTCACTGTGGCAGTGTAGAAAATCATTATTACTGAGGTATTAGAAATGTAATATAGGAAACTCAGATGGAAATCTGGAAATGTAAGTATTAAAATTATAGAATTGGATATTCTTTATTATTTATTTTCTGTAAAAAACATTTGCAGTTTCAAAGCTGAGTGTATTCACAGTTCAGAATATTAGAGTCTAAGGATTTTTTTGTAAAAAACTCCAGGGACTTCAGGATGAAGAGAAATATCAAAGATAACAGTGGCTACAAATACAATAAAATTAATGAAAAAGCTTAACTGGAATGGATCCTGACTGTAGCTCACATTACATTTCAAAGACTGCATTTAGATTTCTTCTGTAACATTCAAAACAATTGCAAGTAATACTCTAGGAAAGCCCAAAGGGAATTGCTATTTGTGGCAGTTATCTCTGCATAGAAGAATATAAGCAAGAAAGAGTTTGGAAAATCCTCATAATGTGATAAAATGTTATATGTAGGAGAAAATCATAAACATTGGTTAACAGTGTGATTCATTCTTGAGTCAAAGATGACAATGGCATAGGATGATGATGATTAAGAAGAGAACATGGAGCAACAGAAGTCAAGAGTCAGAAAGCATGCCTTGTTTCCAGGCTATCACTTGATGTCATATAACCTGTCTTTTCCTGCCTGAATTTAGTCATAATTTTCTGCCTATCACCCCTTCTTGCTGGCAGAGATTGCATCTCCTCCTGTGCAGTTTCAGATCATAGTATGGTCACTGCCTGTTCTCAGCCTGAGAAGTAACTGTATCTTTGTGGACATAACAGCCATTTCTTGTATCAAATTAGTTACAGGAGATCTATCATTAAAATTACAATACAGGACTGGCAGAGAAATAAGTAAAATAATAAAAAAGAAGTCCTTTTTGAACTTATATGATTAATAATTTTTCTTTAAAAAATCATTTCATGTCAGATTAAATCTCACAAATATGTGCATAATTATCACTTTTATATGTTCCTATAAGTGGGGGGGAGGGGGGGGAGAGAAAGGAAGAAAGGAAACAAGATCATTTGAGAACAAGGAACAAGGTGGGCAATTTTTTTATGATTAATCTGTGGAAAGAGTTACAGTGGTAGTAGAGATGGCTAGGTATTGTACCAGGTGGGAAAAACTGAAAGGGGAAATATGCTCATGAAATAAGGAAGACTCTGGACACATATTTTTAAATACATAGTTTACATGCAACATGCATTTATTCAGTATTATTATTATTAAAATTCTTATATTACAGCTGTCGGTACAAAGTAACAGATGGTAATAAGCAGTTTGTACACTTTAGTGAGGATTCAGAAACTAAGTATGATTTCCATATTTTGAATATTGCACAATATTCAAAATATTTCCTGCAGTAATAGATGAGAGAGATTTTTACAAGTGGGCTTTTTTTCCCCTGATAATTTCAGAACAGGTTTTAGCAGGCAGCCTGGAGACAATTGCCTATTCACAATGAAATTTTGTCCATATGTTAGTGTTAGGATAAACCTTCTTTTAGTTGTTGACTTAATCATTGATCAGTATTTCTCTTTATCAGGGTTATAAGAAAGGGTAAATAGTTGTTAGAAAGTTGTTTTGCATTGAGCAATTTGACTTATATGAACAGTTTTAAATGGATTGGGAAAAGTGGGTTTCGTCCTCCACAGATATTTTTCTCAATGAATATTATTCTGAAGGTTGTCACAAGGAAGAGGATGTTGATGAACAGCTTTTTTATTGGTTGTTGAAAAACCAGTTTAGATTTACACCAGGAAATACTTCTGTAATCCCATTTTTATTAGAATGAAATTGGACTACTTTCTAGCTGAAATACAGGCCTTTGGAAAAGAAACAATTCCAGCTATCTGAGTGGTTGTTTGGATGAGTTGTTCACTAATGTTTATGAACTCTTTGTGTGCTGCCTCCCGTAAAATCTCTACTTGCTGTGAGCTATGAATACTTTGCAGTGTATCAGAGAAAGCCTACATACGTTTACCTCCGAGTTATAGATTTCAAATGAGAAAGACTACAGGGAGCCTTCTGACACACAGTGAAGGGCTTCTGTCCTTCCTTGGCTTTAGTTCTTTACCTCCAAGAACTGAAAGCACCATTGGCCTCCACTGTATTTCATTTTCCAGCATGCCAGGCAAAGACTTATTAAAGTAGGTCTAATTAGTATACTACAAACTGATCTGAACACTGAACAATGTTTGTAATAGAAGAGATGCCAAAGGCTGCTATCATCCCTCTTCTGCACATAATTTTGCAGCAAGTTGTTCCTGCTCATAGAAGGCTGGCTCTAACATAGCCTTTCAAAAGCAAAATGGTTATTGGAGAGTTTTCATTCAATTATTATGACCGCCTGCTAAATGATATGATTTTTCATATTTCTCCTTTGTTGATTGCTTTTAAAAGTTCTGCTTACACTTAATACTGTGGTTTTAACAGTTGCAGTGATTTGATGGTGATTATCACACCAGTGAGCGATGCACAATAGCATAATTAGCTGATGTGCTATTTAGAATCAAAAGAAACACATATGTGATTGTCTGTAAATTGAAACTGAAATTGTTCACCCATCTTGGTGACTAGAGTCACCAAGACAAAGACATGGTGTTCTGCAAATGCAAGGGAAGGCACAGATGCAAAAAGAGAATTTTCTGTTAATCTATGTGATGGATACTGGAAAATATTTTCTGTTGGATTGCGTATGAAATATATTTACCAACATTGACATCCCTTCACACATATTCATAATCTTCTTTAAAAAACTGATGATATGTTCCTACTAAGAAAGAACACTGGTAGCCTGTAGGCTTTCAATATTTCCCACAGTAAAAATTGGGAAAAAAAATCAAAACCAAGCAAGCCAGGGCTTAAGCTTAGCTGAGATGGCTGTAGGTACATTCTAGATCTGTTTCGACACTCTTAGTATGGTGCTCTGCAGGCTAACAAAACAAGGTAAAGTGATGCAGTAAGAATTCTTTCTTGTATTTCTGGAGCTGATTCCTCAAGACAGGTGTGTACTTCTGGTCCCGAGTCTTCAGCTATGAAGGGTACACACTGCTCTGTCACTCAGGTGAAGATGTCACTGACGAAGATGTTAAACAGTACTGGCCCCAGTGTCACACCCTGGGGCACACCACTGTTGCTGGGCCTGCAGGTGGACTTTGTGCTGCTGCCACATGGCTTGGCAATTCAGTTTTCAATTCACATCGCTGTCCAATTCACTAGCTTTGTTGGCTTGTCAATGAGGATACTAAGCATTGCCACAGTACTCTATAAACTAGTGATAAAAAGAAAAATGCAGATTAATAATGTTACACAAAGTTGATATGAAAACTTCCAATGCAAATTAGAAGCTGTTTGGCTGTCTGTACCAAAAAATGAAACCACATAGGAAATTTAAATACAGCCATCATAAGCAAAATTTGCTTTCAGGAAGTTGGAAACAATCTTCAGGTTTTATAATGGAATAGACAAGTTTCTACCTGATAAAATTTATATATATTAAAAAAACAGAAAGAGCTTGCTACATTTTAGAATTACAATGTAGTGGAGAAAAATCTCATGCATTAACCTATGCCAGGTAATAACAGCAAACTTCAAAGTGAAAAAGTTAATATCCAGAACTAGCATATATACTAATACATGATCATAGAATCATAGAATATCCTGAATCAGAAGGGACCCACAACTCCTGGCCCTGCCCAAGTCAGGCCAGTGAATAACATCATGTGCCAGAGGGCATTGTCCAAGCACTTCTTGAACTCTGGCAGGCTGGTGCCATGACTTCTTTCTTGAGGAGGCTGTTCCAGTGCCCAGCCATTCTTTGGTTGAAGAACATTTCCTAATATCTAACCTAGATCTCCCCTGACACCCCTATATGCCATTCCTTTGTGTGCCACCATAGGTCACAGAGAGATCTGTTCCTGTCCATGCACTTCCCCTTGTGAGGAAGCTGTAGACCTCAATGAAAACTCCCCTCAGACCCTCTAGGCTGAACAAGCGAAGTGACCTCAGACACTCCTTGTGGCTTCCCCTCATTCCACAATCATGGGTGGCCCAGAATAGAAAGGTGTGGAGACAGCAATGTTGTCACCCTGCCATGATTCTCTTGGCATGCCTTTTCCATCTCCCATGTCCTTGGATCTTAAGGCTCTGTGGCTCTCTGAATCCTAACCCTAAATGAATCTCAGTGTTAAGGCTGCTATCAACAGCACCCTGGATAGCCCAGATTTGAAAAGTGTGGAATCAGCAATGTTGGTGCCATGCTCTGTTTGGCATGCTTTTTCTAGCCCCAGTGTCTCTGGAACTCTAGGTTTTCTGGCTCTCTGAACCCTAACTCTAATCCTAGTGGGAGCTGGACACTTAGTCTGAAGTCTTAAGTAGATTCATTGCACTCTGCAATGCAGCTGGAAAACAAAACATGACATATAATGTATAAGGCTACACCTTCATAAAAGAGCAGGCTGCTGATTTGCAATTGTTTCGAACCTATCTATAAATCATTTCCATTTCCTATGGTTGATAGTGAAAAATTTTATTCTTTCTTATGGTAGACTGTGTTTGGATAATTGAATTATCATAGGACACTGATTTAATATATATTTCCGTAGGCTTTATTTTAAATATCCTGGGATATCAACTGCTGCTACAATAAAATTAAGCATCTGTATATTTTTGGGCCATTTGCTACTGAAAAGCTGTAAAGTAATAGGGTTTGTTTTTAGCACACTATTAATTAGATTTGTTTCACCTTTCCTATAGGATGTGTTTCTGGGAAGATTGTTGTCTTGTTTTTCCTTGCTGCATCCCTTCTTGTTTTGCCTTACCTCTATTGGTAATATGTTCTCACAGAACTTTATTTGGGCTTTTCTGCATATCTGGGGCCTCAAAATTTAAATTAATTTTATAAAAAAGGTTTCTCTACAAAAGGAAGATGGAAAGTGCAGAAATACTTTAGAATTTTACGTTCCGAATTTGAAACTTCTGATTATGAAAGCTGCTATACAAGTGCTGTCAAATCCAAGAAAACTTCACATGCTACAAGCATTTTTAATACAAAATTGTAGATTTTTAGAGTATTCTGGAAGGACCAGCCAAAGCATAATAATGTCACAGCTTAGGCAAAATGTGATCTGAGATCGCACTGTTTGAACTAATGAGGTTCCAGAAATCTGACCCTTTTTCTCCTTTAGAGGTTTTGACATTCCAGGTGTTCTCAGAGTCTTAATGCAGTTATAGGTTTGAAATCTTCACAAAATGCATTTTCAGCTACCAATCCTTTTCAAAATAGTCAGAAGAGGCATGTTGTGACAGCTGCCTGGTCTTTAGAAACCCCCCTGATCTTTGAAAGAGACAAAATTAATCCCTTCCTCTCCCTGAGAGTATCCATATTCAGTTACTCTTGAATATATCAGCCTCTTTTTATCTAATCAACTCAGATTTCCATCAGTATATTACATCCTGAATATCTTCAGAATAGAGGCTTTTGTCACAACAAGAACATTGAGCTACAAGCTGTGCAATGTAATACAGAAATAACGAGAGTTCTTGTTCGTGTTCTTCTTCCATCTTCATCCAACACCTCCTTGGATATCAGGCCACTATGAAGTACCAGTAATGCTTCTGCTACTACCATTAGTTTATGCTGAACCAGTTTTGGTATTGGAACTGTTTTATCACACACAGGGACTCCTCAAGTTTCTTAGAAGTCTGACATTACTGGCCACTTCTCAATCTGAATAGAAAAAACAACCTTCCAAACAAAACAAACCTACAAAATCATCAAACTCCCAAACATCCAAAGACCCTCTAGCCCTACCTAAGTCACCAAAACCCCCAAACCAACCAACCACCCAACCAAAACCTCAAGAACAGTTAAGAACTGCTGCACCATTCTTATTTTTAGTTTTCACATTTAATTTTCCATAATAAATAGCCTTTCATTTTCCAGGCAGTTTTGACTCTTCAGGAGTCAAGTGGCCCGCACTTACTAGATGTATGATTTGTGCATTGTTTAATCTGTAGATTTTATAGATGAGAACAGAGGTTTAATTAATGGTCTCCATAATTCTGTGCTGATTTGTGAGTCATTTTCCAATCACTTTATCATAAGAATTATCAAATCACAGACTATGCTGAGTTGAAAGGGATCCACAATGATCATCATGTTCAACTCTTAGCCCTGCACAGGACCATCCCCAAGAGTCACACCATGTGCCTCAGAGCATTGTCCAAATACTACTTGAGCACTTCAGGCTTGGTGCTGTGACCACTTTCTTGGGCAGCCTGTTCCAGTGCCCAACCACCATCTGGGTGAAGAGTATTTTTCTAATATCCAACCTAAACGTCCCCTGACACAACCTCAGGGCATTCCCTCAGGTTCTGTCACTACTCACCACAGAGAAGAGATCAGTGCCTGCTCCTCTCCTTCCCTTCACAAGGAAGTTGTAACTGCAATGAGGTCTCTCCTCAGTTTCCTCTTCTCCAAGCTAAATAGATGAAGTGACCTCAGCTGCTCCTCATACTGCTTCCCCTCAAGGCCCTTCACCATCTTCATTGCCCTCCTTTAGACACTCTCTAATGGTTTGATATCTTTCTTATATTGAGGTGCCCAAAACTGCACACAATATTGAAGGTGAGGCTGCCCCAATGCAGAGCAGAGCAGGACAGTCCCCTCCCTCGACTGGCTGGTGTTGCTTTGCCTGATGCCTCCCAGGACAGGGTTGGCCCTCCTGTCTGCCCGAGCACTGCTGACTCAGATTGAACTTGTCATTGACCAGGACCCCCAGGTCCCTTTCTATGGCACTGCTTTCCAGCCTGTATGTCCATTCAGGGTTGCACCATCCCAGGTACAGAATCTGGCACTTTTTCTACTAAACTTCATGTGGTTGGTGGTGATTGCCCAGTTCTCTAATTTGTCAAAGCCTCTCTGCAGGGCCTCTCTGCCTTTGAGGGAGTGGACAGATCCTCTGAGTTTTGTGTCATCTGCAAACATGCTTAGTATCCCTTCAAGTACTGTGACCAAGTCATTTACGAGAATGTTGAAGAGCACTGGGCCTAAGATGAAACCCCACTAGTGAAAAAAACAACAAAATAAATTAAAAAATCAAATAAATAAATAAATAAAATTAAAATAGATAAATAATCATGTGAACTTAAGAGACTGGTAATGGTTGAAAGGTATTCCGAGTTAGAAGCTGGTTTAGAGACTCAGGCTCAGGCTGTGACTATATTTATTTTAGATATCATCTGGAAAAGCAGTGTGGTGGTTAAATCCTCGAGAAACCCATGACAAGCAGGGAACAGTGTAAATTCTTCAGAGTAATGTCAAATAGAGAACACACTTGCCCAAATAGAAATAGCTAAAGAATGAAGAACTAGCAGATCATGTCTCTCTATTAGTACTTATGGCTTTTCATTATTACTTCTCCAAGGATTACATTCTGGTGGCTACTTTTCTGAGGTGAGACAGTTAAAAGAACTGATGAACATTATTTGCCAATGAGAAAAGCTGATACAGGGAAAGGCCTGAGTATCCAATGTAGTTCTGCCTTATCAGAAATGCAAACAAATCATCCTAGATAACTATTTCCATCAGCAAGCAATCAGTAATTTGGAAAGGAGAAAGGGAGTTCTTTTGTGTTCCTAGAATCTCAAAACCATTGTTAGACAAGATTGTCATGTCTGATGATGTAGATTTAGTAGAAAAAGAAAGACAAGTGTTACTCTTTAACTTGAGGCAGCAATTAAAAATGGAATAAAGGTCGACAAGGCAAAGCAATCTGTTCATAGTAACTCCTCTTCTAAAGCTGTTTCAGGTGGATGCAAATCATCCACAGCAGAAATGTGAAATTTCCCTTGCATGTGTAAACTTGAACAGTTTACCATACACGAGTTGTATATAGAAGGACTAATCAAATATTCTCATTAATAAGTCATCTAATTAATTTAGACTTCAGGCTTGTTGGAAATTATTTTCAAATTGATTTCAATTTCTGTAAACTTATTTGTTATTAGATAGTTTCCTCAACATTCACAGGAGTTTATTTATGTGAGTTACTGTGATCTGTTTGCTTCACTTACTTATGATTGATTATCTAAGATCTGTTTGGTTTGTTATACTTACTGAAGGTATTTGCAGACTGAATAAATAAAAATACAATTGTACAATACATAGCACTTTGTTATGTCACACCTCTGCATTCTTAGCTGAAAAAGTAAATTCATTTTGCATTCTTCAAACACCATTCAATCAAATTTTTCATACATTCAAGTCTTTCAGAAAATTGAACCACTGTATCAGAATGAATAATTCAGGCCAGAAGGAACATCAGGATGTCTCCAGTCCAAACAACCTTCTGCTCACATCAGGGTCATCTAGGTCAGAGCAGGCTTCTCAGAGCTTTATGAAGTTGAGTCTTGAACACCTTCAAGGTACTTGAACAACTTCAACCTCACCACAGTCACTGGGAGCTGCAATTAGGTCCCAGTCAGAAGTTAGAAGTCATCTCTGCTGCAGGCTGAGCAAGCCCAGCTTCCCCAGCCGCTCCTAATAGAACAAGTGCTCAGCCCTCCATAAGGATGAGTTAAGGACAGGGATGGATCACTCACTGTCACGGTTTAAACAGCCTGGACTTGGGGAAATTAGCTAAATTTATTATCAGTCAAATCAGAGTAGGATAATGAGAAATAAAACCAAATCTCAAAACACTTCTGCCTCTCACCCTCTTTTTCCCAGGCTCAGCTTCCCTTCTGCTTTCTCTATCTCCTCCCCACCAGTGGTGCAGGGGGACAGGGAATGGAGGCTGTGGTCAGTGTAAGGTCCCTCCCACAGGAGATGGTCCTCTACAAACTTCTCCAATGTGAGTCCTTCCCAGGGGCTGCAGTTCTTCACAAACTATGCCAGTATGGGTCCCTTCCATGTGGTGAAGTCCCTCAGGAACAGACTGCTCCAGTATAGATGAGATCCATGAGATCACAAGTTCTGCCAGCAAACCTGCTTCAAACACGGGTTCCTTTCTCCATGGGGCCACAGGTCACACAAGCCTTCTCCAGTGTGGGTTTCTCATGGAGTCACAGCCTCTTTTAGGCGTCCACCTGCTCTGGCGTGGGGTCCTGCAGGGGCTGCAGGTGGATCTCTTCTCCACCATGGACCTCCATAGGCTGCAGGGGCACAGCAGCCTCACCACAGTCTGCAGTATGGGCTGCAGGGGAATCTCTGTTCTAGCACCTGGACCACCTCCTCCCCATCCTTCAGCATTGACCTTGGGGTGTGCAGGGCTATTTCTCTCACATATTCCCACTCCTCTCTTCGACTGCTGTTGTGCAGCAGTTTATTTCCCCTTTTTTATCCCAGAGGCACTACCCCCATCACTGATGGGCTTGGCCTTGGCCAGCAGTGGGTCTGTCTTGGCATTAGTTCTGTCAGACACAGGGGAAGATTCTGGCAGCTTTTGACTATCCCCACCGCTACCAAAACCTTGCCATCAATACCACCATATACTAGAGTACTAATACTTTAGCACGGGAACAATACTCTGTTACAAGACACTGATTCCACACTGGGGTGCTATAACTGTAATGTCACTATCATAAATGCACATTATATTTTTTTTAACCACAATGTATAGCTAATTGCACCTTTTCACACTGGGGTTTCTTTGTGGGATATGAAGTATAAAATTGTTAAAAAGCATCACTTTAGTCTGCGAACATTAAAACAAAGACCCTTTGGTTATCAGGCAACTTTGAGTTGATATTTATTTACAGATCCATTATTCCCTTGATTTACTTCCACTAGCCAACCACTGCACACATTTGTTTTAGATAGAAATGTTAGCAACTTGTGATCCAGAGATATACCATGAGACTAAATGCACTGTGTTTTTTTTCACTTACTAAATAAACAGGTACCATGTAGGCAGCCTGGATAGAAATGTTGCAGGATTGCTACATGTCACAACAAATTAGGATGTTATAAACACAGGGAGTCTAAGTGATACCATTTCCTATCAAAATGTGCTTTTTAAAGAATGGGAAAACTAGCATTGTATTTTTCATCCATATGGATAATGGTTATTTTAGTATGGACATATATTTTAGACATAACATTTTTCCATCCAGTGATTTACTTCCCATATTATACCATTCTTAACCTGCAACCTGACATAAAGCTTTCTTAGCTGAAAATTCTTAGTAAGTGATCTAAGTGAGGAGAACTCCATGGAGTAATAAAATCTAAAAAAGCACTAATAATGTATATATGCTGTTAATTCCTCTGATTGTGTCCAAATTTCGAAAGTAGTCCCTGGGTATTACATTTAAACATTACCCTCTTTACAATACTTTGATTTGAGAAAAGAATATATTAGGAGTTGTTCAGAATGGTGACTACAAAATTACAAATAGCTGTCACAAAGTTCCAACATTATTATCTATTTTTTGGAGAAACTGGAAACGGGGGTCAAGCAGGACAGCGAAGTAAAATGTGGACATAATCAGCTACAGCTTTGAGGAAAGCAAAATACGTGCCTTTGCATTTCTCCCACATGAGAGAACATCATAAATTAAATTGTTTAAACAAGTGAACAAATTTGAAGCAGAAATCCTATACTGAGAAAACTAGTGCACTGGTCTAGGTCTTCAGCTGTCTTATTTATTTTGTGCAAAGTTAAAATTTAAAGGATGTGTGCACGNATAAATAAATAAATAAAATTAAAATAGATAAATAATCATGTGAACTTAAGAGACTGGTAATGGTTGAAAGGTATTCCGAGTTAGAAGCTGGTTTAGAGACTCAGGCTCAGGCTGTGACTATATTTATTTTAGATATCATCTGGAAAAGCAGTGTGGTGGTTAAATCCTCGAGAAACCCATGACAAGCAGGGAACAGTGTAAATTCTTCAGAGTAATGTCAAATAGAGAACACACTTGCCCAAATAGAAATAGCTAAAGAATGAAGAACTAGCAGATCATGTCTCTCTATTAGTACTTATGGCTTTTCATTATTACTTCTCCAAGGATTACATTCTGGTGGCTACTTTTCTGAGGTGAGACAGTTAAAAGAACTGATGAACATTATTTGCCAATGAGAAAAGCTGATACAGGGAAAGGCCTGAGTATCCAATGTAGTTCTGCCTTATCAGAAATGCAAACAAATCATCCTAGATAACTATTTCCATCAGCAAGCAATCAGTAATTTGGAAAGGAGAAAGGGAGTTCTTTTGTGTTCCTAGAATCTCAAAACCATTGTTAGACAAGATTGTCATGTCTGATGATGTAGATTTAGTAGAAAAAGAAAGACAAGTGTTACTCTTTAACTTGAGGCAGCAATTAAAAATGGAATAAAGGTCGACAAGGCAAAGCAATCTGTTCATAGTAACTCCTCTTCTAAAGCTGTTTCAGGTGGATGCAAATCATCCACAGCAGAAATGTGAAATTTCCCTTGCATGTGTAAACTTGAACAGTTTACCATACACGAGTTGTATATAGAAGGACTAATCAAATATTCTCATTAATAAGTCATCTAATTAATTTAGACTTCAGGCTTGTTGGAAATTATTTTCAAATTGATTTCAATTTCTGTAAACTTATTTGTTATTAGATAGTTTCCTCAACATTCACAGGAGTTTATTTATGTGAGTTACTGTGATCTGTTTGCTTCACTTACTTATGATTGATTATCTAAGATCTGTTTGGTTTGTTATACTTACTGAAGGTATTTGCAGACTGAATAAATAAAAATACAATTGTACAATACATAGCACTTTGTTATGTCACACCTCTGCATTCTTAGCTGAAAAAGTAAATTCATTTTGCATTCTTCAAACACCATTCAATCAAATTTTTCATACATTCAAGTCTTTCAGAAAATTGAACCACTGTATCAGAATGAATAATTCAGGCCAGAAGGAACATCAGGATGTCTCCAGTCCAAACAACCTTCTGCTCACATCAGGGTCATCTAGGTCAGAGCAGGCTTCTCAGAGCTTTATGAAGTTGAGTCTTGAACACCTTCAAGGTACTTGAACAACTTCAACCTCACCACAGTCACTGGGAGCTGCAATTAGGTCCCAGTCAGAAGTTAGAAGTCATCTCTGCTGCAGGCTGAGCAAGCCCAGCTTCCCCAGCCGCTCCTAATAGAACAAGTGCTCAGCCCTCCATAAGGATGAGTTAAGGACAGGGATGGATCACTCACTGTCACGGTTTAAACAGCCTGGACTTGGGGAAATTAGCTAAATTTATTATCAGTCAAATCAGAGTAGGATAATGAGAAATAAAACCAAATCTCAAAACACTTCTGCCTCTCACCCTCTTTTTCCCAGGCTCAGCTTCCCTTCTGCTTTCTCTATCTCCTCCCCACCAGTGGTGCAGGGGGACAGGGAATGGAGGCTGTGGTCAGTGTAAGGTCCCTCCCACAGGAGATGGTCCTCTACAAACTTCTCCAATGTGAGTCCTTCCCAGGGGCTGCAGTTCTTCACAAACTATGCCAGTATGGGTCCCTTCCATGTGGTGAAGTCCCTCAGGAACAGACTGCTCCAGTATAGATGAGATCCATGAGATCACAAGTTCTGCCAGCAAACCTGCTTCAAACACGGGTTCCTTTCTCCATGGGGCCACAGGTCACACAAGCCTTCTCCAGTGTGGGTTTCTCATGGAGTCACAGCCTCTTTTAGGCGTCCACCTGCTCTGGCGTGGGGTCCTGCAGGGGCTGCAGGTGGATCTCTTCTCCACCATGGACCTCCATAGGCTGCAGGGGCACAGCAGCCTCACCACAGTCTGCAGTATGGGCTGCAGGGGAATCTCTGTTCTAGCACCTGGACCACCTCCTCCCCATCCTTCAGCATTGACCTTGGGGTGTGCAGGGCTATTTCTCTCACATATTCCCACTCCTCTCTTCGACTGCTGTTGTGCAGCAGTTTATTTCCCCTTTTTTATCCCAGAGGCACTACCACCATCACTGATGGGCTTGGCCTTGGCCAGCAGTGGGTCTGTCTTGGCATTAGTTCTGTCAGACACAGGGGAAGATTCTGGCAGCTTTTGACTATATGAAAGTAGGAAATGAGTAATAGTCACCCTGATGTGGTTATTACTGTGCTCAAAAGGGAACTATTATTTGACCTTGAGGTTACCTGGTACATCACAGCCTGTGCCCCTGACAGCTAAACTAAGTCCTTGCCTTTGGGCTGCTTGCTGCAGGCTCCAAATCACACCCAGCCATCTCATCTAAGAGTAGGCCTAATTAACATCAGTACCAATAGTTCAGCTGTCTTGGAGGTCGTGACCTATCTAGTTTAAGATGTCAGGTTTGTACCATTCAGAAAATATTTCAGTTCAATAGTATAGACACTGCCACCTGTCTAAAATCTGGCCTTAGCTACGACACTTATTAATGGCAGGAGGGAACTAAATGCTCAGATGTTTTGTTTGAGAATATTCTAGGTATATAGACTTTTTTTTCCCTGGGAGACTACCCTTATGAGTAGAACAGCAAGGCTATTCTAGTGAGCCCAGCTGTAACAGATGTAGTGTAATATGGCTTCAGGATAGCAGGATTCTGTTAATAAGCTAGCCTAGCATGGGATGCTGAGGTAACCACTGACATGCTGAAACAATGGTAGCTTCCCTAGGCATTCTCTGGTAAATTCAGACCAAATTGGCAGCAATAAGAGGAAATCTGGTAAACAATCAGGGATGAGCTACAGCAAAATCCCTCCAGGTCCTCAGCATGAAAAAAAAAACAACAAAAACCACCAAAAAACCCCACCAAAAAAAACCACAGAAGACTTACCTGCTTACTTGTAAGAGGACCTGATTGCAACTCATACCCGTTTTTCAGAGTACTGTGCAGATAAATACTGCTCCAGCTCATGAGAAACAACATTGTTTTAAAGAGAGACATGCTTAAACTGTTGCACCTTTTTTTTTAATTGAAAAATTAGGAAAAAACTTATTAAAGTGGTTTGGTATTTGACTTCTTTGGCCACAATATTGATATCCTAGGAACATAGTTTGATGGGGAGTAATTACAAGTTTTCGGATATCTGACACATGGCTCATTGAAATTCCAACATAAACTTTAAGGAAGGACTTTTTTTCTTTTTTGTGTCTGTGATTGAAAGCATGAAAAAAAACACAGCTCACAGGAAAAAAAAAAAAATTCCTCAGATATCTTCCAAAGCCAATTCTTGCAGAATAGGAAAAGAGTAAATAAAACACCTTCTGCTAAAGCNGGAGCAGATAGAGACTTGAGGAGAGAGGAATCTAATAAAAAGTGCTGAGTGAATGGGCAGAAGCCTACATGGAGAAAGATAATGGAAAATAACTAGGGTAATTTAAAGCGTCCAGAGTTGTGTTAGTTTTGATTATAAGAAGCAATTGTTGTACAATTGCTATTATCTGACTACAAAGAAAACATGGTCTTATGAAAAGCAGGTCCTACATATACTTTTTAAATTAAAACATTGGAAAAGTACATAATGGTGGCTTCTGTTGATGGAATGATATATTGAATGGTGGAAATTTTGATTTCTTATCCTAAATATGATTAGATTCAGTGTGACTGACTATAACTGAGTAAATATTTGATTTTCTTTGTAAAATCTACATTATTTCTGGCCTATCAAAGTTGTATTAGTTATTTTTCTATCGCATTCTCTGAATGTGAGAGAATCACCTTCTCTGCCCTTTTTTATCATATAACCAAGTAGAGATAGATGTAATCATCTAGATTTTTTTTTATGGACTGTAAATATGAATTTAAAAATTCCTATAGCATCTAAATGCAGTACCACCAATAAACTGATGACTCAGTTACAGAAAATCCAAAATCTTTTTAGAATAAGATTGTAAGACAAATCACTAAGAAACATTTTCAAAAGTAAGAGTTAGGCTTCCAACGAAGACAAATTCCTCAGCTGATCCATTTTAACCATATGCATTTATAATAATAGCTTACTGAAAACACAAGGAAATTAACTTAAACCCCACAAAAACAGGGGCTAAAATTAATCCAAATTATAATGCATTTTGTTTAGACAAAGAGTTTTGTTTAGACAAAGAGTTTATACATGGGTGGTTTCTTTAGCTCAGCTGTTTAGTAACTGTGTAATGGATCAGCTTGTCCTAAACTTATCTACTGAAAATTAGTGAAAATTTTAACTAGAGACTATAGAAGCATAGTTTCTTGTGAAAATTTATGTCTATTAAATAGATGCATAAATATGAAAGTAGGAAATGAGTAATAGTCACCCTGATGTGGTTATTACTGTGCTCAAAAGGGAACTATTATTTGACCTTGAGGTTACCTGGTACATCACAGCCTGTGCCCCTGACAGCTAAACTAAGTCCTTGCCTTTGGGCTGCTTGCTGCAGGCTCCAAATCACACCCAGCCATCTCATCTAAGAGTAGGCCTAATTAACATCAGTACCAATAGTTCAGCTGTCTTGGAGGTCGTGACCTATCTAGTTTAAGATGTCAGGTTTGTACCATTCAGAAAATATTTCAGTTCAATAGTATAGACACTGCCACCTGTCTAAAATCTGGCCTTAGCTACGACACTTATTAATGGCAGGAGGGAACTAAATGCTCAGATGTTTTGTTTGAGAATATTCTAGGTATATAGACTTTTTTTTCCCTGGGAGACTACCCTTATGAGTAGAACAGCAAGGCTATTCTAGTGAGCCCAGCTGTAACAGATGTAGTGTAATATGGCTTCAGGATAGCAGGATTCTGTTAATAAGCTAGCCTAGCATGGGATGCTGAGGTAACCACTGACATGCTGAAACAATGGTAGCTTCCCTAGGCATTCTCTGGTAAATTCAGACCAAATTGGCAGCAATAAGAGGAAATCTGGTAAACAATCAGGGATGAGCTACAGCAAAATCCCTCCAGGTCCTCAGCATGAAAAAAAAACCAACAAAAACCACCAAAAAACCCCACCAAAAAAAAACACAGAAGACTTACCTGCTTACTTGTAAGAGGACCTGATTGCAACTCATACCCGTTTTTCAGAGTACTGTGCAGATAAATACTGCTCCAGCTCATGAGAAACAACATTGTTTTAAAGAGAGACATGCTTAAACTGTTGCACCTTTTTTTTTAATTGAAAAATTAGGAAAAAACTTATTAAAGTGGTTTGGTATTTGACTTCTTTGGCCACAATATTGATATCCTAGGAACATAGTTTGATGGGGAGTAATTACAAGTTTTCGGATATCTGACACATGGCTCATTGAAATTCCAACATAAACTTTAAGGAAGGACTTTTTTTCTTTTTTGTGTCTGTGATTGAAAGCATGAAAAAAAACACAGCTCACAGGAAAAAAAAAAAAATTCCTCAGATATCTTCCAAAGCCAATTCTTGCAGAATAGGAAAAGAGTAAATAAAACACCTTCTGCTAAAGCTTAAAATTACTCTTTTTTATTTTACTTGGTTTACTTCACCCTTTAAATAAATGTCCAGCTGAGTTGTGTTATATTGTCAACTATGGACAAGTCATCTACAGATATTGCGCAAAGACTCACTGTTAAATAATCTCTGGCATTACTCCATGCAATTCCTAATTAAAGCATTCCAGAAAGCAAGGATGTTATTAGACACTTTCCTTCCTTCAGTTTTTCACTGCAGAATATCTGATTCAGTTTAATGCACAAAGAAGTCATTACTTGTCTTACTTTATATGTCATACACATTTCCACTTATATGTGCATCTTCTAGTCAGTAAAAAATACCAGTACGGTAAATCAAGGAGCCAGACAACAGCTTAGATATTCAAGACAACAACATGTGGATGAAAGAGCCCATCCACTCAAATAAGTATTAAGAACCATTTTGAATTCCAGCTGTATAAGGAAAAGCTGTGAAAAAGATTGAGGAATATCACTACTTGGAAACTAGTAATAAATTGTTGTGGGCATAGCTTTTACTTATGTGGTATATCTTCAGTTGGAAAACCTTTTGTGAAAGAAAATTTTCCAGTTTCTTTGATTTATTGGGAAAGGGCTCACACCACTACTACAGGTTTTTTTCTGAAATCAGATTTCTCCATACACATTCCATATCTAAGCAGGTCTGGGTAAATTGTGTTTATGTAATATAGAAGTAATCTTAATTCACATTAAAATGAAACTTAAAGAATTGTCATCAAGGTTAAAAGTTTTATAAATCTAGATACAGATAAATTGTTGGTGGCACAGTTAGCTAGCTGGTTTCTTATGAAAGGGAAACCTTTAGCCCAAGAAATTGTCAAAGACTGCTGCCATTTAACATTTTGTAAAAGCTATGTTAGAAACCTGCACTGTGTTTTAAAATAACATTGTATGGTGTTACCCTTGCTTTGACAGGACATGAAGCATTTGGGAAAAAAAAAAGTACTCCTAGGAATATGAAAAAAATGTAGAAACTGCACTTAAGAAAATTTAAATGCAAAATAATAAGTAGCATCAATTCAGAATAGCTATTGCTACCCTTTTGTATCATCATGAGGTCAAACTCATTCCTTTTAAGAGTGTATTCTTCAACTTCTTATTATTTTGGTCCCCTAAATATGATGAATAAGTAGACAACACAGAACACTCTTACTTTATTCCCTATAGTGAAACTTTACCATGTAGTTTGCCAAATTATTATGTATAGAAAACTAATATCTAAATGCAAAGCTACAAACCTTCAAGGATTTAAAGCACAAGCTAGAAACTCTGTGCATTACTGTTGCTACTCATCTGGGATGTGACTACATGAAGATAAATAAAATTGCATATCCTTGGATAGGCTCAGACTACTCTCAGTTACTGGGTCCTTTTCAAGATATCTATTAACCTCAAATCAATTAAAGACTAAATGAGAAGCTGGGTGATCTGTCTGCACACCTAATTGCTTGTCTGGTGTGGAAGTTCTATCTTTAATATCTCTTCACTGCCAGAAAGCTAGTATCCCTTAGAGAGGGATGACTAATGTCTATTAGAAATATTTTAATGAACTTCTGAATTTCTGGGGGAGGTGTCATAGTTTAATGGCAGATTTTTGCTCACACAGCTGTCTGTGCACTATTATCTATCACACTCACAGAGAGTAACAGCATGGTGCTAAGTATATTTGCTAACTTTGCAAGAGATTGAAGCTCAATTTTCTGTTCTGTTTGACTCTTACTATAAACATAAACATGGTTCTTCTAGAAATAAGCCATAGCTACCAAACTGGTTTGGCATCTGCTTTCCGGAAGGTTTCGTTTCAGAATTTGTTAAAATTTCAAAACTGGAATCTCAGAAAATTTAGCAAAAGAAGAATATTATTCAATTTAGTTTCCTTCATACTTACTTTTGGCATAAATTAAGACCACAATTAAGATTCCATTTGTAAATCACTTTATATTTAGTCTATTTCCTGCATGCAGGTCCAAGAAAAAGTATCCTAGACTTCCAATGCCCAACATGCACTGAGGTCACAGGTAGATTAGATAACAAGTGCGTGCTCTGCTCTTTATTGAGTCTGAACAACCCCAGACTTCAGGTTAATTGCTCTAAAGACTCCAGTTTGAAAGAAACTTCTTATTCCTCTTTCTCACAGCATGCTCTTTTTCAGAAGAATTTCTAAGACAGTGTTACTGAATGAATTGATTCAACAACAAAAGACATAGTCAACGAGTCATTGGCCTATAACATGTCAGTAACATGTAGCTATGTAAAGATCAGTCTCTTGGGTAGACAGCAGAACTTACAGATACATGACATGGCATCATCAAAATCCAGTGAGATCATTATATTTTATTGAGAGAAGCAGCACCTTTTGTCATTTGTGTCTTTTCTGCAAAGATTCAGATGAGCATAACTGGAACCACTGAAAGGAAGAAAATGGAAAAGTAGGATTATCATGTTGTAATTTGGTGTCAGTAACTCAAGGTCAACAATTGCAGAACTGTGTTGCATCCTAAGTTTGATTCCAGAGCAAAAGGATCCTGATACTGATTACAGGTGAATGCTGCCTGAATGTAAGGAGGAATACCCAGAAACAAATTGGCTGAGCATGAGACTGTATTGTCAGAGCCAGTGCTGGAAAGATATCATGAGTTAAGACAAAATTACCTATGTGAAACTGTGACTCTCAGTAAGGAGGCACCGTCAGTCTGTAGAGGAAACTGAAATCCAAGCCATTCATTCATGAGATTCCTCTCTATCTTGTAATGTAAACTGTAACTCAAAGAGCACATAGATCAAATATGTTATGAAAAAAAAAAAACACAACAGGGAAAACATTTAATGAATTTTAGAAATTAGTCATTATTGCAGAAATTTGCTGGGTTTTTTTCTATAGCCCACAAAACCAACAGCTTAAAAATGTAGTATAGATATTACAAATATAGAATAGGTACCACAAAGTGACTAAGACTACAAGATCTTATTCATACACTCTTTTCTGCAGAAATTTGCTGGGAGCTAGAAGGAAAATTCTGTCTAGTATTTTTAATTTCTGACTCAAAATTCTTATTTTTTTTCCCATGTATCCAGCTGTTTATTGCAACATAGAAATGTTCCAGACCTATATCTCAGATTTCTGCCTTTTTTCAGCCCTATGAAGAGGTTTTAAAGATCAAATAAAGACTCTCAGTCCATAATGGAAAGAGAGGGGTTTTTGGGGTTTGTGATTGGGGTTTTTTTGGGGTTTTTTTGGTTTTTGAGGTTTTTTTGATTTGTTGGTTGGCTGGTTGGTTGGGTTTTTATTTTGTTGGGGTTTTTTGTTTTGTTTGGTTTTGGTGGGGTTTTTGAGTTTTTTTGTTTGTTTTGGTTTTCCTTTTTTTAAATAAGGACAACAAGGGTTTCTGGTTCAATGGCTGAATGACATCTACTTGAAAAAAAAGTGCACTTGAAAGAGGATGATAATTAAAAATATAACCCCTTCTTTTAGAAACCGGGAATGAACAGAAAGGAGGGATAAGTCAAACCTACATACTGATGAAATAATATGAGAAGGAATGGGACACACAGGAAGGAATTGAGAAGAACAGAAGTGGCATTGGTGAATAGCTTTGAATTACTGCATTTTCTGTCAAGAACTTATGCAGGACTCGACAAGGAAGAAGAAAGAGAGACAGCCTTGGAAGAGACCCCTGAAAGTATTTCATCCTTGGAAGAATAGATATTTGGTTTCAGATAAGCATGTGCTAATATCCTCTAGAATCTGCCAATCATGAAGTGCTTCTTTATCCACTGTTTAGAAAGAACATGTTGCTCCAATCTTTCCTCTGTGTATCAGTTAGAAGACAAATAGAATGTTCTGAATAATTTTCAGTGCACTGGCACAAATTGAAAGCCAGACTAGCATAAAGAATCCTCCCACCTCCATTCCTCTGAGAAAACCAGTTTCTAAAATATTTGCTCCTTTTCTTTCTTTGAATGTGTTTGTCTGATAGAGTTTTGTTTATTTTGCTGAAGTTAATGGCCCTTAGGATCCCTCAGTTCTGCATGAAGCACACAACATCAGCAATAGAGACACGTTTTTTTCTACCCACATGAGTTCAATACTCTTAAATCTAATCACAGTAATACCAGGAGGCTGGTTGGAAACCACTGAGTAATTTGGAACTGGCCTTAAGCACAAGAGCTCTGTAGGCTTTTCATTAACACTTCATAGTACGGGAAGTAGCAGGGCATTGCTTTTTTCACTCTGTGTTATAAGTTTAAGTTCAAGGGAGAGAAGACTTGTCACAGGTGTTACTTAAAAGAAAGTACTATATTCCTTTCAGAACAAGTCCAGATATTAATTCTTCTAGCTTTCAGAAGAGAATAAGCTTTCTTTGTCATGGCAATATCAGTAACAAAAAGCAGAACATCTCTGCACTTTACTTAGAGTGTGCTGGTAGAGACATTCTGGAAACTATCTGCCTGGTCTAAGCAAATCAGGGTATCTCATGGTACTTACAGTAGCTTCATATATAGTATTTCTTCTATGTTTTAATTACAAATGTTTTCTTATGTTGCTAAACTTATTCTGGGGAAGGTTTCTTTCTGAAGCTGTATTTTATGGAATATTTCCTTCTCTTTTTCTCCATCTTACCTCTTTCCTTTCTCCTCTCTATGAACCCTTTGAGGGATTTAATCTCAGCAAGGTAAACATTCCCTTAATGATCTTCATGCTTTTGTATTCAATGGCCTTAGCTGATGTTCATAACAAGGTTTCTTTTCACTGGTCTTATTTTCTTCATGTGGACATTTTTCTGTAGGAAACTATCTAATAGATAGCTTCTACTGAATTGCCAAATAACCTTCAAAGGGTAACAAATTTGAGGCACTGGACACTGCTAAACTAGGTTAAAAATGAGTGATCTACAGCTGAAAGCTTAAACAAGTAGAGCTCATTAATCCTCAAAGCTTAAAATTATTTTTAACTTCTGTGAACTGTACTTTAACTACTTTTTACTACTTATTTTTACTTTTAGAACTTATAACTTTAATCAGATCATTTTATGTTTCAGATCTGCATATCATGAGAAGATGGCCCAAATTTTGGGGAATTAAATATAGAAATATAAAAATTTTTACTTTAAAAAACTCTTATGTGTATACATAAGTTCTGTTGTGGCAGCTTATATTACATAATCTTCATAAGTCAAAAGGAAAATTTTATTTTTAGTGTCATTAATACATATATGTGAATACAAAACAAGAATAATGTGTTGTTGAAGAATAATAGATAGTTAAATATTGTATGTGTCTATACTCAGTTTTGTCTCCACGCTTATAATTAGCATGAAAAAGATATTGTGCATTATTTCTTACTAAGTTTGTAACATTACTTGTGTTTGCTGTACAGTTATTGCATTAAAATTCTTGCCTTTTGGACAAGTTCAGAGAAAGAAAGGGAAGAATGTTCCTTGACAATATAAATATTATAAACATTTTGCTGAAGCATGACAATTTTACAGAAGAGACTTGAGATCCTTATGATGTCACAAAGAACATAACTTTTTTATTCTGAGTGGATTTATTTTTCATGAAAGATACCAGACTGATGATACTGAATATGAAATTGCTTAATTCGTTGACATATATGCTTCAACACTCACCTGCAAAAGATTTCTCAAAGGGAGGGAAATAGTCAGATAGTCACTTTTGGCTATTATCTTCAATGAATAAATTACTGTAGAATGACTCCATTGAGACTAAATATAGTAAAAAGCAGCTGCTAATGTAGGGGTAGCAGAATCTTCCCTTTAACAGTCATATAGATGAAGAGATGATGTTACAAAATGGTAACTTTGTACACCCTATAAATTTTGAGGAAAATCTGTATCATGACAGTTTATTCTGGTTGGCACAGTGAAGAAAAGTTTCTTCACACCATGAAAGATCAGTTTTTAGAGTTAGGTCTGATTCAGGTTTTAAAGTCCTTTCAGCAATACTGACAGCTCACTAAAGTCGAGCGCTGTAGAACACCACTAGTGATGGGTCATGAGCCTTTGATACAACCCTTTGTGCCTGATAGGTCCTTACAGGTGCTTCTGAGTAGGATGAGGTCAAATCCTGTGTGCTGATGCACAAGAAGAGGAAGCACTTTATACAAAAGTCCAGTAGGATCCAACTAAATCTTAGCATGAACAACTGGCCAAGCATGACTTACAGACCTTCTGTAAGGACGGTCTCCAACTCTTCACAAGAGACCCACTTGTTCTCTGGTATCTATCATTATATGTGTGTGTACCTTTAAAAGCCTGCAGTGATTATTAATGACATATATCCTGCATGTACTCCACACTATAACTAACTAAAATACAAGAAATCAAAACAATCTTACTTTACTGTATTGTGGACTGTCTTGATTTTTTTTTTCTTTTACATTTCATGAAATATTCACCAAATAACATTACAATTTCAAATTTGTTTTACCCTCTGTGGTTTTGCTGTGTTTTCAGGTATCACTGTGACTGTTTTGCAAGTTTCTCACTGGAGTGTAGTTTTTTTCTGAAGTTAATGTGACATTCTGCTGTCAACAGCCTGACTAGGTTTTAGTTTGCAATTTTCTTTGTAAAATCTCACTGTTCATCACATCAAGCACATTCATAGGAGTCTGGAAGGTGATGCATTTGTATCTTCACTTGATGTGTATGACTTTTGAGGCAGGTAGCAGTATTGACTATTCTCTGGAAAGCACACACACTACCAGAAACTTTGTTAACTTATAAGTTGTTTTAATTCTGCTGATTTTTTTGTATCTACTGAATCTCATACAGAGATACAGGGAACAGCCCATAGATGTAGTTGTCTTGCACACTTCAGTTTGGTTTCACCACATCCTTTTTCACTGCTGAAAGAGTTTTAAGGATTCAACCAGTTTATTTTGCAACAGGTGTCAGGTGTTCAAAATTTCAGAGATTGCCAGGTTTCCCTAATTAGGCTAATTAGATATTTCTCAATTTTGTCAGTAGCCATTGAATATATTTTGCTTAGCTGTTGTATGATAATCTAAATAGGAGCACTTGTGTAACTGCTTCAGTATATTGTTATCTAATATATGTACAGGTAACACATAGCTTAATATAACCTGTTTCCAAAAGATAAACAGCTCAAACATTATTGTGTAAAAATTTTTTGAACCTCTTAATGTCTGTCTAATTTATTTTCCTGGATCATTTCTCTTTTGTCTTGAATATGGAATGATCAGAAATATGTCAAATATAATGAGAAAAAAGAAATTTTGCCATTTTTCTTCTTGTGGAATTACACACAGCACAGCTGTGGGTAATTTAATATGCAACTTACACATCCTGAACCATCTCACTTGCCTTCTGTGAAAGTGAAGAAACAGTCAGGTCCCAGTCAATGGGGCCACATACACAAGTAAGAGGATTAAGACCTATCTTGCTGCAACAGAAGCTTTTAATTACCTTGCATATGTAGAGACTGCCCTCAACAGGAGATCATCACTAAGAAACCAAATTTTAACATGCAATATTTTAGATCTCAGGGAAGGATAGATATGAAAATTTCAGTTAATGAAACAGTATGCTCACCTTCAATGAGTGGGCTTTTTTTTTAAATATATGTACATGCTAATAAGTAAAAGACCAAATGTTTTCAACACAATGTTTTTGCTTTATAATTTTTTAGTAACATTAGACTTTCCAAGACATGAGGGATAAATTTACACATTAAAGAGACAACCACGTAACTGCCTTCAGAATTCCAAACCTTTCAAATCAACACAGAGAAAATTATAGTAATTGTGTTTGTTTTCCCTCATATCAACACAATGCTATGGAAATAATGCTTGGAAAAGCCAACAGTAGGTCACAGTCAATGATTTTATTGTGCTTTTCATTCATCTCTTCTATGCCATCCTTCAGAGGATTTGATGGGAAAAAAATGCTATTATAGAATCAACTTCCCTGGTGAATTTTTTCAAGGTGTGTATTGCTACTTCTCTTTGGTTAAGTTTATGTTTCTTTCACATATCCATTCTCCGGTATGATGCATTTTATGACAAGTTGTCAGCCATTTCTGGGTTTTTGTTGTTGTTGTTGTTTGGAGGGGTTTTTTTGCCTACATAGTCCAGCAAAATTATGCTTTGACTGTTCTTGTTGGATGAGAAAGAAATAAAGACAGTCATACAACTATATGGAAGAATCTGTAATGAACTAGTCCTGTAGTCTCTAAAAGATTGACTGGCTTCTTACTATCTAAGATGATGCATAAACACACACAAAAAAGACAACTCTGTCCCAGAAATTTGAGCATCAAATTTGAGCACTTCTAATTTTTTGTTTCCTAAACTTAAGGCAGTCCGAAAAATAATACCAGTCTGATGCAAAGTTTCTCTTCATTGAAGACACAGAGCAGACATCCAATCTTCTCTCAGCTGTAATTAAAAAAACAAACATCTTCTCTATCCAGGAAGCTCGAGCTCCCCTTGATCTATATCCCAGAATGATCCTGGTATCAAAGTGATTAAGAGGTCTATGAAATACAAAACATATACATACTTCATGAAGTAAATACTTAAAACAGAGAAATCCTATTTCTTGCTGACTGACTAAACTAGTACAAGTTCACATTGCATCATTTTTCCTTCTTTTCTTCAATGAAACTTGTATTCTTTCTTCACAATGAGAAGTGGTACAGGTGAAGAAGATTTTCTTCCCTATCTAAACCTATGACATAATGACTAGTTCACCCTTTTGTAACGTTTTAAGTTTAAACTTTCTCAGACTAAAGAGAAACGTCAAACAGGATTTTCATCTTCATTTAACATCCAAGCCACTATATGAAAGTCAATTATCACTAAGTTGGTTCAAGTCACCGTAATTGCTTAACTGCGTATTAAGCAGAATTACTTGTGTACTGAAACAGTATCTTCAAGTGACTTGAGAACTCTTGTATAGAATATGGATCATCAAAACACACAGCATCCAGATATGTTCTGGATATGTTCTTAAACTAAATTGTTATTACCCGTATTTGGAAAATTGTTATTCAAGTAAGAATACACCATGGAAAATGTAGACATCTGTTAATTAGAGTTGTTTTGCTATTTTGCAGTTAGGTACATAAAATCTATCTTTTTTCATAGCTGTTGGAGTGCACAGCATCACTTCTCACTTCAGGATGGTCAATATGCTGTACGGCATTTCATATACTTGTATTATATAACTCATTGTCCTTTAAAAGTTCAACAGAACATACAGACTCTTTAGAGAGATGTTTTTGGATTTTTTCCTAGAGCCTTCAATAGCTGTGAAAAGGGGCAGAAGAGCAAAAGTAATGAAATTATTCCACTGACAGCTAAATTAACTGTTCATGTATTTCATATTAGCAGAAGTCTGATGGAGAAACTGAAATCTTAAAGATATTTTTAGAGAAAAAGCATAGAGGGATTAAGCATAAACTCCTAAGAAGATTTCCCTTTGATGCAAATATATTAATAATGAGAACAAAGCAAAGAAAATTAAAAGTGCTCTTCTACATTTGCCTCTGCTCTCTCTCAGCTGAGTAGTAGTGTGCATTTTTTATTTTTTTTTTATTCTTCTTCTTACATTTGAATTCTGGCCAAGTAGGCAGAGAGAGGAATGGTGACACTTTCCTCAGTATCCTACCCTCTTGCACCTTTTCCTCTGTCAGCCTAACTACCTGAAGATATGTATTTATCTCTGAAAGGAAAATTATCTAATCCCACCACACACCATAAAGAGAGTTGGGAGATGAATAAATGACTGACAGATTTTTAATGTTGTTTTATGTGGTAAATTATTTGCCCTACAATCTTAAAGTTTTGAAAATGTACCATTTCAACTACTGCTTCATTTCAGAACTCCTAGATTTAATCAGATGAAGTGATTTACTGTGCTGAGAAAATACAGGAGCTATACACTAGCAACTTGGCTATTGATATAAGTAAACTTTTTCAGCTATGGTTTCCACTCCTGTAAATTACTGTCAAAAAAAAAAAATACTATGCATAGTTGTAAGACATTTCCTTTCCCCTCCCCTCCCCTTCCCACCAAATATATCTGAAAAAGACATTCGTAGCACATTTTCCACAATATTGCCACTACATTTTGCATCTACATTCAAATAATGATAAATAACAGCCACAAATTTTGGCTGTTTATGTCTTATTTCNCTTTTGTAAACTTTTTCTTCTTTCCCATGTTTTTCTGTTTCGAAGTCTATTCTGTCTAAAAAATAAATAAAGAAGTAACTACTATCTGGTGTCTTATGGACCTCAAATAGTCCACAGGCCACAAGTTGCAAGAGACTGCACTAAAGTACTTAAGAAACGTGTAAATCAATTTCTAACCCATTAGCAATTATCTTTAAGAACTCCCATGGGACAAGAGAACATAGATGAGTGTAATTTCCTCACAAAGGAAAACTTTGTGAACAGAAGTGAACATATATATATATTAATCCTGAATCCTATAAATATACCAGGGAAAATACTGAATGATCTGTAAGCACTCAACATGTAACAAGGTGATAAAAGAATAAACATCTTGTCAGACATTTGTATCAAAGCATGTTCTCAGACCTAATCACCTCTATGAGTTACTGCCTCTGTGAGGCAGTAACTGCCATAGAAAACCAGGAATGTAGCATCCTGGCTTAAAACCTGATAAGCATGTTTATATGGTTTGTACGGCTTCAATAGGAAATTGTAATAGAGATGAACCACACTCCAATGGAGTGGTTATAGGCATATTGAAAAGACATATTTATAAAGATGTAGTACTTATTTAACATTTTTAAGGAGGACTCAAATGCCCTAAGTCCTATAAAATCCAATATTTTATTAATAATTAATTTTAATTGTAAATGTAATCTTGGAAAAAATCAATGACTGTTGGAATGGGAGAGGCAGTGCCTGTCTCCCATCTTGGAAGGGATCAATAAACAACACTGAGAGACAACAGAGATGATTTCTTAGTTCTGCTTACTTTTGCAACAGACTTCAGGAAGTAGAACGTTAAGTTTTAAACACAACATGTTAAAAACATGCAGAATACTATAGACCAAGAGAGAATAGAATATAAAACTATGACCTTTACAAAAATGAGAGAGAGAAAATGTTGATGTCATTGACAGACAGCTTTTGTTCAACCAAGGAAAGACATGCTGAAAAGTAACCACTTATGGACATGCTGAGAAGTAACCACTGATGGAATTAAATTGGCCATTTATAGACTTATGTAGGTTTCTTGTTCTATGTATCTTTTGAAGACAACATAAGAAATAAACATTTTAATTTTCAGCACAAGTTTTTTTAGAGGGCTTTTCAGTCTAAGAGTAGAGGTGAGTGATAAGTGATGGGGATTGTAAAATTCATGTCATAAAAATAAGCACAGTTTAGACAGACATCAGACTAGGAAAATCTAGATATATTGTGATCCGATGCAGGATGGGCGAAGGAACCACAGAAATTCTCTAAGTTACTTTGTTAACCTGTGATTTACCTGTTTCACCCAGAATGACAATTTCCTAAGTACTTTTGCTAACTTACTCTGAATATTTAAGGTGACTAGCTAAAATGGGTGTTTGATTGTCCCACATATCTTAGCTAGAAGAAAACCACTTACCTTGTCTGTCAGATATCAGTAGGAGAGAATAGAAAACTCTGACTTTTGCAAACTGTGTTTAATTTGAATATGTTGTTGAGATATGGCCATAACTTGGCACTTTTCAATGGAATGCCATTTATAAGTGTGACGTTCATAAATTTTAATATTGAGATGAACACGTAACTACTGCAAATATATTTTCCTTCAGCAAACCTGTAAAATACTGTATTACCCTTAGTATTCTGACCACCTTCTCTGAAAAAAAAGTTACCATTACTTGTGCTCAACGTGGTAAGTAAACATCATCAAGGTTTCTTAGTGTGGATAATATTATTCTGAACAAATTTACAACACTCATTTCTCTCAGAGGTGTTTATAACCAGTCCACCTATTGGAATTTTCTGGAATTTGTGTCCAGTTTTGTAAAGCACAAAAACATCTAGGTCATCTGGCTTTACAGCTGCATGCCAGGTCTGGGAATTGAATGAGTAATTAAACAAATTTAAATTTTATTGATTCAAAGACTAGATATTTAGTCTGTTTGTTTTACCTGGTTATAGTATAACAACATGATATATTAGCTGCAAACACGATCAAACTTCTTATACTTACTAATTAAGACTGCACTTTTCCACTTATATTTTACAAAAATTTATTTGGCTCATTCCAAAATTGTGGGGTTTCACATATTAAAAATATTTGTACTATGTAACATATATATTTCTTTTGATGTACACGATTATCCCTTCTACTGATTATTTAACTCTCTATTTGGATGTGAATTGGAGTGCAGAAAATGTTTTGCACTTCTAAATCCATCATTGCCTTGAAACTAAGATCTTTTCTGAAGATTTGTCTTTAATGCGATAGCTACAACTTATTGAATGATATGCTATCAAATCAAATACTAATAAAAATACTCTGTTGTTCCTACGGTTTCTTTAATGTGTCTTGCTTTTTCTTCTCTTTCTAGCTGTTTTTCAGCTCTGCTGGGCAGGAATTATGATATACTATATAATTCATAGAATCCTTTATACACTCTAGGCTATGATGTTCCAGTGATCTTGCTCCACTAGGAGAAAACTCTGAAATGTATTTCATTAGCACGGCAATGATCCCAGAATAAGTATATTATGTGCAATAAAGGGCTTTATGCACAAAATCATGGGATTGTGTACTAATTCAGACTGGAAGGGACTTCATTAAATCTAACTAGTCCTTTGGTTAAATTCATGAGGATTATTCTCATTTGCCTCCTTCACCTTTATGTGTGCAACAAAAGTTGTGAGGAGGACTAACTTCTTGAATTTCCGAGGAACCAAACAGGGGCTGAGCAGCCTATAGCTCCATGGACTGTCCCTTCTGCCTTTTTTGGAGATGGGTGCAGTAATGGCCTTTTTCCAGCCACCAGGGACCTTGCATGATCTTTGTAACCTTTTAAAAATGACAAAAGTACTCCAGCAATGACATTAACCAAAGAAATGAGATTTCCACAGCTGAAGTGGTGAGGTTCAGTTCCAGATGAAGTCTCCTCAATTTAGTCCTGAATAGTAGATGTCCATATAGAAAGCTAGATCTTTAACCTCCTCTTCTGAAAGCACTTTAAGTCTTGCCTATTGGCAGGCAGCTGACTTGTTTCTTGTATGCCATGGACTGTTTGACTACTTCTTTAATTACTACTACCAGTTTTATGTATTATATCTGTAGCCATTCTACTGGTAAAAAAATAAAAAAAAAATTAAGAAAAAATTAGTGGACAAATAAGAAATTCAAGAAGAGTCTTCTCCCTCTTCGTAAAGATATATAATACTTGACAAACTAATTAGTTTCCTTGTGAGAGTCAGCTTACTGGCAAAAAAGATAAAATTTACTCAGATTTCCAAAAGATACTTGACACGGTTCCTCTCTCACTAGTCATTCTTCAAGAAAGTAACCTACTGTGGAATAAAAAAGAAGGCCATTGCATGAAGGAATGCCTCTTTAATAAAAAAAAAAGAAAAAAAAGCCAAACAAACTAGAAACAAAAATAGGAGATAATGGTCTATTTTCCCTGTGAAGAGTGATCACTAATGGAGAAAAGTTCCACAGAGATCTGTGCTGGTGCCTGTGCTATTCATAAACACTCCAGGAAATGCAGACAGCTAGGTGATAAAGTCTGCTAATAAAATGGAACGTCTACACAGAACAATTCAATGCATAAATATCTAATGCAGTGCCCTCAGGGAAAAAATAATCCAAACTTTCCATACACATTCATGTCTCCAAGTGAAAGAGATCCTGATTTATACTAAGCAACTATGTAAAAACTTCAGCTCAACAATCAGTAGCAAAGCAAAACTGAACATGTTAGGAATTATTAGGAAAAGAGCAGTGGCTTTTAAACAGAAGACAACATGTCCCACTATTCAATCCCTACACCCTCATCTTGAATGATATATAGATATCTGACTCCCCTATTAAGGAAATGGTGTAGTAGTTTTTAGATGAAAAAGCCACAGAGAAAAGTGACAGGAATGATTTACTTTTAGACAGTAAGGAACCATTCCCCATGCAAGGAACCACTAAAGAGAAAGATATTATTCAGTCTGCTGAATTGATATGGGGAGAAGACGGACAAGGAGATAGAACAGAGATCTACAAAATCGTAAATGACATGGAGAGTATGAGTGAGGAAAGATTTGTCACTGCCTTTTCAAATATAAATGTTATGGAGCATCAGATTAAGCTGACAGTGGAGCTCTCTGGCACAACTTACTTTGAATTTCAAGAAGCACCAAAGGCTTCTGAGAGCAACTTGAAAATCAGTGAAATTAATATGATCCATTGAGGGCTATGAGACATGAAAATACACCACTTTGCTCATAAAGCTCATAATCTGCGAATTTATGGGAGTGTATTGAAGACCATTCCAGTAAAATATTTTTATTTTCACTAGTGTTTTCCCCATACTTTTTCCTTTGCATCTATTATTAGCCATCATCACAGACCAGACACCAAATTTGACAAGCTTTTGATTTGATGACTCTTCCAATACTTCTAACAGTGCATTTTTTAACATGATTTCCAACTGTTTTTGAAATAACGGATTCTGCCATTTGCCTCTTGTGGTTTTATCAGCTCCCTAAAAGAAAATATAAAATCATTACTACTGAAATTTTTAGGTAATACTACAGAATGTTTTGATTAAAATAGGAAGTCATTATTTACACATACTGACTTGGATAGATTTATATGCAGAAAAAAAGGTAAGGAGTTCCTAAATGATAAAGATCTATATTGTAGCATAGGTTTTCAATAAGTCCTTTGTTATTACTATTCCTCTCATAGTACAATCAGGAGTTACAGGATTGTTAAAAAAAAAAGTATTTGAGATATCTTGGTCTCAATATGCAGATGGTTAGACAACATCATACCCTTAAATTGCTTGGATCAATGAATAATACAGCCTCTGACTTATTTACTAAAATAAGAACATGAGATTTCAGCTGATTCCTGCTTCTACTTGGATACTTTAGCTTGATCTTTTATTAATAAATTATTTGCAAGTCTCCCACATTTGTATTAGAATGTTTCTGTTGGTTCTCTGCATTGAAAATTGTTTACCATGCCATTTCTGTTTTCTCCCATAAGATATACCTATCCTATTTTCTTTACCTAATATCACAGAATACTCTGAAAAGGTCAAAGGAAAGTTATGATGAGAATCAGCCTGTGACAAAGTCTGCATAAAAACAGAAGATAAAGGAAAAACAGATTAATTTGTGTTATGTCCTTGGCAAGAGACTAAACCTCCGTGATACTGTATGCAAGTTGGAGCTAAATTATTTGATGCACTGGCAATGTCCTGTGACTACGACATTTAAAAACACCAAAGGATGTTAGTACTTGAAATACTTTTTTCACATAAATGTAGCTTAGGATGAAGACATAAATCAGTGTAAAAGTAAGTATTGTTTTGAAAGGAATAGTGTTGTACACTATTGATTTTTGTCAACTTGCATTCTAATAAGTGTCTTCTGGTTTTGGTCTCTAAGCAAACTGCTTATCCTATATATATATATATATATATGTCTATAACAAACTGTAAGTTGGAGTACACTCTACTGTTACACTCCTTATACTTAAAATGAAGAGTGCTATTAGTCTTCACACACAGGAATAAAATCACAAGTTAAGGTTAAAATAAAATTTCTGTTCTTGATACTATATTAGTACTATACAATCATGAGCAATAGTGAATGAACTTCTTTGGGAAACATTCTACTTTGAGCTTTGCTGAGTACAAAAAGTATAAAGGAAAATAAGGCAGTTTTTATATTCACAATATGAATATTCACTCTTTTGATCATCAAGTAGAAATAGTTGTGAACTATTTTCCTTTGAATTCACTTTAGATTCCTTTGTTCAGTATAAAAATTAATTAAATTGACTATTACTAAAATTAAAATTGAGCAGTCAAAATTTTGTGATTTGCTATTTCTCTTGTGTACAGAGGACATAAAGTGCTACTAATACAATTAACTTTTTTATGCAAGGGTGAAAGTGGATACAAAAGGTGCAAGACAGTGAAGGAGTGAACACATTATTTTCAAGAAACATAGCATGTTGTCTTCTGGAAATTGTTCTGAAAACCATACTTCATGTATGATCCCTTGCTGTCTGATTTACAGTGCCACCATAACTCCTAGTAAAGTACCTGCTGGCCTTTACAATGTCAAAAGAAATCTACAATTAAAAGTTTCAAAATAGTACACTATTTCCCTTCCTTATTTCTAGGGAACAGGAAAAGTCAGAGCAATGGTATTTTTATTGGAAACACTTTTTAATTTGGCAATGTGCTTGTGTGAATAAACATCTAGTTTATGTAGAAAAATTCTGCTTAAATCAAATATAAAGCTCAACTTTTGTAGAAATGGAAAATCTGTAATGCTGACAAGCTGAAGACATCTCAGTGTCTGTTGCATGAAAATCTTTGTTGACTTCAGGAAGCATTCGAATCAATTTTAATTGTGTATTGTGCTATGCAGAATTATAAGCAATTTTCCTCATGTTCTTGCATTCTAAGAAATACAGCTATATATCATTGATTTGTTGATTGCAAAAAGAGCTCTATGCATGAAAGCTTTCTACAAAGGGAATCTAAAAAAAAGAAAAAACCCTGCTCAATTCTGTGACTTTGGAGGATTCCATGCTGAATTAAAAAAGCCCCATTAATCTGTTTCTTGTAATGGTTTGTTGGATGTTGCTAAAAGAAATTTGGATAAACTCTGTCTTCTGATACATGTAGGTCAGAGTTTGTTTCTTATCAAACTGCAATGATTTCACTGATTTCACTGGAAGACTCCTGACTTGTCACTTTCTTAATTCAGGCTTTTTCTTATATGAGTATTAAAGCAGTGTTCTGTTAAGAATTGGCTACACAGAAAAAAAAAATAAAATGTTTGCATTCTGTCTTAGTCGGAAAAACTGCATGAATTGCAGTGAGAGTTCGAAATCTGGGGGTGTGTCCCCAGTAAAAAAAGTAGAAGTGGTAAGTAGGCAGCATTGGAACATGGGCATAGCAGATAATCTGTTCTTCATGTTTGATTCTGGTCTTTTTATACACAGGCTCTTCATATCAAGTGAATGTTGTTATTAATTTTTTTTTTTTTTTTAATGCATAGCAACAACAGGTTATTTTACACTTTCCTTCCCTTACTTGGGTTGAGTCATAAAATGTGTTTTAAGTCTCTGGTTGACTATACCTAGACAAATTCCTATTAAATTTCTTAATACTTCTGAACCTCACCACCAAATGACCTTTTCCTTCTGCTATTCAACAATGATATCAGCTGTTCAGTGACTATGTGAGTAAAATGCCGTGAGCTGCATCCAAGGTCTGTCTCATATTCTGGCAAAATTCAGTTCTATAAAGTGAAGCCAATATATATAAAATTGTAGTCTCATGTAGTAAAATAGCTATCAGTCTGTGCAGCTAATGAACACCTGGCGAGGAGATAGTGACAGCATGTGTCACTAATTTCAATTCTGTCATTTACTTTATGTGTCTATGATTTATAATTTTGGAGGTGAATCTTATCTGTAAGTATTTATCTAATAAACATTGTTGCAAGAAGCAAGCATTCTTCTACATGAGAGACCAATATCATAAGTTCCTTAAACCATTTAAAGTAGATTCCCTCTGGGCCCCAAAATATCTATAATCTTTGCACCTATCTTTGGCAAATGGGGTGCTCAGCAGGTATCATAACTGCCTCTGCAGGTGTTGTACATCTAGTAAAACATTTCAGCTCCTGATGTAGGCATCAGTTTCAGGGGATATTTTATCATCTTTGTTATTGCATGACACTCTTCAATCCTATTCTGGATGCTCTGACAATTTGAAATACAAAATCCTACAGGTCTTCCATTAAAAATACAAAAATTGTGAAGAACTCATAATTTCTACTTTATTTGGAACAATTCATAGGGAATATAAGTTCTGCAGAAGATTTCCAAGAAATTTCTACAGAAGGGGGATAGAAATTCTGTTAGAAACAACACTACTGTGCCAGAGCACTCTGTAATTCCATGTCTCTGGTAGAGGCGTAGTAACCCAAGATTAGAACCTCCACCCTCATGTAATGGAGCAAGGCTGTGAACTCTTTTCAGGGGAGTGACACACCAAGTCAAACTGGTAACTCTTTCATATGACGGACACTTTACCCCAGTGAAGAGCCATTTCCTTATTGTTGCAGATGACACTGGTTTAGATGAGGATTTACTGTATGAAAACATGCAATTATCACAGTGCTTTTATAAAGGTCAGTGTAGGCATAATTTGTATAATAACTCCTAGGAATAACTCTTAGGAAGTAAGGAGACAGATTCAGGCTAAGTATCAAACCAAGCAGTAAAGCTAGAGAAGAATTTAAAGTCAACGGGCTTTAAAGGCTTATAATGATAATAAAAAAGGGCAGTAATTACCAATTAAAAGCTTTACTGTCTGAGTTAGACTTTCATATACCTTAACCCTCAGGCATTAATATTTCTGGAATGCTCATTGTAAAGAGTTAATATATTTTCTGTAAGTACTACAACAGAAAATTCTAATTTTAAACTAAAAAGCTTTTCTACAGTTTCATCTCGATCAAAAGTTTAACAACTTAAAAACTTCAATATCCCCTCCACTTTGAGATACACACATCTAGAGAAACAGAAGAGAAAACAGATTCAGCAAAGCTGAGCTTTACGCTAAAGAGAGAATGAAATTGCTAAGGAGAGAAAAGGTAGGGAGGCAGGAAGGCGGGAAGGCAGGAAGGAAAGAAGGAAGGGAGGAAGGGAGGAAGGAAGGAAATTAGCAGCAGAGTAAGCAGAAGAAAGCAACTGGTGAAGCCTGGATATGTAGTACCCTCCATAATCACACACAGTGTATTCCAGTAGCCAAACTATAGTCTATCCTAAGGTCTAAAGGTAAAAACTAAAGCAGTTTATAAGTAAAAATTCAGCACTCAGTGGCAAAGGTTAATGACACTGAACAATGGGGTAGTAGAAGCTGCAAAATTGTTGCCAGCATAAGAGTCTCTGTTCCTTCCAGCTGTATCATGAGCTCTGATACTAACAACCTTTTGACCTGCCAGCAGGTTGTCCAAGACTGCATATGGCAACCTGAATATGTTCTGTGTCTCAGGGTATGTTTTCTTAACCAAAGCAGTGCATTTTTCCTCACTAACAAACCCTCAAACTTCTCAATAAACAAAGCCTTATTTATGTGACAAATAAGCTTTAGTACATCTAAATTCAATTTGACTTGTTACTACTTCAGATAACAGCTTGAAGGCTTGTGGAGTAACACTGATGGCATTTCTGTTTGAAGGAAAGGGAAAAAGTAAATGTACAAAGACCTTTAAATCTGCACAAACTAGTCTCGAACATTTTAAGGCTCGGTGAAGCAGAAAAAAAGGTCTTCCTGTTTATGAAACTTAGATTGCCCACTCAGACAACTACTGCATGGTTTAGACAACTAGTAATAGGAATCATTACGTAATGAGTTTATATAATCAATTATACAAAATGTGCACAGAATAATAGAGGTGTAGATAAAGCAGTGAGCAACCATTGTTACTGATCAAATATGTAATCATAATGTGTTTAGACAACTATTTAAGATTTTAAAATACATAAATTTAAAATAATTTAATAATAATAATTTTAAATAAATTAATACAACATTTCTATTTCACTAGTTTTAGATATGCTTCTCCAAGGTAAATCTGGAAAGACATGGAAGTAAAAATATATACAAAATATTAACTGGTGATTCTGAAGCACAGGTTCAGTACTGGAAAAGAGAATATTTTAGGGAAAGATCTTCCCTTGGTGTAAGTAAGTTGAACAACATGAAAGAAAAACAAATTTTGGCAGCTCTTGTTGCAAAGTTATTTAAAGAATTAAAAAAGAGGAAATTCATCCAAACTATATGAAAATAAAAAATAAAAACAGTGTTATCCAGATTTACCAGAATAAGAGGAAGCATGCCTTAGTTTCATCTGGAAAGCCTGTAAATCTGATAGAAAATAATTTGGGATTTTTCTGATGTTTTGTTTATTTGTCTGTTTGTGGGGTGAACAAACACCCTGACTACAAAATAATTTTCCTTAGGATGCTACTCTTCCAAAGTTGAACAAAATAAATTATTCAAAAGCAGTAGCATATTTCAAGGTCAGCTTGACCTAAAAAATATGCAGAGTGGCTGAATGACATTAATGAGTGTTATAACAACATATGCAATTGAGTTTAGGTTTGGATGGAATTCAAAGGAAGGAATAATGAAAGGGAGTAGTGAAGAAGTAATATATTGGCACTTATCAAACAGGAAGAAATGATTGAATGTGTAGAGAAAATCTCTGTTAATGGATTGAATTTTATCCTAATTTCTATTTTGCAACGGAATGACATATTCTAAACCAGTCCCATATGATTTATTATATCATGAAACTGTCTCTGTGACTTGTTTTTAGAAGACATATTGTATGAGTCACTGTAAAGTGGAGTAGGCAATGGTCTGTTAAAAATAACCTGGATCTGGTAGAGGGATGATTTAGGCACATGCACAAATCTTATTTATCTCTATTTACTATGATTCAGTGATGGACAAACCAAAGTTGTAAAATTTCCTGATGCATTTGGAACTAAAATCAAGGTTTTTCATATGGTCTGACCACAATGCATTTCTTAATATATATTTTAATAACCTATTCTACTTTACTTAAGACAGACTTATAGACATTGCCTGTTTTAGTTTAAATGTTGCTACGTTTTTCCTCTAGGAACAATTATTCCTGTAATTCCAACAATAATATATTAATTTTTCAAGCTTTGTTAGGTAATCTTTAACTGTGATTTTCTTCTTATCCTATTACCTCTTCAAGAAAGGCTAGGATTTTTATGTGCCCAGGAAACTAAACACAAGTCTTTTTAATATCTTCTGAAATATTTCCCTAGCTGTTTATATATTTTGCATAAGACATGTTTTCTGAAGATTCCAAAATATAAATAAATAAATCATTTTAGACTGGAAAAAAAAAATAAAAATCTATACTTTAGTTCCCTCTCTACATTTTCACATTAATTAAAGTATCTGGTAATATCTTTCTGATGTTCAGACTCTTTGATTCCTTTTAGGCATTTTGATATGACTTTCACAAAAACCATAAAACCTAAACCCAGTGGACAGTACAAAGTCTCTACTGTGAGATATCAAAACATCTAGGCAGATAATGTCAACCACTGAGGAAGCAAAAACAGTTTCAGTTTCAGAGTATAGTTCAGAGATGATCATGAATGTGTTTAAAAAAAAATCAGCCTCTGCTCCATTAATGATGCTGCTGAGGCTGAAACTGTCAGAAATGGTAGCACTTCTTTCCTTGTTCTTTTATTAACTTATATCCTAAACCAGACACCCTGACACTTTGTTTATTTAAGTATTGCAGGCTCCAGTTCCAATGTGTCTTAGATCTCCCAAAACTGCACTTTGTATACAAGAGTTGATATTTGTGTTACTGAAGTTGACTTAAAAACAACCTATTTGAATGCTTCTTCCGATAGCTGATGTTTCAACAGCCACAAGCAGTAAACAAAAAAAGGAAAACATGAATGGAAAGCTAAACCAGCTTTCTATATCTAGGCCAGTAAAGGTCTGAGTGGTTCATCTAGGAGTCATAGAAATTTCATTAGCATGAAAATAACCACTGCAATAACTTGTCTCTGGTGAGAGGGAATTTGTGCAAGTCCGAAAGTCTTGTCTTTCTACATTATATGTAGTGACTGGTTGTCAAATATTTCATATTGTTCACTGATATACTGACTTCAGAAGGAAGAACAGCTGCAACAAGTAACTTACATGAATTTAATGCACAACTGAATAATAAATATGAATGAAAATATTGTTGAGTATTTTCTTTCTACTTTATAAAATAAAAAAGACTAAATCTCAATATTACCTGTTGGACTTAACATCAGAGTAAGAACTGCCTCCATCACCAGATACCAAAAGATTTTCTTTTCACAGTGATCATAAATATATTGTCATTCTTCTTATCCAAGCACTATTCTCTTATTGAGAAAAATCCTTTTTTGATAATATTGTGACAAAACTCAACATGACTCTATACTCATCCAACTGCTATTCTATTTCAGTGAGGGGTGTTAGGCAATAGTGTGCATAAAGTATTATGGTTTTGGCCAAAATCTATTGTCATTTTTTTCAGTTGAGTCTCCCATTAAATCAAGGACCTACTACATATTGGATTGAACTCTGAGTGGTTAATTCTTTGACAGCCATCAATTCTGCAGGTTGTTTGTGCAAGAAGCTGCATATAGAGACCAGAGCATTCTGTTAAAGAGTTCAGGATAATTTCTGATATAAACTTCAGCATTTGAAATCTTGGTGCCTTGCAATAAGTAAAAATAAGTAAACAAAATCATTGAATGACAAAGCATATTGATAAAGAATCATCTTTTATTGATGTTTCTTCTGACTAAAAAGGAACTGATTTAAGGACAACAGAACTGGCAGAGGGGTTGTTTTGAAACCTTTTCTAAATGGTTTTTTCCAAGTGGCAGACAATAAGAAAACCTTTTCTCATTCGGCTGGCATTTTTATTTTTTTTCTGAAATCAGTAAATAAAAAAGCCTGCACCTGACTGACATCTTGAAAAATCCAGCAACATTCTCTTGATCTGGCTATACATCCTGTCATGACTGCTGTAACTAAAGTCCATGCAGAGATGGAGGCAGGTTATATAAATTATTTAAATGATTTTCTTTTCTGTTTTTCTTTTTTTTTTTTTTGAGATCCTATAGATGAAATTTTAGCATCAATAGAAGTCTAAGTTTTTGTTTAAGCATCTTACCAGTAAGAAGCATTCAAATCAGCCCATCTCACATTATTTTTATTAATAAATTGTGCTTACTTCAGTAGGGTGTCATTATTTGTCTTTGTCAATGACTGTGACATACAGCTAGTCTCACAGGCACCAAATGGCTAAGCTAAAGGCTAAAGGTTCGGCTCCAGAGGGAATAAAAAATCAACATGAGTGATGCAGATGGCTCATTCATGGTGCTAATTATCTTTTGTAAAAGATACCACTAGAGGCAAAATGGAAACTAAAGCAAGAAGAAATTAAATAGAATTTTACATTTGTCTTCTTTTGAGGAGACAAGTGACTTTTTAGTGAGCCTCAGGGCCCATTACAACAGCAGTAGCAAGCAGGCTGGTTATAGCACATTCTGATTCTAGGTACAGTTTTGTTCAGATATGTCTGTGTCTAGGTAATTTTGGACAGGGTTTTTGATAGTGGCACAGACCAGGAATGAAACACAAGACTGTGTCTGCTGAACTGCCATGGGAGGTTAATTACAGCTTATGACTGTGCTATATTACCTGTGGGTTCCTTTTGGCAGCAGCTATTAAATGAATACAAATGGGTCAAACTCTAATAGAACATGTCACCAACACATTCTGGAATCAAATATAGCATTTGATAATGGATCTGGTCCCTGATGTAGAGTTACATAGATGTCTCCTAACTCCTATACATTAAAAAGTATCTTATATAGCATTTTATAGTATAGCATTTATAAAATTAGTGTTTGTTTTATGAGTGATAGGTTTTAGAGTGTTTCTTGGACAAGAGGCAGGTGTTTGGTCTGTATTGAGTAAAGAGTTTCTTATGATAATATTATCATATAATCATTGGATGTGTTCTGTGTTGCAAAGATACTGATCATGGTGTTTTATAATTGGAAGAGAAGTGAGCTTTATATCTCTGCAGGATGCAAAATATGCTCTCTTTTCTGTGAAATTTTATACTAATTGGGGCTTAAAACATTGCTTTCTTTGATGCCCAATGACTTACTTTACATGGGAAAAATCTCCATTTTTGGTTTTAGACTTACTACAACCTACTGAGAAGATATTCCCATGTACATCATACATTTCACTAAAATATTACCAGCAATGAAATCTGAATGGAATAATTTGAACAAAGTATCACTATTAGAAGAAGCATAACTGAATTACTGGATGCATTTGCCTAAGCAGTGCTAATTAGAATGGACAAATCACTACTCTAAAATTACTATACTCCTCAAGCTAATATATCTGCAGAGACCTGGTGTCTCACTCAGAGTTTACTTGGGGATCTCTAATATTGGTGGACTACACTATGTCCAAAAAAAATCTCAACAGCTCTAAAGACTATAATGAACCATATTCTCATTCATACTGCTGTTCCTTAAGTGCCCAGTGAGCTGCAAAAAGGTCATAAAATCTACATCTTCAAATAAAAGCCTTCAAGGAGTGAAATTGGGACCAGATTGACCATTACGCTTAATCATCATCTTGTTCCCTCACACTATTTTCAACCATTGCAGCTCTCTGAGACAAATTTACCCTAAATGAAGCTAATCCTTTGCAATGAAGATGCAAGCCAGTACATGTCTCTTGGTCTGAAAACTCGCTGTCTTGTCAGAAATATCCACATAGCCTCTAATGTCTTCTGTTGGCTTTTGGGTCTCTAATAATTCAAAGTGTGGGAAACTGTCCAGCGATGCAAAGGCAAAACACTTAATTTTATTTGCACTTGTCTTTTTAGAAGGATGTGGTGAGACTCCGGCAACTCATGTATTTCTCTATATTACATAAAAACTGACAAAGTTGAAGACCTTTCCCTTTAATTATGTTATATTCCATTATTATTTGCTTTTGTTTAAAGCAGAAAGTAGTTTAGTCAGAGAACATATGGTTTCTTTTACTACATGAAGAATTACACCATCTGGAAACCTCTCAGAACAGGTTCTGAGAAACTATGTTGCATTCATAATTTTGGTAATAAAGCAATTTTGTTTGCTTTAGTGAATAACCAGGAGTTAATGTTGTCTTCCAGTTAAAATCCCAGTTAAGTCTTAATATGGTCTTGCTACTTCAGCAGTTAAGTAAGTTACATTGATGTTACCATTACTAATATGGTGTCCTGTGCTCTGTGCCATATTTTTGTTTACCTACTTGTTTGATTTTCTCAGGCTGTTTATGTTTCATGCCCTTAAGGTTTACAGATCTTAACTAACACATATATGAAATGGCATTCAGTTCAAGATTTGCATTTAGATGTTCATATGGAGGTGTCTTTAGTGTGCATTGAATATCTAAGCTTTTGTATTCAGTCAGTGGAGAGCCTGTCAATATGATCAATAGAACCTAGACAATGATTTGGATAGAAATTGAAATTCTAGAACTAGGAATTCTACTTAAAGAAAATGAAAAAATATTACTATGGTCGTGGTCAGGCACTGGATCAGGTAGGTTGTGAAATCTCCATTTAAGAGTTCAAAATCCAACTGGATGTAGACTTGAACCTCTTGTACTAGGTGAGACCTAGCAGAGAAGGTTAGACTAGATGACTTCTAGAGGTCCCTCCCCAGCCCAGCTGTTCTGGAATTTTTGCCAGAAAATATCTATCCCCTCTCTCCCTGCTGTTGAATTCACAGAAGCAGAGAGAAGGCAGTATCGTGAGACTGAAACAGTAGCCTTGTGTTTATATGGGAGTATGGAGGTTTTGTTCTTCTGCTACTAACTCATTTTATGCAATTATTTTTAAAGCATTATATTTCTTGGGGTGGGCCTAATGCAAAGTTACATAAGGATCTTACTCTCCAGTCCCAACCTATCATGTCACCATCTGTACATTTGTCATGACACCATCACACAGCTCAGGGAGCAATTGTTCACTCTCTAACACAGTTGAATATGACCATGTTTCACACACTGATTGTCCCTATCCCATTAAATACGCCTTGTGAGACACCTGGAAAAAACAGGACAATGGAGAAGGGTACAAGCATACTATAGATAGTATAGTTCTGCTCTAAAATAAATGAAGAAATATTCTGGGCAGTAGGCACCGCAATGGCTTCAGCTGTCCCTTTGCTACAGATAGGACCAAAGGGTAGAAAGTTAGAGAAGATTTTTAAGAAGGATTTAGAATACTAAAGTCAAATTTAGAATCAAGGCCACTGTAAAAGAAGAGGTACAATTGTCACTGAGAGATATGTAAAAAAATATCTCCTAATCATGTAAGGAATTGAAATACCACTAGACTGTCTGTTGTTTGAGATGCTTTTGATTCATACTTCTTTCTCTCTCTCTCTTTTTTTTTTTTTTGGCTTTTTAAAATTTATTTATTTTTTGTTTGTTTTATTATACATGGAATTATTTCTGATGAGTAAAAGTGTATAATCTCTGGCAATCTACAGCTTTGACCTGTGTCAAAACACTACTGAGCACTTTAAGCTTTTAATTATGCTCATTAAAATAACTTTTAATATGGAACAAAAGTGACATAGTTTAGGAAGCTCTAACTGACATTTCATAGAGAAATGTCTACTAGCTTCTGGAAGACATGTGAAAGTGCACAGAATGTAATTAATCACCCTGACTCTTTTACTGTTGGATTTTGCAGCAGCAATTGAATGAAAGCAGCTCTCTTATTCCCATCCTGAACACTGCCAGTGTCAATATGTCGGAAGAGGAGAAACCTATGTTCTTTTCAGGTCTAATTTTGAAAACCTAACAGTCTGCAGTTGCTGCACAGGATTGCACTGCTTGCTTGTTTCTTAAAAGAAAGAAATTTGAAGCTAAGTCTGTAAAACAGATCTCTGATTTGAACTTTTGGTAAAAAGGTAGAAGGAAAAAAAAAATGTTACAGGGTACATCTCTGGCAGAATTTTAGGTCAGACCAGTATAGTGCTTTTGAAGGAAATCTCCTGATGGTATAATATTTGAATTTATATCTTTGAGTGATTTTTGAGCTAATAAATTTGACTTATTTATAATAAGACTAACCTAGAAGATTCACTCTGGGATTGCATCTACATCAAACAACTACCAGGCATTTAGTGTGCAATACTAAAGAGAAGCCAGTCTGAAATGAAATGGAATCAGCACTGAGTTTCCAGAAAACTTTTGAACTGTTCTGACTGCACTACACTACTTACTGGTGTAGATACTGCTCCTTCTAAAAAGGGGCACTTATGTGTCACAGTCTCATTACCACCTACAAAATGTTGTGTCACATGCAGTTATGTTAATGACAGCCACTTGACAAGTTACGGTGAGGTTTTCTGGGCTTTTGCAGGTGTTTTTATTTATTTTTTTTCCCCCAGAATAAAAAGACATCTGTCAGTAAGATTCTGCAAAGGACTAACAAAATTGTATTTAGGAGAGAAAGCTGCAAAATGTGAAGAGAAAACCTTTTAAGTTACATGTCATAAAAATCATAGGTATGATTAATTAGAGCACATTGTCATTAGTATAAAATTACCATTACTTTCAGTATAAAAAGGACTGAGGAATTAATGATTTTGTGAACATTTGTGATGGATGTGGTTGAGTCCTTAACCAAACCAGCAGTGCTTTGGTACAGGCTTTAGAGATAAAGGCCTGAGTTGTATAAAGGCCAAGGACTCCTCCAGGAAATTCACAAAGGACTAGTGTGAACTAGAGGGTATTGATGCATACGAGCTGGGAACACCAATCATGTGCTTAACAGTTTTTCCAAGACTCATACATCAAGAAACAGAGAAAGTCGTGGGTACAAGGAGTCGCATCCACTCTCTCCCATTGAATGCAATTTGACTATGAGCCAACCACTTTATTCCATAGATAGACAACCTAAGTGAGCCTTCTTTGAGTCCTCCATGCTAGGCAGCATGGCTGCATGATAGTGATCTCCTCCTGATGTGAGACACCTCTCAAGGACTCTCCTCATGGCAGAGACCTTCAACTAATGATCGTTTTCTTTGGATGAGTCTAATTCAAGTTCTCTCTAAATTGCAACTTGACTGCGATGATACTTCCCTCGAGTACAGACGTCTCTCAAGGTTTGAAAGATTCCTTATTCACAGTAGATCCTCAGTAAGTGATGGATAGAATGCTGAATAAATTAATTTCATGTAGCTGATTCTGTTAGACCTGAATTGTTGTCCAAGTCTGAGATTAAGACTGGACCTAGGTTTACTTAAGTTCCATCAGGAATTTAGAAAGCAAGGGCATCCACTCTGAACCTTGTCACTTAATTGGATGTTTTCCCTTACACTTTTGCATCTCTGATGTCTCTCTCTTCAGTGCAAATCATTCTAGTTTGATTCTAATTTGACTTTCCTTTGTTTGTTTCTTCCATGTAGTAAGTAACTCTGTAAGTGACTAAGAATTTGTTGACAAGAAGCTCAACATCACCCAGCAATGTGTGCTCACAACCCAGAAAGCCAATTGTATTCTCGGCTGTATCAAAAACAGCGTGGCAAGTAGGTTGAGGGAGGTGATTCTCCCCCTCTACTCTTTTGGTAAGACCCCACCTGGAGTGTTACATCCAACTCTGGGACCCTCAACACAGAAAGGTCATGAACCTGGTGAGATCAAAGAGGGCCACAAAGGCAAACAGAGGGAGAGNAGAAGAGAAGAGAAGAGAAGAGAAGAGAAGAGAAGAGAAGAGAAGAGAAGAGAAGAGAAGAGAAGAGAAGAGAAGAGAAGAGAAGAGAAGAGAAGAGAAGAGAAGAGAAGAGAAGAGAAGAGAAGAGAAGAGAAGAGAAGAGAAGAGAAGAGAAGAGAAGAGAAGAGAAGAGAAGAGAAGAGAAGAGAAGAGAAGAGAAGAGAAGAGAAGAGAAGAGAAGAGAAGAGAAGAGAAGAGAAATTTCCTGGTGTGGTGGTTTGAGCCTGGACTGAATTTATTTAGTTACAGAGCACACCCCAACTGTAGGGCATTTCCCTGGATCCTTTATCGAGCTTGTTCATATGTGTATACACTACAAACCGGGGACACTGGAAACAGATATGGCCTTCCAGTCTCATTACTGCCACCTATAGAACACATACCATTTTATCACTCTGTCATATTTGCTATCTTACATACAGAAGAATCTCATTATCCCTCTTAGCTATGACATAACACAGCAGCTGAAACACAAAAGTTGCCCACAAAAGAATCCATCCTTTTCAGAGCCATTTCTTCTTAAACACAATTGAAAACGTGTTATTTATTTTCTCTGTTCACACGTTTGGCTTTGTAGTTTACCTTTTCTCTTACTCAATTCTAAGGATTATTGGCTTAGAAAATATAATTAATGGACCACTTCAATGATGAAGTGAGGGAGGAAGGCAGCAGAAAAGAACAGGGGGATAAAAGACGTAAAAAAAAAAAATCAAACCCTAACATTACCTTGATATTGGTATCAAAAAGAAGGGACAAGCAGGTTTGTTCTCCTGGTAAGCTGTCAACTGCTCAGAAGTGGGAGTATGTAAACCAGAACTGTAATAAATGAAATCATAAATTAAAAAGATATTTAGAACACAACACCAATGTCAATTGAAAAACAAAATCAATTACAAAAAGAATAGTTCTGCAGGAAAAATGGGAAGAACAAAGCAAACAACTGTTTCTTCAAAGATAAGCAGACTAAATGACAGGAAGAGAAATGTAGGAAAAATATGAAAGGAAAAGATCGATAAAAATACCAGTCTAAAAATAAAACAGCATGTATAACTATAATAAAATTAATATTTGTGCAAGGCAAAAAATGTATCATCCATCTTTCTGTTTTGTTTTCTGGTACTTCAGTTGAGCACAGCAGTATGGGAAAAGATGTAAAGACCCTTCAGTAAGACAATCCGTGTGATTACTTTTGTGGTTTGCAGCAAGATTTCTTAAATATATTTTGATACAGAGACAGGTCATATTTGAAGAAGGGTGGTTCTCATTTGGGATTTGGTACAGTTATGCCTTCTTGGTACAATGGTTCTAGTCACAAGACCCAACCCTAATCATTTGTGGATTCCCCATTTGTAAGACTTCTATACTTGTCAGGGAATCATTTGCTGGGTTGACAAAAGATTATATATCTTCCAGAATATCATATAGCTTTATAAGACGTGAATAGATATGTGTGAGGCAGGCTTTTGAGCAAGGTGGACTTTTTGCCTGATTTGAGTGGAGTTAATCTTATATTATTATTTGTATTCAACACATTACCTAATTGTTTTCTTGCAGACAAAGTTTTAAAAGATAAATCTAGATGTGGCAACCCATCCACAGATTCAAATGTTACATTTGGAGCTAAATTTGAATTTCATCTTTATTTAATGCATAAAACTGAAAGCTAGGATATAAACTTCTATGGTATACAACTTTGAGATTTAATTTTCTTGTTTTGATGCTTGTATTAAGATTTCCTTGGAAGATTTGATAAGAGGCAAAAAACATTTCTGCAAAAAGAAATTCCTGTGTCTGAATTCTAATGCTTAGTTTCTCTAATTTTTCTTACTTCTAATGATATTGCTATACTGTAAGAAAGTGAAAGGGAATTAAACAAATATTTGATATAGAAAAGTCAAACATGAAGCTCATTGAGGCCCAAGCTGTGTTAAACAACAGTACCTGCGACTTGTCTTCACAAATGTTACTTTGTGTAATTTTTATCCTCTGATAAAATATCCACAACAGTCTAATAACTGTATCTAATTTTCCACATCTATATTAACATATACTCCTATGAGATCTCATCTTCCCTGATCTGAGTGTGATGAAAACACTTAAACATGGAGTTTTTCAGTCTTCTCTTGATTCTGCCCACATCAGTAAGGTCTATAGTCATAACAGAGTCATCTGTGTTGAATTAAGGGTAACTATAGTAACCTTTAAGAGACATAAATTTAAGAATGAATCCTAAAGTTCTTTAGGACTGGATCCATTGAGTAGGGTGGATAATTTGAGGTACTAATCTGAAGTATGAAATAGTACATGGAAAAAGCTCAAAGAAAACCTTTTCAAGGGGAAATAATGAATTTTATATTGAAGTTTCTTTGTTCATTTTGGTTTCTTAACTACATGTGTTCATAATGGCTGTAAAACAATCCATCCACAATACACTACATATGTTGATAACCTTTCAATAAGACTGCTGAGGGGAGATATAGTGGGAAAGTTTCCATCCAATTTTTACTTTGACTGTTTCTATTCTTTTTCTGTAAATAAACTAGCAAAAAGAGAAAATAATTCAAATATATAATACAATATACAGTATCTAGAGAATTTTAAGTATGTTTTTTCAGAATAACAATGCACAGAATAATTTTAATGTACTAATGCAAATATTTGCCTCAGAAATGCAACTGTAAGTATTGTCAATTTTAAAGAGGGTGTAGGGATACATCAACATGTCTAAACATCAACAAAACAGATGAAATTTGAATTTCTGAATAAGATAAAAACCAGTAAATTACACATGAATATTCATAAATATGAAAATCAACACTGAAATACTATTTGTTCAAGGCATTCAGTGAATTATTTTGAATAACAAAAAATCATGGAAATGTCTCCTAGTAATTTACACTATGAAAACAACAAGTAAATTCCATCAGTGATTCACAGTAAATAGTTCATTGTGCTGTTTGTTAGCCTGTTGAACTCTGCTGATACTTAATATGGCTGTGAATAAATATGCATGTGTTTTTTGTGTGTAACTGCTTCTTCTGCATTCATTTTCTATTTAACTTTTACCCAATTAAACTTTTAATGAGTGAACTTTTTCCTGTCCATGCAGAAGTTATGCTCTTGCTTGAGCAGGCTTTCCCTCTAGCTGTTTTGGAATAGCACTAAATATCCAGCATTGTGAGTCTTAGACCTGTTTCATTCCATTGACTTTGTGATTGCCTGTGTAGCTTAAGTATGTAAGAATATTATGATACTTTTTGTTTTAGAAATTATTTGCTATTTGAAGAGACAGTGATGCCTAGGAAATATTAGATCCCATCCAGAAGGTTTACTAGGCACAGAGCAAGAATCCATCATATAGATTTTTTTTTTCTTTACAGTTGTCCAGTAAAGCTGACTCATCCTCTTATTTTGTCTTAAATTGAGGACAACGTGGAAACAGTCTCTGCATAGAGATGAGAGCAAGAAATACTACTGAGTAGAAGAAGAATTTTAGATACCCTTTATATCTAATAAAAAATGGTTATAAATGTCAATTAAATTCTTCTAACCTACCCAAAAGAATCCTCATAAAACTGCTAATTTCTTCTTGTCTGGGGTTTGAATGATCTTAGCAGACTCCTATGGGAACTTGGTGTTTCTAGTATTCTTATTTTGATGGAAAAGACACATGACAGCTCTGTAACATTAAAATGGCCCGCACCCTGTGAATTGCCAAGCAGCTAGGTGGAAATAAGTGAACTAAAAGCACATGTATTTAGCATTTCTTGGTAAGAATAAGCATCTTTCTTACAGTCTCCAGCTGATTACTGGAAATGCAGAGTTTCTATATCACTTGGAAAAGCGCAATGGCAAGAGCAGTTTTCCTCTTCTTCTTGAAAGCATGCTTTAGAACTCACCTTTTGTAGCAATGTCTTTTCCTTTTATGATAATGCTGTTTTCATTACCACTAATTAAGCCTTTTTTTCTCTTGTTCTCTCTGATATGCTATGTTTTTATTCAGTATTTGGTCCATTTAGACCACTTTTAAGTTTCACATGGAAATACAGACTATCACAGGCTTGCTATCCACCCTGTTACCAGACCATCAGAAATGCATATCTGCATGGCACAAAGCCCAGTCCCACTGAGAGATGGGGTTCATTGGCTTTGGCTTGGCAGTCACACAGATTTGATTTTCAGACTTAATTTGAATCTTGGACTGCCAGCTTCAAGGATAAAAATAATGTCCTCAATCTACCTTCATCTTTAACATGCCAAAAAGTCTGCCCAAATTATTCAGTGTTGTCTCCCTTAAATCAGGATTTCTTGGAGATTTTACATTACTGAAAAAACATTACATTTGTATTCCAGGAAGAATTATTAATATTCTGATCTTTTCTTTCTATCATAAACTTGGAGCATTGTGTTTTATAAAGCAGACAATTTTATATTTCAGAAGGGAAAAAAATGAGGGGTGGTGTGCCTTTTCATAGTTTTGTAAGAGTAGAATAAGTCTGAAGTAGATGAGTTAGTGGAAAAGAGCACTTGACCTAAAAGTTAGACGTGAACTATGAATGGATTTATCACATATCATGCTTTTGCATCCATATATAGAGAACAACATATTACATAAAACATTTATATCTTAATCTTAGCAATACAATAATTAGTTAAAGAAAATACCAGCACAGAACGAGTGATTCATCGTGTACCACACCATAGTCCAAGCCTGTCCACTTCTACCCAGAGCAATAAAAAAGAACTCCCCATCAGAGAAGTGTCAGTTTTATTTTTATTGATCCCAAAATTACCTTTTGAGCTGTTTGCACTTCAAACTGAGTACGTGCGTCAGTCAGGAAAAGGAAAGCAAACTCTCACAGAGCTGGCACATTTCCAATATTGCAAGTGAAAGGCAGGAGTGAGAGACAAGGAGAATAGGAGGCTAAATTTAACAGCAAGCAAATTATTCAATGGGATAAATCTTTCCACAATGCCTCCATGTAGTTGTTAATGTCCTCAGTAGAATTCCTGCCCTGGTTTATGACCTTTGCAGATATCATGACCCTGTCAGAAATGTCTCCTCCAAAAGTATATCAAGAATGCAGGAAAGAGTGTTAACATTTTAGTGAGTAGTATTCTTGCACCACAAATCAGAAATAACACAGTGTCCCATCCTGGTACCATGGGATGGAGTCCTACAGGTTACTTTGTTGTTGTTGTTTGTTTTTATCCCTGGAGAAAATCTACAAAGCTGAATGCCCCTGACATTATGACTATTAAAGGTCCCATGGAATATTTCACAACACTAGTGAATTGGTTTCAGATGCTTCAGAATATTTACTTCCAGCCATCAATATGTTTTTCTTAGGTTCTAGCTGGGTATATTTTCTTCATTTCTGGTCCATAGTCTCGCAAGAAAGTATCTTCTGAGTAGAGATCCCATGGTAAGTGCTACTAAAGCAATGACATAATTTCATGTGAGTCAGAAGCAAATGCAACAAATATGGTGCATCAAATCAGTGACCAGAAGACATGAAGGTGGTGCAAAGGACATGAAAAAGGACAATTTGTTTTTTATTCTCTACCACTATGTTTGTCCTTCTTTCCTTGAGAAAGTATGAGAGAATTTCCTGTAACAGAATAAACAAAAACCCATTTACGAATTTTGATCATTCAGGAGTTAGCCAAACTCAAAAAACCTACAAATCTGAATATTCCCTGTAATAAAATACAAATATTTCTGAATGAGTAAACAGATAGGAAAGTCGTGGTTCTTTTTAGGATTTTAAACAAGATTGGATAGTCTTACGGATATAACACTAGTTAAGACTTTCAGAAGTTTCAAACATATTTCCTAAAGATTTATAAGTCTTCTATTATGGCATGGTAAATTCACTCTCTGCTACTACTTTTTTTATAAAATAGTGGAAAAGCATTTAATTTCCCTCATTTTGTCTTAATCTGTAAATTTTGCTTGAATTTTTGGGTGATACTTTTTGTGCTAAAAGGGAGCTGATCTTTGTTTACAACTCTAAAATTCTTGTCTACTGGGAATGGCATAACAAAAATATGTTTGATTTCCATAAACCCTGAACTTGTATTATTCAAGTTGCTAAAAATTAACATCTTTTAGCTAATTTTAAAATTATTTCAGATTAGTTTATGTGAATCTATAACAATTTATTTCATATGTCCCAATAAAATTTATTAATTTAACTATACTCTAAAATTTTTATGCATTAAAGTCCATATATACTTTCCAGATTAAAAAAAAAAAAAAACAAAACAAAACACAAAAACACAAAAAAAAATCAAACCAAAATAGTTAAAAAAACCCAAGCAAACAAACCAAAACCAATGTTAATAACTTTCTGAAAGTGTGAGTTTAATATTTAACTGTGGTAAAAAAGACAGTCAAGAACAGCTATGTGGGGGATAGAGAGTAGAACTAAAAAAGAAATAAAAACCGTGTAACTCTATGAATGCATGTAAATCACTGGTACACTCACATTTTGAAAACCTGATGGTGTTCTGGTCATCTCATATGAAGAGTAACATAGTGCCACTTGTAGATTGAAAGACACATAAGGCTTCTCTACAAAACTGTTAGACTGATTGACACACTTAAACTCAGAGAAGAGATGACAGATATAGCAGGGATTTGTAAAAGTAATATGGGATGGGTAATTGTATTTCAGCTTTGATGACATGGAAATGAGAGAACATCAAATAAAATCACAAAGAACATTTTCTCAAATACTCAAAGCAAGTACCTTTGTCATTCAATGCTTAAATGGCTTGTTGAACCTGTGGCTACAGGATGTTTTGAATGCCAGGAGTATAAATGGATTCAAAAGTTAATTAGGCAAAATAATGGAAGAAAGCTCCATCAAGGACCAATAAGCATGGTGGTCTGATTACAGCCCCTGGCTTTAGTTCAGGAGGTCCATGAACCAGAGAGAGACAGAAGCTGTAAGAACATAAGCAGGAAAAGTACCACTCTGTGAGCATCCTGCTCTTATACTTGTTCCTTACATTTCTGTTCCTGGTCCCCATTAAAGGTGAGTTTCTAGTCTGATTTAGCACTGCTGTTCTCAGAGGGTGGTGGTGGTCGCACACTGACACACATTCTTTTTAATTCAAACCATTTAAAAAAGCAATTGTGTGACAGTTCTATTTCAAAGTGGGAAAACTTCAAAGAAATGTGACAAAAAGGATATCAAAATGTAGATTACCTCTAATTCCTTCAAAGAAAGAAAGAAATGGATCTGTGTCTCTTATTCTTTGGATAGAGTCTGTAAGTAGGGAACTAACAGTGGTACAAGTGTCACATGTGGTGTGTGCAAGACTTGCTACAATAAGTGTGGTGTAAATAACACCTACAGATTCACAGCTACATCATTGACCCCAAGGGGACAACTGAAAAAAAAGCCAGGACTGCCCAGATGCCAGATTTCACTTTCCTGGAAAATGCCACTGTTGACAGCAGTCCTTTACATGCTCAAAGTGCCTCCAAGGCAAGGCATTGGTGTGAACAAAATTCTGCTTTCAAATGCACAGGTGGAGACTGTACTGCTAAGATACAGCCACATGTAGAAGAGGAACTGGGTGACAGCAGTGCCTTACCCAGCTCCCTCAGTCTTCACCTCCAAGCACCACCTGAAAGCTGCCTGAATGCAAATGCCTTAATTTTGAGCTCAGAGGCTTTAAATAGAAGTTTGATGCTGCTGTTGTCTTTGCAAAACCAGCCTCAAGCCATTACCAGACTAATGCTCCTCTGGCTAGCAGCAAAGTACAGTTGCCTATTAATAAAAGAGAACAAACAAAACAAACAAACAAATAGAGAACAAGCAAACAAAAAGCATTGCACCTCACACCTAAGATCTTTTATTCAAGAATTATTGTAAATTTCTTTATCTTTCAACTGTAATCTTTTTGTATCCAGAGTGGAAGCTAGTTTTATACTGCTGCAAACAAATTTACATCACTGAAAGGTCGTGGCTCTCAGTCTCCAGTGTATCAGGATGACACTCTGAAGATGTGATTTCTGCCCATCAAGTCTTATCCCTATGTAGCTGATAATATGACTTGACATTCCATAAACTCATCTATCAACCTTCACATCCTACAACAGAGAAGCTCCAACTGCACCATCACTATTTATTCAGGCTCTGGCAGCTGCTTCTTAAAAACAAAAGCACACAAACAGATAATATCCTCCAAAGATCTTCTTCAATTGGTCAAGATATATAGGTTCTGAGAGAAAATATCTGTGGGAGGTGTGCCTGGGTAGACAAACTCTGCTTAGCGAAAAAGTTCCAGGAGGAGGTAAACAAATCTCTATCACTGCCCCACATCCCCAGGTGCCCTGGCATAATAGAATCACAGTCATAGAACCATTAATGTTGAAATTGGCATTGAAGTATTTAATCAAATCCAACTCTCAATCTAGCATCACCGCAATATTTCCCACTAAACAATGTCCTCAAGTGCAATATCCACACATTTTTTCAACATTTCCAGGAATGGTGACCCCACCATTTCCCTGGGCAGCCTGTTCCAATGCTTAACAACAATTTCTATGAATTTTTCTTTTTTCTAATATCTAAACTTCCCCTGATGCGATTTGGAGCCATTTACTCTTGTCCTGTCATTTGTTACCTGGGAAAAGAGACTGACCTCCACTTGGCTACAACTTCCTTTCAGGTGGTTGCAGAGAGTGAGAAGATCTTCCCAGAGCTTCCTTTTTCTCCATCCTAAACAGCCCCACCTCATTCAACCGCTCCTCATAAGGCTTGTGCTCCAGGCCCTTCACCAGCTTTGATGTCCTTCTCTGAAATGGCTCTAGCACCTTAATGTCTTTCTTATAGTGAGGAGGCCAGAACTGAAGATGTGGAGTTCCCAACCCTGGAGATATTTAAAAAGGTGGAACTGCAGAATATGATTTAGTGGTAGGCTTGGCAGTGCTGGGTTAATGGTTGGAGCTGATGATCCTAAAGACCTTTCCCAAACTAAATGATTCTATATACATACATGGACTATTCTCAGTGGAAATTCTGAGAGGACAAAAACACCAGAATAGGAATATTCTGCAATATATATATATGTATGTGTGTATCCATATGTGGGGGGGGCAGGGGAAGGGAGGAAAATGCATGTTTTCTCTTATTTTCTGAACCTGTTATTACACACACATTGTGGACAAAACACTGAGCTACAGACCCAATCTGGAATGCCTTTGGGATATTCTGCAGGTTTGATTTGCAAGGATATAAAAAGCTAAACAGTCATATGTTACAGTGTTATAATGCAAAAGTTGCAATACTGATTTAGCTGGAATGTTTTCACATCAACATAAATGTGAAAGTGAGAATGGAATTTGTTCAACAAAGCAAATTTCTTGTGCTGGTCATGCTGCATATGGAAGGTTGTTTATATTGAATATATGTGCTTATCTCATGAAAAGACAGAGAGTAATTTCAAATACAAAAGGAAATATGACTGTGAATAAACAATTTACACATCCAGAGACAGTCGGAAGATAATGAAAGAGAGTTCTTGACCACTGAAAAGGAGATTTTCAGTGACTTGCTACCTGTTCTGCAAGTATATGATAAACAACACCTGCAGTTCCTGATCCCTAGATATCCCGACTGGAGCCCATTGCAGCACATTGTTTCCTGCATACTGCTATTACCCTGAGTTCTTTTTACTGGAAACAAAATAATGAATGTGGAATATGAACATTACAATAACCATGTGCTGGTTCTGCCTGGCATGGAGTTAATTTTCTTCATAGTAACTAGCTTGGTGCTATGTTTTGGATTTGTGCTGGAAACTGTCGCTACTTCAGGGAAGTTTTAGTCACTGCTGAACAGGGCTTGCACAGCACTGCTTCCTTTTCTGTTCCTCACCCCATCCCACCAGCAAGGATTCTGGGGGGGCACAGAGTTGGGATGAGATACAGCCAGGGCAGTTGACCCCAAGTGACCCAAGGGATATTCCATACCACACACCATCATGCTCAGCAATAAAATGATGGGGCAGGTTGGCAGGGGGCCACTGTTTGGGGACTGGCTGGGAAGCAGTCTGTTGGCGATGAGCAATTTGCATCATTTGTCTTTCTTAGGCTTAATTTCTCTTTTATTATTGTCTTTTCATTATATCATCATCATCATAGTCATCGTTGTTGTAGTGCATTTTACTTCAGTTTTGAAGTGTTTTTGTCTCAGCTCATGACTTTTCTTGCTTTTATCGTTTCAATTCCCTTTGTTCATCCTGCTTGAGGAGAAGGGACCAAGTGGCTGTGTGGTGCTTAGTTGCCAGCTGGGGTTACACTATGATAGACCACTCCCAGGTTTAACTCTAGTATGGAGCTGGGATGTTCCTGGAGTGCATGCCTAGGGATTTTAAATGATTCGGTCCTTTGATATAATCTTTGATCTGGAGGACAATGGCTGTTTCATTTTATCAGTTATTCTAATGAGCTGAACTTGGGAAATCCATATATAAGCTGCCCTGGAGATGGACAATAGAACAATTTTCAGAAGTGGAAAAAAAACCCACAACATATTTCATTTGAGGTTTTTATTTCCTTATTCTACTTTTCTTAATGTGTCCTTCACAATACTATTTTTAATTCATTTGTTGAATGGTACTCTGATTTCCATAGTTTATGCAATAAAGGCTTATTTATATTAGTTAACTATGCCAAAATTTCATGCAAAATATCCTAATTAAAAGCTGCTATATTATTTCTTCATCCCAATGGGATATTTTAGCTGGAAATATATATCTTAAAGACTGTGATGTCAAATTATCTTTTCTGTTACAGCTGAATGATTAAATAAAACTTAAAATGCAAAAGAGAACTTTACTTTTCTTGGATATCTTAGAATGGATGTTAATATTTGCAATGCAGTATGGACGTAGTGGACAATATCTGCACTGCACAGATGAGGTAGAAAATAACAGACAGTGGCAACCTACTTCATTAGGCCAGAATCCTAAGAACCTGATTTATAACCTTGGCAAACATTGAAACTGAAAACATTTGATTGACAAGTTAAAGGGAATAGTTTGCATTTCAAGTTATCAGTGCCATAACATTCTACAGTTACTGATAAAAAGAGACAATCAAATAACTGAATGCAAGTCCAAAAGAAATGGGGGGGGGGGAGGGAATTCCTCGATCTGAATGTGGTTTTGGGTTTGTTTGGTTTTTTTAATTTAAATCCATTTGTTTGACTTCCAGCTGTGCATGTTTTTCCTTTTTATTTCAATAATCTGATATCTTGCAACAAACTGAAGTTCAGTACAACACACCAAATTACATGTATTTCAGTATTCTTGCACTGGAGAAATGTTTACTTTCTAAAATAGTGCATTTTGTAGGATATCACTTTATATTTCCTTTTTGAAAGTATAAATGTCCTTTACAATTCTCTATAGTTAAAGTTTAATTGTAGAAATTTACCTAAGTGTTTAGAATATCACTTCACTATCTAATAGCCATTAATCTCTTTACTAATAACAGTAAAACATATGTGACTGAATGATGATCAGTCAATTAATCATTTTATCTCTCCCTTGCAAAAATTTCTCTCTTATCGGGCCGTCAATGTTTAATGCACTCTCAGCTCTCTGTATAACCTGTAATCAGTACAGCCCTGCTTCTGTACTGATTTTGTTTTTCAGAATATCCAACATGAACCACCAAGTCAGATTCTGTAACCTTTGACCCTTCTTTTATTGTTTGCTACTACCAAAAATTATTTGATCTTGTCTTCTTTATAACTACCATTCAGGCAATTTCAGACATCTCCTAGGTTATCTCTCAATCACCTCTACAACAGACTGATGAAACTGAGCTTTCTCAGCCTCTCCTTAGTTCTCACATTCTTCTTCCGTCACTGCTGGCTCTCTCTTGGAGCTCTACCAAGTTTTGCACATCTGTCTTGAAAAAGAGGACCAATACTGGGTGCAGCAGATCAGATATGGCCTCAGCAGTGCCAGTTACTGGTGAATCATAACTTCCCTCCCTACAGTAGCCATAGTTCTAATACAGTCAAATATTTTAGAACTATATTGATATTTGCAATGGAAGTTCCCTGTGGAGCTGAATCTTGTTGTGGCTTAAACCCAGCTAAGAACCACACAGTCACTCACTCACTCTCCCCCACCAGTGGGACAGGGAAGAGAATCAGCAGGGTAAAAGTGACAATACTCCCGAGTTGAAATGAAAAGAGTTTAACAGGTGAATCAAAAGCTGTGGCCACAAGCGACGCAAAACAAGGAATTAATTCACCACATTCTATCAACAGATGTTCAGCCATTTCCAGGAAACCTTCATCAAGTGTAACAGTGACTTGGGATGAAAACCACCATCACTCTAGACAGCCCCTGCTTGTTTCTTCTTCCCCCCATCTTTATATTCTGATCATGACACCATATGGTCTGGAATATCCCTTGGATCATTTGGGGAAAGCTGTCCTGGCTGTGTCCTCTCACAACCCCTTGTGCATCTCCAGCCTCCTTGTTGGTGAGGTGGGATGAGGAGCATATAAGGCCTTGCCTCAGTGTAAGTGCTGCTCAGAAGTAACTAAGACATCCCTGTGGTAGCAACAGTTTCTATCACAAATCCAAAATATTGCCCCACATTAGTTATTACAAAGAAAATTAATTCCGTCTCAGCCCAAAGTGGCACAAATCTCTATAATCCTGAAAAGCCATTCGTGAGGTAATTCCGCAGCCAGTAGTTTCCTATCCTATGCCACAGAATTACTGTGCTCCAGGTGCAGAACTTGACACTGCTGCCTGATGAACTTCTTGAAGTTTCTGGCAAGTATCAGATCCTGAAGTTGTTAACTGATTCATTGGTGGATGCAAGCCAGTCTGGAAACTCATATGCTTTTCCCTTTGAATACAGATGACCAGACAATCTTCAAACTATTTACCACTTCCTCAACTTCCAAGTGAGGGGATGGAGAAGATGTTTAAAGCTTAAAAAAATTCAATTACATGTATACCATCAATAAAAGTATATTACACAACTCTTACCTGGCCATGTAGCTAGTCATTTCCTTGTAGCCATTCACATCGAACAAGCATGAGTGGTCTTTTGTGAATCCATCTTAGTTATTCCTGATGGCTGCCTTCCCCTTCATGCCTTTGGAACTGAACTCAAACAGGAATTGGCTTAATGTTCTTTCCAGAGACTGAGATAATCTATCATTTTGAAGGTTTCATTTCTGCCTTTCCTACAGAGTGAGGGCCTCCCACTCTATCTTTTCTTCAGCTTGATTATACCTCGTCCTAATATGAACTGTTTTGTTTCAAATGAATAATCACAGCTGAAGTGGCAATACCATCTGCCTCATAAGATTTTCATAAGATGAATGCATCTGCTCAAGAAGGCAACAGGTCAAAAGTCTTCTAGACCAACAGGGCAGTTGTTTGCCCAGCAGAACAAAATTTCAACTTGTTTAATATAAGGAAACTGAATAACGGGTATGGCATTATAGAAAGCTGTTCTAGTGCTCAGCATGTTAGTTGTAATAGATAGTAACTATTGGCTAGAAAAAAGAACAGAGAGGCATGTTATTTATAACAAGTTTCAACATCTGAGTTGTTTGATAGAATTGGTTTTGGGTAATAAATTATCTGCAAGTTTAACTTCTAATAATGATGTAATTATGGTAATATGTTAATAATTGCTAATGTAAGTTTGATGTTAATGAAAAGAGTGATTTGTGTAGGTAATAAGAATTAGACACACTAATGTATTGATCTCAATGGGTGTAAGAATATCTTGGAGAACAAGTATGTAAAGTTAGATAAAATGAAGCATGTTTAAAGGAGTGATTCTTCAGAATTTTCCCCCGGGTGGTTTTTATTAACAGCAGACCACCTGCTTCTGATAGGTCATGTGAGAAGGAATGAAGATAACAAGCTGAAACCCTACTGGAAAAGAGACACTTTAATTTTAGTGATAAAGAATGTTAATTCCGATCCCTACTTCTGCTAAATTAAATCTCTGATTTTCTTCAATAATCTTAGTGTGACTTTTCAGACAAGAGCCTAGTGAGATTAAAATACATTAATTGGAGCTCATCAATCTAATTTTATATGACAGTTAAAACTCTTTCTATACCAGTAACATCTCTGGAAGGTCTACTCACAGAACACTGAAAACGAAATAGGACATTTTATTTTTTTTTTTATTACTGCTGCTTCCATGAGAGATGATAAGTAAATCAGTACATTCATCTTTATATCAGAAAACAGAGTTTTAGGTTCCTAATGGCTTCCAAGTAAGCAGCATAGCTATCAAGCTGTATGCAATTTGTTCAGGTAAATAATAAATTTGTAGTCTTTATCCAGGCTGTACCTAACTATATTATGACCTAACACTCACTGAAGCATGGACTGGACATAATCTGTAATATTCATCAAGATATAAGGTCATTCTAATTATATAATTTATTATATTATATTATATATTATATTCTAATTATATAAGGTCATTTCTAATGCCATTTAAACTATATGGATATATGATAAATAAGGCAATTAAAACAGAAAAGAGGGAGTTTTCTAAGAGTAATCAGCAAAACAACTGTAGGGGGTTCAAACCCCTACTTCAAATCAAGAAACAGGGAGGACTTTCTAGCTATGGTAAACTGACCAGAAATCTGTTGGATACAAGCTATTTTCTTCTCTTTTCCTTCTCCTGTCTTGGTTTTTGATGTCTTTTCAAGAAACAGAAGAGTTGTAGTCTCTCTAAAAAGGAAACAAAACCTGTCAGTGTTAGTGCAAAACTTTAGCTAGTAACTCTGATATAGGTATAAATATTTACATCTCTTTTAAAAGTATGCACTCTGTTGAATTTGATTTGATAGTGTTGTTCTTTTTAATTGACTGCACTATGTTGATATCATGTTGTGCTTTTATAACATATATATTACATTAGTTCCGATACAAAATTAAGATAGATTTGGAAAGCATAATTCATGAGTTATAAATCTGATTTAATTTTGCCAATCAAATAGGTCATGTCCAGTTTCAGCCCAGGAAAAAATGTATGCTTAATAAACCTGTGTGGAAAATTCTGGTTGGTCTCATTAACAGCTTACTTTCTTTTTTAGGCAAAATGAAAATTTTATCTAGAAGGTCATAACATATACATTGTACAGTATGAGAGAAGTCTAAACTTTAATTTATAATGATTTAATAAATTTGTGTATAAACTGTGGGAAAATAGCTTTTATAGCTGAAATTCAAATTAATGAAACTTTAAAAGTGTTGCAAAGAACTCACCAACATTTTTAAAACATAAAAAAAAAAATTTCTTTCAAACAGATTATTTCTTCCAATTTACTTTCTGATAAATTATCTCTGTTTAAAAATAGGCTTATTGAAAAACTCCTAGTCTACACTCATTTTTCACCTTTGACCCAATCAGTCAGTTGACATTTTAGGTTTTTGATTAACACAAAAAATAAGTTAGAGGAATCCAACAAGATTTTGGGCTAAACATTAATGACACTAACTATAAATAAAATACTTGCACACAAAAGTTACTCCCACATCTGCAGCTGTAAAAAACAACCTCGCAGCAGAATGTAATTCTTGTCAAAAGATATGTTGATAATCAAACTAGTCTGACATGGTTCTGGATGTGAAGACCAACTTTTGATTTTGATAGCATGACTTTGATTAACATAGAATATATACTAATAATATTAACAATTTTCATTATGTAATTTAGAAAATTAACCATTCATTTTTTTTTAATTAATTTCAGAAATGAAGAGCTGTTTTCTGTCCATAGAAAGGCTAGTCAATTTTGACAAATTCTTGAAGCTGTTCTTATATTCCTTCCTTTTTTCCTAGCTTAGGTTAAGCTGGGTTTCCAGATGACTATGTAGTACTAAAATGGCAAGAGAGGTTATCAAAGAGAAATTACATGCAGTGTGCCTTGGTCCTTATCTTCTGATGGTTTCATCATTAAGTTTTATGGGAAATGCAGATACTTGATTTTCTCTCTGTCTTGGGGCTTTGCAAGCGTACTGAAAATGTAGCATATTTTTGAACACTAACATTAAAATCTAGACGGGACGAAACACTAAATGTAATATGTTCAAAACTCAATTATTTTGTAAAGTATTCTGAGATCTATTGATAGAAAACTGTGTAAAACAACCAGGTACTATTTATTATCATGAACAGGGACTTTGATGAGACCGTTAATACCTTTTTATTCTAATCTCAGATTCTGAGTCTTCTACAGATATCAGTTGCAGGAAATTCACTGCTCTTCTCACTAAAAAAGAGCTGAACCAAAAGACAAAGTAGATGGCTGCTGTGTGCTCCCTTGCTTAGGCACTCAGAGTGAGAGCTATGGAAGAATCTTCCACCCTGGTGATATATGCACAGATTTTCTCCTGACAGTTGTAGACATCCAAGGTAAGCATTCACCAGTAGCTGATGTTATAGGAGCCCATGAGTAACAAGATCCTTGCCATGCAACTATCTCAAGTTGCACAGCTTCTTACAGGAGCACATCAGAGAACCTGAAGACAGCTCAAGAGAGGACTTTGGAACATATTACTACGTCTGATGCCTTAAGATTTTTAATATATTTGCAGATTTTAATGTGGCTGTATAGTTTCTCACACTTCAGGTAGCTATTGACCTCTTTCTCATGGTTTGTGCTGCATTCTTGAAATTCTGTTTAATGTTCTTTTCAAGGAAAAAGATTTCAGCAAGGAAATGTGTTTGGGACATGTGCACCTGGACTGGAATAATAAAATATATTATAGTCAAAACAAGATATAAGATCCCAAACCCTTAGAGATGCTCCAACATGGCAGTTCTGAGGGTGGTACCAGGGTGGTACAAGGGACAAAAGGTTCTTGGGTTGGGTGTACCCACTAGATATGATAATTAAGTAGTGTTATTAGTTTGTAAGAACCCTATTCTTTGTCTGCACCTGTATCCTTCATGCACCTGAAAGCTTTCATTAAAGAACTGCTCTCTACTTCATCTATACTAATATTTCCTCTTTTTTTTCCCCCCTCAATTTTAGGTAATGCATGGAGCATCTGAACATACTTGCAAGCAAGACTTCACAGTAAGAATGCCCAAATGGTAAGTGATAGGATCCAGGACACACCCTGCTCCCCCAAAATGTTTACTTTGGTGAGATAAAAACATTGGTATTTGATTATGAAGAGAAAAGGTCCTGTAAATACTAGCCTAGATTCTTCTCTATCATACAAGAGCAACGATGCATAAATTGTGTCAGGTATGATTTATCATGTCTATATTTTCTAAAATTTTGTGACTTTCATGCCTAGATAGTTAAAACTAACTGAGATAATTTATACAGTTTACATTAACTTTATTATTGTTATTATGGCAATAAATTTGCATTTTTAACAGAATGGAAGGATAAGGAAATAAAGAAATTAGCCAAAAAAAAAGAAAGAAATATAAGGAAATGTAAGAATTATCCACAGCTGTTTACAGCTCTGACTCAAATCCAATTTGAATGTTAAAGGCATGCTCATATTTCAGAATGTTTCAATTCTAGACTCTTGTCATGGTGACAGAAATCAAGATTAGCACTAAGGTCTGAATAGCACAGTTACATTTAACATCTCAGAAACACACAAACAAAGCACTGAAGAAGAAGCACTAAATTAAAATATTGCCAGATGAATACTCCAAAGTTAGTAAATACCAAAAGTAGGATTTTGAATCTAACCCCAATATGACACTCTACGCTTATGCATTATAATAACAACCTCTGCATGGTTGCTTTGTATTTTGCTAATGGTCAGCCCCAAATCAGAGCAACCAGACATAGACGAGGAGAAAAGCACACACTGCAGGAGTGTGACTTGCCCAGAATCAAAATCGACCACTCTGATGAAGTCCAGTTTCTCTGAGAAGCATCCAGCAACTAAAATTTTTAAATCTTCCTTCTTTCAGCTCCTGCTTTATTAACTGTGTATCTTCATTTTCTGGAAAAAACCAAACAGACATTGGCATCCTACAGTCAACAGTCTCTTTCATTATAAAGCCTGATTGGCAGCCTGTGAACTGAATAAGGAAAGAATGCTATGAAAAAAAATTGCATGTGCTAATGTAATTATAGATGGTAATACTTCTAAGTACATCTAAGACAGACTAATTAAGGCTGTATAGGCAAGCTTAGTTCTGACATTTTTCTAACTTCTGAGTAATTGACCTTGCAATTGCAACACTCCTCATGTATCAATTATAATTAGCTTTTAAAAGCATGAAAAAAGCCACTGTTGCTGAGGCAGGGTAAAAAAAAAAAAAACAAAAAAAAAAAAAAAAAAAGAAAAAAAAAGAAAAAAAAAAAGAGAGAGAAGAAATCTTTTCTTCTGGAGACAAGCTGTTCTTTTTTGAGTCAAATCTTTCAGAACCACAATTCAGAAGGCAGCAAGATGACCTACCTACCCCAGGCAGACCTGATACCATTAGTAAATCCTACATGGGGCAGTTATTAGAAAGGGAATACACATCAGCACTGAGAGTTCTCTCAGATATTTGTTGTTGAAATGTGGGGATTAAGGATGCCTAGGGGCAACCCAGGCTTGATACTATTGTTGCTGTTGCCAGGTTCTGCTGCTCTTGCCGCATCTCTGTAGTTCTCTCTGCCTTTCTTATCCAAATTCCTTCCCCTGCTGTTGCCTTATTACGCTAACTCATTTTCCTTGGCCTCTGTCCTTGCACCTCTTCTTCTGAGCTGTGGAGGGGCTGTTTCTTTCTGATCCAAACTGCCCGTCTTCCTGCCTTCTCTCAGACCTCATCTCATTTGAAAAATGAAACTCACCGAATACTCCACTAAAGTGTAATTTTGGGATAAGTTTGGGGTACATTTTGGCACTAGTCTACTTTCATATGGAGGCCGGCAGGCAGAACCACAAGGTCACCTGTCAAAACATAAAAACCTTGCCTCCCTATCAAAATGTCACAATATTTCTTTTCCTACTAGTGTTTGTAATATGACCCTAAATATTATCTCTCTAATCTCAGTGTAAGAACGTTTTGCTCATGTTTTATTTATTTTTAAATAATTCAGAAACTTGAAAGTTTTGGTATATATCTTGGAGCATCATAAACTCACTATGTAATTATTATAATGTAAGATTATGTACAAAAAAAAAGTTCATTGAGCAGTGCTTCAGAAACAGTATCTCTATCTCTTTTCCACAGACAGTAATACGCAGAAGCTTCTTATTACAATCAAAACAGAGTTGCAATTAGTAGACAAAAAATTAACTCACAATTTTTGAAAGGCACAGAAATAAAATATTGTAAAAGAAATATTTCTTAAATAAATGAAAAGTCTTATTGCATAGATGAGTTCCTAGTGACAGTGGCCAATCTTGTTTCAGTTCAATCTCTGCCTAAGTTATAGCTACAAACCAAACTTAAATAGTTGTTTGGTTTTTTTTATTCAAATGATTAAGGAGAATTTAAGCCTAAGGAATTACAGCGATAAAACAGAATCTGCTCTGCCCAAACTAACCTTACTTTGAAAGAGATAAATAAAACAAAGGCACCATTCTGGAGTCCTGGTATAGGTTGACTTTGATGTTAAAATGTTAGAGGAAAAAATTCCACAAGGAACTATAGCATTGTCAAGTGATACAGCCAAGACATTGTTAATATGCAGTATCAGAGTTCTTCACCATATACTTCCCAGAGAGAACACCTTTTCAAGAATTAATGAATATAAACAAGTAATAAATTAATTTAGAGTTAGCATTTTCTTGCCATTAAAACAATGAAATTCTGGCACATTTGCAAAGGTAATGTATGTATACAAGAGCACATGCAGCAGGCTTTATGTCTCCTGGGCACATATTTATATTTGAGCTTCTCATCCTTGGCTTCACTTAACAGTGAGGAGGAGGCAATTCTAGGGCACAATTAGTGTCTTACTAACCTAAACCTATAAAAAAGGGCCACACCTATTTAGCAGGGTCAGGTGTAGTAATATATGTTGTAATCTACATTGAACGTTGATGTCATTTTTTTTCCAGATAAGCCCTCAAGAGACTATTCAAATTTTCACTGACTCTTTATATCTGTTTGAGTTTTGGTGCTGGTTTGTTGTTGTTGTTTGTGGAGGGTTCTTTGTTTGTTTGTTTGCTTTAATTTTGCATTTTTTTAACATTCATCAGAAAAGGTGACCTCAATATCAAAATGTGTCTACTTGGGGAAAATTAAAGAGATCATCTGATCATCAATTACTCTTTTCAGAAACCCTTTATTTATATTTTGAATAGTTAGCTTAAAACAGTGGGAAGTAAAGACTAAGATTCATCTCAAATTTGAACAAGATTAGAAAAATTTAAGTAAAAAATAAATTGTGGATTTTTTTCACTCTGTTGTGTTTACTATTGAAAAGAGAGGAAAGTAGAAGAAAGTACGTTAAAAAGTGTTTTTTAAAAGCTATTGAAAATTTCCCATGGCATGATGTTTTCTGGTACATTTTTCAATAAATTCTAGCTATTCTAGGGTCTTCAAAATGTGTTTTCTCAAGAGAGAGGTCATTTACATATGCCATGGAAAGGTGTGGATCAAAGTCTTGCTTCTGTAGTCCATACTGTATAGAGCACCAGCTAAAGTAGCATCAGAAGGTAAAGATCTACAGAATTATTGAGGTTAAAAGAGGGCTGTGAAATGGTAAATAAAAACATTTATGAGAACAAGAAAAATAAATCAGTTTATATTCAGCTGATCACTATTTGTGAATTAGACAAACAGGAGAACAGCTATAAATTAACTGATGGAAATAAAACTGAGTCATGTTGCTTTGGGTTAGCTTTGCCAACAGCTACACTCTCACCCAGCTGCTCATTCACCTCCCTCTTCCACAGGATGGGCTGCTATGAGGAAAGTTAAATCCAACCCATCCAGACCCAGCAAACATGTCTACAGCAAACATTCTAAACACGTTTGGCAGAACAGTAATTTTTATTTGAAAGACTTTCCAGACAAAATATTAAAGATTTTTGTATTTTGTGATTCTTGCTTTGAATCTGCAAGAACACTAGGTATCTCCACATCAATTAATTACAGCCTTTGACTTTGCAAATGACCATTCACATAACGGTTATACTCAACTACTTAGAAATTAAGGCTGACATGCTATATTAACTAACAATAAATTAACCTTGTCTTAATGTACAGAATTTTCAGCAGGGTACTTAAGCAGATAATAAAATAACATTCAATGCTGGAATTTCTGCAGCGAAAAACAAAGAGTAATTCTTGCAAGAAATAGAGTGATCTAGTTAATTTTACAAATTTGCTTATGAAATGTCAATTCCCACCCCCAAAATTCATTGTAATACTGCAGAAGAAATTGGAGGTGAAATTTTCCTTGGAGCAAATTTAAAAACATGCACAAGAAACAGTGGAGCATGTAGATTCAGAAAGACGCAAATAACTTGCTGTAGTGTAGAGCATTGGAATACTCTGGCAGCCTGTCCTATTTACGAAAAAAGGTCTCAATAGCTAGAGGATATGGTGTCAGAAGGTACGCCCACATGTAAAGTAGGCAATGTAAATAGTGCTTTCAGTATGTGTATCTTCTTCACAACTTCTGTTTTTTATTACACTCTCAAGTCTGAGTCTACTAGTCATGCAATGGTAATTTATAAATTGTTTCTCTATTGACTGTAACGACAGAAAACTTCAGATTCTCAGTGTGTGTGGAGGCAAAAGAAAAGTCAAGTTTTCTTTTAAGAGTAGGTTTCCTCATAGCTATGCTGTTTCTTTGGAGTGTTTTCTAAGTAAATTATAACAAATGGTTCACTAACTTAGTAATAATTTAGAGCACCCACATCCTGTCTGTATGAATCCATTCAACAGCTCTGTTGTGGGAATGAAATATAGCTGTGTGAACAAATCTGCTTGTCTAGATTAATTGAGTGAATAAGATGCTCTCTTGGTTCTGGGGGAGCTGCATAATATACAAGAAAACAGGAAGAGCATACTTGATCAGAGCAAGGGTCTGTTTGCAGCATGGCCTGTCTTTGACAATAGAAAGTGGCAGCTAATTAGACAGAACCTGTAAGAACCTGGCAAGCCCTGAAGATCCAAGTTTATTCTATATTTTTCCTGCTCTAGCCTCCCAGCTTTCAAGAAATTGTCTAGGGATTTCTGGTAACAGAGATACTTTTGTTTGCTAAACTTCAGGTGTGTTTTTCTTCCATAAGTTTGTCGTATGAACCAATTTTCACTTTTGACATCTGGAACGTTGCTTGGCAGAGATTCCACAGTAAAAGTACATTTCTTGTTTTCTTTTTTCAACCTGCTCAGTGATGATGTCATTTGATGATCCCTATTTCTTATACTGTTAGAAACAAGGAGTGTGTTCTGCTCTTATATCCAGTGTTTTCTACTCTTATCCCGGGACTTGAAGCCCCAGCTAAATTCAGTGCTGCGGGATTCATATATTTCTGAAATAAAATTTAAGTTGCTGCATCATTTTGTTACAATCAACATATTTATTTCAAAAAATAACATATTCATGTTTGGGAAAATTATTTTTACTGTTTGCCCAACCTACCCTCAAAAGAAAGAAATTTATACAAAGATTAGTATAATGACAGCTGTTGGAAATACCTGTCAGATACTTAGAATCAGTTAAAGAATGTTCATTCTTTTACCAATCACAAATAAATAAATAAAACCTTTCCATTTTTAGCTTTTGAAAAAAAGAGGATTTCATGCAATTGCAAGAAATAATAGCACCATTCAGAAGCACTCAATGCAATGTTTCATAAGTGCAATGTAAGGCATTGCAAATTCCAGTTTCAGATAAAAATACATTGCTTTTTACCCTATAAATAAGTAGTTGCTCTATGGCAAGCTATCTCAATAAATTTTATCCATAACCCTTTGAAAACTGCAAAGAAAAGACAGAACTGTCTGATTGTATTCAGGATGAACAGAGAAGTTAAAATGATCATGACATAAAATAATCTTGCTTAATATTCCTTTTAACTTTCCTCCTTAACTCTGCCGTAACCAGAAATTCTTACCATCATTTGCAGTGATGTACAAAAGTATTTTCTGTACTTCTAACACAATTTTAAAACAAATCCCAAAACCTGGGAAATTATAGATTTCCTCAATGTACCTCCATTTTGGGGCAAAGAACCACTCTTTAACTTTCTCTCATAACTTTTCTGTCTTATGCAGCTAAACAACTAGGTTTCACATAATGTATAAGTGTATTGAAAGGCTCAATAGTATACAAGTTCAGGATGTTAAGTTTTAAAGATGAAAGGCAGGAAAGCATTGGTAAATTAATTGCCTCCATCTACTGGTCAATGCTCCAACTTCATAAAGGGTTTTAATACAGAAAGACATTTTAAAAAATAGTGTTTTGTCTCTGTCAACTCTATCATGATTGATTTAATGATACAAAATATCAAAATTAATATAAAGGAAAACCTGTCAAAATCCTGGGTTGTCTAAAGCTGTCCTCTTGCCAGACTCAATTTATTTCACAATGATCACTATAAAGTTTTTCATTGCTGTTCCTTCTGAAGTATCATTTGAATCTGAGAAAGCAGCTATAAGAAGTCTCAACTGATTCTATGAGATTTTGTCTTGTTCTTTCTGGCTTTAGAAAGGGGTATCCAGAGTGCTGTATGAAAGCGAGAAGAAGAACTAGACTTGAGAACTGACTGTCACAAGGAAGTACCAGGCATGTTCTCTATCACTCTGAGTTATCTCCTTTCTTGCTCCTACCACGTGGTACCCTACCACGTACCTTGCTGGTTGACCTTGGGGTGTCACCCAGCAGACCACACTCACAGATCTTCCAGGAGCACACCCATTCACATACTGTTCTCTCCCCCAGTGCTCAAATCTCTTGCACCCTAGGAGGCCACAAGTGGGATTCAGGAGGGTTAGTATATGTTCAGCTACCCAAAGCATTAGTATAGGGCAAAAGAACAGGACTGAGGGAAGAGAGGCCTGATTACAAGGCTACATTACAGAGATCAGACAAGGTGGCTCCAAGCTACAGATGGAGCTGTTAAGCAGTGCAGCTAAAAAATAATTTTAAAAAATGCTAAATGTAATGCATAGTAAGAATTAGCACGATCACACAGTAAGAATGAAGGAGAGGGATTTTGCAAAAGTATATGTACCACACAAGAGAGGCACAAATTATCTAGTGAGCAAGACACATTTCCATTGGCAGTCATGCACCCTGACCATGCTATAGCTGTGTGTGTGAGAGCCTCCCTGGCCAGCTGGTTGGGAATAAGCATGCTTACTTGAGTAGATAAGTGAGAAACTATAAAAGGAGCTACAGTCTTTGCAAGGTTTCTCAAATCTCTGCCTAAAAAGCATCTGTATCACAAAGGGCACAAGTCATCCTTTTGGAATTCAATATTTAAAAAATAATATCAAAGAAAACCAGACCTTGTACACTTGGAATGATTAAGGGTCAGCTTTATAAAGGGAATTTGAAAATTGTATATAATTTTTATTTCAAGGAATGAAACTTTCAAAAAATAACACTAAATATCCACAGTGTATAATAAAATCATTAGAGGTGACAGCCATCGAAGAATGATAGTTCTATTGAAGGAATTTTTGTGGAAACACTCTGAGTGCTATGTCAGACAGTCCGTTTTAAATACTAGCATGTTGCCTTCTGGTACAAACTCTATCCAACTTGGGTGAAAATAGTAATGAAATACAAGATAGTGGATTGTAGAAATATAGAATTTTACACACTATAATTAAATAAAAGAAATGTTGAGGAAGTAACCTCTGTGTTTACACTACTTCGATGTACACTTTACTGCCTACATATCATGGAATAGATAAAAACTCTTCCTCCTGAATGGAGACTCCCACTTTTTTCCAAGGTACTGCAAATCAGAGATAGTTGGTAGAAGAGTGGAAACAGGCATACATAAAAGAGATTTTAGTCACTTAGGCATAGAGGAGAACGTTGGATTTGGGAAACATTTAAGAGACAACCATGCTAGACATAAAGGCTATTCTGTAACTCATATTCTGCACATGAAATTGCTGACATGTTTTGCTGTTGCAATTTCTATCTTTGTTGAATGCCAACAAGATCTGTGCATGTGTTGTGAATTAAACAGACTGGCCTGGATATTGCAAAGGAACTAATGAATATAATCCCTAAAAATCCAACTTATAATTGGTAAAAGAGGTGACATTTTTATTACAAAATCTGTTACAAATTCTTAGCACTGCCATTCCCACCTTTTTCTATGAGGCTTGTAAAGATGTTGCACTATCTAATAAACTCTTAATATCTCAGTAACAAATCAATATTAATTTTTTACTAGTCTGAATCAAAAGTGGTATATATGCTGTGGATATTCAACTCAAACCTATCTTTGAACTACTAAAATTTACCTGGGTGCAGGCCCAGAAACTATCGACTTTGCAAATGCATAGTTCGATTTTTCTTACTCTTTAAATTTGGTCTGCATAAAAACTTTCTCTTTATTAATCTGAAGCCTTGAAATTGTGTTCTTCTATAACCCTTTCTGTTGTCAGATACTAGAATAAAATAAATTATTTTCCTGTGAAGCACATTTTCTTAGTGAAGGTCAGTCGTGACATTTAGATGAAAGTCCTCCTATTTACAGGCTAGATATGACCAAAAAATGGTTGTAATTTTTTTTCATGTGTTTATTTATTTTTTCCCAAAGGACATTTGCATGTTTGTGAAAATAAGAAAAACAGTCGCACTTTCCTTTGCTGCAAGATCATGTTGTCTAAGAAATAATACAGAAAAGTATTTGAAAGAAGGGAATTAGCATAAATGCCTCATGACTCCTTCTTTATTCTACAGTGTGTTAGAAAGAGACATTGAGAATTGTTTTTATTTTGAGATAAATAAAAAGTGCTGTCAGACATCCTTACCTTTCAAATCTCAACTTTGCAAATTCCACTGGGGTCAGTAGGAGTCAAGCAATAAATTCTCACAGACCCATAGTACAGCAATTCTGAAGAACTCACTGATCCTTTGGCTCCAAGCTATGAGTAAAGGAGCATATTGGCTTTTTTTGGGAGCCCACATTATGGTACTGCTCCATACTGGCATGCTACAACAGCCTCAGATAAAAAGTAGACTTTATTGTTCAAATTGGATCACTTTTTATTGATGCATATGCACATATTTTCAAAGTTTGGTTATATATTTCTAGAAAAAGCCCCACAATTTATAGTCTGATTTCAACTGAATTTTATATTATATATGCATCCAAATACCTTGTTGAGGACTTTTTATTGGAGACTTTTCTTCTGCCTGTTAAACCATTATTTTGATCCAATAGGAAACCAGTTCTGATCACCACAATATTTTACTCCCCAACTGGCAAAATAACAACAAATAACATGGAACCAGGAACTAAAATGTGGCCTATAAAATCTTAAATTCCACCTAAATGACAACACAGTAATTATCAATCAGAAAAAAATAAAAAATTATTAAATTGTCGTGCCAATTTAAGTCACAGAAAACATCCATAATTTGTGTAGATTATTGAGTATGAAAACCAGGAGTTAATACTAAGTTGATTTTAGTCCTGTGCACTGATTGCTAAGTTAATAATTTATACAAGTAATTAACCATAATTTCTTGAATTGCAGTAACTGCAAATGGGCGTGAACTGATGGTGCATGCAGTTTATGGTGAGACACGATATTAGAAACCTTTGGGTTTAGCTCATATCTTCTTTTGCAGTCTAACAGTATAAAAGAACTTGTTTCAAACTATTGACCTGTAAATGCAAATTGCATCGAGATCCTAGCTAGCTATTTCCAGCAGTCTTCATAGTAGTCTGTTTTCACATACTGAAGAGTAAGACAATTCAGAGGTGCTCAGTCTGTCAGAAGAAAGAATGTGCTTAAATTCATAACTGTAGTACAGTTGACAAGAGGTAGCAGACCTAAATTCTGGAAAAAAAAACACACTCCTGATGAACAAGGAAACTAGAAGGAGATGTTGAGGTATGACCTTTTCCTCAAGGTTTCTTTTCCAGGTGCCAGTGGCCAGTGCAGTGTCTAGCTAAAGTTCTCCACTGAAGAAAAAGAAGTTGCATCTGAGGCTTTCGGTGGCTAGCCTGTGGTGCAGCAAAGTGGCTGAGGTCCATCTCCTAACTGGGGCCACAGCAAGAAAAGAGAAGCTTCGCAGGTTCTCAGAAGCTTGACAAATTGCTTAGTTGCAGCAACGGCACAGGAAAGGCTTTAAGCCTTCCGCAGGAAATATGCTGGAAAATACAAAGAGTCAGAGACTTACAGCATAAATTCTCTTTCTTAATATCTGCTGTCAGCTGACTAGAAACACTACAGCTTATTTTATCAGTGTAAGTGAAGGTCTAACTTCTTCATGTTAGCACATTATTGCTCTTATCTACATCTCACCCACCACAAATGCAATGGAATTGATTCTCTCGTATAGTCAAAGAAAGAAAATAACAAAGTTTTTACTAAAGAATAATTATGAACTGTTCAACATACACAATAGCTCTGCTAGACTTGATTATGACCTATATTGAGCTACTCTTAACCTATGTAAAAAAAGGAAATGTTCTGTCTTCTGAGCTACCTGAGTGCCCAAACACTAATTTTCAAACTGAATTACTTCTTAATTGGGGAATGAGGGGGCAGGGGAAGTGTCTATGTATTTTGGATACCTCCATATAAACAGAAGTTTTCAGTCTCCCAATTTTGACCATGGTCTCCCAATTCCTTTGCAGATCTGCCTATGACTGTCTGGATTTTAAGCAGGCATTTTTTAACACTGAAAAGCATTTCATTAGACTTGAAATTTTGCTAATATTCTCTGATGTTTTAAACTGATTTATGTCTCTAAAAGCACAATAATGATCTATCCTTAAAAACATAAATAAAATAAATCATCAAATATAAACCTCAAAATCAATTAAAATAATAATAAAACCCAAGTAAAATATCTCAATGAAAATCCATCTTCGTTTTACTATACACAATTCAGACAAGGAGATCTTATCAAGACATAGATGATAGACTCTATTGGTTCTTCCAGAATTTAATAGCTAAGTGTCCACTCTGCTTATTTATCTTCTTTCCATTGTAAATGGCTATTTTTATTGATGGTCTCTAAAATACTGAATTGGCATCATGTGCTTTTTATCAGAAATCATGGAGTACAAGTTTTCTGTAATTATAAAATTTTATTAATGACCTGTAAGATTTTTAGTAGGCATGATCCAGAAAAACAAGTGATATAATTTTTACACACAGTAAAAATAAGAGCATGTAGAAAATAGAGATGTGTATCAAGTTCTTGGTGTATATGGCACATGAAACAGCTGTAACTCACTTGAGAGTTTTCTAAGGGAGGTTGACATTGACTGTTAGATTCTTACCCAGTGACTTCTTTCTCACTCCCCCTTCTCGATGCGATGGGGGAAGACAATATGACAGAAAAACTCAGGAGCTGAGATAAAAGTAGTTTATTGGTGGTTTGTTATTCATTATTATGGGCTGCTATGAGGAAAGTTAACTCCACTCCAGCCAGACCCACTATATAAATACATCTAAAATGATCAATTACATGCTTAATTCACTCTAGAAGTAGAATAAGAAAGGTAATAATTGATTTTAACCTGGTATAACAAATCATTCACAAAGAATTGTTTAGAAACATTTTCAGCGCTAATACAAGAGCCAATTCAAGGTTTCTTAGTAGAGTAGGCAGTTAGACTTTGCCACTGCAAGGATGCAAATCAGATTAGTAAACACTGGAGAGACAGACTGTTCTTTCACTGTCACTGACATATGGGGTACAGCTGGTCAGATGTGGCAACCTGAGAGCCAGGATTGTTAATGCTGGGGGGCCTTCAGGTCCCCAAGGGCTTGTATGCTTATAACCTTCATCCAGCAGTAAGAGGAGCAGCATATCCACCTCTCTTTGAGTGTGGCACAGATAGAGTAGACAGGAGCCATTACCTCCCTTCCTGAAGTGGTTTAAAATCAAAGAATCACTGCATTTGGGAAAGACTTTTAAGACCATTGAATCCAACCATAAAAACACCCTCATGTTTTACCACATTCCTTTTAGAACTAGACCCAAATCTATATCTTCTAAAGTTTACAACATAAGAACTAAGGCAAATATTAGGTCCAGAACAGTAACCTTATGTAATTCCCTATATACATTTATGAAGCTCCATCATAAAGCTGTTCAGAAAGAAACACTATGGCAAGCAAGTTCTTCTGCCTTCAGCAGTGATAAGCAATCTACTTTTAATTTCCATATCAAATTTGTTTCTGACCCTTTCATACCAATTTCCTCACTTGTGGACTTCAGTGCATTATCCCTCATTTAGGCAGTTATGTATTTATTGGGCTCACAGAGGCACAAATCTACTGGGGGACTTGTGAGAAAAGGGATTTGGGCAATTTTAGTCCTGCCTTGCTACTGACCCATGGTAATACATGTTTCCAAGTTCCCTGACATTAACATGAACAGAAAATTGACCGTCTTTATCATAGATGAGGGCTGCATTGCCACCTGCAAAATACATTTCTAGTAGACTTCAACACTTTGTTTCTTCTTTTTCTTTGATTTTCTAGAGATTTTATTGACAATAAATATGGTTTTCTGAATAGCACCCAGATGTTAGGGCAAAAATGTTGGCACTTCACTGAGAAAGTTCGGCATTTTCAAGCAAGCCTGGATCCAGCACTGGGAGCCAAGATGAGGCCATAGCACCTTCTGCTGTGATAAAGAAATGACAGTCATTTATGAAAGAACTGTTAGTTTTGGCATTTGCCCTTTGCTCTAGTTAAAATTAAGACAATAGAAAAAAAGTATTTGTTTTGTATCTTCTCTTCAGAATTATGCACACAATACTTTCAATATGCATTTCCTCTGAAGTATAACATACAGATACACAGGGTAGGGAAAAAGAGACTAAATTAAAAAATTCAGAAACTCAAGAAGGTGAAACACCAAATAAATGAATGAAAAAAACAAAGTAGCCTCACTGGACTCAGGAAAGAGAGATAATAGATTCCTTCTACCTTCTTTTTTTTTTTTTTAAATAGTTTTTATTGTATCAAAAATGACTTGTAAATGACTGAGGTGCAAATAGAGCAAATATTTCTCAGATCAAAAGTATTACGAAAAATGGGATTTTTGTGCTGTAACCACAAAAAAAAAAAAAAAGGAGAAAAAAGTTAATCCTCAAATTTATCTAGTCATCCAGATTATTTCCACAGTGAAGAAAAGAAGCAGGCATCATCCATGAATAGTTTGCACAAATTATGTTAGATGTCTAGGGCATAGGAAAGATGGATCAATGATTAACCCAGCTCTTGTGCAGAATGAGTAAGTAAGATGAATCTGATCACATATCTGAAGCATGGACTTTTTTTTTTTCTTAACCATCATATCTTTTGATAGGCTGTCTCAGTGCTATTTCCTGATTTTCCCCCATTGTGGCCCTTTGGCTGGTATTAAAAAACAGAAATTAAAATGTTATTCATTGGAATTCAACACATTTCATGGCTTATTTTTTATTAATTAAATTCAAAATTGGAAACTTGCAAATTATTTATCAGGTATGCAAATATATCTTGTGATATTGAATGTTTGGTTTAAAAGTACCTAATGAAAGCATACAAAGCTTTAAAAATTAGCAGTCCTTTAGCCATGCTAGGACTTCTGTTATTCATGGTTGTCTCATAAGTCTTTCATAACTTCTGCATAAAAAAATCAAAGATCTCAGTGCTGCTGTAGAACAAGTGTGCATCATGACAAGAACTGATAGTACATGTGCATGCAGTCTGAGTAGGAAAGTGATTGGAGAGATATTAAAGAAGTTATTTGCACTCTCTGATGTTAGGCATCTGTCTTAGATAGCTAAAGGCTCGGTTGACAAGCAAGGGTGTTGCTGCTTGAGACAACTGATGAGTCAGCTACCCTTTCCTGCTCATTCTAACTAACTGCTGCATAGATTTCTGAGCTCTTTGCAAACTGCCTCCTGATTGTCGGCTAAATTCAGTTAGGGTTTTTTCCTTCAGAAAATTGCACCATAAACTCTTGCTACTCAGGATTTGATTAATGCCCATTTCAGAAGTCCCTGCAGCAAGGGTAGAGCACAGATGGAGGCTGAAAACCCATCTGAGTTAAGCTGTTCCCATCCATCAGTCATGATCTGCAGTTTATACCAGGATGTCTTAAGGAAAGGTGGTATCAGTGATATCTTACTGTAAGAAGCTGAGAGGTTCAGAAATTGATTAATGAGCAGGTCCAGAGTCCATCAAATGAGAACAAGACAGAGAGGTGGGTGTACCTTTCTAAGACAAGCTCTCACCACTCATCCATCAGAGCCCTAGGTTAGCAGATGATTCTCCTCAGTTTCCCTCTTCAGTCAATGGAGGAAAAGGCTTCCCTTAGGGTGAGCTAAAGCTGGAAACTAACTCAGCTGTACTCAAGCAGAACCTGTTTCTTTCCTTTGACAAGAGGACTGGAAAGTTATTCTTCTTAAATACAGGAGTTAGACCTTGTGAATACTCCTTAAGAACAAATAAATGGTTCTTTGAAATCATGGAGAAATATGTTGAAAGGGCAATTTTTTTGTATATGACTTAACAAGTGCATCCATTCTACAAATACAGTGAACAATGCATTTCAGTCACTACATGCCTCAGCTTTCCCTGAAGAGTATATCAAAGAGTAATGAAGAAAAATGTGGAGAAGAGAGGTGGTTTCACCCTACTTTTTTTTGCACTGCGAAGCCTAGCAAGAACCAGGCAAAAAACTGACTCATAATGCTAGGAAATACATTTGGTTTTCTAGTCCTCTTTTATATTGGCAAATCTATAGTGGACTTTTGAGCTCCATTCAGGTTATTCAGGAACAACACAATAGGAAGTGATTCTGATCCTAAGCAAGCAAGCCATTTTCTGATGCTGAATTTCCCATGCCTGTCTGTTTCCACTGTGATTGAGAATGTAGAGTGGGCAGCATTCAAAGGATTTTTATCTCTGAGTATAGATGGTATGAGATACAAAAGAATTAATACTGAAGTATAGGACTGAAGAAGTTTTACTGGAAAATTAGAGATGAATCAATGGGGTCATACCAACGATTGGTGTGACACACAATATATGTTGCTGTAATAATGACAAATGGCTCCCTTGTTATGAACATTAGTTTTCCATTTAAATTGGCAAACAATCATAGAGACAAAATTATTATTGCTTATATTGTTTGCTATCTCTACAAGAGGTCAATGGAAACTTTAAATAGCGACATCATGATAATGACAAGATTAGGATGCAAATGGTTTCACCCTTAGATTTCTCTTACTGTTTCAGTTTTAATTGACTGCAAAACTCTATGCATACTGAATAAAGAAAAATCCCCTTTAAGAGAAAGGGTATACAGGGAGCAAAGCAAGTGTAATGAGCTAGTCAACATTAGGAACATCTCCTTTCATCAGGGTATATGAGCCTTCAGTGAGACTTCTCCTGCCATGGTAGACCTCTTGCACTCTTCAGGCTAGTTTGGTATCTTTATGTCAAATTACAGTGTTGAGTTACTCCTAGAACTACATTTCTAATTCAGAATAATCATAATTTTATGTAATGTAACATTGCTGTAAATAATATAATAGAGTTATTTATACTGACCACTTGCGGTATAAATACAGTGCTATTTTTCTTTTTTTTTTAAACAGGTATCCGTCAGTGAGGAACTTTGAGTTCAACAGAACTGATATGGCATGGGATCCTGATGGGAAAATAGAACTGGATCTGTGTGAGAAATAGGCATGCTAAGGATATTGGTTTAAGATGGACTCTGATAATTAGTGTTTCAGAGACTTTTTCTCCAAGGGATATTCTGCCTGAACTAATACTGCACTAGTTCCAGTGAATGCTGATGTCTCTGTTAAAATGTATAAACAGTAGTTTTGATGATCTGTAAGCTAGCCTTTCATGGGCTAGCTCCCTGCTTTGCACAACTAGAATAAAAAAATAGAAATACTTCACCTCAGTGTCTGAATTGGTGCTGCACACCTGCTAACAAGCCCACGTTCGGGAAACCACCACCTGCAAGGAAACTGAGAATACACAAGGAGTTGTGAGGGGGCACAGCTGGGACAGATGACAGCAACTGATACAAGGGATATTCTAGACCATATGTCTTTGTGCTCAGAAATGAAAAAGCTGTGAGAAGAAGAAGAAAAGCAGCTGTTCAGAGTGATGACATTTGTCTTTCCAAGTCAACACTGCACATGACAGGGCTCTGCTGTCCTGGAGATGGCTGAACACCTGCCTGCCCATAGAAAGTAGTGAACGAATTCTTTTGCTTTGTTTTGCTTTGCTTTGCTTGCATGTATGGCCTTCACTTTGTCTGTTAAAATGTCTTTATCTCAACACACAAGTGTTCTTACTTCCACCCTTCCAATTTTCTGCCCCATCCCATTGGTCAGGGAGAGAGTGAGCAGCAGGTGGGAGCTGAGTTGTTAATGCACAGCAATCTATTTCAAAGAGGTGGCCTGTGACAAGAACATGATGTTCTGTCATGTTCACTTGCTTAATTACACACTTATTTTGTATGTAAGTCACCACTGAACAGCTTTGTTTATTAGTACTTTTACATCTGTAATAACAATCTGAATATTAATTGTTATGCAGATTCTACATGAAAAATAGCATAAATGCCAGCATATAAAATCTCAAAATACGTGCTTTATTTCCTACTTTTTTAAAGAAAATTACTTAGGAAAATATCCGATTTTGCTGGGGAAAACAAATAAAAAAATTTGCCTGTTCAGAAGTCTTCTGCTAAGATACCTCTTGTATTTCCTCTCCGTAACATAAAACCAAATCTCAGCAGTTAAAATGTTCTTGACTAGAAAACGATGAGTAGAGAGTTAAAATTTCTTTCTTTCTGTATTAAATTAACAATTGGATTAATGCACAAGGGACTCAAGAAACAAAGTGAAGGCACTGAAAAAAATTAGTGATATGCTTAATAAAAATTTACTGAAAATAGTATACTGACTCCACTGCATCCCTCTGTTTTTCCCATTCTTTAACTCAGAATCTGGTTGCACAGCTATAATCTAACTAGGTTGTATCCAACACAGGGAAAATCTGAAGCAGAGTGAGAGCTGTTGTATAAGACCATGCAGGAACAACATTTATAGCCACTAAAGAGCTTAAGGGGGGAAGAAATAATAAAAGGTGAATAGAATAATAGGATAAAGCTTAGATAAAGCAACTCTGGTCCTCATACAGCTGCCAAATTTCCATAATTACAGTTCAGGGACTTTTCCAAGCCAGAGGTTACATCTTCAGGATCATGTATAGCAATCACTAAAGACCTATTCTTTGTGCATAGGTCCAGTCCCTTTTTGAACTCATTTGTACCTTTGGTCTTTATAACATCCTGTGGAAATAAATTACATGCTCTAATTTGGTTCTCTGTGGAAAAGAATTTCCTTCAATCTCAGCATCTTTCTAACATCTCCTAGATTTTGGGAATGTAAGACATGGACTGGATGCAAGACAAGCCAGGAGAAAGAAGGGATGAAATGTCTATTTTTAGTGAGAAAGTAAAAACTAATCATCCTGTATTGTTCTTAGTGCAATGAGAGTGGGGGAAGGCACTGAATATGTTTCTATAGCTATGCAACAAAAATACTTTCAGTGGGTTTCTAAAGACCTTGCTTCAGAGACTTCTGCAGAGCTATTACAAATTTCTTTGTGAGTACTGGTTTTGATTGAAAAAGAGAAGAGCTTTAGAATTTGGAATTATTCTGAAAATATTCTTTCTTCATTAAAGCAAGGACCTCATATTCTCCAGAAAAAAAAACAGCTCTCCCTCCAACATCTAAAGCACATTTTGCAACTTTAAGCAGATGTTTTTAAACTTGGTATATGTGACTTGTTATATGGTTCCAGATAATTTTCCTGATGACAAGAACTTCTACAATCTATTGCACTCAGCTCTTACAGATATTTTAAGAACTGAGGGATTAAAAAGATCAGTAAACCAAAGTAGGTTAACAACTTGCTTTTTCCAATCCGTTTTCACAATTAATGACATAACTACAAGGGAAGTACAAATTAAGAAAAGGTAGCTAGACAACAGAAATTCCTGAAGCTAGCAGGCCTGACATCTGAAAGCAAGTGAAAGCATACCCCTGCTATCCTGTCCTACATCTGCTCACTTGCTATGGAAATAAGACAGCAGTAACTGATTTATACATCTCAAGGCCAGAATAGTGTCAAATGGCTGACATGATTTCTGCTAAACTGCCAGCAGCCCTTGCTCTTCAGTAGCAGAGAATATTAATGAGCCTTAACTACAATCTGCTCCAGTTTCTACAAGGTGAAAATTCCCTTCAGTTTCGTTTCACGATATAAAAAATGTGGAGAGTTTAAACCATAATAATGTGAGTTTAGTGATCAATTGAAATGCCAATATTTGTCACAGAATAATTGACTATATTGCACATGGTATGCAAAAAGAGGCTTTTGTAATGCAAGGTAGGCATAGCTCTATACAACATATTTCAACTGTTGATTTTTAAATTTATATCTCTCTATTTTTCTAAAGGGTAAGATTAAGAACACCAATTGAAGCTTCACATACTTCATTAGCAGGTAGCATGGGTTTAATTAGAACTGAAACACCATTTTTTCTATATATGTGTCTATGCTCTCTTGGGGAAAAAAAAAGCAAGGGTGCTTTGAAATCATTCCTATTTTTAGTTAGTCAAAAGAAGAACTCAGTTATGTCTATAACAAACCCTTGATTTAACAATAGGCCAAACATAAGAAATTCCACAGATCTTAACAATTCTTTCTAACAGGAAAGTTAATTTCTTACCTAGTCATTTATTTCTCACTAGTAGCCATCTTTCACAGAAAAATATGACACTACACAGAAGTAATTTGTTATTTTTCTTTGGCCACTTCTGTTATATTTGCAGTTGTCAGACCTTCAACTTGCCATTAACAGAAATAGAAAGGCCACATTATAGCTAGTCTACAGCTAGCCCTATTTGGGCTGAACTTTGATGTTCTTTGGAAGAGGGACTAATAATACCAATTACAAACATAAAATTAACATTTGGATTCAAAATCAAATAAGAAAATTAATTTGCAGTTGCCTTTTATTTTTCTCAGTTCTGTATTCTATCCAAAACTCAGTTGATTACTGGATTTTTTTCTTTCAAAGTTCACAGAGTTTTACGTGTTCTTTCTAATGGAAAATCTTTGCCATGCTTTCCTTTGAGATTATAGGCAATACCCACATCTATAGGAATATCAGGCACTTGCCCAGAGCAATAGATCTTTGTGCGATGACTAACAGCTGCAGAAAAGCTCTTCTTCGATTTTGGCTCCTGGAAAAGCTGAAATTTTCCTGTTTTCATCTTATTAGGTACTATCATGTTGATACCCCTGAGACAGTCTATCTGCTGTAGTATATTCCTGCAGAGGTTGAGAAAATGTAAAGACATAGCAGATTGAAAGGATTGAACCTTGCTGCAAGGAGCAAGAGACGAATTCTGAGGCTGTGAATGCATGTGAAATTTCTGGACAAAGAGAGGTGTTCTGTGAACCCTGAAGAACTGTCACTAAACTACTCTCCTGGCCCCAGCCTTCACTGAGGGATAAAGCTGTAAATCTGAACCTTCTTGTGTAGGGAAAATTTTCAAATCCCGCCTTCCTCTCTGGATGATTAGTCTAACAAGCAAAATAGTAGGAAGTACTATGTAACACTATCTTGAGTTTTCAGATTGAGTGCAAGTCATCTATAAACAAATAAATCAAGGTAGGTTCATCAAGATTTTCATCTTGGAAATCATGTTCCCATACACATACCTAATTCTGATGGATACACACATGATATGGGACACAACCTGGGTTTCAGAGCTTTTTTTTGCTATGAGCCACTGTAAGCAGTACAGGTCTCTTGATCAGCAGGCTGGCTGTTATTAAAGCTGTAATTCTGTTTCTTTGCTGTGTGGGAGCAAAAGGACCCAGCTTGGATTTGTAACAAATGGGAACTAGGACTGCAGACAGGAGCATTATGCTTGGACACATTATTTTCACAGTCAAAACAATGCATTCATGCTAAATTTCTGCATTTCTCTTCTACTGATGCAAAACATTTTAACAGAAACAAGCATATAGTCATAGTATAAATTTGTACAGTTAAATAGATTTGACCCATAGCAGATGTGTTTAAATTTAACTCAATCTTTGTGAATTTCAACTTTCAAGCTATTTGTATTGCTTCATGTTCTTTATTGTTGTTTGGGGTTTGTTGGCTTTTTGCTGTCGTTTGTTTTCTTGGGGTTTTTTGTATGTTTAGTAACATGCATTATATGCACAGGTTATAGCTCCTGAAATTGATGTTTGAACCTACTATATGGATACACATTCAAACAGCATTCCAAAACCGTGTCAGATTAACAGAAAGGCAATAAAGAAGACCCATTATCAGCATAAACAAAATCTTTTCTGTTTTGTTTTCAGTGTTAGCTTGTACCAGAGTCAATAAACCTCAGTTCTTCAGTCTGGATCTTTACCTAAACCATTTATGTTATCTTGAAGAGAAAGTTGAATAATATCCTACTTCAACACTTGGCAGACTGTCAAAAATTGGTTCCTTCCAGTGCACCTATTATCTTGCAAGTGTATGATTTAATATGCAAGAAATACAGGGAGATTCTTAGCGGAATAGTTGTTGTGTATTTCTGCTTGTATGTTCTGCTCTTGAGGAGCATGGATAAAATTTCCAATGGTATGGGAAGCCCACAGTTTTTATCCAACTCCTAAGGAGTTACAAGTGATTGTTATGTTTTCTTGTTAGAATACTAATAGCTTTCTAAAATAAAGGAAACGTGAAATCAGTGTGTGTTTCTAAAGCATCCAGCATAAGTGACCAGCACAAAGATCATAAAGAATATCTGAGGTATATCCAAGATACCATGATTCACTTCACATCACTTGTTCTAGAACCACATTCAATATGCTGCAAAGAGATATGTACAGGCAATAAAACCCATATCTTCTACTTCCAACTGCTGCCCTTGTAAGTTCCCCATTAATCAGAAAGCATATTGCATTTGTATTGAGAGGCATATTTCTTTTCTATGTGTAGCTGCAGACCAAGAAAAGATGTACATATATTTGAAATATAGTCACATTATTGATTACTGGTACTTCAAGAATACCTCACAAAAAAGAGCATATTAAATATATTCCATAGGTAAATAATGTAAACAAAATCACATTACTTAATTCTCATAATTTAATAATAAATTTCATTCAATTAATTTCTGCCACTAGCATTCTTTTAATTTTGAGCAGTCAGTTTTAAGAGGGGAAAAAAAATTCAGTTTCATCTGCATTGAAAATATCTTTAAGATAGTCAGAAATACGGATGAGAAAACATTAACCATGCATTCAGAATCAATGTGAGGATCACAAAGGATGTTGTGTTCTGTAATTTGTATCCATCAGTCTCTTCAAATTAGGGCAGTGACCAAGCAAGTGCCATTTACATTGGCACCAGTTGCTATGTGTGATTTTAGCTGCAATTTCTCTTATCCACCAAACCTGGGCACCTGTGAGCCAACATCCTGATTTCCACAAGAGGAAATCCTTACCAGTGCTCCTATGTCCTTCCACTCTCTAGGCATTAGTAGCCAGTTGAACTGATCCTTGAGGAGCGAAAATAAAGCCCATTTCACATCAGATCATCTTCAGCAGATCATACCTGGTGTTTTGGTGGGTTTATGAGTGGCACACTGAGAGCAATTAGTTGCTCAATGAGGATAACAACAGGCGATTACCCTATTTAACAGCTGTTAAGTGGTGTTAATTGCTGGCTATATACCACAAGCTGAGCAATTTTGTGCAAACTGTACAAACAGAACAAAACAAACAGATGATGTAGGGAGAAAATGGGTCTGAAAAGTCCCCTATTCATCCCAAATATGCATGCAGACGGAGAGATTATATTCATAGCTAGTGTGAATTACTTGTAACAAACAGTTTGTCAAATCCAGCCCACTACTGAATTGTCTGTGAATAGAGAACAATTTACATTAGTTTCTTCATTATTCACAGTCATTTAATGAATGGTTTGTATGAAAACATTTTTTGCCTAAGGTTTTCTCCAGCAGGCTAGTTTCTGATAAACTCATTCTTACTGAAAAATGCCTTGATTTCTGCGAAACCAAATAAAGAATAAGATGTTTTCATAATCTAGCCTTAAATTGTAAGTTAATAATAAGCAAATTATCTCTACAAATGGGACAAGAATATCTCTAACTAAATTATGTAGAGTTTCTTTTGTTCTCACTGAACTGGTGACAGTAACTGGAAAAGTCCAGACAAAAAGTCTTACATATGTCTTTAAATTTCTTTTTTAGATGCTCTGTTGGTTTTCAGGTACCTGTTCCTAAAAGCACTCAGTAACTACAGTGCAATGCATGACAAGCAAGGCTGGTCACTTTGTACATGATATTGCTCAATAGCATGTTTTACATTTTATATGACAGACAAAGGTTGACTTATTTGGAAAGTATGGGTATCAATGTTAAAAAAGGTCCTGGATGCTGTGAAGATATTTGTAAGTTACAAAAGTAATCATAAAAAGAAATTATTTTAGACTTTTTGTAGGTTCCTGTCCTGGTTTTCGCTGAGATAGAACTCATTTTCTTCTTAGATAGCTGATATAGTGCTGTGTTTTAGATTTAATATGAGAATAATGTTAATAACATGCTGATGTTTTGGTTGTTGCTAAGTTGTGCTTATTCTAAGTCAAAGACTTTTCAGTGGCTCGTGTTCTACCACTGAGGAGCTGCACAAGAAGCTGTGAGGGAGCATGGATGGGACAGGTGACCCAAAATCATCACATGATATTCTATACGACAGAAATATCTGCCCAGTATGTAAACTGGGGGAGTCAACCTGCAGGGGTTGATTGTGTCTTGGGGAAGGGCTGAGCATTCATCACCTCGGCTGAGCAATTGTATTGTGCATAACTTGTTTTGTCTTGGGATTTCCCTCTCGCTCCCCTTTTTATTACATTTATTATCATTAGTATTATTATCTATGTTTGGTTTTGTTTTGTTTCAGTTATTAAATTGTTCTGATCTTGACCCAGGAGTTTTACTCCTCCCCATCCCACTGTGGAGAAGGGGAAGTGAGTGAGTGGCTGCATAGTACTCAGTTGCCTGCTTGGGTTAAACCATGGTAGTCCCAAAAAATCACTAGAATAATAAATCCACAGTTGAAAAAGTCTATTTTACAAACAAACTATGAATGTCCATTTGAAATTATTCTTTGTCATATACTACACACAACCAAGCAAAGTAACTGCCAATAAATGTACTAGATAACACCAAAAGCAGTGGCATTTGCTGATCTACCTAATCTAAATGCTCCATACTGGTTGCTTTTCAAAGCATGAATCAAGAAATCACTACCAAATACACAGTAGACTGAAGGACCAGTATGGTCTTCTGGTTTCTGTTGTTCTGGTTCCTTCTCAGTTTAATAATCTGATGGATTTCTCTTCTTTTCTGCTTTATTTTAAAAAGGATGTTATGATCCCTAAAGTTTCTGTCAATCATTTATTCATAAATATTTCTCCTTAAACGCACGCTGCCATTTTAAGTCCTGACAAAATTCTTTAATGCCAGTAAGACCTTTTTCATTAGACTTCCATGGAACAAAGGAAGGATCTTAATTTTCAGACAACTTTATAGACAATGAAAGAAATTGAACTCTGATTTAACTAAGAGATCAAATGCCAAACATTGTCAAAGTGCTTAAAAATTGTGTCTCCTTTCCCTTCCCTCACCAGAGAATTTTTGAAAGAGAATGCTGGTAGGCAACATTACTTATCTCTAGTACATGGTACTCAGGCAATGACATTGGATTCTTGGGTGTTTTGAGTGGAAATTTTCTTGAACTCTAAAAAGTGCAATTTTAGATTACATTTGATCTTCATATAATGTGAATGTTTACATGGAATTTGACTTTACATAGTAAATTAGAAGTCTTCTGAATGCAATTATTTTCATATTATCAATGCGAAGGTCATTTCTATAGTGACTAAAGGGTATTTAAACATTGAACAGAAAGGATTTTTTTTGTTTTGTTTTAGTGGATTTTTGGGAGGGTTTGTTTTACTTTTCTCTCCCTTACCATTTATTTTCACTTAGAATCCCTCAAGCAGAAAGTCATAAAAAAGAGAGAAGTAAAAGAACAGAAGATCTGGTACTGGCAAAAGTGGCCATTGATTACAGAAGAATAACTAGGGATTATGACTGTGGGATTTTAGCTGGACATTATAATATATTTAGGAACTAAAGTGCTAAACTTCTTAGCTTGCATACCCTGGAGAACCTAGTTAAATTAAGTGGGTTGTAGTTTAAGTCTATAGTCTGTGTAAATGCAGACAGAGAAGAGGCACATAAACCTAATCTTCATTTTAATATGCCAATATTTTATTTATATCACTAAACATTTGTATGCTCTAAGATCATGTCAGAGAATAGAGAACCAAGTAAGGCTCCTTAACTTGATATGCAGCACTTGATTTGGGTAAAAGAATTAAATCTTTGCTTTATAGATGTTACAGAGTTTCCAAATAGGGAAGCCTGCTAGGAAGGAGGTTTTGGGAGCTCCTTTCTGCCAGGTCTGACCAGTAGCAAGGCTGTACCTGTATTCCCAATAAACATACCCCATGAACACATGTGTATCCACTACCCACACACATATATGTTCACAAGCAGTCACACAAATCAACACAGACACACAGAACATTCACACAGACACCACTAGCACCAATAAACTTCCTGCTCCCCATGCTAGCTGAGCCAGATGAAGATCTCTTGACGGGGATATATGTGTAAATACATATATATTTACACACATTTGTACAACACTGACATTGCCTTCCACAACTGGGCTCAGACAGTCAATCTGCCCAGGAGCTGTCCCTGGGTACCAGTCTCTTCAATTGCTAACACATGGGCATACAAACCTTTGAGGCCACAACCCCATTTTAGCTGCCAGCACAGACACCCTTGCATATACACACGCATGAAAGTGGGTTTCTCAATGCACCCTCAGGCCTCACTGTCTCCAGTAGCTGGCCTGGACCCTATGTCCTTTCAGTTGCCAGCTTCTCCTGTGGTTGCACCCTCAAATACACACATTCTCTCCCCGGTCCCAGCTCACAACAGCTACTCTCCGGCTTGTCTGGAAGGATCTTCACCAATAATCACAGCCATGCTTATGCCACTTGCTGGCACCATGGATACATGGACTGCTCTGACTCCTGGTCCTAGCCTCAGGGTCTGTCACTGAGACCCACATACTCACTTTTGCACTCATGAAAGACCTTCATTCAGGAAAATAATGAGAAATGTGGTTTAGTGAGAAACAGGGACACACTGTTCAGGTTAGACACAGGGCATGGCCAAGCAGATGCACTGACAAGCCCCTGCTTGCACGCTGCTGGTTCCTGTGTTCTCTTATACTTTTCCCACTTGTTCTTCCCCAAAATTCCCCACTTGTTCTTCCCCCAAAATTTCCCACTTTTACTCTCTTATACATTTTCCCACTTGCTCTTCCCCAAAATACCCTCATTCCTCCTCTTCCCTACCTTTATCTCTAAAATATCCCATAGTCAAACCTAAATGCCTTCCCCTGCACCCCATACTGAGCCCCATTCCCTTGATGGCAGTGACTCTCCAGTCTATGGGGTGATGGGGAGCCTCTCGTGTTGGCTTATGGTAACAGGTACCCCCTGGCCCATGGGGTGAAGTTTCTCCATATGGGCTTGTTGAGACTCACATCTGTGACAGGGTCACTGGGGCTCATCCCTGCTCTTATTTCCTGGTATTCTTTGCAGTAGAAATGAGCCTTTGGATGGCTTCCCAGTTCTACAATCCTTGAGAGCAGCTGAGTCAGGTTGTTATTTGGGGCTGTCTATCTACCATTGCTCCTCAGGACTCCTTTTAGTGCAGAGATTAGCTTTTTGTGTCATTAACTAACCCTAAACTTGCAAAGTCAGTGGAAGAGAGTGGGTGATCCTGTGAGCTTTGGATCAGGGTCTAAAACCCTTCTAAGTATCATTTCTGGCTGCCTATGAGGTATAATCTAGCTACTCAGAAAATCTTAGAGATGCTACCTTGGAATGCCTGCATTTTCAAAATGAGGGTGCATAAAATAGGATCTCACTACAGCAGGAGAGCTATACTTCGAATAGCAAATAAATAAAGCAGGTAGAGGTACATCCACGGAGTCAGCAACAGCATATCGTATACAAAACTACATATCAATGAGGTGAGCAAAGAGGAGAAACAGCCATTGCTCTTTTAAGATAATACAGACATAGCAGAGAGATTGCTTTCTTCTAACTTCACTAGATCGATGTACCCAGATACATCCACTATCAGGCACTGCCTAGGAATGCCTGATGAAATACAATTACAAATGTATGCATGCAATATATGCTCTCTCTCCTCTTGTAGATAATTATGGATTGGTGTTACTAAGTCTCTGAAACCCTTCCCTGCCTGTCAAGATGACTGTTTCTTCTGTGCTTCGTTTATTCATCCCCTGGCACAGTTGCAGTAGAAAATGTGGACAGGCAACATGAGTAAAAAATATGTACTTCAGAGGAATGCTGCAAGGCTTTCTTGCACGCTTTGCTGTCTTGCCTACTTATGCTGTACTTTCTTCAACTTCTGAATGTAATCATGGAACAGATAGTACTAATAATATGGATAAAGTAAGAAGATCTCAAAAGCGAGGAGGGATATTTGACATTTTCTGTAATATTATGAAGCATCAGGTAAGATGAATCAGGGAAAAGAAACTGAGTAACCAACAAAAAATTAAATTCTGCCTCATACTCCTCCGGTACTATAAATCAGAATATTTTTATCTTGATACAGCTGATACATGAGTGTAGAAAGCATGCCACTATTTCTTTTTCCCTATTAGATTTCTTTATTAGCTTTTAGAGGATAAAAGCTGAAACCATTAACATAATGAGTAGTGACATTGGTCACCTGAACTTATGGGATAACACTTTATGTAGTAAATGTATTTCACACTTCTTGCATTTCATTGGAGAAGTCTATCTACAATTTCACCTTCAGACTGAAACAAAATGAAATGCAAGGGACCATGTGGAATCTAAGCTACTCCAAGTCCACAGTGGGATCTGGGTTGTAGGTTGAATCTTCCCAATAGGAATGTTACAAACAAGGTTGCAAACATATTTGATTTGTTAACACACCAAATTTCTCTTCACTCACTAACAAAATTATATCTTCTTTCCTGGTACGGTTAATGTGGTGTTTTTTTTAGAAATCTCGCCATAGTTGGATCTCTTTTCTCATCAAGGGCTATAGTCCCATGTGAATGCTTCCCTTAATACTACTTCTCAGTATTTGGTCATGTTAGCATTTTGTGAACTTTCCTGTTGAATTTAAGGACAGCAAAGATAACATGATTTAGCTGAGTTAATCTATTGCTGCTTCCTCTAGCTATCATCTGAAATGGAATAATTTTCAATTGTTTCTTTTAAAGGCTGTCAGCTCTTCTACATTCTTTTTCATTTTCATGTGTGTGTGTGTATATATATATATATGTTCCTTTCCTCAGCAATTCTGATAGTGATTTTTCACCATGTCCCTTGCTCTTAGATTGCTGTTATCTGATGTTTTAAGGATCATATCATAATGTTGTCATTCTCACTTTCATTTCAGCCACTTCTTCGTATTTTTATAGAATCAGTAGTTTGCCTGTCTAATTGCTGTCTCCATCTTCAGTTTAAATAACTTCTGAACGAATTCCAAAATCTTCCCGAACCATCCATTTTCCTTTTCCCCGCTCCCAACAGGATAGCTAAATATTCCCTTTATTATCAGCTATGACACTTTGCTCATTCTTCTATTAATCACAAAAAGATTTCTCTCTGAGGTTTTACTCATTTTATGTATTTGGTGGCTTAGAGGTGTGGCAGTTCCCTTTTCCTTTTTCCTTTAACACTAGTCACAGATTTTCAGTCTGTTCTCCATCTATAACGTTGCATCTAAACTAGTATTTATACCTTTGATATAAAACACAATTTCTGCTTTTTTTTTTCCTTGCTTGTCTCACAGAACAAATTGTATTCTTCTATGTCTGTGTCAGATGTGCAGCATATCCCATAGTCTCTGTGATGACAGTTCAGTCATCATTTTGATCATGAATTAAGGCTTGAAGCATCTCCTTTTACCTCTGCTTTGATAGTTTGCAGTCACCTAAGATAGTGTCATTATTCTTCCTATAATTCCCTTATGAATAAAGTCCTTGTCTTCTCCTTCCCCATAAATCTTGAGCTTAAATTCAGTGGTTTATATATATTCCTTCAGATTTTAGTTCATTCCATTAGAAAAGAGATAAGTTTAGCTCTTCTAAGTAGTACAATATATAATAAATTCACAAAAAATGGAGTTGTACCAATATTAAATCTTTGGAATTGAGAAGAGAATTAGGCCAGCAATCTTGCCTGACTTGAACAGATGTCTGTTGATGATTTTTAAGAAATATTATAACATTATTATTTATGTTATTGTACTTATCACTATAGAGGCAACTATAATAGGACTGAGTCCATACTGTAGCGAAGACATTAAGTTTTCCCTTTGGAAACAATAATAAATTTTGTCAGTTTTCTAGGCCTAAGCAATTTCCTTGAAGAGTGTAATTAATTTGTAAGACCCCAGCCAACAGTAAAGATTGCAGTATAAAATTGCAAATCAGAAACTTGTTGAAAAATAATACTTGCCATAAAAATGATAACAATGCCATGCAAAGCAATTGAAAAGCAACATGTAAATAAATTATGCTGGTGCTGTTCTTGCTGCTATGGTTAATGTTATGTCAGCATTTCCATTATAAGATCCATTTTTCAGAGTTTATGAGTCAGCCATGAAAATTCTAAGAAATCTTTCTAAGCCTAATGCTGGAAGATCTTGCTATAGAGTTTTGATTACAATATTGTACAGGAAAAATACAAACCACTCTTCACAAAATGTCTGTCTCTGTCTTGAGATGAAAAACAAGGTCTCAGTTTGCAAATATAATTTACACTTTTTGAACTGAAATTGTAAGTTGGTGATGCAGCCATAAAAATAAGGGTTTTTTCCTCTGTCATTCAGTTATTTTACGGCATTATCTCAAAGAAAATGGGATTGAAGCTAAAGTATTTGGGTGGAGAGTCTGCAGACACTCTTTGAATGAGAGAAGCTATGCTGCCTTCTTAAATCTCACTGCCTTCTCCACTTACTCCTCTGTAAAGAAAAACTTCTGGGAACTGAGCTCCAAATCACAAAGGAGTGATAATATATGTGTAGCTGTCACTGATGCAAGCTTATATTGGTGCAAGAAAACCACATTGAAGGCATTTAAGCAAAGATTTAGCAAAGCAAAATCTTCACATATATTAAGAGAAGATATGTATTTACCGTGCTTTGCTTATACAATATTTTTTACAACCTATTTAGAACATGCTATGTCTCAATACTGGAGTAAATGATAGTAATTTGGTGCATGAATGATATAAAGAGATAAAATTAAGTGAAAGTACCTTATGTGCTTTATCTATACTTTCTCAGCAGCTTTCTACTACTGTGGAACAGACTGCTAAATTGCAACAATCCTTCATCTGAATAAATATAGCATTCTTATGTTTTAATGAGGATTTTTGGTAGTGTTTGAGAGTATTAACATTGAGATAATGTTGAAGGACTGTGGACATTAGGAAGGAGAAAATCTAGTATAGTCACATTTCTACTGTTCTGCCTTGAGAAGAGATGACTGAGAGGGGACCTCATCAATGTCTGTAAGTATTTGAAGGGAGAGTAATAAGAGAATGGAGGCAGGCTTTTCCCTGTGGTGCCAAATAGGACAAGGGCCGATGGGCAGAAACTGATGAACAGAAAGTTCAACCTAAAAACGTGGAAGAACTTAACTGTGTGGGTGACTGTGCACTAGAGCCCAGAGAGGTTGCAGAGTCTCCCTCACTGGAGATATTCAAGAATCCTCTGGACACAATCCTATGCAATGTGCTGTAGGATAACCCTACCTGATCAAGGAGATTCAAACAGGTGACCCACTGTGGTCCCTTACAACCTTAGCCATTTTGTAATTTTGTGATTCTGTGACTTTCTTGAAGAATCCTGGTGTGAACAATTCCGTGATACTATTTTGAGGGTAAGTAGTTGAAATACTTTAAAAGAAATGTATTCTGGATAACTCCCATATATTTTCCTTATGAGTAGAGGCCTAGGAATCTATATAAAACCTTTATGTAAAGTCTGTGTTCTCACCGACACATGTTTATGAGGCATTAAAATCACATTTCTAACAGAAATTGTATATTGGAGAGAGGAAAGGGTCTGCAATGGCACTTTGCTTTGCTTTTCAGGTTACAAGATGGGCTACTGTACCAGACTTTTCTGTGTCTACAGTGTAGGTATTTCTGGATACTGGATGTATGTGAGTATAAGTCAAGGAACTTCAGGAACTGCACTGTTGTATTTACAGTTACCGGAAACCCCACTTCCCTGGCTGAGGCATTTCTAAGTAGCTTTTCTTTCAAAAGCTCTTTCTTCTTCGCACAAATAATCAGAACAGAAACACAGAATTGATGTGAAAAGGAAGATCCATAGATCAAATCCTGCACAGAGCAGGTCACCTACAGCAGGCTGTCCAGCGCAGTGTCATTTGAGTTTTATATATCTCCCAGGAAAGAGATTCCTCAGCCTCTCTGGGTAACTTGTTCACTGGACACCACTCTGAGATGACTCTGACTTTGTCCTCTCTACTACCTCATCAGGTATTATTCAGTCCCTCTCAGCTTTCTCTTCTGCAGGCTGAGCAGTCCCTGCTTTGGCAAACTGTCCTCATGAGAGAAGCTCCAAGACCTTCATCACCTTTGTGGCCCTTTGCTGAACTTGCTCCAGTAAGTCTGTGTTTCCCTTGTGCTGAGCAACCCAACAGTGGGCACAGTACTTCAGGTGTGTCTCACCAGGGCTGAGAAGGGTTGGCACTCCTTTGCCTGATGCAGATGATCAAGCTGCTGGTCTCATTATAGGCAACTTAGGCATTCATGTTAGGATCCCATTTGAGATTAAGACATCAGCATTTAGGTTGGTGAGTGCACCATACAGAAGAATTCATCCAGTTCTATTCAATATCATTAGTGGGAAATGGAAAGCTATTCAATTCACCTGAACAGACACCCATGGTGGGATTCAGTTGTCTACACAGAGATGTTTTGTGCTATTGTAAAAAGGGCTGGAGTATTCCCCATTCTCTCCAGCTGCCATGCACCGTAAGATCATGTTTGCCATCATATGTGAGTATCTTGGAAACTGTGGTTCACTAGAAGCTGCTGACAATCTGGGTTTAGATATTAATGTAACAATTAACCTTAAACAGAAATCCCACCTTTTGTTTTACATGTATTATAACTTTATATATAACTGTGTTATATAACTTCATCCACAAAGGCTAAGGTTCCCCCTGGAGTCACCAGAGCTTTTGTGAGAACCAGTTCAGAGAAAGAGATTATCTCCTTCCATTTAACCAACTGAATTAAAGTGAAATGGTATGAACATGTCGTCACTCCTTCTGGTCACTCAGTCCTTTCCCCAGATTTACATAGCCAAAGCCTCTGCAAGGTGGAGAAGGGCTCTGACTGACCTAGGACTTCTATCAGAAGCACAAATAAAAGAACAGTAAAAGAAATGTGCAGTGCTAAAATACCTGAGAACTGAAAACAGGAAATGAAGAGCTGATAATAGGTCATTTTTTAGCTCTCCTCTAAATTTTGCAATAAATAACATGCTTTAGTAGTCCTATGTCTAGTATCTCTCAGTGATTTTGTTTACAAAGCCTCTCATTATTACCCACTCTCTCAATGTGCACTTTAAAAAATGTGAATCACATTAGCGTGATTGCATTTGCATTAAACACATGGTTATTTTTTTTAAAGTACAAATGCTTGTAATTTTATGACACACCCGCATGAATTATAAAATGATGCATAATAAAACTTTGCTTGATTTCATAATTACCTGTTGTTATCTCTGGCTAATTAAATATTCAGCATTGCATGTTAATTCTGGAAGTCTCTCTGACATTGTCTCTTCCCCTTTCCCTACCTTTTTTGCACATTCCATTGAGCTACAAGTTGCTTCATGGAATCTGTGGAAAGTATTCAACAGCTATGAATATATGCAAATTTTCAAGAACATATATCCAAAGTTAAAAGTGGAAATTTCAATATGTACCTATTATTTCTGGCAGGCATATATTACATTGCTTTGATCATATTTCTTTACTAAGCTTCCTCATCTGGTTTAAATAGAGCCTTTTAGAGCTATTTTCCCCCTTCTTTATTTCCCAGAAAGTTAACTTGAATTTTATACAGCACAATCTTCTAAAATTGGCTGTTTTCTATTTGTCAGTGGTGTACTATATGAGCATTTAGAGATACTTGAAAGTATGAGAAATTTGAGAATTGAAATACCTTGTTCAAAAATAGAAAGTGTGGGAGAATAATTACTATATTGTTGCACCTTAATTCATATAAATAAAATGTCCAGCCTCGCTGTCATTCAAGTTAGCAGCAAGGTCCTCAGTAGCTTCAGACAGAATATATTATTAAAGCATACAGAGTTGTTCTTACTTTCATAGCAAGTAGAACTCATTTTTCAGAGAATGAAATATGTGACCTAGGTAAATCATCAAGCAGCTTATTTTGCCATCAGAGGGAGATCACTGATTTCCTCTGATGTTTTATTTCAACTTTAGCATAGACATCTTCAAAAGGTGTCTCTGGAAGTCAGTTCATTTCACCTCCCTTGCTCTGTTGGCTAAAAAAAAAAAAGATTAGTTTTTACTTGGGAGGCAGCTCATTTGCCTACTCATAAACATCTAGTGTAGATATGCCATGTGGTATTCAACCAGAAAGGCTAGAGGTTTGCCTTGTGTCTTCTGTCAGATATAAACTGTGTTTTGATCTCCCATATATTGTAGGGGAAATAAAAAGGAGTCAATACCTGCATTTAAGCTACTGAATCAACTTTTGATGTTTACATTTGAAGTTGGCTAGAGGTAGGTAAGAAATGTTATGAAGCCATCCACCAGACTTCTAGTAATAAGTACAGGTAGGTCTTTTCCTAAGAGAATATCTTATTCTCCAGAACAAGTACTTATAACATATGGAATCATAAAATTTAAATTTGCATAATTTGTTTAAGATTAGAAAGAAATGCCAAATTAAAAAGAAACACAAAACAAACAAACAAAACAAACAAACAAACAAAAAAAAAACAAAAAGAAACCCCAACAAAAACAAGCATAACTGTCTTGGTTTCAGCCAGGACAGGGTTAATTTTTTGTGGTAGCCAAGAGAGGGAATGGCTAGGACCCAGAAGTTATTCTATACCACCTCATGTCATTTTCTGGGGCAGGGGAAGGGCTCGCTTCCATGTCAGTGTAGCATAGCAGAGGCAATGCTTGGGTATTGTTGTTTTCGTGTGAATAATTGACCTATTTCTTGTACCTTCTGTCATTAGTACTTTTGCTGTTATTGTTCCTTTCCTTATCTCATTGTTTCCAATCAACTGTTCCTATATCTTTACCTTTTGCACCTTCAGTTCTTCTCTCTAAACCACTGCAGGGGAAAGGAAAGGGCTAGGGGGAAGGCAATGGCACATAGTTTGAAGAGTCTCAGTGGGAGCACTAAATTGGGGAGTACAATTCCTGATTCATGGCTACAACAAAAAAACTTCCATAAACTAGTTTCTTCACTGAAGAAAAAGGGTTATTTGAAAAGCTAAAATACTGGCTTCGTTTTCTTTTCTTTTATTCAACCAAAACTGCTCTGACATCAATGACAAAAAAACCAAAAACAAAACCAAATCCAAACAAACAAAGAGCCTAACAAAATAAAACGCAAACCCTAAACTTCCCTAGAAAAACTCCAACTCAAACCCAAAGCCAAAAATATCCCACAAACTAAAGCCCACCACAAAACAAAATAAATCACACCCATTTTTGCAGAAAATTCAGGCCTTATATATGCCAGATTTTGCATTCATGATACGTGTTGCTCCCAAACCCCTGCTATGTATATTTTTTAAAAATTTGCTTTTAGCAAGTGCATGAAACATAATTTCTTTACTTCTCTACATATCTTGATTTCCTCCTCATTGCACTATTCTCCTTATGCACATCTACCTACGTTTAATTTCTTGGTTTTAAACAGTTATAATACTAATGCTTTCAGCACATTTAGTAGTGGCTTGAATTGTGTAAATGAAAGAGGTGTCAATCATTATGCTTTCAGAGTCTTGTATTTCTTGGTTAATAATAGTGATCTTTGAGCTTGGTCCTGCAAATGATAATTTATGTGAGTAGAATTTGAGATACAGATTTGCATTTGCAGGATTAGTTACAATGTAGGCTTTGGCATTGTTAGGTTGCTATGAAAATGCTTAGCAATTCTCTCATTGATTTCTTGCATTTTCATTCCCTTCTGTATCCCCACACCTTCTTAGACAAATTAATTTATAGCCAATTTCTGTGAGGATTTAATACTTTGAATATCTGAACCCTTTGATTTGCTGCTCTTAAACCGTGTTTGAACCTGTAAGTCTTCATTGGAACCAATCTATTACTGAAACTATCTTGGGAATGAAAGTGCTAATTGCACTAGTTTGTATAACCTCTGATTTGAGTTGTTTTCCAACATACTAGCATTGGAAAAGGCAATAACACCGTCATCAAGACCCATGTGTACAAGCCCATTTATATCTTTTATGTATTATGTAAATACGTTTTTTATTAAACATTTAATCTAATCCATTTCCTCTCATATGTTCATCCTTTTATTAGCTGTAAATAACTGAGCCATTTTCAGTGCAGTCATTATTGCTCTACAATCCACGTGAGCTTTCCCTTAGCTTAACTGCCTTTTAGAAAATGCACCAGGCCATAGAATTATACAGAAGGCAGAAGAGTAATAGCAACAAAGATGAAGAAAAAATAATAACTTACATTTTACAGTGGCCATGCCTCAAAGACCAACAATCAGTACCACAGAAAGCACTCCAGCATGGTTTGATTCTGTATCTGTTGTTGTCAGATGGCAGACACACGCTATACTAATGGTAGCATTATTTCCTCTGATAACCACAGTAATTCATCAAAATACTTCTCCTTCTTCCTGAACATTTTTCCTCCAAGTTTTGTTTCATTCAAGTAAATTAAACAAATCTAGATCAGTTTTGAATCAAGTCAACTACTTTGACAAAATCTTTTAGAGCAAACCTCAGATGCAGTTGTTCTTGTCCTCCGTGGCACTGGTCATCACAAACACCATTAAGGATGTGAGTTCTCTCCCTTAATTAAGAACTAAAAGGTTTCATTTCCTAAAACAAAAGCATGTGGCAGGTTTTATTGACCTGGTCTATGTCGCCAACCGAACACATTAGTGGGGGTTATTGATTACCGTAGTGGTAATGAGCTTTGTTCCTCATCAGGTAAAGCACACATTCCTAAGACCTTTTCTAAAGAGGCCTATATGTACATACGCATTCACCAAGTTATACAATGAAGGAGGTTTTTGAAGTCTTTATTGCCTATGTATCATTTTTTAAAATTTAACAGCAATCATTAGAAAGGTTTTTTCCAGTCATTATCTTATTATCATTGTTTCCGAATGCTAATGATGCACTTAGGAATGAATCCAAAACCAAAAGAAGCACAGCATTATTTTTTTAAAATGTAAGCACATATGGTGATTACTGCTTTTAATAAATCCCAGCAAAAGAACCACCATTATATGTTAATGAGCAGCTGCAGTAAATAATTTTCTAATGGAACGCATAGGATCTTTCCCCAGTTTTGAAAGAATAATTTCAGACTCACAAGTGTGCTAGTTAATACCTTATCAATATTTAGTTTAAATGTGGTTCTGCTATTAAAAAAGAAGCTGCTCATATTCAATAGTACTTCTGTGGAGAGAACCTTGATAGACAAAGAGGGCCCTAATAGTGTCTGGAAGCTGGAAGTAGACTAGTTAAGAACAAGATGTGGATGACAGAGACCCTGCAACTGGCCAAATAAGGCTCAAGGGAGGCCACCTCAAGTGTATGCATGTAAATAAGTAGTGAGGGGACATTGTGACAGGGGACATTCTCATATCTTTCCTGGGAAATCGGCAGGAGTGGGTGTATCTTTGGACTGCTGTAGCCAAACATTTGCAGCGTGGGGAACAAACAGGAGGGATGATGATGGAGACATGATGGAATAGCTCCAATGGATGGATACAGAGTCTTTAAGAAGGACATCTTGAGTACGTGTGCTGTAGTTTATGCGAGGGAGCAGTCAGAATGTCAGTAGCTCTGCTAGGCATGGGTTGTTGAGCCATCTGAGAGGTGATGGGTCAGAAACAAGAGGCAGATCAAAACATCGCTCAGATGTTATATTGTGTAACTGCCCAAAGAGGAAGAAATAGATGAGGCTTTCTTCAGAAAACTGGAAGAAGCTTCACATTCATAAGTCCTGGCCTTCATAGAGAACTGAAATAAGCCAAATATCTGCTGTAGGGAAAACAAAGCAGAGCTCAAGCAATATCGGAAACTTTTGGAGTGCCTTGTTGACAATTTTCTGGCACAGGTGATTGAAAAGTTGATGAAGGAAGCTGCTTTGTTGAATCTCAGAGTTACTGCAAATGATGAATTGGTCAGGAATGTGAAGGCTGGGGGAAGTCTTGTCCGCAGACCAAGCAGCATTTGTGTTCCTGAAAAGAGAAAGGTGAATGGTCAGTCCTAATACATGGGAAATCAAGTAAAGTTGGCATGGATGAACATGGATTGAGCCTTGCATGCATTAACTCCAGTTAAATGTGAGGGGAAAAAAAGAAGAATATGAGAGGTGGAAGCAGGATAACAAAGAAGGAGTAGAGACATCGTCCAGCATGCAAGGCTGTGGTTAGGAAAGCCAAAACTCATCTGGAGTTGTATCAGTTAAGGTTTCAATAGGATGATTAGGCTGCTGCTCAACAGGGCAGGGAACCTGATGTAAGAGAATGTGGAAAAGACCTTGGTCCTTACTGCTAAGACTTATCTTCTGGAATCTCACATTCCTGAAATTTGTTGGAAAGTCTGGAGCAAAGAGGTACTTTCTGTAGAGGAAGATCAGATTGGGGAATATTTTAAGAAACTGATCATCCACAAATTTATGGGATCTGGAATTTCTGAGTGCTGATGGAGGTGGAAAATGTTATTGCAATGCCACTCTCAACTACCTTGAAAAGATTACGGCAACTGCAAGAGATTACTGAGCAATGGAAAAATGCAAACTGATCAAGACAGGCAAGAATGAGGATTAGGTAGACTGCAAGCCCATTCACTTTAATCCCTGGGGAGGTGAGAAAGCAAATAATCTCAAAACACAATTCCAATCATATTAAGGAAAATAAGCCATTTGAGAGTAGTCAATGTTAATTTACAAAGAGGAAATCAATTACATATATTATTCTTTTATCTTATATAAATCGTGTATATCATATCAAATACCTGAACAGTCTGGTAGCCTTCTGAAAAGAAATGACTGGCTCAGCAGATTGCTGTTGTTTATGTTCACATGAAGGTAGCCAAACACTGGGCTAGAAAGGCAGTTTTCTTTATAAAGGTAAAGCTCTTGTTAAACATAACCTAAAATCTCAAAACAAAAGTTTTGTCCATAAGAATAATGATGTTGAACAGAAGACTGGATGTGAAAATAGAATATGGCTGAGATATAAAAAGAAAGCCCCTCACAAATCTAAGGTCTGCTTTAAAATTTTGTAAGAACAAACACAGGAATTTACAAATGCAGTAGCAAAGCTTTTAATGATAGTGGTAAATGTGTTATACCATCAGAGATTAGCATGACCTCAATGACGCGCAAGCTTTTAGAATGTATTTTTCAGCACATGAAAATCATACACATAGGGAAACAAAATGAAATCTACAGACCTGTTGCCATTCAGAAAATAATTACTTAGGTGAAGGAAGACGGACAAGAATTTGAGAATGAGTATGAAACAGAAGACATAATGAATTTAGCAGGATATAAAAATAGCAGCCTGGATTGACATTATGATTAGAGGTACTTAAAAAAAATGTCTTGGGACCAACATAATTTAATAGTTTGGGTGTTTTTACAATACAGAAAAATAACTGATAACTCTGGCAGGAAAAAGGTTAGTGTTTTAATGATGACGGTTGATGACTGTTAATTTGAAAGCATTGATTACATACCAAAAGACCAGAATACATTTTGCAGTGAAAAACAAAGATGATACAGAAAAACAGTGAAATGTAGTCATTTAATGTATATGGTCATGTACTTATGTGATGAATTATCACAATTTAGACAGGTCTGGGGGTGTAAGTTATTTCTACAATTATTCGAGAGAAACAGGCACCTCCAGACTGAGATAGAGAATCCCAAGGGAATGAGTTGTTTTCTGGGGGAGCCTTGACTGTAAATACTGTTTGAAGGGTGTCTAGCTTTTACTAGGGCTGTTTTACAGGATTAATGAAATACATTTTGGCCACAAAGTAGAAGCTCATCAGTTGAACTTTTCAAAATTTACTGGTACAGAGTTACATTTAATCTACGTCAGCAATGAAATGCAGTTAGCCCTGTGTATCATCCCTAAACAGCTGCAGCAGTTCTGATGTCTGCTGAAATTGTGAATTCTTTTCTCTTTTTTTTTGGCTTAGCATCCTAATATTCCTATTAAGCACGCCCTGCTCAGTGATGTGAATGCACAATACTTTGTTTTTTTCCCAGTGAAAACCTGTCAGCATTTGCTTGGTGACTTTTAATGGGTACTTTGCAAATCTGAGCATAATGGGAAGTTTTCCAGCCTTAGCTTTATCTCAGCAGACATCCACACATATGATTTAGTGGAGCAATGAAAGGCCCAAAGAATCTTTGTAATTCCCTATATCCCAAGTCCATTCAAGCCATAGAAAACACAACACATGCCCTAGAACTAGCTGTGTGTCAGTAGTTTTAGAGTGTAACTGTGACTAAGATTCCTCTACATATACAGATAATTCTAATTTATCTAGAATTTAAGGGAGACAGAAAAAGGAATCCTAAATTTTCAGTCAATTGGAGGATAATGGTAAGCTGCCATCATGACAAAGTCATCATAAAGAAAAATTCTTGACTATACCAGTGACATATTTTTTTCAAACTACACTAGAAATGAATCAGCAATCACAGACAGGATTTCACCTGGAATATTGCATACCCTGTGTATTCAGTATACATCTGCATTACCTGCATTAACAGAGTCAGGAACAAGTCTGGAGAACTTGCTGCAAATAAGTCAGACCTGGCTCTCCACACTGCTGAACTGTCAGCTCACTGTCTGGATCTGTCCTGAGACACTCCAGCATGTTTTTTCACAAGTTCATTCCTGTCCAGGGTCTTTCTTCATAAGGCAGTGTATATACAACCACACAAGGTCCATCTGATACAATTCTGTGTGGGAATGGACCTACAGTATCAGGAATGGAAGAAGACATGACAGAAATGGATTTGTGAAGAAAATGAAGAAGCCAGACAGAATGCCTTGAAAACTGAACATTTCACTGTGATATAAAATGGAGTTGTTGTCTTTTTCCCCTGAATTACCTTTCTCCTTCCCAAAACTGTTTGAGAGAACTCTTATCTCCCTACCTTAGTATGCAGGAATTCTTTCTTTCAGTGCTATGTGAAGTCCCCTTATTGGCCCTTAGTTAACCCTTTACCCATTGGTTGTGAAACCCTTAAATACTTCTGACCATGTGAATAAACTCTGTCTCTGCGCCCTCTCCAGTGGTCTCTGTGTGGCCCTCTCACTGGGCACCTAGGGGACCACGTGGGTGGGGGGGCGAAGGGGGAGCATCTCCCAACAGCTGTCGCAATTCTACTTAGTCTTAAGATATTATCCAAACCAGTTTTGCAGCTTTGAGTACTCACACATATGCCATTTGCCAGTGCACAGAAGCCATAGTCCCGTTTTCATGCTATAAAAATGTTTCCCTAGCAAATTGCCATATAATCCTTGCATTATTTCAGGCACTTTGAAATTATCCTCATTAGCACTATTGCCACACCTGTTAATAATTTTTCATTTTATATTTTAAGGGCACTGGCTGAGTCTGAAGATGCCAAAGGCCAGTGTTTGCCTGTGGATGTAGCCAGTCTACCAGGTAGGAGTTGTCCCTGGCATAGCATGGGTACGAGGGAAACAGTTCTGCTTGGCATCAAGCCCAGGGACTGCTCCTTGACTTTCTTTTATTCATCATGATAGACACATCCTTAGGCTACAGAAACATTAAATCAGACCAATAGTGAAAAACCCCCAAAAACCAGGAAGCAACCCCCCAAAAAACAATACCAAACCAAACTAACCAAACAAACAAAAACCCCCAAACAAACAAACAAAAACCAACAAAACAAACAATAAAACAAACAAAAACCAAACAAAACACCAAAACCTCATAAATAGGGAGATCAAGGATTTGGATTTACTGCTTTGTGAGACAGAAAAAAATGTGCTAAAATACATTAAATCCCAAAGAGCACATAATTATCACATATAAACATACCTGTGGAGTAGGTGCTAGAGAACTGGATTATTTTGAATTAACCCAATACTTTCCAATCTTTTTCAGTTTGTAGACAGCTAACATTTCTTTAGGAGCTTTCAATATATTGAGTAAAATCACATAGCTTCTATTCTGTATAAACAAGCTTTTTCTTCTCTCTGATGCTTCTTCCAGTCTCTTTCAGAGTAGTCCACAGATACACAATGGGGAAACTGTTAAACCCCTCACCTATAGAAAAATAGTGTTCCAGAAGTAAAGTCAGGACAGGAAATAAGAAAATGTTTCAATTTATTAGAGCACTGATGTTCTGGAATGTGCTCTAAGCCTGAGAAGTAGACTCAAATTTAATGTTATAAAAACTGTTATGAAATAAATTATTTCAAATAACTACTGTGGTACCCAGTAGGTGGACTGATGAGGGCATTATTGTTCTTTATGATGCAGAGAAACTATTGAGTAAACTGTTCCCTTGACTTAGTCATATAACATAAAAGTTCAGAAAATTACTTTCCTGTATTAAAAACCCAAAGAAACAAAAAAACCCAAAAAGCAAAAACCTACCAAAAAGTTTAAAATTAATTCTCATATCATAATTATAACTTAAAAACTTTATTTTCAAATATAATTCCAGATCACTCATGCCACGCTGAGATGCTGCTTCTTATCTAACAGGGATAAAAAAATAATGTATTCTATGAATAGAATACAAAAGTCTCTGTCAAAAAGAAAGTGCAAAACCTGTGATTCATTCTAATTAAAACAGAAACTTACAAACTCATGTTCCTCGAGTAAATGTGAGAAATATGCTTTTCCTACTACTACACTACATTTTAGGATTGTTTATTTCTTTTGTAAGGATAAGTGTAAGATGTTACTGATTCAGTGCACCCTTAAAATTTTACAGTTCAGTTCACTTAAGCTTCAGACTTTAAGTTTTCATTTACTCTTTTGGTTTGGAGCTGTAGTATCCTCTGTCCCTGTCAGCTGTGCCAGATCCCCACCACAGTCTAAGTGAGCAATCCCTGGAAACACCATAAAAAAAAAAAAAATAGCAATAGAGGGGTGCTGCACAAGAATGAAGCCATAGTTAAATGTACTAAGTGAAATTCAACTTTTAAAAGACAGAAATTACAAAACCTTTTTAGTATCAAAATAGAAAGTAGGAGGCAAATTCAAAACAATTTTATGGAATGTAAATTCTTTTCAAGAACCTAATTTTGTTTTTTTAATTAAAATCAAAATTCTGTACATTCTCCAAATGCAAGTTCCCTGTAAAAATGACAATGGAATTCAATGACTAATTTTAGCCTTCATCTGAGTCGTGTTATGCTTCTTCTTTAACTGGTAGAATTAATCAACACTAGAGAGCAGTTCCTTTGGTTCATTCTGAACATATACACCAGAATGAGAGGCTAAATTTTCTTGTTGTCATTGTTGGTATATTCCCTTCCTTGCCATATCTCTGTGTTTGACTATAAAACAAATTCTAAGGGGCCAGTTCACTGCAGTTACACCTACTCCACATATCTAAAGGTGGTTGATATGGATACAGCTATTTTTTGCAAGTTTTTCAGTTCTAAGCTGCCTTTTTCTATATGGGATCAGGGCACAAAAGTGATTGGAGTATGGAAGCACCACGTTCTTGTTGTGGACAGGGAGCTTATCCACCAACATGAGTCCAGGACTGTGGACTCAGTCTCCATGAATGATAGGAAACATAGTTTATTGTTTTGCTAAAATAATAATAAAATTAAGCATGGTAAAATTAAATATTCCTGTTTAAGTAATGTATTTATTTTCACAACACAAATACTAAAACAAGCTATATGCTCTTAAATGCCTACTGTTTTGAGAAACTGCAACAGTTTGTGTACATAAAATCATCGTTATGGAAAACTCCCAGCTAGATCTGGGATTTTGTGTCAGGTTCCCATCCCCAGCCATAAACTGAGCACCCACAAACACCACCTTATACAAGCAGACTGATAATGTCATGCTCAGTGACAAAAATGGGGTGGAGGGCTTTTTATCTCCAAAAGTCTCTATCTACTATTGGTTCTCAGGATGTGCAATTTTTCTATATATAATGCATTGCAATTCAAAAGATCCTCAGATCATTTCTCAAAATGCTTCTATGTCAACATAATGAAAAAGCAAACCTAAACCCATCAAGAAATAAAAGAAAGAACATGAATACCGGCATTCAACATATTTTCTAGAAAACAATAAAAAAATCTATCTATCTGAAACATTTCCTACTCCCCTGAAGTAAAATTCAAGTGTTTGTCAGATGGCAAATAAACACTTAACAGTTTTACTTTTATTATCTGTATCCCTTTCTCTGTAGATAGGCAAGAGGCATCATTCTGTTGCTTTACATGGATGTCAGATTTAGCTTCATTTGTCAACCGCATGTCTCAGCATACAAAATGTAACCACTAATCCATACAGGACTGCATGTTTCTGAAAATCATGGACCAAACACTTAGTAATGGCCACATGCTCTTTTTTCTTAAGTGCCTGTTTTAGTAATTAGGGAAATATATCTCCTCATAATGTTGAGAGCATTGAAAGCCGTATTTGAACTAGACTCATTATTTAAATTGCATAGCAGCATAGCAAAAAGGAAAACATTAATTTTTTTACCAAGAACGACAGACTGCTATTTAATTTCTTTTATGTTGAGGGGTAGAATTTAGGAAAGACTTAAGGCACAGTCATAGCCTGCAGATGTCCTTGTGGTTTCTCCCTCTAGAACACAGGGCCAGTCCCAGTCCTCCACTCATGGTCCGCAGTGTTCACAGGGGATTCAGGAAAGGTAAACTCTCCTCTTAGGTGTTAATGCATGTAGTAGATCAACAACCAGGAAGGCATCCTCTCAGGTACATAGTCTATATGTCAGGGCTGAATTTACATCAGCTGAATTCTCTGCTAATGCTGGTGGACTTCAGCATTCTGAGAGGTTAAGACAGACTGTAAAACCTTTGGTGAAAATTTTGTTGTTCTGATCATACACATCTTAAGCAGTTAAACCTCAAATTTGTACTGCTGCTTGTAGTAGGAACATGCTACCTATTGGCTTTTGTTTTCTGAGAAAAGCTTGATGCTATTTAAGAACACAATAAGAAGTAGTTGCAAACTAATGACAATAAATTTCTATGTGGAAAAGGATACTTTTATTAACATAATCTGCTAGAGCTATGTTAAGATTTTGCTACTATAAGTGGCCATGAATGTTCATGAAACTTTTTGGAACTTTGTAGATTTTAATGTCCTTACTGTTCAATTATTGTTAAGTTTGCCTGAAAAGCTGCTCCAAGTTCAAAGCTTCTGGGATCAGATATATACACACGTAAAAATCCATGATATTCAAAGATCTGTTCTTCATCATCAAAATCTATAAAACTTTCATTGTGTTTTATGTAATTTAGTATATTTTTTTAATTTACTTTATTTTTACATTCATAACACATTGGACAAAAAAGCTTCGAAATAATTGTGAATGCAATTTTTTTCACTCTCTTATCTGTAAGTCAAACAATGACTTACCAGCTCAAGCAGCTGTGAAAAAAACAAAGGAAATAATTAAACCCTGCAACACATAACTTTAAAGACCTTGATTCTATGTGTCTCAGCTCCCCATCTATATGATGAACATGACATTAACTTACTGCTTTTCACAGCCATGTTTAAAACACCTATAATGAAGACTGCACCCCTCTCTTATATTCAGTCAACCTCAGTAGAGCTGACTGACACTTGGGAAACAGTATTTTCTCTCTTGTGTTTTAATTTTGGCTTGGGATGAGTAAAAAGTAAAAACATAGGAGAATGGGATCCCCATTATTGGTAAAATTTTTGATCTAGAATTTTAGAGGAATAACATAAATAACATGCAATAAAACCACAGGCATTATTTATTCTTTTTTCTGATATGCAATACAATATTTAGTAGCATTCTTTTGTTCATGTAGCTTCATAGACTAATTTTCCATAGAAAATGAAAGAAAATATTTAGTTGTTGTGTATTGACCCCACCTAGCAGCTAAGCACTACACAGCCCTCCCTCCATTCACTCCATTCCCCAACAGGACTGGGGAGAGAACAGGAAAAACAGAAGCAATAAAAATCATGAGTCAAGACAAAGACAGCTCAATAAATGACAAAAAGACAAATCAAATACCCCACAAACCTGAGCAGTCTTGAGCAATGGACCCAGCACACTGAATTTTACAAATCAGCCCTTGTGCAGGGCACAGCAACTTTTTAAATTGAATGTCACGTATCCCTTCTCTAGACCAAATTTTATTACTTTTTGCAATAATAGAATACATCAAAATGCACCACCTTAAAATTCATTTAACCTCATCAGAAATTGAGATGATGCAATTTCTGAAGAATTAACCTTCCAAAGTGTTGCAAAAGAGAGACACTGAGCTGTTTTCATCATCAGAAGGCTTTGATTTATCATGTTTCAACTAGCTGTGAAAATCTCTACATGTATAAAGTTGATACCGATCTCTAGATGTCAGAAATTTACTGTTGTGATGCAAAGTCACTTTCTCCACTCTGCAGATGATATATGAGATACAAGGGTGCAGAAGGCATCGCCAGGACAACCACTTGCATGGAAAATGAAGGATGCAGTAGCAAGTCCTTAGGATCATAAGTAATTGGTGCAAGCTATTGGGAAGGTCCCTTCTAATCTTTGTTGATCCTCAGGACCTCATGGATCAAAGATCAGTAGTTAAATAAAATATAGTGCCAGTAAAACTAATTTAAAGGTTTCCAAGGCATTTGTCATACAAAAATGGCATTTCATCAACATCAATATTTCTAAAATGGAATGTCACTTTTGACAAAATTGGGTCTGAAAACATAGCTGAAGTAATAGAACGTTTGGGCAATTTTGGATCACAACGCTTGAATATTTTCAGGTATCATTTTGAAATCATTTCCTATTTCAAATCATATTTCATCATCTAACATGAACCACATTGTCCCCAAACTGGCAAAGACTTCTTTGATTTATGAGATGGCGTACTGACATTGATTCAACCCTGTCTCTCTAACTCTCACCTACCCACCCAGAAACTTGATGAGTTCTGTTCTTTTTTATTACATATTGTTCTAAATACATGAAGACTTACTGCGGAAAAGAAGTTCTGAGTTTCAACAAGCTTAAAACATACCAACTTATAGCTCCCTTCCGGACAAGTCTTTCACAGACATTTGGATACATTACACTACAGACCCCTTACCTCATCTCTATATCCTTCAACAAAGTAGCTTTTTGCTGTTATTACCATCACCTTTTTCTTTCACTGGAACAGCCTACTGATTTCAAGACTTCTAAAGAGATGAATGAAGATTTGTCTTTCTGTTTTCTTCTAGTGTCTAGGAAATGTGCTTCTACATTCAGACACAGCACACTTGCTGGCATGTTTACTTTGGAGAAAAATACTTAATTCAAAATAGTCATGTGACAAGACTTAAGTATAAACTTTTTCATTTAGTCTCTGATCCCGTCAGAAGAAAGCAGTTTTCTGAAACTGGGCAGTAAAGATGATAGATAGATAGATAGATAGATAGATAGATAGATAGATAGATAGATAGATAGATAGATAGATAGATAGATAGATAGATAGATACACACACACACTAGACAGAAATGCACACACAAATATGCATATATATGTATATCTATTACCATAGATATATCCCAACTTCAAATCCACTCACAGTTCCTTTTGCAGACTGAAATGCGGTCACATTCTAGGGAAGATGGTTCTGCAGCAGTGAAGTCTTCAGCTTGTTTCAATTTTGCCCTTTGCACTTCAATCAGAATCATTGTTTTGCACAGAAGACTTCACAAGTGAGACAAATACAAAAAGAAAAGAAAAAAAAACATAAGAAAAAGTGAGGCCACTTACCCATTTTCACTCAAAAAGCTAAAACCAGAAAATATATACTAGAAAAAAAAAAAAAAAAAACAAAAAAACAACAACAAAGAGAGAAACAGACTTTCGAAGTTTTGGGTTTTTTCTTGAGTTTTCAGTTTGTTTGTTTTTCAAGGAAGAAGAGCAAAATCCCAGGGTAGAACTCTGATCACTAAGCTATAGAACAAGGAATACTATTCATGTTTTCATTTAAAGGAAATAAACATTGCTTTTTCTGAGACATTAGAGAAACTCTCCTACGCTTCTCACTTAAGCAAGATTTTAGAGGAGAGGATTGCTTGTTTTTTTCCCAGAGGTTTTGGGGCAATAAAAGTTTAGTTTTATTTTTTTCTCAGAATTGCAGTATTTGTCTAACCTGCAGGTTTCTGGTTTCATGCTGAGATGGAAACACCTCATTTTCCTGAGAGAGAATAAAATCTGCTGATATTATTTATCTCTCAAGCAGAATCAGAGCACATAACTCTCACAAGGAAATTCTCCTCAAATTTCCTCCCTAACTTTATATAGAGCCTTGGGTATAGCTTCACACTAAATAGTTGAAAAAAAATTGTGTTTTTCAAGTGTAAAATCTCCGACTTTTTTTTGTTTGTTTGTTTTGGATTTTTTTTGATGGTGGTTTGTTTGTTTTGTTTCTTTTTTTGGTTTTTTTTTGTTGTTGTTGGTTGGGGTTTTTTGTTTGTTTTGCCTTGGATTTTTTTCAGTTGGAAGTCTTTACAATTCTGCAGCCATAAGACTTCCTGCTCTGCCCACAACCAGCATCACTGTCAGGAAAGACCACCCCGGAACATATCCATTCCCCATAAGCAGTGCTAATTTCCACTGTAGCTGTGGAGGTACGCCATACAGCTGCATTAGAGGAGTTAGGCTGAAATCTTTTGTTAAAGCCATGGAAAACTACTAAATACAGTAAACAAAGTGAAGAGAAATTAGTTAACAAACCTCAGGTGTGACTCTGAGCCTTTGAGGAGTGAAATCAGTGAATCAACAGGATTTACACTAATTTACAACCACCAAAAGGAAATGCAAAAACAGTGCTCTGAGAATTACGTCATGGATTGTCTGCAAAATACAGCAGGGATAACCAATGTCTAAGAATAATTAATGTGAAATACAAGCATGGGAAGTAAACAACAGCAAAAACCACAACAAAATACATTATTTACCGTTTTCTGTTTCTCTGTTTGCCCTTGTGAATTTAACAAGACTGGGTCTTCTCTCACACTCTGTATAAAATGTTCCTGTTTTCTCCAGTGGCACTAGCCCCTCTGTCTCTCTCTCTTTCTCTCTCTCTCTCTCTCACACACACACAAACACACACACACATCCATGTGAAGTTGTGTTGGTGCCACAGATGACCATGTAATGTCAGAGCCCTCTCTGACCAGTGAAACAAATACACCCAAGAATGGCAGCACTGAGAATCCTCCAGACTTGGTGTTCCCCTTCTGCACAAACAAAATGAAAACAAGCCAATTACCAGGAACCTTCTCATCTAAACAAGATAAAGCAGAGTAAGCTTCTCTGGAGAAGGGAACAGTTATATTAGATGTCAGTGCATAGGAAATGTGAATTCTAATTAATTAGTAATTTAATATTGGCCTACCCTAACAGGGCAGCAATCTGGATTTGGACCTGAGGCTACTGATGCAACAATGTTAATAAAGAACAAATCACTACAATAATTATGATTAGTACTTCCTTTCAATGAAGTAATCTGCTTCATCATCTTTAGCAAAATGTTATTTTTTAAATTTAAACAAAGCACATTGCCAACAAGCTAAATATGTCAAATTGAACAATTTATTCTTCCTACTATATATACCCTCAAGTGTATTTTTACATCTGTTATATATTCAGCAGGTGAGGGAATGTTGTGCTTTTCACAGACAGCTTTCCATAAATTTAATCAGGCAAGCAGCTAAACTGACACACAACTGCAAATAATACAGTGCTGGAAGCAGTTTCTGGTAGCATTATCACTAGGTAGTGAAAAGTTCTTCAGTAGGGTTGCCTGGGATTATCTCTTTAAATCCTTTAGAGAATGGGATTTGATGACATTTCATCAATGGGATTAAGCCTCTTTTTTCCTTAGGCCCCTCTCTTGGCAGATTTCCCACAATAAGTGCTTTTCAAAGCTATGCCCATTACAGACAGGCCACCTCACTTGGTGCTCTTCAGCCCAGCTCTAGAACCACAGACAATTAGAACCTGGTTATACCACCATACAGTACACAGCTGATGTTCTGCATCTGCTCTTCAGGCCTAAAAGGCAACACTCTGGTCCACTGAACTGAGGAAAAGACTGCGTGTTTGTACAGATTCAAAATAAGTTGTGACTAATGAAAGCCATGAAGATTATTTAGCTAAATCTAACTAGTACAGCTATTCCTGTGTTTCATGTAAGTGCCAAATGCAAAATAATCCTCAAACTTTCATAGTAGTCAATTTAGATACATGACACCCATCATTTTTTCTGCACAGCTTCACAGCTGCTGCTATCAGTAAACACAGTGTCAGAAGAGTATTCAAACCAAACATAATGAAAATATTACTTAGTGAAACATAAAAATTTTAGTTGGAAACGGACAAAAATATTTTGCCAGTAGTACACTTTAACAACAACAAAAAACCCTGTATCCAAGCCCAAGTTCATTATCAAGTGTATGCATAGAATTGTCATATGTGAATAGACCTGTACATATGTATCTGCATGTGCACCCATGAAAACAAAACCCTAACACCACAGTTTCAAAATAAACAAGAGGTATTCTTATTATGTCTTCTGTTGCTTGGGAAAACAACTCGATAAAAAAATCTGTTCAATCATTAAACTTCTATTTTGGTTTTAGAACTAAATTATTGTGGAAAAGCACACATCTAAAACACATATACAATTTATTTCCTGCTTATTGTAGTAACCTCAGCAAATTATTACTGATTCCTTCAAGGTTGACCGTAATCAGAGTTGAGGATGAGAACTGGTTTTCATAGGAAAGTTTGCAAGAATCCCCTCTGCCATCTGGTCAATGCTCTTACAAATGAATCATAACAATATCACATCTGTCAAAAGGTAGCAAAAAGCTCTAAATTCCTAGACAGATAAATTTTAATGTTGTGAGTATTGTTGCCTGCTTGTAGTTTGGAGATCTGTTTTCTCATCATAACTGAAGGAAGTCTGCTCAAAAAGTTCAATGGACTTCAGAGAGTGATAGTATTTAAAGATTTTGATTTTGCTGCTTATTCGCAGACACACAAGTGTCGTTTGAAATACCCTCCAATATCTCCCTGACCCTCAGATGCCACTCCAGCAAGATGAAGTGAGTCACATTTGCAGATGTCCTAGATATTCTAGAGTGTTCCAGATGAAAAGAGATACCTACAGTGAGAGAACTGCCCAGGAGCTAGTGATAAGAGCTCATATGCCAATGCAAAATGTAGGTCATTACAATAAGGAGTTTTATCCCACCCATACGCTACTTCCTTGTGTCAGCTCAGTGCAGCTGTATTCCAGGAAGGGTATTCTCTCATGAGCCATTCCGTATGCCTCCCAGTTCAGTAACTATGTTTATTTCTTGATCTCAAGACACTAATTTACTTTACTGTAAAGAAAAATAAATTTCCGTAAGTCCCTTATAGTCAATTTCCATAACACTGTCTTGATTTGGTTACCAAACTGTGACTGGTTATTGTGAAAGAACATAAAGCTTGCAACTAGATTAAGATGAGCATTTTCAGTAATCTTCCTAATTTGCCACTTTGCTACTATTGAAAAATTAAGTATCTTACAGGCCAGCTGGCCTTAGGTGCTTGTAGAAATGATTTTTTTCCATAGACCAATTTCAAAGTAAGGGCTGAGACTACTTTGACAGCAGAGCTCCTGGATTTATACAAAAATTCTACTTTTCCTCTTTTAAGACATGAGATGTTTATAGAATGGCAGATTAATACCAGGAACAAATTCAAAGCACAGAGTACCTGCAGACAGGGAATGCCTAAAGGCTCTAAAGCCAGAAACAACACCACTTATTTTCTTTTTCTTTAAAAGATAGCTTTCTGAGTTCTTGGACAGATATTTCCTGTAGGTTTCCAAACAGTTGTAGGAATATGTCTAAAGGTTTAGTTTTATCAGCATGTGAAAAATCTACTCTAATGCCCATGAGATATTGGACATTTGAAAATAAAGAGCAAATAAACACCTTTGGAAAGGGAAGTTACCTCATAGTCTGATTATTGGCATGTACAGTTTCTCATGTGATCCGGGTGGTTTTTTTAAACACTACAATTACATGTATTCTGCCAAAAATTAAGAAACAGAAAATTTACAAGAACTTATAATATTTCTGTAATACACATTACCTTAACAGTATTCTTTCATCATAGTAGTATTACATTATTTCATATTTTTCTAGTATTGCATTGATGCATATGTCAATGAGACACCAAACGAGTCTCACTGAATGAAGCATCTGTATCTAATTGGCAGATTTCTTATGGTGTGAAATTTAAACATTAAAAATACTTGAAATCACCTGAAAATTAAACATAATCCTGGTTTGGTTTTTATTATTATTATTATTTTGTCTATACCATAAGGACAATTTTAAAAAAGAGCATAAGTACTGATGTACCTGGAATACCAGTGGGATATAAGAAATCATATTTGGAAGAGAAAAATCACTTAATTTACTTGTCCATAAAGGTAATGCAAGTATGCCAGAAAGCACAGGACACACAGTGTTTTATCTACAGCATTGTTCAGTTTGCCTCCTACAATTCCATTTCAGTGCAATCAATCTTGATTTGTAAAAAGAAAAAATCCATAGAGAACTGACCTAATTGGTTTCTCAATATCTCATTTCAAATTTTTTTTTTCATTTGTTGGTTTCTTGGAATTGAACTTTGCTAATCTCAAGTGTTTGCTATGTAAGAAAACAAAGCTTCCAAAATAATGGTCATATTTCTAAAAAACATAAGGCTTAATATTAAATTTTAGCTTTTCTTCCTTTTCTTTTTTCTTTCTTTCACTGACCAGGTAACGTATTCTGCGAATTTCCACACTGTCTGGGATTTTTTTTTTTTGGAAACAGATAGGTTGGCAGGTTACTTGTTTACTTTCTTTAAGAAAGATGAGGTTTTTCAGTCATCACTTGATTCCAACAACTGTAGAGATAGTAATTGTTTTATAACCTAAATGACTTCTCACAATAAAATCATGAAAAGAGGCAGCAGTAAATGCAATTTTCAGAGCTTTTAACAGAAGTACTCATGCATGGCGAGAGGACACCTGCCTGGGTAGATATTCAGAGTTTAATCTCGCTACACAAATAACAGGACCAGTTGATTTGATCACTGCTTAACTTGATCTTCCATTTAATTTGATTGGAGCATAAGAGACCAATATGTTTTCAGCTTAAAATAATTCAAGTGTTTGTTTTTTACAGTACACGAGGACAAGGTTATAAGAATTAAGGAAACCACATTTTCAGGAAGTTAGAAATTTAGTAAGCAGGCTATTTTAGGAAGGTATATTAAACTCTATCATGATGAAAGAACATTGGGAAATCTGAGACATCTCTAATGTGTACAAGGCTACACAGTTCCCATCAGAGAAATGTGAGTGATTTTACTGTGCAGATGGTTAAAGTATCAGGTGCATCAGCTTTGCCATGTGACTACAAGAAGAAAAAGCAGAATGGAAAGCTAGTATTCCTCTGAGAATGATAGAGAGCAAGATCCAGACTATTAGCACTCTGTCTTCACATCAGTGGGCAGCACTGCAGATTGTACTAAGAATACAGAGTGTTTCATATTTCAGTTGTTTTGCCCTCTTTCAACTACCCTGTGAATGTTCATCTTCACCTTTGTGTATTGGGAAATCCTCTGCAAGCTCCTCTCCTGGACAAAAGAGTATTCCCATCCTCACAGTCACGGAAGAGCTGATGAGTGAATGAACTTCTTGAAGTCTTGTACTCCAAATCTCTGCTCAAAGTAGGGTCATCTAGAGCCTTCTTTACTGCAAGGGTTCATTGCTGTGTTATGGTCATTATGGTGTCAAACAGGGCCTCCTGGTCCTCTTCTGCAAGCTGCCTCCAGTCAGCCTTCAGTCTATAGTTAGCCTGGGGTTATAACTCCACAGGAGTAGGAGTCAGCATTTCCCTGTTGAACTTCATAAAATTCCTTTTGGTCCATTTCTCCAGTCTGTTGAGGATGGTCTGAATGTCAGCTCATACCTCTGGTACATCAACTACTTTCCCCAGTTTTGTGTCATCTGTTAATAAGGGTACACTCTGACCTATCACCAGTTTGTTCATGAAGATATTAAAAAATATTGCTCCTAGTATCATCCCCTGGTATACACTACTAAAGACTTGCATCCAGCTATGCCACTGATCACAACTCTTTGAGCCCAGTTGTTCAGCCAGCTTTCTAATACATCTCACTGTTCTTATAGAGCATATGCTTCATCAGCTTGTCTGCGAGAATGCCATGGAAGGCAGAGTTAAAAGCTCTGCTTAAACGAAGATAAACAGGTTCTACTGCTCTTATTTCATCCTTCTAGCCAGTCACATCACCATAGGACGTTATCGGGTTGGTCAGGCATTATTTCCTTTATAAATCCATTCTTCCCTTTATAAATCCATTCTGACTATTCCTATTCATCTTGCTCTGCTTAATATGCTTGGAAAAGCATGCCAGAAGGATTTACTCCATCACTTTCCAAACATCAAGATGAAGCTGATGAGCCCGTAGTTTCCCTGATCCCATGTACTCCTTGCTCTCCTGCCATTGCTCAGGAACACCCTTGTCCCTAAAATCCCTGTGACCTTCCAAAGATAATGGGGAATATCCTCAGAATTACAAACATCAGCTTCTTCAGCAGTCGTGTATTCAATACATACATAAATTTAAGACAAGAACCTTAGTCTCTTTTGTCAAAGTCTGGCAAAATTATAAGGAACAGAATATGAGTTTTAAAATGAAAGTCTTATGTCACTGGCTAGTAAAGATGATATCACCAAAAGTTGTACTATATGACATTATATTAGATACTACAATAAAACTGTCTTTCCATAGAATCTAATTGTTACCAAAATTACAATAAAATAACACCACCACCACCACCACCTGATGAACCAATTTAATGAAAAAGTGTTATTCTAGTCACTTTGGATCACTTCTCTGATATTGCTGGGGAGTCCAAACTTTGAGAGGCTTTGAGGGGTGCCACACAGATTGCACCAGACCTCCTTAGCTATCTTCTGGAAATGCTTCTGCTTGCAAATTTATTACTGCGCAGAGCAGAGATGTCCATAAGCCACTAAAGGAGTTGTTCTACTGTCAATGTCACCAAAGCAGGATGGCCAAATCAGATCTCAGCAGGACTATGGAAGAGGGGACACAATTCTGTGAGGAAGTGGGAGTGGTGACTGATAGAAATTATACTGTAAATGTGTTCAGATACTGGGCTACAGGACTAGGTAGCTCCTTCTAGGGGCATTTGACAGCATTTTCAGAGCTGATTAGTTATTTGAATGCTTGAAGATGCCATATATTTTGGTATTAAAAAATCCACATAAATTCTTATTGTGTTCATCATCATGAATATTATTGAAATCTTATTATATTCTTAAAATTCTACTTTACCTTTTCAAAACTGAGAAAATATGAATTTATTTGATATTAATGAACATTTCAAAGGGACTTTCTTTTGTGTGTACTGTGACTGTACCTGAAACAATGTTCTGGATAAATATGTCATGTATGACTTCCAGAAAAAAACCTTCAAAGTTTGTCTTATTTACAAAAAACAAACTGACAAAGAAACAAACCTCAAACAAATAAACAAAAAAACCCAAACAATCAGAGAGAGATATTTCAGGACAAAATGGATGGAGTTGGAACAAAGAAGCAATAACTGGGGGAAGAAGCATTGTGTGGTTGAGTGAAGAAAAGATATGTGCTATGAAAATGTTTTCCCTTGTGTTTTGCACAAGGCACATACATAGGATTATTTTGTCAGTCTGTCAATAGTATAATGCATGAATCTGTGGTCAGGGATCCAGAAAAAATCAATCACTGACATCTTCAAGAAACGTATCAAACCATTTGTATAGAACAGCACTTTGAAGTCTCCAAGTGATAAATACTAAACATTACTTTTAGTTGTAGTGTAAGTAGTAATGTTATGCTAAAGTGAGAATAGTGTACTTACATCCTCATATTTCATCTGTTATCTGCCTGTCCTTTTGCAACAACTTTTCAAATGATAGTAAAAATGAATCAAGTGTATTGCACCTGGTCATAGGTTTCTCTAATTTCCCTCATATAATATTACTTAACAAACTTTTTTTTCCAGTTTTTTTTTCCAGCAAAAAAATACATGACTTCTTTGTCACTATTTACAGAGAGAATCCTATCACTCTTTCTCAATGTTTGCCCAGAGGATTGAGTAGCATTATAATCTCTGTTAAAACCCTGCCATTGTGATGTCTGAGAAATTACTTAAAGTAAGTTTTCAACTATAATTTTCACTTATATGTATGTGTGACCTACTACCTACTGTTTTATTGAAATCTGAGGACAAAAAAAGCAGAATGGGGGACACTGAGTTGCAGAAATCAGAATATAATCATCCTAGTTCTCTAGACCAGGATAGTTCTGGGCAGGGTAGATTCTTACCTTGGAGATAGCATTATCCATCCTCACCCAAGGTCAATAACTTTCTTAAATATTTTTCTGAAGAAAATTAACTCTACCACAGTCAAAAGTAGCACATAGATAGTATTTTACTTCTGCACTAAGTCCAACAACAGACTCACTAGCCTGTCCTCAAAGCATGCAAGAACTGGAACTGTAAGCTTGAGTAGGAAGTACACAGGAGAACCAAAAGTGCATTGTACCTGCACAGTGGCCCTCAACTGGAGAGCTGATTTCTATTGAAGTTCTAGGATGACTGTGGAGGTCTTCATGCCCTTTAAATAGCAGTTAAGAAAACTGGCTCTTCCCTTAAGCATCGTTCCCTCTTAGTGAATAGGCCAAAGACACTGACCTGTCTTGAGCAATTTTTTTCTGCAGTACTGAAGTTGCTGAATGGCTATGCTGACTGTGAGTTTTCTGAGAGAGGAAATTTATTATCTTCTGTGTGGTGCCATGCAAATACAGCAATATTGCTTTCAGGCCTGAAGGAGTCTGCATGCAGCCTCTCTGCATGTAACGTGAGTTGGCTGGACTCAGCTGCTCCTGTGTTTGTTATATACAAATAAAAGGCCCTGGTCCAGAAAGATAATTAATTCTCTGCAGATCAGCATTTTCTGCCACAAAAAGAACCTCTGAGCGTACACCATCAGCCTGGTATAGTACACTGTGCATGCCAGTAAATACGAATGCTGGTTCATACAAAGCCCCTGAAGTCTACAGGCTAAAAGTATATGTGTTTTATGGAACAATTTCATACTCTGCTCATTAAGAAAGCCATCACCATGGTAACTTATACATCACAAGTTGCTACTACTATCTCTAAGATCTTTAAGCACATAGCAACAAGAAAATACTGTTGGAGTGTCTCCTTTTTAGTAGTGTTTGAAAGCTATAAATAAGGTTTACTAAGCACATTATAAGTATTAAAGATGTGTGTTTGATGTCCAACTGGCATAAAGCAAAATCATATTATTGGTTTGTAGAGTTAAAGGTCTTGAGTCAAATTATGCCAGACAAACATAACTTGCTCTCATGTTTTTTATCTTGCCTTTATATTTCTCCTTCATCTCATTACATTACCCATTCTTTAAAAATGGTTAGTAATATGAATATTCTGGAAAGAAGACACTTTATGCAAGTTACACTAAGTAATAACCTACATGTGGAAAAGCTATAGGCAATCAAGTGATCTTCCAAGGGACATGGAGCCACTTGTTCTGACCATATTGCTCAATCCTCTGCAGAAGGCTTGATTTCCAGATGCAATTTCCCCAGTGACACGATTCACATCACTGTAACTTTATCTAGTTTTATCATTGGGAGAATCAGCATAAGACAGATCCTGCTAGAGCTGTACTAAATAAGGAGTTCAACCCCAAAAAGGTGACTCAAAGTCAGAGACAGCCAATTTTTCTCAGAAGATTGATGATAAATAATACAAAGGTGAAATTAAAAGAAGAGTGTATCATTTATGTATCAGCTGTTCTCTGTATGGCTTGAACAGCAAAGACATGGCAAACTCCATGGACTTTCATATTAGTGGAAGTGAACTGCTCTTTGTAAATTAAGGAAAATCACCATCTCTCACTTTCTCTATGGCTTTGCCTGAAAAAAATGGAAGATCTGGCTAACATTTTTTATGTGCACATCCATACATGCACAGGCTTTCCCCACCTCACCGACTAAACTAAACCTTGTAGTTTAGACCTGAAAAAAAAAATTTACATTTTTATTTTTTGTGTAATTATTTTTTTAGTGATTTTATTGTGGATTTTTTAGGTCAGAATACTGTACTTACCAAAACTACTTTTAATGAAAAAAATCCTTTACTTAAAAGACCATTTATATACTTCCGCAAGTCTGTGAGAAAGCAACAATAAATTAATGCATAACCAACATGTTTGATTTTGTTTTTTTCTTGGGAGGGGGGTTAATTGTTTAGGTTTGGTTTGGGTTAGATTGGGGTTTTTGTGTGTCTGATCTGGTAGCAGTGAGAAATGTTTAATTCAAATTTGCTTACTTGCTTTCTGTAGTTAGTATAACTGCCTGTCTTTCTAGACATTTATACAACTATACTCTCATCATCTGAGACAAAAAAAAGAAAAGACAATTTTTATTTAAAATAACCTTTTCAACTCAGCTTTTTGGGCATCAACATGACGCTATTACTAATATTCAAAACACCATAACAAGAGCAGCAAGTCCCAATTTAGCAGCAAGTAGCACCATGAAAGGTAAGATCCTTTTCACTTTTTGCAACCAGAGCATTAGTCCCTTCCCTCTCAGAACATATTGGCAATGACAGCTTCAGTACCCTTTGCCATTGTGGACTACAAAGACTGTATTTCTAGTACTGCTGTGTCAGTGGCTTTCAATCACATCTCACCTCTGAAGGCTGCTGCCTGTATATCACCATGTTTCCTGAGAAGTTTTTGTCCCCTGCTCCTGCAATATGACAAATACAGTCCTCCGCATGAGAGTTGTCTTCACAGACTCCATTACCACTGGTCCCTACAAAGTCTTATGCTTTAATGTCAGTGTATTTTACTATATAACTAATGACAGATGAATTATGCTTTACGTTTATTTAATAACACTTTGACAACTCCTTGTAAATTTACCAGATTTACTGACTTGTATTTTCTGCTACTTGAGATTGAGTCCTTAGTTATGTGGCTTCATAACTCTGTCTGCCTGAGTTTAAAGAAGTAGAGTTTGCCAGAATGAGCTCAACATCTCGCAGATAATGTTCTATTTTAGGTTTAGTCTTAGTACATCAGCCCACTAAAGTTGAAAAGTTATTTTCATGTCATAATCATACATTTTCTTTTTTTCCCCCCTTCAAATTATCCCTTGATGTATTTGAGAATTTCAAATGTGAAGATCATTACTAATTTCAGAAACATGAGGGAACAATGCAACTAGGAAAATGTTTGAATAGCTAGTCACAGGGATATTTAAAGGCATTGGAAAATGTCAAGACTGTAAATTTAACTTTGACTCTAGTAGGTAGTTCACAAAATGTTAAAGCATAACTTGAACAAGAGCGCAAGTACCTGACAACCACAGCTATATTGCCTAATCAAAATTAAGTTCCCATTGTGTGAAGATACTCAACTTGACAGGACATTATGTTGTTTTTCTTTAAATTGATACTCTACCAATAATTTCCACTGTCAATTTAATATGAAAATATGTATATTTAAAGAACACTCTGTAGGTAGCAATTATATTTTTAAATGTTTTCATTTGACTTGTGGCTTAAATATAGATTTTTCTTGGTATTGGGTTTATGGGGAAAGGTTTTGATGGCAGAGGGGCTAAAGGGATGATTTCTGTAAGAAGCTGCCAGAAGCTTCCCCCATGTCTGATAAAATCAATGCCAGCCAGTTCCAAGACAGATCTGCCATTGTCCAGGGCTGAGCAGCAGTAGAGCCTCTGAGATAGCATATTTAAGAAGTGGGAGAAAAAAAAAATTCAAGAACAACTGCAGCTGAAGAGCAGAATGAGAATACATGAGAGTGTGGTGGTTTGTCCTTGGCTGGATGCCAGGTGCCCACCAATGCTGCTCTGCCACTGCCCTCCTCAGCTGGGCAAGAGAGAGAAAATAGAACAAAAGGCTCACAGTTTCAGCTAAGGACAAGGAAAAGTCACAGGATAAACAAAGTCAACTTGGGGAAATTAGTTTAATTTACTAATAATCAGATAGATAATAAATACTGTTATCATTTCAACTAAACATCTTTCCACTTGGAATATGCAGTTGTGTTTCTTTTTTCTCTTCAGAGAAGGAAAGAATTGTGAATCCTCCTTATTTTAGGATGGTTGAAGAGGTTGCCGGCTTTAGCCAAGTTATTCTGATGGGTTTGTTGCCAACACACCGAAGGTAGCTAAAAATGTGGTAAGACTTCAATCCATAAACTAATTAAGAGTTTAATCTTTCAAGTTATTGTACTACAAAAGGGTTTTTTGAGTTCTCAGATGTGCCTGATTGTCCCTGTGCATCACTTAGTACCTTAAACACCTCACATAGACCCCTGGATTTTGCTGCGGCAGTACCTGTTTGTAGGTTTAATGGTGTGTACAACCATGTAAAAAGTCTGCATAGCAGTGGGTGGTGTTAGTTGAGTGCTACATGGTTACACTAGTGGAATGTGCCATCCCTACCCCAGGTGGCACAACAGCATTTAGGGCTATGGACAGGAATCACTGAAATATTAGCAGAGCACAAGTGAGAGCACAAGTAAGAGCAGGGAGCTGATCTGATTTTCCTCGGAGGCTGATACTTACTCCTAGAGGAATTCTTAAAACCTTCAGATTCTTGCTGGCAGTACATGTGAGGAAATGCTTCTCTGCTTCAACAATTTGCTGGCAGCAGAGAGACTGGAAATATGACTTGCCTTCAGTTGCTCTCCCTCAATGTTGCTGGGGGCAGGGAGAGGAGAGATCAGGGGGCTTTTATCCCATTTCTGGACAGTGGGTGTCAGGCTGCAGGATAGGGACACAATGAGCCTGGATGGTAAGATCTGTAGTCACTTAGCATGAAGATTTAGAGGTATGTTGATGTAAACAAAATGCTGCAGATAGTGAAAAATAATAGTGGCATTTAATAACATTGGTATCAGGTATACAGAATTGCTGATCCAGGTGTATATGGTTGGATCAGTACAGTGCTCATCAATCAGTCTGATATATGAGAAAGTAAAGGAGCTCAAGTGTCATCCACTTTTAGGATCTGTCTTGACATAAATATCCAATTAAAGTTTTAAGGAAAAAAATGTTTATTTCATCCAAAGTAGGTTGTTGATAAGTAAGAATTATATACTCTCTGTAAGTTGCCATCTCTATTTGAACCACTTTGAAGGAAAGCTATGTCCCAGACTTCACCAGAGGTGTATACATCAGTCTACACCTGGCATTATACTCTGCTCAACACATGTTGGATAAAACTTTGGCAAGTTTTATCCATTGGTAATTAAAAAACATAGAGAGAGGCCAATTAGTATTTTTTATCTACTGTCTGTTTCTAAGATCGGCAGGAGTGTTTTTGAACTGAAGTTTGACAAGCTGAAGTCTTTGATTCCCCTATTCTATTTAATTGTATTGACATCACACAGGAGCCATTCAGCTCCTAGATACACGTGGCAAAAGCCTACCACCCTTTGTCTTCCTGAACAAAACCCTTCTCTATAATGAAATCTATTGACTTTACCTAGAGCTGAAGTTTAGATGTGGTAGACAAACATTTTATTACTTACTGAAAGTATTAGATTTACTGGACAGCTGACTTTTAAGGCTGGTGTAGTCTGTACATTGAGGTAGTTATGTATTCTCATCCAGGTAATTAATAATACATCAGCTTAACTGCAAAGTTCTGTACATAAATGACTGCAACTAAAGTGTAAATAACTGTATCATGTAACTACATATAAAATGGATTTGTAGGACTATGAAAGAAAACATAGTAAAAAGAAGCATAGGATATGGGACAAGACTCCTTTCTATAAGAAATATTAGTAATTACTTAGATACAACTACACAAACTGCAGTAACTGTGTAACTGCATAATAGTTAGAGTTATAAAGTGTGATTGCTTCTTGTCTTATCCTAACTCATGATCAGACTTTTAATTTCAAAAAACTCCAAAAGACAGAAGATTCATGTTGAGATTTATGGACTTAGAACCTAATGAAGTAAATGGAAAACTCTGTTATTTCAATCAGCTTTAGAATGGGATATATGGACAAAACTATAATATGATGAATAACTATTAAGTCCTCTGAAGAAAATGTGAATTGCTTCTTGCATTCATAACTGATACTCCACTGTTAAGGTGATTTTGAGAAACAGAAGGAATTAAGAAGGAAAAAGAAAGGTTTGGGGAGATCATCCCTTTCTGAGACTACTTAGGACCCAGTCGGGGTGGAGATTTAGGTATCTTGTCCTCCCATCTTGTTTTGTCCATCGGACTAAGCCTGTGATTCTGTTATTGAGGAAGTTTCCCAATGCTTTGCTGCAATAACAATTAGGAATGCTGTTGCTATACACGGAATACTCTCTTTTCTGTTATTCTTTTTCTTGTGTGTTTTAGTAGTCCTATGCTACATTTCATGAAGAACTAGAAAGTGTAGAGCCAAGTAAACTGTTGTTTTTGTAGATCTTGGGTATCCAAATGGTATCAATGCTTACTAATTCCATTGTAGAGGGCCTTTTGTAGTCCCTTCTGAAAACACTTCTAAGATGAATTAAGAATTCAAAAGAAATAAAGAGACTGTGATCTTCACTATTTCAAAGATTATTAGAATAAAGATATATGCTGGTGTGACAAGGCTTCAGTTGCCAGATACAAAAGTTTCCTGGATTTGAAGAGGGAAAAAAAATCAAACAAACAAAAAGAGAGATGTAGGGTTTCACACACAACAATATTAATCATCACAACAGAAAATCAAACAAGAAAATTTAATGAACAAGAGTTGGCAGAGAAATTTCTTAAAATTTGAAGAAAATGGGCAATGATTTTTGCAACTTGTGGCACTGGCCTGTCAGTTACAAAACGCATTTGAGCGAATGTAATAGATTTGGCACAAAGCATGCGTTACAAAGCTTTATGTAAATTGTAACCCTGTAAATATGCTGGAACTTTTAAGCTTCAATTTTCTTCTTCTAAGTTGCTTTCTTTTATTTCTTCCACCATTGGGAGGGTTCTTGGTTTGCTTTTGGTTTTGTTTTCTTTTTCCTTTGTTTTTTGGTTTTTTTTTTGGTTGGTTGGTTGGCTTTGTTTTTTCTGTTGTTGATTGTCAGGGGTTTTTGTTTGCTTTAAATGCCTGCTATCTTCATGATATCTGATCTGAATTTATTCCAGTTAAATTTTCCCTCCCAGTCATATTTTATTCCTGTTTGTGTTATTACATTTCTGTTAAAAACATAAATGACCACTCATCCGAACAACATAAAAGAATTACACTGGGTTTATGGAAGCAGAAAGATATTCACTACAACCACCTACTACATTCAGTGTAAAGAAATACTACTAGCATGAGGTGACATATCTTTTCATACCACTAAAAGCAGTAAAGAAAGTCCCAATCTGCCTGTCCTTGATACAAAAGTGGTGTGTGATACTACAGACAGTTTTTTGGCATCCTGCTGTCCAGCACTCTATTGATATAACACTTCACATTTTCTCTGCTTCCAGGGCTTTCTGGAATTCCCTTGGTACAGAAGTTGCTTATCTTAGGGACTGAAAAAATTGTTCTGAACACCAGAGGAAGGACATACTGAAAGATCTTTTCCATAGGAGTAAAGACTTCAGGACAGTAGTTAAGGAGTCTTCACTGTCATCATCATCTTTTTGTTCTCTAATTTTTGCTAGTGAATCCAATTTGAACAAGAAGTTGGAGAATTTAATTTCATAGTACTTCAGAAATGAAATATTCCATTATTCATCCAACCTTTTTACTTCCCAAGGAACTTTGATGCAGAGGCAGAAGTCCAAACTCCATCGATGTTTTTAACTAAAGAGGAGCCAAGAGATCAGTTGGATTCTACTATTTATAAAAAATATCTGGTACTCTACAACCTGTTGGACATAATAAACAAAAGAGAAAGTCCTGTTGTTATGGCATACACCTTTCTGAAATAAGACAAATCTTCATATGTGTCTCCTGGACATTGACGGATGACCTTACGTGTCTTTCATGTCTGAGCACTCTCACAGCTCTCAGCTGCCTTTCCTGCTCCCCTGCTAAAGACTTGAGGCAGAACGGAGTGCATATCTGTCTCTTACCTAACCAAGCTCAATCTACTGTACTTAAAGTGTGGATGAACTTGATTTGGTGTTGTACAAGGAACATAGGAAGTCATAGACAGTTTTTCCACTCTGCCTCCTTGACAAGGGAGCACTGACCTTTGGAAGAGGAACAGGAGCTTAGGAGAACTGGTCATGAAAACAGTACCCAAAATGATCAATGAATCTCTTAAACAGGTAAAACTAACCTTCCCTACTTTATCCATGTAAATTGTCCAGATTAATTAAACAGTACCAGCTTGTAATGACTTAAGAATATTTTTTTTTTCTCATCTATTAGTAACCTTGGTATGTTTATGAACACTTGGATTAGAAATGCCAAGGAGATCAGATGGTTATAAAGTAAGTTCAAAGTTGTCTTTAGACTACATTGTCAATCACAAGATGTCAGCAGGGAAAAAAGATGGTGTCAGTTATAATGAGCTGAATTGTTATCTTTAGAATTACTAGAGAATGTAATAATAATTACATTCTTGGAACAAACTACATCCAGAAGCATTTCAAATTTCTGAATTTAACCCTCCTGCCAAAGATCAATGTAAACATATGCTAACATTTAGCAAATAACTATTGATAACCCAATTTAACTCACTCTCTGTGATGTTTACTAAAATTAATCTAGTAATCAATAATCACCCTTATAAAACAAGGATAAAACTTAGCTAACAATAGTGCAGATCAGTAAATTAGCTCATCTAATAGAATCTAATATTTTAGATCAGCACTCTATCTAAGAAATAGTATGCACTATTTTCATGGAAGAAGCCATAAGGAATATGGATCCTTTGTACAATTTCTGTCATGAAAATAAAAAATAAAAAAAATCCCAGTGATAACAGACTTCTTTATTGTAAGTTTTCAAGTATGCAAGAAAGCACAGATGGTCCTGTTACCCTGAATACAGTTGGACTCAATAAGTAAACTAATCGTGCCTTGCTAGCAGTACAAAGCAGTTTCTTAAACATCACTTTTTGCAAAGGCACTCTCTCAACTTCAGTCAAGATTCATCTTATGAGCATTTATTCAGTTGCTTTGGACTTTCCTGCTGCTGATACACCATATGCCTTTTCTGTCACTTTTTTCTCATAAGCACAAAAATCTAGTAAGCAGCACTGTCTCCCAATACTCAACATTTCTAGCAACCCATTTTCTGACATCAGAGCATCTATGTGATCTCCTAGATATTATGATCCTGTAATTTGCTATTCTCAAAAATGTCTAGTTCCACTCTTCCACCTAGTCCCAAAGACCTTTAATTACATAAGTTACTCTCTTATTTAGTTAAAGTACATACTCTACAGCTCCAGTGATGTTTTCAGCCACTCCTGGTGTTCCAGGGTAACATTTCACTCTGCAATTTTTTATTACTGCTCTTTAACCAACCATATACTTAATAATAGTATATAAAAAATATACAAATGTAGTTTGTATGTTTCAATTTCTAATATAACTTTTGTCATCCTTAAAATTTTCTTCAAGATTTTAGGGCTGCATGTGGATGTCTATATTGCTAACTGGGACAAAAATAAAACTATCTGAATAGGATGCAAGAAACTACTGGATGTGACACAAGACATTGCTGGATATGATAAACAACAGTACCAGAAGCTAATAAAGATTAAGTATAGCTCCATGACAGACAGATTTAACAGGAGGTTAAGGGGGATGTATAGGAGGAATGGCCAAACTTCTCAAACAATGGGTGGGGGCATTGCAGAACTTTTGGATAATAGAATTTACAATGTCAGTAACATACATCAGTAATATCAGATTTGAATATGAATGTAACAAAACTGGGACTAGGAAGTATTTATTGATATTTTTGGAAGGAAACTGACACAGAGAAAGGTATGAATGAAGGCAGAAAGAAAAAAAGAACCAAGAGATGGGAAAAGGGATAGGAAGGCAGGCAAGTCTTAAGAGTGGTTCTCTCTGGGTATATCTGCCAACAGTCATATGCCTGATCACTGCTGCTTAAGGCAGGACAATAAACGCACTTATTGTTCTTCTATACCAACCAGTTTGACCTGTTTCTGTTATCAGGAGGGCAGGAAGAGGAATGGCAGCACCTTTCCCTGGTATTAGGAAAGCTCTTAGGACAGGTGGATTGAGCATGCTAATATCACCATATCAGTATGAGCATGCCAGTGCCTTTTTCAAACCTGGTGGCATCAGTGTCTTTCTAAAAACATCTTAACAAATACATTCTCTTTCTTATAAAGACAGGGAAAAGCTTCTAGTCAAGAGCGCAGATCAGTGATAAACTGCTGTAAGGCTTAGTCCTGTGTGGTTGATTGTCCCTGGTGAAGACCAGGTGCCCACCAAAGCAGCTCTATCACTTTCCTCCTCAGCTGGACACAGGATGGGAAATATAACAAATGGCTCATGGGTCAAGATAAGGGTAGGGAGAGATCAGTCACTGATTACCTTCACAGGCAAAACAGACTAAGTTAGGGAAATTAATTTAATTTATTGTCAATCAAACCAGTGTAGTGTTACAAGAAATAAAAAGTAATTTCTGAAACACCTTTCTGTCACCCCTCTGACCTTCTGAGGCTCAACTTCAGTCCAGATTTCTCTACCTCCTTTTCCACAGCAGCACAGGGTCCCAGGAATGTTGGCTGCAGTCAGTTTCTCACATACTGTCTCTGTTGCTACTTCCTTTCCTGGGGGAAGACTCCTCACACTCTTCCCCATGTCCAGCATGGGGTCCCTCCTGCAGGAAACAGTCCTTCACAGAGTCCTCTAATGACAGTCCTTCCCACAGACTGCAGTTCTTCACAAACTGATCCAGCATATGTCTCTTCCATAAGGCACAGTCCTTCAGGAACATAGAATCACAGAATTATAGAATATCCTGAGCAGAAAGGGACTGACTAGGATCAGTTCCTGGCCCTGCACAGGACAACCCCAAGAATCACACCATGTGCCTGAGAGTGTTGTCCAAACACTTCTTGAACTCTGTCAGGCTTGGTGCTGTGACCACTGCCCTTGTGAGTCTGTTCCAATGGCCAGCCAGTCCAGGTGAAGAATCCAAAGTGTGACTGGGCACTGTGCAGGGATAAGGGCTGAACTTCATGATCCCTATCCAACTCGGCGTTTTCTGTGATTCTGTGAACTTTTTCCTACCATTGAACTGAAACCTCCCCTAAATGTAGTATCTAACCTAAACCTCTCTACATGGGTCCCTTCCATGGGATCACAAGTCCTGCCAACAAACCTGCTCTAGCACATGCTCCTCTCTCAACAGGCCCACATATCCCACCAGAAGCCTGCTCCAGAACAGCCTTCCCTTGGGGTTAAAGTTTTCTTCAGGAATCTACTTGTTCTGGCATTGGGTCCTCCAGGGACTGTGGGTAGATCTGCTCCATCAAGGACCAACTTGGGCTGCAGGGCAACATCCAGCCTCACCATGGGCTGCAGGGGAATCTCAGCACTGGCACCAGGAATCCCTCCTTCCCCTCCTTTTGCACTGACCCGGATGCAGCCTACAGGGCTGTTCTTCTCACATATTCTCACTCCTCTCTCCTGACTGCTGTTGCTCAGATTCTTTCCCCCTGTTCTTAAACATGTTATCCCAGAGGCACTACCATCACCTCTGATGAGCTCAGTCTTGGCCAGTGGCTCCATCTTGGACATGTTTCTGGCAGCTTCTCACAGAAGCCAACCCCTATAGCTCTATGGCTACCAGAACCCTGCCATGCAAACCCAATGCAGCCTGCCAGCTCTTCATATCTAACCAAGGGTTTCTGAGCTGAGTGTCACTATAGAAATGACACCTTTGAGATCTGTTTGGAGAAAACTTCATGCTGAATGGAAGAAGGGTGTCACAAAATCCTTTCAGAGACTGTGACTCAAATTGAAAATTAGTCCTTCTTCAAAGAAAACTTAACAATTTCCATTCACCACATCTCATCTGTGGTTATAATGACATATCAAGTTATCACAGACAAATCTTTACCTTTGAAGACTCTTGATTGGTTTTTAAATGAATGTTTTCCATAACACATTTTGTAGGTTCTAAGGAGTTTATTTCAGTTTCTGTGAAATCATCATGTAAAAGAAGGAAAGTGAAAGGATATGGATGGTGTCACAGTCTTCCTATTTATCAAAGACTGTGAGTGAACAATATCTGAGTTATAGCAAATGCCAAAAAAAGTACCATGAATGTTTGGCTCATGCTTGTAAAGAAAATTTAAAAGCAAACTACTAGACTAGAAAATACCATAACAAAATATCAAGAATGCTAGCACTCAAAATGTTCTTTTTTTTTCAGACAAAAACCATGCGTTAATAATATGATAACAATCTAAATAATCTAAATAACTCATTGTCAGGACAATTTCATTCACTTTATCTCAAAATTTGCAACAAATACAGTTCTGAACTCATGATAGGTATGTTTTATTCAGAGCTATATACAACTAGCAGGAATCACAGTGTTAACTATTCATGCATTATAGCAATGGGCACTAGCCATGCATCTAACTCTTTGCTGGTTCCACTGAACCTTTGTGTGTTGAAATACTCCAGTCAAATCTCAGGAAAGTTGTAAATATAACTAGGCCTTCAAATAAGAGGACTCTCATTTATCATTTAGCAAAGTAGAGTAAAGTGTGAGGAACAGGCATGTCTGTGAGAGAGCTTGAGCGTTGGTGAAAGGAGGAATGGAAAACAAGCATGACAACACTAAGGGCTATGTTCACAAAAGGATTTTCATCACACAAGTTTAATATTTGGGTGTTCTGTGTTCATACCCTGGCTGATAAACATCAAGGTCTAGGTTACTCCCACAAATAAAAAAAAAATAAAAAATAGAACTTTCTAGAGTTTTCTTTTTAACTGTACTTGTAACATAGTGGAGAAGGAAAGTCTATTTGCTAGCTGGAATGCTCCTGCTAAATGCCTCACCATGAACAAGTCTCCCTACAAGGTGTTCAAACCGTTTCGATGTACACTTAGAACATCTTTCTTGCTGCATCATGGTCCCTTTCTCTTTTTACTTGAATCATCTGTGTGTAAAAACACATTGTGATTCATGGCCCACGTGGAGTATGTGTCCTGTTTTCCTTCAGTCCATTTATAATTTCCCTGCAGAACTGAATGCAAAGACAATAATGCGACTTTCAAGTCTTGACCCCATAACAATCTTTGGACTGAACCAGCCCACAACCTAAATAGCTAAAATTGGTGCTGTTTCACTGAATCAATGGAATTTATTCCACCTACAGATTTTCTCTCTCCAGAGGTGCTAAACACTATAAATGTCTAGATATATCTTTCCAATCTCAAAGGATGTACTCAAAACCTTCAGGCTAAGTCTTAAAAAGCTTCAGCTTACAGCTTAAAAGTAGATGTGTGAGAGAAGAGAAACTTTAAAAATGAAAGATATAACATACAGATTGTTTTAAGGCTGTGTAACATTGACCAATATCCTCCAGAAGAAAACTGAAGATCACACACTGGAGGTGAAATTTATCTATAATGAATTACTTTGATCTTTAAAACAAAGAAGGAAAGAGAAACATGCTGCTTAATTTTCAATAACAAGGTATTCAGCTAGAAAATATAGCTAGAAAAAAATACAATACAGAAAATTTATTGTTCAAAGTCAATTCTGAACATCTGTCCACCTAATAATGATACTTCAAACTATTTTGTGAAACAAAATTCATTAAGTCAAAATAATTTGCAGAAAATTAAGATAAATGAAGAAATTAATACACAGAAGCTAATAGTGGGAACTCAGGAGGGGCAAGGGAAATATTAACAAGGTGGAGAACCTGAGTAGCAATGAATTTTGCATTATGCAATGGAATTGCATTCATTTGCACTTAAAGCTGGGGAGGGGGGCAGGGGAAGAAAGAACAATGAGAATCAGAAATATAGAAAAGAAAACAACTGGACTTATTTTGCTGACAAAAGAGAACACTGAGGCAGGTATGATGCAGCCTTCATTTATTAGAAAAGCTACTGAAGAGAGACAGAAACAAACATACTTCACGTTGAGGAAGGATAGGGCAAAAATTAATGGGTTTAAACTGCAATGAGGAAGATTGGAATAGATGTATGAAGAAACCCTCTAACAGTGAAGTACAGAAACAGACTGCCATAAGCAGTTCTGCAGTTCCCATCACTGGAGCTCTCTGAGGTTTCTTTAGATGTACATCTGCAAGGAATGATCCAGTTGTTGCTCATCTTGCTTTGGGACGCAGAGATAAGGGAGATGACCTCCACCTACTTTGTGTCTGAGTGGGTCTGTGAGACACATAGTACAACAACTAATTACCACTTCCGGAGTTTAGAATATGTAGTGGATGTTACACTGAAAAGGGACACTTTTCAGGTTTAAAAACAAGTTGTTTTCCCTGACTTACATATTAACAATCACCAGGAGTACATCTGAGAAACACAAATGGGAAAAGGTCCAGTGTCCCCAATTCCAACTGTAGTTGGTGACAACAGTCCTGTTGATCTCAAGGTGAAAAAGACTAGGGACAAGCAATGAGTAATACACCACAAGCTCAATGCTGTTAGTTGTTAGTATAAAGGGTTTACAGTGCTTCCTGCAACACATGCTGAAAATACACCAAATCTTATTATTTTCGTTGTGACAACCTATAAGAATTAATTCTCAGAGTGCAGTGCTACAGCTTCAGTGACTACAATATACAAAACTTCATTTGAGGGAAAATCCTTATCTTACCGTTTACATACTTTGGAAATGCCACCAAAAATCTAAGGTAGATAGATAGACAGACAGACAGACATAGAGATAGATAGAACATCAGGCTAAAGGAGTAGTATTTTTCAATCACCTGACCTCCCTTTATCTGCTCTGCATTTACAATATTAAATCTCTCTTTGAACCATAATCCTGATTTAGCACACTGGTCCCCACCCTTTTTGTGCAAATGTTACTGTCAAAGTTGTCATTCATAGAGATATGTAGGGTTTTATGGAATAATCTCACTTTTGAAATGAAGACTAAGAAATATGCACTGAGGCAATTATAAAGAGGCAAAACAAAGTAGTGAGTGAAATCAATAAATGATGGTGAACTGGATTTATGTTTTATGGCACACTTCACATTGATGGAGAAATTCAAGTCTCTAGAGCCATTTGCAGTTCTAGACTGAATGATACCAGAAGGGACTGCCATTTCCAAACCATCTGGGAACAAAGCACAGAGAGGCAATTTGTGCACTGCAGTCAGGAGGAGGGATAACCAGCTCATGGATCACAGCATGCTAGGACTGGACTAAAGAACACTTTTATCTCTTCTCTGATTGTGCAGTCGGATTGATAAACCAAACAAATTGGATATTATGGGTGCTGGAAAATGGGAAAGGGCAGACTCCAGTGCAGACTGAAAGGATGTATTAAGTCAGCTACAGCTGTGCAAATGCAGTTATATTGATATGAGCCCCATATTTCTATGAGGAAGTGTAAATACATAGAAGTTGGCCAGCCCTTGCCTAGAGAGTGATCAATTGTCACTTAAAACCAGAAGCAAATCTATCACCTGCATTAATCTCCTAAATTTTACACAGGCCATGTAATTTTTTAAGTTACATTGTTTTGAGTCTATTTATGTGAGTTTATCTAAAGTATGTTTACTAGACAAGTATGCAGTTTCATTTGAAGATGAAAGAAACAAAGAAATCCATCACTGCTTGCAGTTTTTCATCCTCTCTATCACTGAAAATGCTTGATTATCCTATATTTAAAAATGTGTCATATTTCCCATTTGAAATGTTCTGGATTTAACTTCCAAAGATTTTCATTCTTGCACTATGTTTTCCAAAAGGTTGAAGACCCAATTAGTATCTGCTATTTTCCTCCCCTGAAGATCTTTATAACACCTTAATCAAGTCACTGCTCAATCTACTTTTGATAAGTCATGAATATCGATTTCTCACTGGAAAGTATTTTCTTTAGTCATCAGAAAATTTTGAAGCTCTCTCATCAGATTTTTCTTGTGAAAAAAATATGACAAATACAGTGGAAAGCAGAAATAAGCTCTTCTGCCTCTGAAACCTGGTGCCAAAGTTTCCTCAGAGTTCCTAACTCACCACCCTAGAATCTTTAGAATCAACCATTTGCCGTTTTCCATCTTTTTCTAGCTAGGCTGGATCAAAAAGTGCTCTGAAACATTGTTTCAAATCCTGATGATTAATATTAATGAATGTCCCAAGTGGTATTTAACAATATATCACTGAATCTTTTAACTACACAAGTAGCTGATCTTCTATTAGATGGCTAATGTTTAATATCATCATTAACAATTCTGCATGAGTTAGGCCACTGAATCATACTGTGGTGTGAGATAAAACAGAAGTTCTTACTCTCCACCTCCTTCTCCTCATTCTCTATAAATCCTTTGAGTTAATAACTGAAAAAATAAAAGAAGTTTACTGCAAAATGTGCATGAGGAATGTCATAGGATTGTCAATATTTTATTCTTGGAAAGAATAAAATGGATATTTATGCTATCTCATTGTAGGTACCTGGTATGCATACCTAATTTAACTTGTTTAGATTCCTAATGAGTGTGATTCAGTGCAGGAACTTAACTTTGGTGTCAGGGACTATGGGTATTTTTGGGAGGAAATTGTAAACTAGGAAATACGCTGAGTTGCTTAAAATGCCCACCTTTTTCTTCTGCTCCCGCTATCAAGTTTTGTTTGTATGGAAAGCAGCAAATAGGAGAAGAGATACAAAAAGAGAGACCTATGCTCGGGTAGCTTCTCAAAAAAAAATGTTATCACATGTCACAAACCTTCTATCATTAGAAAGTTTGAATAGCCCCTTTTGCTTTTGTATACATCAAGGTAGTTTTTTAAGAGACCCTTTATCTGCAACTTCGTGAATTCCAATTTATCCTCAATTCAATATGATATATATAAAAAAATTAGAAAAAAATACGTAGACAGAATGGAGTTATTTAGCATTAGCTGAAAAAAAAGCTACATTACTAGAGTATGCTGCTGGGGAAATTAAAAGAAAGACCTGCCTCTCAATATTACAAGATTAGAGGCCTCTGAGCATTAAAATTACATTAGTAGAGCAAACTTTGACTGGCAAAATTAAGGTATATGCTAAAAATACATCTTTACATAAGGAACAGCCAGTAAAATACTCTTCTGCCAGGGAAAGGTCCAGGAACAAGGAGCCAAGGACATCCCAGGCCTCTGCCTTGCCCTTGTTAAGTGTGCCAGACAAAGTCCCACTGGTGCCACATTTTTAGAAGCTGCTGGCACCAGAAAGGCAGATAAACAGACTGATGGATGCTAGAAGGCTACAAAGCACCATAGCCTAGCAACTGAAATTATACCAGACCACTGATCATATATGTGGGCATTACATTTATTCTTTGGAAACTTTTTATTCTACCAAAGAATATGCAATATCTCTCCATTGATTCTCACCATGCTGAGAATTTTGCTGAATGAAGAAAAAATTATTTCACTCAGTAGAGACAAATAACTGAAAGTATGAAGATTCTTGCTGTAATGGTGTCAGAGCGGGCACAATTTTGACTATGGCAGAGATGACAAGAGTTAGGACTAAATTTCTGTATGTCTCATATCTGATGTTACAGTAGCTCAAGGAAACCCTCAAGCATAATCAGAAGGGATGTCTTGTCATTGCTAAAAGGATATTCTTGAAGCACTGAAGAGAAAGCACAAATTTAGCTATAAAATAATGCTGACTGACTTACTAAGTACAAATTTTTACTCAGGTTTTCTGGAGCACTGAAACTTAACAGAATATTTTAGGAAATTTATGCCTATATTTCATAAAGAAATCTACATAAGTACTAAGAAAACTAATAATCTTAACTGAAATACACAACACTAAGCTGCTGATTTGCTTAAGCCAGTGTTTGAATAGGAAATGTTTAATTACTATCCTAAATCAATGTGCTCTTTTAAATGGAGTTTTCTGAAAAACAGCAAGATATGTTGTGGCCAGTATATATGGGGCACTTTAATGCTTCAAGTATGTTTGTATGTATTCCTCATTGATTTACTACTTTGTTCATTTTGTTATGGCTTCTTTAGGTACTGTGTAGGACTAGAAAGAATTCTCCTAGAACAGCTTTGCAGACCTATAATCTTACAAACTGACACATCATATATTGATCCACCTAAAAAAAATTAGGTTTCTCACTGGAAGGCTGTTCCAGAATATCTACTCTCATTCAGACCAAATCTCCATGCACATATACAAAGGATGCTTAAATTGTATGATATTGATTACCTTTCTTTTCAGGGATTCACTTTAGTATCCTGTATTCCTTGACATTTCTCATCAGGTTGGTAAATCAATGCTATGGTGTCTCCTCATGCATCATTAGGAACTATTTTCAGTAGCTCAAGACAATGATTAGGAAGAAAAACAAGAGCTTCATTTATTCTCAAGGGTGATGAGTCAGATACAAGGATAGACAAAACATATTTTCTTCTGAGATACATGATGGATGTAAAGAAATATGTAAGTCAATCATTTACAGTTTTAATCAGAATCATTTAATGCATAATTCTCAACATAGAGGTTCAGCTATCCATGATCGAGCACTAGTTTGGTGCAGCTCTGTGATCTTGACTCGGTTTTAGTAAGGAAACTGTGACAAGGTATGACAAAGCATGTGAGTAAAATCCATACAAGATAAGAAAAGCAAAATACAGATAGAAATGTAATTGTTGAGATGCCAGCAGTTAGTACCTTGAGGATTTTGGAGAAAAAAAAGCTGATAAGGAGAGATGTAATTACGTGTAAAGGTAAGGGAATGGAGGGGACAAGGCTGAAGTGTCTCTAGGATGGCAGCTTCAAATGTCAAAGATCAGATCCTTGCAAGGACTAACAGAGACAAACTCTTCCTGCCTGATTAACAGCTGGAGTGTCCTGGCGTCCCTCCAGGGGTCTAGTATAAAGTGGGCTTTCTGGCCTGCTAGACCTGGCTGACTGAATTAACCAGTAAGTTAAAAATCAACATGTATTTCATGTCCATCCTCCTGCAGTGTCTGTGCATTCAACAAATATCACCTGAGCTACATAACCTAGAGAGAAAAGATTATCAAGAGGCTTCACTGCTGCAACTGGTCCAAACTCTGATGGATCAGCACCACAGCCTAGCCACAGCTTGTATTTATCTCATCTACTTTCTACTGAATGAAAAGCATCAGTTCTTGAGGTTTGATTGCTATATTCTCCATGTGCATAGTAGTGATATCAGGTAATAAAAGCCAGAAAAGACTGAAATCTATTTTCTCTTACTTTTGGTGCAAATAGGAAAATATTTAGATAGAAAGTGAGACTTCAGACAGGAACTGAAATTTCTCCTTCACTCTTTTTTTTACCTGTGGACCATTTCTCACTTTACAGTCTCCATAATCCCACTCATCATTAGTACTTTATCAGAAGGGAAAAAAATGTGGCACCTGAAGTTATGAGTTTGCCCATTTTTATTCCTAATGCATAGAACAATTTCTAACTGTGGTATGTCAGCATTCTCCTAAAAGAGACGGACCAGGAAAGGACTGAGTTTTAATTCAAAACATGATCCTATTGAACACATCACAGTAGATGACCACAGAATTTATTGGCAAGAAACTTGTTTGTTGGAGCTTAATCTCTGATTAACTGCTCCCCTTGATTCAATTTTGCATTCATATGGGGTCATTCTGCTGAGATGAAAAGTGCATTTAAAGCTCTTTCTCATTCTTTTCTGAGTAAAGCATGACCTAGATGCCAAGCCTATTACAGTCTAATAGAAATAGATTGACAATCACCAAACTCATTTAACTGGGCACATTTTCTGTGTATCTTTTCAGCTTTCTGAGGCCTGTTTACAAGGCTCAAGGTGGGATGTTGCATGCAAGACCTGGGTATTTACTAAAAGGTGATAACATAAATTTATTGAATTGCAAGTTTTGCCCTTAGAAAAATATGTTCTACAATCCCTATGCTACCTTTTACTCAAGGTTCATAAAGACTTACCATGAATCAAATTTTGTTGCATATTTTTAATATAGGGATACATTATATGCTCTATTTTATGGATGTGCAAATAGTCACAGGAAAGTAATATGATTTCTCAAGAACCACAGTGCCAGGCAAGATTTCTCTTATCTAATATTATCTGCCTATGGGTCAAGTCTATTCAGATTTTATCCATGACCTTTATTGCTAAAAAGAAGAGACATTTGTGCAGAGAATTATGGATGTCACCTGTCTTTCACCTTACATTATTCCATGTTTCTACCTTAAACATTTATCTTAGGCTGACATGGATCACCCTATAGGTGAAGCCACTCCTTTCCATTTGCTGCAGAGGGAGCTTTGATGACTAGTTTAGACTTGACAGCTTTCAGACAGATAAGGTTAGACAGCAATATTATTAGTATTAGGTGATATGGAGACTACCTTTAGTGATAAATAACAGCTGGATTCATCAGTTTCCCTCTATGTCTTGATTTACAAGATCTGGATTGAATGTATTATGGGTCTATAGTACTTACTACCTTTTACAATGTGTTATCTTACTTGTTTAGGCAAAGACTGTTATCAACAGCAACAGCAAAACCCAACCAAACACCCATTCCTGCAAATCATTACAGGATTTCATCAGCAATATTGAAAGTTATGTTGATTTACACTACTTGAGCATCTTGTCCTTTTAGAATAACTCTCACCTAACAAGGTAGTTAAACAATTTTCTTGAGTAACTCTCTCTGTGTCCCTTTAAATGCTAAGCTCCCTGGTCCTAATGCTTATATAAAAACAAGAGTGCAAATACAGAACAAAAACTTTCAGGATTTCTTTATCTGATTTTACATTTTGGGTTTGCTGGTGTTTTTTGATGAAGTATTACTGTTATAGGTGCCTGCATCGAACTGAATATCCTTTACTATGTCTCAGTTCCACAAAATAAAGGACCAGAAATAACTATAAAAGTTTTGGGGGAAAAAAACCCAAACACATTGGATTTTTAAATGGTATCACATTTTCATGTAGGCATCAGAACCTGACATAGTGTAATTAATGACAGAGCCACATTCATTGCTAAAATTGAAGACAATGTTATTTCTGTGGCTTAGGAGTGGGTTCTTGTATTGTAAATAACATTGTGATACTCTAGAAAATAAGGTATAAATGATGGCAATGCTCCTGCAGCTCACAGAAGAAAGTCACAAATGATTTTTCTGTTTGTTAGAAATAAACTGGGACTTAAAAATTACTTGAGTGTTAAGACCTCTCTGACACTGTGACCCAGGGAAGTTGAGAATAATTTTGGAAAACTTCTAGCTATTCTTTAACTTTGGGAAGCTTTGGTAATTATTTAGATAGAATGACAGCTTTACACCACCCTTGTCTTACTTGTAACACTCCCAACAGGCTGGTGGCAAATTACCTCTGCCCTGGGACAAGGTAGAAAAAAGAACAAATGCCAAATGGTTAATACTGGCCTCTGCTTTGGTTGGTTGAGCCCTATTGGCTTTACTGATATTTCTAAATGGCAATCAAATTGTAAATCTGCAGTGGCTGTTACTTTCAATAGTAATGACAATAGCTTCAGTCAGGGCACTGTAGTCTCCCTGATTCTCTGCAAATGAAACAGAGAGAAAAATATCGGCTTGCATTTTTATGTTTTTTGCTAAATATTTCTTAAACAAAACAGAAGAAAGATCACTAGAGAACTGTTTGGCAAAGTGCTGGTAGCAGTAAAACTAATTTTTTTCTAATATATAAACATATATAAAATTATTTTTTAAAAAACTTTTCGAAGTATAAAAATAGATTTTTCATATTAGTATGTGCTTTAGCATCAGGGCTTGTATCATACTTGCAAGGTCTATTTTTCCCATTTATGCATCCTTTGTCATTTCCCCCTCAGAACTGGACAATCTATTTGTTTTATCAAATGGACAAAGGAGGGGAGAGGCCTGCTTTCATCCACACCAAAGACTCTAGTCCTCTTCCTCCCTTCCTCTGTCACCACGAGGTGACAGACAGTGTAGAAACATAGACTGTGCATCCTGTGAGTGATTTATACCAGTGTCAGAATGCTTTGTAGCAACTTTTTGTGAAGTTCCAAGAAAAGAACACACAGCTAAATTTTACATTACCGATTCAGTCTAAAACTAAAAAAAAATTAATAGCTCTTTTTTTTACCCCCCATTCTCTTAGCTAACATTGTCCAGGTGGTCAACTATATACATATATATGAAATTCTTAAGCATTAACTGTAACATCCTGCAAAGTATTAAAATTGCAATAAATGAACCAATTTTCAATCACATTTTCTCCACTGTTCTCTTGTGAGCATTCTGCCACCAAGAGTGTCAGTATGGTAGAATAAAAACATCAAGTGAAGATAAATCTGGAGCCTTCTGCTCCTCAAGACAGAAAGTGTGAAAGAAATGGTTCTGTCTCAAATTCGTCTGGTCTGTCTCATAATAGATCACGAGCATACAGGTAATACAACAGAAATGCCGAAGCATGCTACGTGTTTTGGCACAGTGTGTAATAGAGGGGTGATACATTTATAGAGATTTACTTTTGTAGAATAGATTGTTTCCAGCAATGTTTCCAGCAGAAATCCAAAGCACTATTGTGAAGAAATTAAGTATATCCCAGCCACAACTAGCACAAATTCTCCACAGGTTTTTGTTTTGTTGGTTTTTTGTGTTTATTTACAAAATGTGAGAGACTGGAAAAAATGATTACTAAGTCAAAACAACTGAAGTGTGTACATGGTGGGGGACAGGGCAAGTTCTGCCAAGGTGGGATGGTGCAGTGCTCCATACCCCACCCCTGAGCCTCTAGTCCAGCCAAGAATGGCTATTAGCCACTGGCACACTGAAACCCCCAACGAGGAGGAGGGCCACTAGAAACCAGAGCAGATAAAAGCAACTGCACAAATGATGCAGATGCCCCATCCCTATTGTCTTGGATTTATAGTAACTAAGACCATGATAGGCCCAAGTTGGTAGCTATATCTTTCTTTTTTCTCTCTCTCTCTATCTCTCTCCTCTTAACTTCCTTTTCTTGAAGTCTGTGTAACTTAAAGTTGAATGGGTTAAAGTTTCCTAAGTCAATGCTTTATGAAATACTCTATTTTGATTAAATGTTGCTGTAAGATTTGCCAAGTTCCTGCTCTCCTAAGGCTTGCCGGTAAAAGTTTGTTGTTCAGACTCTTGAGAATGTTGTCATATTTCTCCTGTGTGCCTGTCTCAGGGTAAAAAAAAACCTAAGCCCCTTTCAGAAATTTGACAAGTCAGTCTGGGGCTTAACACAAGAACTGTTTGCTAGGATATGACATACATATCTGCAGAACATTTAAATTAACGGGCCTACTCTTCAGAGTGAGAAACGTAAAATCTGAAAGGAGTCTTTCAGGAACCTTAAAGTAACCTGTGAAATACCAAGATCCAAGGAATTTGAAAACCAGCTCTTACTCACAATTTTATTGCAGACTACAAATACCACTCCACCACAAATATGATCTCTTATATATCACATACACATTGTGCTCAACACTAATCTATAGTAAAGAAAGTCATCTTTAGAGAAAGGCTATAAAACATATATAGTACTTATGATTCTTGAAATAGCTTCATTTAAATGTATTTTTGCATTCGGTATAACTTTATAGGTATTTTATCAAACTCTCTTTTTGGGAATTGGTACATTAGCTATACTAAAATGGGCCTTGAAGCAGATTAGTTCACATTGAAATCAATCAATCAGACTCTCATTTTCTTCATAAAACTATATTTAACTTAAATAAAGTTCCACCAACTTTCTCTGCTATGTCAATGCCAGCCTGAATATTAACATTTTGATTTTGTTGTGCGCTTCACACACTGAATTCAATTTGTCTTCTATCCATACTCTTGCCTATGTGATCATTTCCCTTTGTGACAAGAATCCCTCCTGCCTAGTACCCTGTTTTCAAAACTAGGTCATTTGAAGTGACTGTAAGTGTTATGAATGTGGATTATTGGTGTGTTTACAAGAACATACCAGGGCAATGAAGATCCTTCACCTGCTTTGTTTTACTCTTTCCTAAGTTTTTGCTACTCCTCCCTGATAGAGGAAAGTTTCAGACTAGATTTTTATCAGATCAGACTTTGAAAGTTGGCGTTTTTTATGTTAACTTCTGACACGCAAAGTATATGAGGTTGTCTTTGACCCAAAGGAAGTATCACAGGGAGACAGAGGGCGTTAAAATGTTCAGGATGGAACTATATTCACAGGAAAAATCGTTTTAATCTCCTCATTCCACCCCAACTTATCAGTTTGAAATTGCCAGTAATTGATTTTGTGAAATTTAAAAACAAAAACAAACAAACAAACAAAGTGAAATGGTGCCTAAAGTTTAAAAAATCCAGTTGGAAGTGACATAAATAGAGAGGTTGTTTCCAAATTTGCATGTAGAGAATGAAGGACATACACACTCTTCTTTTCAATATATGAACTCTACTTAGCACTTCCTGTTTTTAGGCATTTGAATTTGAATTGCTTGTAGTACAGAAAAAAAACCCCAAAACAGTTACTATTCAGTGAATGTGGGATGTATGCCATTATATATACAAAATTACTCACTGATATAAGGAATACACATTCTGTAGATGCGTAAACAGGCTTGATTAACTGCTTCATTAGAGCACAAGAAAACACATTTACAGCTGCAAGAGGAAATGTTATTATACTGCACAAATATTTTGGGTTCAGATATACACAAATGTACCTCAGAAAATAAAGCATGTTGAATACAACTTTTTGGTTGGGTTGTTTGGGGCTTTTTGCCTTACTATCACATAATAGGCAATAACTTGGTTGATGTGAAAAGAGCCTGTTGCTTAAATATTTCTAAAATAATTTGAAGATTTGCAATAGCAACACTTTTTAAAGCTCTTGTTTGATACACACATTGCAAACAGAATGAGGCACACATACTCTTCACATTTTGATCAAAACCTGGGAGTATATATCTAATCTTTACTTTGCTTAAACTGTCTCTAACTCCTCACAGTTACTAAAGTGGTTCAAAAAATATGGTTTTCTGCAAGCACTGCAATTATTCTGAAATTTCTTGAGAGTTTGTTGTGAAAATCAAAATTTAAGAAGAAACAAAATTCTGTGCTATTTTATTATTTCATTGTATTGCAATGAAGAGAAGATTTGTTAATTTGACCAGTGAGATTCACTGCAAATGTTGCTAGGAATTATTTATAGTATTCTTGCAAGTCTCTGATAACAGTACAAAGCACATGCCAGGAACTGAATCCTAAAAGAGATGACTAGACAGACAGTAACTCCTACAGTGAAAGCCCAGAATTAGCTAGTTTCTGTTTTGCTCAACTTGTGCAGGCTGCTCTTATATCATTCTAATTCTGCCATAAACATGTTCTTCAGCATCAAGTCAAAAGCCTTAAAGAAATCAGTACAGAATAAATGAATGGCACTTGCTTTATCTACCAAACATACTACTCCAAAGAATTTTCTGTAAGTTTTTCCAGATTAACATTAATTATATTTGCTCCTTAACTTTTTAATAGTTTATTTGCATATCAGACATCACTATTTTGCTGAGAACAGACATTATGAAGACAAGCCTGTAATTGAGAAAAGTTGACCAATTTACCCTACTTAAATAAATTGTGAAACATTAGCTTCTTTCAGATGTTGGAGCTTTTTCAGCATTTCAAGGCTTATTGAAAAATCAACATTAACAGCCCAGAGAGATCCTTGGCCGTATCCTTTCAACCTATTAGTCATAAATTACATGACAATGCTTTTAAGTGTGTAGCTTTAGAAAAGCCAATCACCATACTCATTGCTTTCATCAGCTCTTCATCTGACATAATTCAGATGCAAGTTTATTCCCCAAACAGAACCAGTAAATTTATTGAACATCCTGCCACTTACTGATAATTCTACACTCAATATCGATAAAGATCCTTTTCTTTAACTACACCTTGTTCTACTGATACCTATATTAAAAAATACCTCCTTATATTATTACTGTTTCTAATAGACATGTTAGTCCTGTATCCCGTGGGATTCCATAATAATTTTCCATAAATCCTTTCTTATGAGAAATATTTCATACCTTTTTTGTTGTTTTGTGACATGTAACTGCCCTCTTTTACATTTCAAATTACCAAAATTTCTTATGAGTGTGACCTTTTTTCTCCAGAGTGACCATAGGTATTCTGGTACCCACCAAAGTATTCCTAAACAGCTCCTTGTTACCTCTCATATTTTTCACACTTTTATTTCTTTCTCACAACTTTTGCTTTCAGCCCACAATTGCATTTAGCCTGCAATTTTTACAGCTCTTAGAAAAAAGCATTTCCCATAACTATTTCTAGATAAAGACAATGAACTAAGATAGTATGTTAGTAAATGCTTAAAGCATTTGTGAAGACATATAAATATATACAGCTGAAGGTTTCAATATTGTAAAGTCAAAGGGGTCTTTTTCTGTCTTTCTTTTCAAACATCACAATTCTTGTATTCTTACAGTAATAAAATGATGGAGATAACAAGGGTAAGGGTATTTGATAGCTTTCCTGAGTGCATCTGTGAATACCTTGTCCATGTTTTTAGACATATTTCACAGCACTGGTTTTGTACAACAGATAGTGTTGAGAATTTCTACCTTGCTGCAATTCTTCATAAAAAATCATATGCCTGTATCACATCCTGCTGCACCAGAGAAGCGGGAAAAGTGCACACAGATAATCACTTAGGAGTATGGTTAAATACAGTAGGAACTAAACTGATCTTTCTAAACTTTAGTCAGGCTTGAGCCATGCACAAATAAAAGATAGCCAAATATTTTCTCAAACTTCATATCTCTCTAGGGGTTTTTGTAACTGAAAACACAAAATGTAAAATAAGCTTATCTAGAGAAGGTCTGTATCCTTGTTTCGTGTTCCCTGGGTAAAAGAAGGTTGAGGTCCTAGCTCATCATCTTATCAGTTAAAATGTTTTTTTTTACTTCACACAACACATTCCTGCATGTGCCAAATCTGTTTCAGACACACATATTTAAAAGTAATAGAACCAACAGAATAACTACATTCCTGACCTAATGCTTGTTCTTTCAGTCAACACTACTAGTTTGCTTCTGCCCTTGGCCTCTTAATCCATTTCACTAATTAGTTTTTTTAACCTCTGAACTCCTATAGAATATGCCTGCTGTGTGCATGCTCTGACCTTCAATCACCAAACACTCCAGATGTTTACTATTATCTCCCTCTTTTATCTCGGCTTCTATATTGGTTTTTCATCACTGGATTTGTCCTATTAATCTTGTTCTATTTTTTTAAAGCAAGGTCTGCATGACTTTTCTTCTTTCAGAAATGCACTAGATGACACAATGGTGTATGAAAGGTGTGGAATTCTGAGTCAGATCATCCAAAGCCATTTGGCTATCTATTGAGGTTCAAGAAAAGGCTTTATCTAATGCCTTGAGTGAGGGGCAGTAGACAGTAGATAGCTAATGACTCAAGCTGAGGATAAAATTCTGCATTAGGTCCTCAGAAATGATGCTTCCTCAGAAAGAATTACGGTTTTGCAGACTAGCCAAGAGCACAAAGTCCAGGAATGTTGCACTTCTCTTTAGGACGACTCAGCAATTTGTAGAAATTCTATGTCTTACGTCCAGTCATGCTCACAGGCTACATAAACTTTAGTTTATTTATGCCAGTGTATCTTCTCACTTCTATCCTCAGAGCTCAGTTATACACAGCTATGGGGTGTGAGAGACATTCTCTCTCTCTATTATGGTTTTATTCCTATTATTTTTCTTGTCATGTGAGACACCAGCTTGTAAATTCTTTGAACTGTGCTAATATCTTTTTTGCTTTTACTGTGAAGCTCGTTCAAGACATTAGTGCTAGAAAAGTTAAGGTTTGGTTAACGTTCTCTCATGGTACATTAGCTAGATCTCTTTCAGGACAGACTTTGCCCAGCTGAATCATACCTGCCCCACAGGCTATATCGCAGACTCTTGTGTTTGCCCTGTCTTACCTTGGCAATAGCAAAAACATTATAATGATTAAAAACCGCTATAAAGGGTGGAAAAAGGAGGAATGGTTTTTTCTTACACTTGTAAGTTTTTTACACTTTGTAATGTCCTTCTGGTGCAGAAAAGCTTTGTAATCTTTTATCCACCAATTAGTATACCTAGACAACCATTTTAAGCAAAGCATGGGGAGAACAGGAAGGCCTGCAGGCTGCACTATTTGTCAGAGTATTATAACAAAAAATATAATCACAAAAAGAAAATAATAATTAAAAACCCTCTAACTTTTGGATACTATTTATTTCCTTTTTTGTGCCTTCTGAAACATTGCCCTCCCTCACTTCCAGCAACGTATATATTCCAAATATATTGTCACTCTCAAATAAACGTAATAACTCTTGTACCTGGACTTCCTGAAAGATTAATAATGACCTGATGAACTCATCTCTATTCTACAGCTAGCAATTTAATTAATCTATTAAATTCTCTCACTCTAATAAAACAGGGTTTCACAGTTACAGACTCATGTGAGTTCCAGTGTGCACTGTTGCCTGGAATCAGTCCTCTGTACGTGCAGGACTTAGCATTTCCCCTCATTGAACTTCAATATCTAGGGCCAACCTTACTTAGTAAATGGCCCATCAGCAGAAGAGCCATTCTGTCCAGCTTGATATCTGCTAAAGGATTTAATTAAATTCCCTTTGGAAATAGCTCACTCTTCTCCTTGAATAAGTATAGAAAATTATCTTTATATACATAACCAACTTTTAAATGGCCAGGGATAACTGGAATGAAATCTAGAGTGACTCTGCAATTTTTGTTTCATTAAATATTACTCATATGTATTGTATCTTGTATTCACTATATGTTTGTACAAGATATGTCATTCTACCCTCTGCTACATGCTATGAACTTAAATCATCAATTAGAAAAATGCCAATCATTCAGTAGGATAAATTTCTTTTAAGTAGTAAGTGATCTTTCCATACCCAGGCCAAGCAGCATTTTTCTGCTAGTATTGAAGGTCAGACTTTCTTGTCGTCAACTAGACACTGAACATAGTTGAGCCCACCCAGCAGGCAGATCCCACAGAGACAGACAAGGAAATCTTTTTCTAATGAAGATAAATCCAGTGTCAGGCAGGATTCTGCAAGCACAGAAGTGATGCCATGATTGATTCATTTATAAGCATGGAGGGTTTATAGGAAGTGAATAAAAGTGAATTTAAAAAGATTGGCAGCTTCACTACAAGCTGTGATCCTATTTGAGGAAAGTAGAGCCTAAGGATTGACCTTTCCAAAGGACAGGGTCAGAGATGCGTGATCTGGGAAAATCACGTGAAGGATTACTCAGGCTTCAGAGCCTTCCATCTGACTGAGATGTGAAAATAGACTTTAAATTAAACCAGACTTAGTTAATTAAAGTATGCTATTATTTCACTTCTTATTTTTCCAAGTAAAGGACTTAATAAAGTTTGCATTTCAATAAGTAATATCACCTTCAGTCTTACTTTAATGGTTTTCTACTTTTAATAATGATTTGAGGAGGGATGTCAAACAGCAAGTATCCCAAGAGCATGACAAGACCTTTCAAGGCTCCTCTGCTGCCAAGCAGTGACACCTCAAAAATAAGACAAAGTCCTCTAATGTTTGCAGAATGCGCCTCTACTGAGCTGCAAGAGTTCTCTCAAAGCCTCTTATTGCCAGAATGTGTTTGACAGACAACAGAAAATAAAGCAAGAGTCTCAGATCCACTGGCAGTCTCAGGATTTGTCCTAGAAATAAGTGGCAAACCTGTTTGTGCTAGATTCACAAGGTGATTTTAGGCTCAGCACTGCACTGTGCAACTTGCAGGCAATTTGTCAAAGAGACATTGTAAACTCAAGGCAGTAAGTGGTATCTCTGCTGAGACATAGGAGGAATCAAAAAAAAAATCTAAGGTTGTGAACAAGAAATGCTTGTAAGGTAGGTTAGCTAAAGCAAATCAGAGGAAACTGAGCTCCTACTCACAAAGATTGGGAATGCACACCTGTTCAGGATTTGTTACAAATAACATCCAGATGGACATTCACACTCGATTGTTTCTTCTCTTTCAGACTATTCATCTCTTATCTGACATGCATGGAAGGTACCGATAAGGTTTAGATTGGATTTTAGGAAAAATTTCTTCACCAAAATTGTTGTCCAGCACTAGAACAGGCACATGGAAGTGCTTGAGTCATCATCCCTGAAGGTATTTATAAGACATGTAGATGTGGCACATGGTTTAGTGGTGGAGTTAGCAGTGCTGAGTTAACAGTTGTAACTGATGATCTTAAAGGTCTTCTCCAACCTAAATTGTTATATGATTTTGTGAAATAAAAAAGCTCTCTTCTTCATCTGAGGGGTCAAGTTTGGTCTAGACTTCGTAAGTATAACATTTCCCTGACAGAAAATAATAGCAATAAAAAAGCAGTCTCCTCTTTTTTATTCAAAAATTTTAAATCCTGTAAAAAAAACGTTTTCTGTAGTGATAAGTCTCAGCCTGAAAATTCCTCTCTGTTATCTGATATTCTACAGCATATGATCAGTTATGGTTTAAAGTGTCTTGCTAACTGAGCAGTCCAGAAATTTACTGACCGGGTAGGACTGCAGAATTGTGGACATGATGTGAATTTTAAAAAATTGTTGATAAAAGCTTCTTGTTAAACTATTTAGAAATCCTGTGAAGATCTACTGTTGTAATTAGAAATGAAAAATTACATGGGCTTTATAAACTGTACTATTTTGAGTATTCCTTTTAAAATTCTATATGCAACTGAGTTCAGAAGTTTAATGGCAAAGAATAAAGATGTTCCTTTCTAAAGATTATACACAATGAGACAGGGATGAAATTTGGCAAATACCCACGTTCAGCCAGATCGAGATTAAAAATAATAGTGTAAGGGTCTGACAACCAACCTTCTTGTAATCACTGAACAGTATATTTCAGTTGTCTCATCTGTAATACATCCACATATCCTGATACTTTCCTTTGGAAGTCACTTCTTTCTAATACAGGAAAGACTTTTATGGAGATATCAATGTAAAAAGAGGTATTAAGAAGAAAGTGAAACGACTAAGGAATTAAGTAAGGGGATACAATTATATAGAATGCTTAAGCAATAAATTCTACGTTCTATTCCTCTTCAGAAAGGAAAAAATTGCATCTAACTTACCCAAACAAAACAAACAAACAAACAAAAAGAAAAGAACTCTGGGCTGGTATAAAAAATATAGGGATATAAAAAAATCATTATATAAAACATTGGGGAAAATACATTGGAAAGCAATCACATTTAATCAATATTTCTAACATCCTTGTTGATGAGGTGATATGTATTTTTCTCAGGTGAAATTCCATCCTGAAGCCCTTTAAAAACAACAGAAAATTTGGTATTGACTGCAAGAACCTACAGATACTAATTATCAGCAACTGAAAATAATTTTTGACATACTGAGGAACAACTTGAGAAATATGAGAATATATTTGAAAAAATATTTATTTTCTAAAATGACAAGGAGAATATTTATGCTAAGAACTGGTAATAAAATATACATATTATTAACAGAAACATAGCAAGCTATAAGGGTATAACAGTCTGTATATCTTGAGAATCAATTTATAAAGCATACAAATAATGAAGCAAAAATAATGATACATTAAACTAAAATCATGGAACAAACAATACAGTACTTGTATATTGAGGTTTTGCTTTTTAAAAAATCATGCAGGGCATAATATGGAAATAGTTATGTAGTGGACAGAATTAAAACAAAAATTTGCATTGCAAATGCTGCTTTTGATATTAATACTATGGAACTCAAGCGGCAAATTACGTCTTTCTCACTTAATTATCTTTAAGCTTCCAAACTAGAACGAATAATTTTCCTAAGACACTTTGCTAAAATTAAATGAATTAGCAGGTACTGCCTGCATGTCTTTGCCTTTCTTTCGGAGGGTGTTTAAAAGAAGTTTTTGAAAACCTGACATTGCTAAAAAGAAAATTATCACCTCTGGACTTTTTATACAGCTGTTTACAAGCTGTTTTTACCTCCACCATGCATTAAGAAGAACTACAGTTTTTTTAACTCTGAACAAGCTTTGCAAACTTGGAAAAGTGAATGGCTATGAAACCTGATAGATCGCATGGCTGTAAAGATGCAACACGCAGTGACAGGCAATGATGCCTACATCTCCTGACTCACTAGCCAGATTAGCTGAGTACAGGACAGTATCCTGATATACTTTAGCAGTGCATCATTAGTGTTATTTATTTGCACTACTTTAACACTTGGCACTGAACATGGATCAAAACAAGACAGCCCCCGCCTCAGAGAGCTCACAGTCTAAATATAGAAGCTGAAACAAAAGATGAGTGTAGACAGACAAGGAACAAAGAGAAAGCAGTGAAATGGAGCTGATTTGCCATACCAGGAGACTTCTCTTTTTACTTTGCTTTGTTTTCAAAGAACTCCTTGGAGTAATAAGGTGAAGGAGGAATTTGGAAAAGGATAAAAGAAAAATTTTTCAGTTGTTTACAGAGATATCCTCCCAACAGACAGGAGATCCTTGTATGAAAGTCAAACAAGATGGCATCAGAGATTTAGTAGGTCCAGAAATGACCTTTTGAAATACCAATGCATCATTTGAATTATTTTATTTGAATCAACTGATTTAAAGAAGGAAAAAAAGAACAGCATAATGACTCCTCAAATATTTTTTAGAGTTACAGGTAGTTGTGGAATTGTTTGAAGGGTTGTTCTTTCCAAAGCTTGCATTGGCTGTGTAAACATTAAGCCAGTTTTTGGATTCCATTCCACTTTCTTATCCATCTTTAATTTCAGTTAAATGCCTAATTCTGTTAAAGTCAAGTGCATTTTCTGAATCTCATTGGTAGCCATTGCAGGCAGATGAAGAGCAATGTTCATAAAGTGGAGGGCAATACATCGGATGTAGTTGTGTTCTTGTTCTCACTCTGAGCTGCTGTGCTGTTCTCAGTAAATCTGTATGTGGAGTTTTTTGCCTTAATTCAGGGCTCTTCAAATACAGGAGAGGTATACATATTCAAGAAAAGAAAAAGGAAAAGAACAGAAGGTTAAGTGGAATGAATATGAGACTCACTGTAAGAACTTCAGTGTTCGGTGGAGATAATGCCAGAGTCTAATGCATTAAAATCCTTCTGCTGAACCAGAGTAACTGTGAAACTGTGCGTGCCATGATTTTAGCTTGGAAGCCGACCTGCTTAGCCCTCTTTCGTTTTAGATCACTGGAGGACAGGTGTCTGTTCCCTTTGCTCCACACAATGGTTGGCTCTGTCCAGGCACTTTGGCACGTCTCTAAATCAATGGTTCAGTGAAAGACTACAGAGGGGTCATAACCTAGAATCACACTACCAAAGTCAGAGGATTCGCTATCATATAAAACTGTTACTGAACGAGAAAGGAGACAGGAAAATGTACTTAAGAAAACAAAAAGGTTATTTGAGGTGACCAAATTACTGAACTACATTTCCTTTATATTTTAAATATGTGACTCACTTTCACTTCCACAACATTCTTCTTTGCTCCTAAAAACAATGTATTAGCCTTAGGGATCAAAAATCAGATGGTTTGCTTCATTTGCTCTTAATATCAGATTTTTTTTTGGATCTGTGATAAATATATATTAGGCTATATTCTGTTTTAATTTGCAATTAGCCTTCTGGCCTAAATTTGTAAAATATTACATAAAGATTTCACTAAAATTACCAGAATCAAACTTCTTAGCAAATTTGCTTATTGATTTTCTGAGAGGCAATATGTATCTAGTAGAACTTCTGCGATTTCACAGAAACATTAAAAGTAGCATACTGATGGTATTACTCAAGTCCAATATTGTGTCTCCCATGGTAGCCCAAAATCACAATGTCAGAGTTAAGTGCAAGAGAAGCCTTATATTTTGATTCAATTTTGCATGCTTATATATATGCTTATATCATGTTTCTGATTTTCTAATGCATCAAACAGTTCAATCACATTAAATGATTTCATTATAGGCAGTTCTTTTATCTCAACAGAATGTAAGTGAATGTCCGGGAGAGAGCTGGCACAAAGCCCAAGACTTTTAAATTGTTTCTTGGTGAACATATTGTTGACATCAAGATGAGTCAGGGATCATTCACACAAAGACTGAAAAATAAAGAAGGTACCTACAGAAACCAGATGCTGAATTTAAAGAAGTCAGCTGGGGAGAAGAAATAAGAAAAAAACAAAAAACAAACCAAACAAATAAAAACCCCACACCAAAAGAAAGCAAATAGCGTTATCTCAGTAAAAGTGGATAAAATAAGTAGATTTTTAAACACCATGCTAATAAACTTCAAGTCCAGCAGTTTCTAGATTGCTTCCAGAGACAGAAGTAAGTTCTGAACAAAGTCATCTCTATCTAAAGAAGCATCACATCTCAACTGAAAATTATTGGCAGAAAATAGCTGTACTTTATCAGCTTTTGTACTGTAGAAGATGAGATTAATATATGGTCAAAATTAATTTCCCAGATTCTTTACTATAAATATTTCCTTAAAAAGTAATACTCTTAATAGCCGAGAAATAGTTGCATGATGTATTTAAGTACATACAACTTCGTGGTTTGCTTAGTAGTACTGGTTTCATCATCACTGTTTCCTCTCTAGCAAACACTATGAAGGAGTAATTTCAACTGTTCCTCCAAGGCTATGTCAAATTAAAACTCCATTAAAAAGGTGCCACCACTGAATTGAAAAAGATTCTGTATGCCAGTTACAAGCTGTTTCCTTTAAAAGTCATATACTCTTCATTCCATGAATCCAGAACACAGATGGATGGTATTAAGCAATTTATAAAGTCACAATCATATTTATTGGGAAGGGGTGGGTGTGTTTTTCTGTGAACATTTCTGGACCTTTCACATCCAACACAAATTCTAAAACCCACGGGAGCAGCCAAGATAGAGTTCAGTGTACAGGAAAAGCTCTGCTTATGGGCTAACCATAACAGTCTATTCCATAAAAAAGTTGAATATTGTAGTAAGCATGTAGTGAACACTACAGAGAAGCAAGGGAAACCTGTTTCCTCTGACTACCTTCATGATTTACCGCTTTGCTGTTTTCTGTAGTTTGTTGTTCATTCACATCTGGCCTACAAGACATGTATGTAAGCAGTTTCCGTCAGAAATAAGACATTATTTGCATTACCTCCTCTTGCCTGAACAAGTGTGACTGCAGGATTTCACAGCCCTCATAACACTGGAACAAAATTACACTAAGAGGAAACTACCATCATCTTTCAATATAACCACAAAAATTCTGTATGAAGATATATTCAGAAAAGAATATAAGTAATAAAAAAATGTGTGTAAATTGGGTTTTGAAACCACAGAGTAGTTACTGAAATGGACCTTGGAGAATACAAGTGTTACACCTGAATCAAGGTTACACTTGTGAAAAGGAAAAGCTTTGATTTCTATTAAGTTTGGTATAAATAATAGGCAACATGAATAGCCCACCCATGGGTAGTGAGGAGTTAAGTGTTTCTATAATTGTATTTTCTGCTATTTGCTCCAGGTGGGAGAACAGACTCATCTCACAGAAAAATGCACACAGGCACAAACACAGAACTTCACATGCTGTTTTCAGCACAAGGTTATATATTTATACTTACACAGTTTGAGATGCACAACCACATCATCTCTCAAAGCGCATCTGATTTTGCATAACTAGCATTAGAGATTAAAGAGAGCAATTTTTTTTCACATGTGGTCAGTTCCAATACAACTACCTGAGAGAGAAAACAGCCATAATCTATTGCCCCCAAGCCTAACACACACATCTCATAGAAGAAGGTGGAATCTAAATGATAGACAAAGTGTCAGCCATAGCCCCAGATGAACTCAATGTCGTCATTGTCATTAATGAGAGCAGCTGCCATTCAAAAGCAGCATGGGTTTATGTTGAGGCAAATTAAAATGATTGGAATAGATCTTCACCTGAAACAAATTAGACTAGCTCCAGCTGAGGATTTGGTCCATCACCTCTATGGCACATAGAGGGTCTGGTAATCTAAGTGCAGTATGACAACCATTTTATTTCCTTGTGGATTTACATTTAGCTGTTGCCATTAACATTTGATGAAGAGCTAGCACAAGCCTGGGGATTATAGAACATGTTACTGTAGCAACCAGTAGAATAATTCTTCATACCTTAGTAATAATCTAAAGTGAGATCAAAAGGGGAATGGTGAAAGTCAAAGAAATCTGTCCAACGGTACATCTGAGAAGTATATCACAGTCATGTCAAGGGTTTTGAAGGAAATAGCATGTACTGGTGTTCCATTATAGCAGCAGAATCTGTACAAGGTCTAATGATCAAAAACATTGATTTATTCCTGTCACAAGCCTTCAGTCCCCCCCAGCTTCTAATTAAATCCGTCTTACATTCAGCTGTGGTATACAGCCCTTCTGCTGTACACAAGATAAAACCACTTGCTGTACCTAATGCCTGCAGCCCATATCATTACTCTGACAAAACATTATCCTCAGACAAAGGACCCAAGAGTGGTGCATGTGGATAGGAACAATATCTGAATCGTAAGGCTTCAAAATGATAGGACAGAGGGAAGGTGATTCCATCTCTTTTGCAGAAATTATTTTAGGACTGAAAATAGCACTCTGATGCAACACCTATCACCTCTGGTGTACAGTTGCAAGATTGATGCTTGAATGAGAAAAAAGCAAAGCCTATGCAGCTAATGTCCCAGACATATAATGTAGTACAATACTAAAACAAATTATGACATGTAAAGTTAAAACTAGGGTCTGGGTTCTGATAAGCCTGAAATACTTCACTGTCTATATCTAAGATTTTATTTCAACTTTTTTAAATGCTGAGGACCTAGTAGATCAGTGGTTTTGGGGGGGGAAATGAAAGGCAATGCAAACAGCTTTTTGCTTTCTGAGTAAACACTCTGACCCCTGAAGTTAAATAAATAAACAAATAAAACAAACAAACCCCCAAAACCTAATATAGCAAGATTTTATTCTGATATTTCACAGGTGAGAGCTTTCAATTATAAACCTTAATAATTATATTTTTCCCTATAAGTTATTCAAGCATTTGTATAATTTTTTTCATGATGCTCACATCTGTATGTGTATATAGCCCTTCTATAATTTTCCATATTTTTTCAGATGTTTTTCTACTTCAGCTTGACTGTAACACAAAATCCACTGCATGTTCAGATAGGAACCTGACAAAAATGCTATGATGTCAACAAAATATTACATTTAAAATTACAGATTATTTTGTTCTTATTTAAAAATAAAGTGGGCAAATCATAAACGTGCCTCACTGCAAAGGAACTTCAATTTTGAGTTTCTTATTCATCTTCAGCATTCAGCTCTTCTGTTTATAGTATGGATTAAAGAGTGTTTTGAGTGGAAAGTAGTCTATAAAGGTAAAAATCTCATTCTGCAAATAATTAACCATGTATAAATAAAATTACATATGTGAACATTCATATGTATAACATACATATACAAACATTCAAAATGTAGTTTCAAATTTCTAGTCTGCTCATTACCAAACAAATAAAATCCTGTCACTGCTGAAATGGAAGTGCTTGGTGCCAATTGATAAGGCAATAAGGAGTCATATATTTATTTTATATTTTCTTGCACCCAATTAGCATAAGAACAGAGTTAGGTTAGTTTGTATTATGTCTCCTTGGGCTAAAGAGGCTTGTGGAGAGGAAAGAACTTCTATTTTTATTATTCTACATTTTATACACCTGCATTTATAAATCACTTAACGCAGTGACATTTCAATCTAACACTTTTTAAAAAAATAGTAACTACTGACCATGTAGCAGATTGGAAAGGAACCAGGAGTCAGCATACCTGGGATCCATCATTATGCATCTTGTTTCTGTCTTATATTTACTCTAAGGAGAGGAAAGAGAGAGAAAGAGAGAGAGAGAATGTTTGAGTGAAACAGATTTTTAAAATATCTCCTAGTAAACCAAACAGTACTTAAAACCCAACTCTACATTTTTCAGTTAAATTAAAAGCATTAAAGATCAGAGCAATCTGAGGTATTCACATAAATACATATTTTAATTTAAGCAATGAATGTGATGCATGCTATTAATGTTAAGGGTTGCAGGTTTTTTGCAGTTTTCTTCTTTGTTCAGTAATTATGATTTAATAATAATAATTCAACAATAATTCAATAATAAATAATTCAAAAAACAGTATCACTTTTCTATTAGAACAACCAAAAATATATTCGTTTGTCCATGTTGGATTTTATTAATAGGCTTTCTTATTTTTTTTCCATTTGATTTATTTATACTGTATATAGCAGGCTATTAATCAATTAGTGTCACTCAGTTTCAAACTTAGACAGCTGTAATGGGTTGCATTGTCATTTTAAACTACTGCCTAAAGTGCCAAATTTTGATTTTGACACAATATTATCAAAAGCAGACAGTGCGTCAGGGATTCTTCATTTAGTTACTATTTTGTTTGTCCAAACAATATGCTTTGCTTTAGAAAGATCGACACCTGATCTTGTTTCTATGAAATAGTTTTTTGTATAAAGGTTGATACTGTGTGGTGATGAGTGTAAGGGAGATCAGTCCTGCTCTGGAAAGTCCTTGCACAGAAGGACCACTTCTTATTACATCAGTGAAGAAAAATAAATACTTTAATTGATAGAATATTTACTGCTGTTAAATGAAGAGACCAATTCAAAGATGGTTTATCCAAATGGAAAAACCAGGTGATTGGATTTCATCTGTAAGAAGAAGGGAAAACATTTTCCAGTGCCTGCACAAAAACTTATTCACAATCAAATTAATGTTTGTAAGCCTTTATTAACTTAAACTGAGTATGCCATTTTTCATAAGCTATATTGTCACAACCTCTTCCTACATGGAACATGTCACTGTGAATTGTAAACTTACATGACCAAATTAAAAGAAGAGCAGATATTAAATCTCTCAACTCTTTTTTATCTGCTGTCCTAAACTTTGGTGCAGGGAACTCTCTACTCACGTACTTTGACTGTTTGATTTATTAGGTGATATATCTTTAGGGGAAGATGGTCTCTTTATGAAGCTGCGTGTTACCTACATAATGGCCATGATGTTTCAGGTAGAGATTAGTGGGCTTCAAAAAACAATTAGTAAACTGTAAATCTTACTAGATTCTTTGTTAAACAATGTCAATAGCTTTTCATATTTTTTTGCTGGTGATAATCAAAGTAACTCCACTCAAATCAGCAGAGTGGTGTTATTTTATATGATTCAAGAATTTTGCTTAAATTCCTTCTTGCTGTAATTCATTGTCTACTAATTTCAAACCAGGCTGCCTTGGTGCAGTAAATTCAAAACACCATGTAGTTCTGCACTGGTGTTGGGTGTGCAGAGAGACAATTTTCACCCTTCATTAAGCACGTCCCTTAGAGAAATTTCTGGACCTGTTCATGTTTTTCTCATTTCTTCTCTTTCACAGATCCTCTCTACAAAATCTTCTCCTCTCTATTGCATGAGTGCTTTTGCTATGAAGGTGTGTACCTGAGTGTACCCATAGTATAAACATTATATTGCCATAATCAGAATATTCCCTTGTGAAGTGCTATACAGGGTCTCTCATGCAAGAAGTCAGGGAGAAGACATGAAACATGGTGTTGCCTATGAATTATCTTTACTATAATCTATTTTCAGAATTACAGTGACCTCCTGAAGCTGTGATGTGTGTCTTCATATGTTCCTAGTTACGTTCCAGTCCCTCTAGTTCCTAGGATTGCTCCAAACAAAAAGCAATTCACATTGGCTAGATCTGGTAAAATGTCTGTTCTTTATTTAGAGCCACAGAAATACAGAAAGTCAGACAGAAATTTATTTAGTAATTGAGCAAACTGAGTTTGGTTTGACATTGATTTGGTGAAGGTAGTTGGTTTCAGATCTTCAGAGCTGTTTATTCAACTGTCTCCCATCAAACTCATTGGGAATTCAACATCTAAACAACTTCTGTATCTGAGCTTTAGTCTTTTAGACTTCTAGCTGCATTTCCCAGGACACTAGGATCATTTTGCCTCAGTCTTCTGTTTCCAGTAGGGTCCAGAGAGGGAGAGAAACATGGAACATTCCTGCAAATCCTCATGACTAGTCACCTGCTTAGCGGTGAGGGTGGAGATGAGAATCAGAATCTGCACAAGAAATTAGATACCGTCCAGGCTATTTTGTCTCTTGTATGATAATGCACTCAGCAATGTGACTAATAACTGCACAGCCCTACAGGTCCAAAGCACACTGCTCTTCCTTTAGAGTATCACAAAAATGGTGTTATAATATTCCAACATTACTTTATATGTTTATAAAGTTCCCTCCAAACCACTTAAAAACCGTTACATTCATCCACTCTCCACAGGAAATAAAAGCAGAAGTCTGAGGGAGAAGAACTTGTTTGGAGAAATTTAGAGGGTCATGGATAACAACACACAAAATGAATGGACTTCTGCCTCTTCACTGTGTAAACAGCAGATTGTGGTGCTGCTGTTGTTTGAGGATAAAAGTGTTATTTTCCACTTTGCAGAAGATGTCTTGTTCTCAAACTGTATAATAATCACTGAAGAAGAATAAGGGCCTCTCCTCCTCCCTCTGCCTCTGTATTCTACATTCATTTCCCTTGCATGGCAAATATGGTCTTATTACTATTCATTATTTGTAGCCAAATAGTGTATAGAGGTTATACCAAAATCATGATACCATTGTGTTGGACACTGGACAACAACATAGCAAGAGTCAAGAAACCCTGAAAATGTTATAAACAAACGTGAGCAAACAGAGGAGAAAAATAAAGTTAGACTATATATCTTACTCAAGGTCATAGAGTACACCTGTGGTAGACTGGAGATCCAAATTAATTCCAGCAAGAAAGTTCAGCTTTAAGACCTATATCCACTTAGCCAAGGGAAGATGTACAAACCCAGCTCTGCTCCCTCTTCATTCCTGAGGGGCCCTTAGGAAGGAGAGCAGGCTGCATCAGGCAGCCCACTGTCCACTTCTCTTTCTGGAGCTCTCAGCTATGGATGAAGAGAGAGAACAGAGACTAACATCTTTAGGGCAGATGTTAGGCAGACCAGTACACCCTCTACAAGTTATCTTTGCATACCAAGTGGAGTATAGGATGACTGAGCTCTCAGGGCAGGCGATAGTATGCATCAGCTGCAGTGAAGTTGCAGTTAATAAATGCAGTCGGTTTGGGAGGCATATTTCACATCCCAGACCATTCTGAAGGTCATGGGAGAGGGATTGAGTGGCACATAACTGAGCCACAGGGGCTACCCTAATACCCCCAAAGGAAGAAGGTGTTTGAGAAAGACCAGATATAAAAGTTTGCTTCTACCTTGTGTGATATTTGCTGATAAATCTCCATACTTCATTTGTACTTTCATTAAACCACTTCTCTTTCTTTATATCTGTTATTCAGGATTTGAAACTAGTTCTTTTTCAAGCATTGATTTACTGAGATACAACCATTGCTTCATTTGGTTATGTTCAGAGCCCAGCATCCATGCTCACGTATATAAAGCTGGACCTGGAGAATAATAGAGTAAATCCAGCTCTGCTGTACACCAGTCTCACAAGTAGTAATTAGCTACATAAGCTGTTTCTTTGAGTGTTGCTGGAGCTTCCTTTTTGTGATGACTGTGAGGTAAAGCCTTTAGTCTGATCGTCCAAAGCCTTATGAATATCAGTTCCAGAAAAAAATTTAAGTAAATACTTAAATTGTCAAGTATCATATGTACTTTATGGCAACACTCTAGTTTTGTCCAAATTTTCTTGTAGGAACCACTGAAAAATGCATAATGAACAATTTCATTCAATCATCATTTATTATCATCATTTTTCCTTTGCTGGCAAAAAAAATAAAGCTTTCCTCTCACTTCTGTATTTATTTATGCTATTTCATGGAGTAATATAGTGGAGAAACAAACATTCACTTGAATATTTCTTCCCTAATACAAAAAACATGAGGGACCCTAGGGAACCAGGTTTTAAAAAACAAGAGTATATTTCCAACAGTAACATCAACAAACAGATTTTTTTTCAGAAGTGAGTTATCTGACTCCCCAAATACAATATCTCTCTTTGATTTGCTGTTCTGTCTTGCCTACAGTTAGCATAAGAATTACTTGAACTCAACAAAACTATTTACAGAGAATAAACATGCAGTTACATTGAACCCAGCTTAAGAGACAGCTTGGTTTCTGACAGGACACTGAAGGAGACAAGCCTTCATTTAAATTTTTATATAGTACATTTAGTACCAAACCTGAAAATGGTATATATTGTTCTTGATATGTTAACTCCAAAGGAGAGACATTGAACCCCACAGTTAGGTTTATAAACCTTCCCCCTGCTCTGCCCCTGCACTTATGCACAAGTTCTCATTGACATGAAAAAAAATGTACCTAGATCTACTTATGGAAAGTCTGGCCTCATTTTCTTCCATTCACAGAGCCTTGTTTTTGTTATTTTAGAGTTGAAAGCATGAAACAAAATTCTTACATTTGTCATATAGTGCGCATAACAAACTTGTTTCAACACTGCATAACTTCAGCTTTGTATACAGCCTCTGTCAACTTCATAATATGCCATAAAATTCAGAGTGATAACTTGTTTTATCTGTTTGGGGGGGAAAAAAAGAGAGTCAGCTTTTGGAAATTTTATGCCCAATTTTATTTGAGGGTTTAAGGTACTAGTAACAGATCTTGTACTAAACTTCATAACCACTTTTTCATGAGGTAAGATTTTAAAATATTGTTTGACTGTAGTGAATGTTCATTTTCTTATAAACACCATACGAAAATATGACACATGACATACTTTCTATAAAAACCAAGCTATTTCTGAGGTTTCATTTCAGTAATACTGCTATAAACCATCTGATCTACTAAGTATGAAAGCTACCAAACATCTTTTCAGGACAGTATTACTTTAGAAAATCTGCTTTTTTAGCATCACCCTCCGCAAACCTCAGAATATGACAGATTTCAAAGTGAACCATAAACCAAATGCATGAATACTATATATATATCAATTATCACTAATAAACATAAATATATGGTAGATAATTTTTTTCATAAGATATGAAATTTCAGCTCAGTGTAAACATATATGTAAAGAAAAAGAAAAGTAACTGAGCACAAAGACCAACACTTTTACAAAAAAAAAAATCACTTGTGAAATTAGTTTCCACTTTCAGATATTGAGATTTGGTATAGTTAATGGTGTAAGCATACATAACAATAGCTTTTATTTTTTTGTCCCCTTCTCTGAATAGCTGAAATATTGCAGTCAAATAAGTGAAAACATAAGACAATTTTGTAAATTCACATTTTGGACCATTTTCACAAAGAACTTAGGTATTTGACTTAATGGAAGCCTTAATACTACCTTCCTTGTACTGGGTCATTTGGATTTATAAGAAGCTTCATCCTTTAGGGAGTTTAGTCATCTTCTGTAAGTACTTATACCTTTCACTCACTATGAAGAGATCCTTAACAACTAGTTTAACATATATGTAGTCATTAGGTCAACTTACATGTAGTTATTAGTTAAGGTGAGGTTTTTTCCACTTAAATGTCTAGGACAAAGTGGTTTTTCATGAAAATGTTATCAAATGAACAAAAGACATACCCAAAAAAGAAGCAAAAGTTTTTTTATTCCAATTACCTGTGCTGAAAGAAATCTCATCCCCCCCAAACCCCACCTCAAAAAACCCCAAACCTAAAAGAGTAAATCTGGTGTGTAAATTTTTGAGCCCAGTAGGAGAATACACTAGCTGGCTTTCAAGAGCACCTCCACAGTCCTGAAGAGATGATTGATTTACTACTCAATATGGCAAAAGGTTGGAATCCGTAAGAGTGTAAAGTGACAGACATCCATTATTAGATATACTTTGGTCTCTGTGCTTTTTCTATTCTACTCAACAGTAATTTGCATGGTTCTGAAAAAGATATGTATTTATTTATAAGAATCATCTAAAGTAAAACAAATAAAGGAGACAAAACTAGAACAGACTATTGATTTTTTTTTAAATATTATATTTATAGAACAAGATTTTCTAGCTAAGTAGAATCAGCTATTTATTATAAAACTTGTTCATGAGACAAATGGGTATTTTTCATTGTTTTCAGTTCAGATGAAAACGTACTTTGACACGTTAGTGTCTTCCACACAATCTAAACCCCGAGTTATAGAAAGAAAGTAAATGTTCCCATGGGTCAAAATTTCAGGTTTTGAGCAATGCTATAAATACATATATTTGTTATAGCCATTTATACTAAGGATAATTTTCATTACCTTCTGATTAAAAACAAGATGTAATCAGGGTTCATATTAACCATGAATTTGAAACATGCAAATATAATTTCTAAACTAGAAGTATCGGTATTGCAACTGAAAAAAAAGCACAAATGCATATTTTAAAGTATTAAAATCTCTCAAGTGCATTTCATCTCAAGTTCAATTTCTATTTGTATAAGAAAAAATTGCTAAGGAAAAGCATAATCCCTTTAAATTATTTGAGCTGGCATGCTTTCTATTAGATACACATGCATATTTATCTAGTGTAAGCTTTGGGAAATGAATTATCTTTATGCTAATAAACAGTAATGATTCCTTCCAATCAGCTTTATCTTAATGTAGTTCTCTTTATTACTGGTGATGGAATTCACACCAGCTGACCTGTAATAAAAGGCAGTTTCATCAGCCACCTAAGCAAAGTTCTCATAGAACAGCACAGCACATTTGGAAATTAAAAACATTTCAGGGGGGTGATCAGTATTGCTTTGACAATACTATAAAATCTATTGCCAAACATGAAGAATAATGAAGCATGACAGCCATAAAGGGTGTAATGAAAATGCTCAGTTAATAAGAAGAATGGATTTGCCTTATTGAATCTTTCCAGCGACATTTTTTGTTCTTTTTAGAGAAGTCTAATTTTTCTGTCAACAATGCTCCCCTTTGGAACAAAAAATACCAAATCCACATGATTAGTAATATTTTATGGTGGATATATGACAGTTATACAACTGCTCCCTCCAACCTGTGTTTTAAGGTTAAATTGAGGCCAAGTTCACTGCATGCTAGGCTAAGCTACCTGAGCGTGCCCAGCCCTCAGGGCCCCTGTAGATATTTTCACTGAAAGGGTATCCTGGTTTTGGCTCGGATAGAATTCATGTTCATCTTAGTACCTCTCACAGTGCTGTGTTTTGGGTTCAGTGTGAGAATAATGTTGGTTATACACTGATGTTTTTGTTGTTGCTCACCAGTGCTTAACCTAAGCTAAGGACTGTTCAGTGTCTTGAGCTCTGCCAGTGAGGAGGGGCACAAGAAGCTGGGAGGAGGTATAGCCAGGACAGCTGACCCAAACTGTCCAAATGGATATTCCTTACCACAGAATGTCATGCCCAGTACAAAATCTGGAGGTAGTTGGCTAAGAGAGGCTGATGACTATTTACCCAAGAGAGGCATAAAGATTTTAGTCTGAACTCACTGTGTCCTACACCTAATTTCATGAGCTTAGGACATAAAAGAGGGCAATAATCAATCACTCTTTGAAAGTCTATTCTAGGGCAGTGTGGAGACAAGACCAGGCAGACTTTTTAGAAGCTCTTCGGTATGCACAGTTAAGACAACTTTTAACACTTGAGCACAGTCAGCTCTAAATGCCCATAACCTGTCTGTTGCATACAAAAGCTATGGACCTCTGAAGGTTTCCACCTGTTTTACATTGTCAGTGAAGCACCCATGATATAGTGCAGGAGAGAAAGGACGCAAAGTTTTATCTTTCAATGTTGACACAAAAATAGAGCCTTGACAATAGTACTCTCTGGAAGGCTTCCAGAGTTTGGCAAACAAGCTGAAAAGCAACTGTGTTAAAACATGGTTGCAGAAGTAATGTCAAGCAGTTAAGGGATTTTCAGAAAACTTTGAAATATATCAGTCCTATAAAAAAGGGATAATTTATGTCTAACCCAATACGAAATATGCATGGGTATTTGACTTCAAAGTTATAAAACAGTTGAAGTTGGTTTTTGTTTCAGTTTTGTTTTTATAAAGATTAGCGGGAATCTAACAAGGGAGTAAGAGAAGACAGTCTGCGATTATTCATCCTGTAAGAGTAAAATCTTCAGTCTCCAAAAAAAGATGTAATTCAATAAACCTCAGATAGGAAACATCAAAGAACCCTCTTACCACATAAATATGGACCTAAAAATAGACAACTAGATCAAAGGAGAACATGTTTCTGTCATACTAGAAGTCTATAAATACTGAAAAATTATAAAGTAAGATGAATGAACTGAAGGGACTGATTTGAAGTGAGGGTATGGACATAATAAACATGCAAAAACTTGGCCTGAGAAACAGATCACTTATGTATCTTGAGAAACAAGATAATTTATAGACCTGACAAAACAGATCAGAATGCCAGAGAAAGATTTCAGAATTTGAAGCAAGCTAAGAGTTAAATACAGTAAATGACATAACATAATCATAACAATTATCACAATTTATGTGAATAAAAGTGTCATGCTTAGATTAAAGAATATTATTTGGGTTACTTTTTATCATCATGTGTCCCTGATAGTGGCTCGGAAATGCTAACAATTGAGGTCCTTACGTGGAAAGAAAACAATAATAATTGGATGCATTAATTAACCCCCATTATCTGGGAAATTGCAACAATGAGCTATGATAAATAGTTAAATAGTGAGATATCAAAATGTGAAATTTTGTGACATATGCAAGAGGGGACGTATTTTTCAAAATGAAGTAGCTAAAGCTACACTGACACACTCTTAAAATAGTGCACTTTGTCTCAAACTTCCCTCATTCACTAGAGGAAACTGAAATGAAAAAAAAAATTAAAATACATGAACAACTCTGCTTAAAAGGATTATGGCAGAAGAAACCTGCAACCTCTGGCAAAAACAAAAAGAAAAAAATGTTTAAAAAAAAATTAAAGAACTAAACCAGACCACACAGTTATGCGGCAGAGCAAAGAAGGTTTTCAGAGCATAAGAGTAGCCATGCTGAGCCAGACCAAAGGTCAGCTAAGCCCCTGTCCCACTTCCATCAATGACAACAAGAAGATTTTGAAGGAAGATCGAAATGATGAGACATGCCGTGAATATTCTGTGAAGTCCACAGTGATTTACTACTCATGAGCTTTTTGAAAAAGAAACAGACCTTTAGTAGAATCAGGTCTCTGGTATTTCTGTCTAGCAACTCAAAGGAGTGATATTTTTGTCCATGAACTAGTCCAGTTCCTTTTTCAATACATACAAACCTTTATCATCCAAAATATCCTGAGTTAAATTCTTTCAAAGTGTATCCCCTGGAGTTGTAGTTTCTTCCAATTTAGCACTCAGGTTTGCCTGGTTTTAGACTAACCTGTATTTTAGATGTGAGGGCGTAAGTAAGTTAACATCTTACAAGATAACAAAAGTGAAACACACAAATTGAAGTGAGAGGTGACAATTAGCAAGTCATGGATTCAGGAGAAAAATACTCACATGAAACCACTCACACCCATAGAGAAAGCATAGAATCTGTTTTTTGGCAGCACCAAGGACCAACCCATGCCAGAGCACAACAGGGCTGACTGACACTTCCCTACCACCACATGAGTGCTGTTTCACAGAGGATCACAAGGCCTGCAGGTGTAGGAATCGCAATTGTTGCTCCCCACTAGGGGCTCTAGCCCGCCATTAAATCATTGCTGTGTACTTGTAAGTGGTTCATATACTGCTTGCAGTGTCTTTTTGTATATAGCAATGAATACTGAAAGAAAAGTGACCTGGGGAGAGAGAGCTATATACATATTATGTAGAGAACTACTTCCCTTATTTTTGCTTTAAACCTACCACCTGCTAACAGCATGTGATACTTTCATCCTCTCTTTGGAAAAAAAATGAACCATCTGTCTCTTTTTACCTTTTCCTTTTCCCTTACGATAGGACAGATTTCTGTCAAAGCCGTCCCTCAATTGTCACTTTTCACTTGACTGAATAGTCCTGAGCTATTTATGAATTTCTTTGACTGCCTTTCTATACTTTTGATTATTCTTGGTGGTTTTCTGTGAACCTTTTCGAGTTCTGTTATATCCTTTTGTAGGTTTGGGGATAACAGTTTTTTCCACCGATATGATTATGTTTTCTGTTTTCTTTTCTACTCTTTTCTTAATAGTTTCTAACATTCAATTTACTTTTTTGACCACTGTGGAGCACTGAGTTAACATTTTCATGGAGCTATTCATCATAAACCTAAGATCCAATTTCAGAATGATAATAGTCAATGCAGAGTACATCACTAAAGAATAAAAGTATCCTTTGAAAGTAGAACTTTTATCCAAATAAGGAAAATAAAAATAAGTAGAAAAAAAAAACCAAAACACAGGGTCTTTCATTTTAAAAGTATAAGCAAGAAAAGATGATGAAAAAGGAGCAGTCTACAATAAGTAAAACTAATATTAAGACACATATATTTTATTTGGTTTACATTGCAAGATTTTGATAGAAAAAGAGCTACAAAGGTGTCCTCTGTGAGAAAGAAGACGAGAGGTTGTTCCTCTGTTGGATACAGCCAGTTCCAGCCACCTCAACAAAGAACCCACTGCTGGCCGAAACTGAGGCTGTCAGTGATGCTGGTTGCACCTCTGGATTAACATATTTGAGAAGAAGTAAGAAACACTGCACTGAAGGTGTGAGAAAAGTGAGAGTATGTGGGAGGAACAGCCCTGAAGCCACCAAAGAAGGAGGGGAGGGAGGTGCTCCAGCTACCGGAGCAGAAATTTTCCTACAGCCCATGATGCAGACCGTGGGGAGACAGCTGTGCCTCTGCAGCCTATGGAGGGCCACAGTGGATCAGAAATCCACCAGCAGACCCTGGAGAATCCCAACCAGATCAGGTGGATGACTGAAGGAGGCTGTGACCCCAAGGGAAGCCTGTGCTAGAGCAGGTTCCTGGCAGGACCTGTGACCCAGTGAGGAACTCACACTGAAGCAGTCTGCTCTTGAAGGACTGTACGCTATGAAGGGACTCACAGTGCAATAGTTCCTGAAGGACTGTCTCACATGGGAAGGACCCCATGCTGTAGCAGAAGAAGACCATGAGGAGGAAGGATCAGCAGGGACAATGTGTGATGAACTGACTACAGCCCCAGTTCCTCATCCCCCTGTGCTGCTCAGAACATCAAGATAAAAGAGCCTGGGAAGAAAGGGGGGTTGTAGGTGGAAGGTGCTTTTAGATTTGTTCTTGTTTCTCATTATCCTCGTCCTCTGTTGGATAAATAAATTAAACTTACTTCCCTAAAGTCAATTGTGTTTTGCTCATGATGACACTCAGTGGGTGATCTCCCCGTCCTTATCCTGACTTACAAGTTTTTCTCTCATCTGAGGAGATGATCGAGTTGTTACAAAAGCAGAAAAGATGTGGCCAAAACATAAAAGCTGACTAAATACTTTGCATTAGTGTGAAAAACAAAAGGAGCTTTTCCTATGACAAGTGAGTCATTAAAAAAAGTCTATGACTGAAGTGTCAGTGGAAGATGTTTTAGAATAAATTAGTAAAATAAAGAGCAAAATATCTCCAGTACCATATGTTATTCATTCTGGAGATCTGAAGGAGCTCAAGTAGTAAATTTTGGAATTGTTAACTGCAGTATTTAATTTATTACTAAAATGACTGTTAGTAAAGGAATCGAATTTGACAAAAGTTATACATTTATAAATTTATCATTCACGAAGATGTGGAATTATAGGTCTGTGCATTTGACTTCTGTAGTCTGAAAACTGCTAGAAACTGTTGGTAGATTTAGTAGAGACATGAATAAACTGCTAGAAACTGTTGATAGACTTAGCAGAGACATGAATGTAAAAAAAAAAGTAAAGAAAGACATTATTAGGAAATTATTAGGAATTGCAAAAGAAAAACAGAGAACAAAACTGTCACTGTGCTTCTGCACAAACCTGTGTTGGGTTAAAACTTAAAACAGTCTCTGCAATTCTGGTCACTCAGTTAAAAATGACATAGCAGATTGTTTTTGAAAAGTTGCCCTTCCCACTTCCAGGTGATGTGTTCAGATAACACTAGAGGGATGATTCTCTTCACTCGTCCTCCTGAAATTAAAGGTCATATCTGGGATAATGGACTGAGCAGGAGTAGACCTGAGGTGTGCCTGACACCTGTCTATTTGACTTTATAATTATATCAGTTGATCTAGTAAAGGATGTTACATGTCCCTGCAAACCTTGTGTCTCTAACTCTCCCAAGGTTTTTGCAAAAATAACAAAAAAGATTTTCTATCAGCCTCTACTTCTTATTGGTTAGCCAAGGAGAGAACTCAGGCATCTTGTCTGAGCAACTTGTGCCACACTTGTCCATGCTTCATCCATGAAGAGCACATTTCCATGTCTTCCAGAATATGTTCCAAATTGCATCCATTTTAGAAGGTCTTTTCTAGCTGAAATCCATTCTGAAACTTGATTTTTTCCTACTTCAAATTGAGTGAGATATGTACCTTGCTTTTCACCATGTATCATTAGCAGAGAACTCTTCCCTGGAGGGCTTTGCAGGAATATCTAGGTATAAATGTTAATATCTTAGAAATGTCCATCTGGTCTAACAGTACAGGGAACATGCACTAGTTTTAAGTATCTTTCATAGTGGGTAATCTAAAAGCAGGTTCCATTTACAGCTGAAATCAATGTCCTTGTACCTTTTCCATTTAGGCTAAAGAGAGAAAAAGAAAGGTTTCCTTCATCATATTCTTCATGTCACTAAGAACAGAGGAAGAAGAATTTTTTGCTGCATGCTTTCAGAAACATAGATGGAAGAAAAATTCTTGTGCAAAAGCATGTTGAAGTACCAATGCACAGTAAATTCAGATATCGGAGCAGGTTAATTATAAGACTCTAGGTACAAAATGGATGCATCAGCATTCATTTGTAATTCCTGTCTTTACAGATAGAAGTGAATGAATAATCCTTTAACAGAGGAAAACTGAAGGGATAAAGCAGGGGTCTCATGTTTATTTCCTCACTTTAATAACAAAACCAAAAAAGGGGTAGAAATGTCACTGGCAGTTTCATGTGATGGATTGGTCTATATGCCTGAACATTAGGAACAAGCAACCCTCAATATCTGAAGGAAGACTGCCTAGCGTGTAAACATTAGATAGAATTGAAAGCGGCAGTTTCCATGGGCCCCCTACCAAGAGAATGCACAGGGGGTGTACATGCTTTATTGCTTGACACTCATGCATAAAGACAGCACAGCTTCTGCAATCTAAGTGAATCTCCTTAGGTTTAATGTTCCATTGAAATTTTGCTGAAATGTAAAACATATTTCAAAGGAACAAAACATTTTCTCAAGCAGAGACCATTTGACTGTCATGGTAGATTTTTCTCCTTTATGAAAGCTAATTCCTGAAATAGACATATATTGGAAAAGCCAAACTGCCAGGGTCACTGCTGGTACCACAAAAATGTTCAAAGTAGCATTTTAACATCAAAGTACATCTGTAATTGAAGCTATCATTCAAAGCACTCCAGCGATGCTGCAATAGCTGGACATGTGTGGCACCCCAAACCTATCAGACAGGGTGAAGAAATCAGATTTCACTGATCCTTGTTTAGATTTTTACTTTTAACTCAGACCATTTAATGTACAGTATGCATTCTGAATCAACTGCATTGGCATAACTAAGCAGTGTCAAAGGGCTGCACAGGGGTAAAAATAATTGGCTGAAGGTGGTGGCATTTTGAGTTTCCTAAAACAGCTTTGCTGACAAAGGCAATTTTTCATGAAACTACAGTTGAGGCATAAAAGAACAGAGAATCAGGCTCATATTTGTTTGAAGAACGGTAGGAAGATTCTTTTCTTCAGTTCTTTTTGTTCTTTTTTATTGAAGAAAGAACATTGTGTAAAATTTCTCTCTTCATTAAAAGGGCTTTTTGGCCCATGCAGTAGTTAGCCTTAGTGCGCGATTAGTATCAGAGAAACAGTGCAGTTCTGAACACAGAGCACAGACATTCTTTGAAAAACAAAAGATATTTGCAATCTGACAAGACTCTCACAGCATCTGCCTGGTATAGAACTCAAAAGGGAAAATACACACTTAAAAAACAATTTGGTTTAAAAATTGAAATAAGAGACTTCAGACAATTTTTCTGGTAAAACAGCAAGGGATAAAATACAGATCTGTAGGAAGAAAATTTTGGGGAAAATTAAGGGAAACACATAAAACTGAATCCCCATTAACAACTATCTCTGAGATACCGCTAGTCATATCTCATGTTATAAGAGGATAGCATAACTATTTCAGTATCAAGCTTGAAACATCATCTAAACAACCATGCTGTGATAATACTTTCAGTGTTTCTCACTCAGCATGTAGGACAAAAGCTTCCTAAGAAGTTCATAAAAAGAATTTTGTAAGCATTGCATTGTTCTTTTCACAATCTTTCAGTTCTATACCTATGTCCTCTATTCATATTCCAGGCCAACTGCAGTGAATATTTGTTGTTTTGAAAGTGTTTTTTTTTTCCCCTATCTTTCAGTTCTTTTAAAAACTTCTTCTGTGCCTCTGAAAAGTTCGGAAATCTCTTTCACCTGTTAAGTATCATCTGCAATCATAAGACTGCTTCAACCACTCCCACCTCTTTAGGGGGTAACCTTGCCTCTTTCTGGGAGTCTCACTCCAGAATAACTCTGGGTTAAAAAGTCCTGTGTATGACAGAGAGATGTAGAAGCTGCAAGCTGGCTCTCTTGGTTGTTTTCGGAACAAAGGCTGAATTTCAGCCTGTTCACATTTGGGTGCTAAGATAGACAGGTTCTCCCTCTGGAGGCTTTCCAAGACATCTACTGCTCTCCATTCAGTATGTAGGAATCTTTGTTATTTACCATTGGAGAATTAAGCATACAACTTAGTCCAACTTTTTTCTTTATGCCACTCAAACTAGATCCCAGACAAAACAGGGGTTTTTTTCATAAGGAGAGAGAAATCTTCCTTTAAAACAAATATTCTCCATGGAAAGTGACTGAGAAGCTTTGTACTCTGTTCTGTTTTTCCATCTGGGGCTTTTGAATTTGTTCTTTTTTTGTTTGGTTGGTTTTTTTGGTGTTCTTGTTGTTTCATTTCTTTCTTTTTTTAATTTTTGTTTTAATTTAATGTCAAACAAAATTTACACTGCAGATACTATAAAGTATATTGCATATCAGTCTGAGTTTTCAGTACTAAGCAATACTTTAGTGTATTCTGCTAAAAATTTTGGAAGCAACTGTTTTAAATAAACACCTTATTTGTGTGTTTATTCTTGTATTTATTGGGTTACAAGTCTGTGACCTATTTTTAAAAAATAATTTTTAAATAAGTTCATAATTTAAATTAAGAACATGAAACCAACTTTGCATGACATTACAGTCAGGGTACAGGTAAATAGTATGCTTTGGGTTATGTGAAAGAATTCAATTTTGGAAAAACTTCTATCGATGGTAAAATTTAGTGGCTAAAGTAGCAATCCTGATATAAATCATCTTCTTCCCAGCCATGTCTTAGAGCCAGTTCTGTTCCCAGCCAGCTCTTAAGAAGACCACCAAGAGTGGTAACAAATAATACATAAGCCTGTTTTTTAGATCATTTGGCCTCTACCAGAGCGGTACAGATACTGACAGGAGATTAATCCCTCTACTGGAACATGGGAAAATTGGGCTGCTGAAGAAGGCTTTGGCTGCAGACTTCTGTACTAACAAATGATACTCCACCTGGTGATATGTGGATATTATGAGAATTATACTAGAGATCCCTTTCCTGCTATGTTTACAACTGAGTGTGCTACTGCAAGGAACATTGCAAGAGTAAAACAAATACTACTGTGGTAATACAATACTGCAATTGTCTGCCCACAGGAATGCACAGGAAAAAAGGAAGTGGAAGTGAGTAACAGAACTGTATTTTGCTATTAAAAGATTATCCCAAAAAGACAAGAAGTCTGATATCTGTGTTCCTACTAATTAATACTTTAGACCTTGAATATTCCTATTGTCCTTGTTGATATTAGTTGTAAAACAGGTTGTTCCCATTATTGTACAAGTCACAGTGGCAGAGTCTATCTTAAAATGAATACAGCCTTGTAATATGTAAATAAGTTAGAAACTGTTTTTATAGACAGCTGAAAAATTATTAGGAAAGGCAGAACTCTACTAAATGATGTATGTTTTGTTTCTCCCATACAGGTTTTATCTAGTTTGATATATTCAGACTGCAGCTGTAACATGACAATACCATGAAACATAGACTTCATCTTCATTCTTACTATGTTGTTGTACCGAGGGAACAAGCAATTGCTTGTTGCAGATTTGTCTATTGGTTTCCTTCCATTTTAACTAATAAAAAGGCGACCATCACTATGGTTTCTGTAATATTGCCAAAAGTTGTCTCTGCATTGGGTTAATTTAATCACAAATACTCAGTATTCACCCTTATTCATAGACTTTCCTGAAGTATTTGAGTTCATAAAGGGAGTAGGATTTGAGAGTTGAAATTCCTAATGCCAAAACCTGGATAGACCATTCAACTGTAATTTCCAAGAACAGACATATCACACACTTTCAGCGCTTCAGGTGTTTTATTTTCTGAATTCCCATAGTTTCTCTTTCTCTCTGAGAGGAGGTTGCTGTGACCTGACCCTCACTGTCACAGCTGTCTGAGCTCTGCCAGTAAGTGACAGACTGTTAGTAAAATGAGCTTCACTTCTAAACAGCACTGTTTTCCCTTCCAAAAGCCTATTCAATAGAAGGTCAGTTGAAACACTTTGGAGGTCCACAGTTCATTAGGGAAATCAGCTGAAGACTTGCTGCAGCTGGAGTTTGTTTCAAATCACGCTGGCATCTGTGAAGCAATGGCATTGAGAAAACATTGTCAACAATGTTCTATGTTTGCTGTGGTCACCTTCCAGGGAATTGATCCAAATGAGGAGGCCTGCAACTCATGAGTTTGAATTTGAAGCTATGCTCCCTGAAAATGATATATGGTGACAGAAAGCCTTGCATTAGATTTTCAGTTTGTGTAAATCAGTGTAACATGTAGACTTTAAGACCTCAAGCTAGTTTCACATCAGTAAAAATAAGACTATTTACAGAATCTGAGACCCTAACCTACAGCCTGTCTCTGTACAGTGAAATATCTTTTATTTCAGTATATTAAATGTCTAGTTTAAAGTTGTTGTTTTGTGAGGGAACTAGTGATACAGCCAAGGGCAGTATGAGGAAAATCAAGAAGGATTACAGAGCCCTGGGGGCAGTACTAAGGGACTCTGGAGCGGGGGTAGTCTTTCATCAGTCCCCTCAGTCAAAGGGAAGGTGTTTGAAAGGGCCAGTTGAATCTAGCAAATCAAAAAGTGTTTACAGGACTGTAGCCACAGCCAGGGCTTTGGCTAATTAGACTCATTTTGAGAAACCTATCTACTGTGGGCTGATGGTGTCCATCTGACAGAGAAGGGGATGAGCATCTTCTTGTCAAGATAGTGAGAAGAGCTTTAAGCAAGTTTCTGGGGGAAGGAAACTTCAACTCATCTTACTCCCACCAATTTAATGCCAATGCCAGCAAGAGAAGCTCAGTCTGGAGAGGGATTACAGGCCAACAGAAAAGCACCTGAAGAGCAGCACAAGTAAATTCCAGCCACTCCAGTCAGGAAACTGACTTCATCTGGGGGCCCACATAAATCCCTCTCTGCAAACACCCCTGTAGCATGGCAAGTAAACAAGAGAAATTGGAGGCATGCACACACCTGCAGGGTTGTGACCTTATTGGCATTTTGGAGACATGGTGGGATGCCTCCTGCAACTGGAATGTTGGAATGAAAGGATAAAAGCTTTTCAGGGACGACAGGCAAGGGAGATGAGGAATGAGCACTGTCCTCTATGTCAATAACTGGCTGAAGTGCATGGAGCTCTGTCTGAGGATGGATGAGGAGCTGACAAGAGCTTATAGGCATTAAAGGAAAAGCAGGGCTAGGTGACACTATAGTGGGGGTCTGGCCCCCTGACCAAGAAGATCGAGCAGATGAAGTTCTCTATGAACAGATATAAACAGCCTCATGTTCACAAGCGCTGGACCTCATGGAAGACTTCAATAACCCAAATATCTGTTGGAGGGATTGCACAGCAGGGCATGAGCAATCCAGGAGGTTCCTGGAATGCATTCATGACAACATTCTTCTCCTAGCCATAGAGGAGCCAAAAAGGAGAGGTGCTACGTTGGATCTTGTTCTTACCACCAAGGAGGGCTGGTGGGGAATGTGAAGCTCAGGGGCAACCTGGGCTTACAGTAACCATGAAACAATGGAGTTCAAAATACTTAGGACATTGAGAAGGGTACACAAGCTCATTTCCTGAAGTTCAGGAGAGCAGACTTCGTCCTCTTCAGAGATCTGTCTGGTAGAGTACTGTGGGATAAAGCCCTGGAGGGAAGAGAGGCCCAAGAAATCTTATCAATATTCAAGGATCACCTCCTCAAAGTGTGGGAGAGATGCATCCCAATAAAGACGAAGAGGCCTGCATGAATGAACAAGGAGCTCCTGTACAAACTCAAACACAAAAAGGAATCCTGCAGAGGGTGGAATCAAGGATAGATCACAAAGAAATTGTGTGAGTACTCAGGGATCAGAATAGAAAAGCTAAAGCCCTGAGAGATTTAAACCTGTCCAGGGTAATCAAGGGTATCAAGAAAAGCTTCTATAGGTATGTCAGTGATAAAAGGAAGACTAGGAAAAATGTGGTCCCTCTTTGGAAGGAGATACCTGGTTACTTGGAGCATGGAGAGGGCTGAGGTATGCAATGACTTTTTTGTCAACAAACCAATTGTATCCTGGGCTCCATCAAAACCAGAATGTCCTGCAGGTCAAGGGAGGTGATTCTTACCCTCTGCCCTCATGAGACCACACCTCAATGCTGTGTCCAGCTTTGGGGCCCCCAATATAAGAAAGATGTGAACTTGTTAGAACAAGTCTTGAGGAGGGCCACAAAGATGATTTGAGGGCTGAAACAGCTCTCCTATGAAGACAGACTGAGAGTTGGTGTTGTTTAGCCTGGAGAAGAAAAGGCTACAGGGAGACATTATACCACCTTTCAGTACCTAAAAGAAAGCTGGAGAAGGACTTTTGACAAGTGTGCGTAGTGATAGGACAAGTGGAAATGTCTTTAAACCAAAAGATAGTAGGTTTAAATTAAATATTGGGAAGAAGTCTTCACTGCCAGTGCGGTGAGGCAGAGGCACAGGTGTCCTAGAGAAGTTGTGGATGCCCCATGCCTGAAAGTGTTCACGGGCAGATTGGATGGTGTTTTGAGCAACCTGGCCTAGAGAAAGGTGTCCCTGCCTATGGCAGTGGGTTAGAACTAGATGATCTTTAAGGTCCCTTCCAACCCAAACCATTCTCTGATTCTATGATTCATTCATTCTGTTATTTGTATCTCAATGTACTCTATTATTTTTTGTTCTCTGCCCATACTCTCATCTGAAAGTTTTACTTTTTATCCTGCTACCATAGAAATTCACCATCTATTGCAAAGAACATTTACTGTTCAATCTTAACTGCATTATTGAGGTCAGTGTATGGTTTCTAGGTCAAAGTCCTTGGGTAAAAGAACTAAGTGGGATAAATATGAATATAAAGAAATCACATATTTTTTTAAGTTTCTGCATCATAGAAGGATTGAGCTCCTCATTTACTGACCCACAGACACAACACTCCCTCCTGTTCTGCACAACAGAAAACCCCTTTTCCCAGAGTTGTGCTTTCAAATTTGCCCTTTTTAACTTTTTTTTATTAATTTTGAGGCAGATGCCTCCCATTTCCTGTAACATTTCGTGGCATTTTGTTTATTTGTTGTGTCACTGCATTCCTTCGCTCAGAACAACTGCTCTCTATAAAGATACTAATTGAATGATACTAAATGAATAATGTATAATTCAAACAGAACCTCCCTGCCATGGTCTCTCAGGTTTCTCTTGCCTTGCTTGGATTTCATTTGCCACATTAATCTGAGACTGTGCATCATGGCAAGAAGCAGAGCAGCACTACAGCATTGCTGCAAAAAGGAAAAGGCACTTTGTTTGACCTTACTGCATGACACTCAAGACATATTCTTGGTTTCCTTGTGGGTCATTTCTAGGTAAGATCTCTTTGAGACATCTGACTTAAAAACATTTCCCACTTCCCTGGGTGTGTGCCCAGCTCCAAGCCAGAATAAAACATGCAGATGCAGCAAGTCTTCTTGCCTGCAGCTGCATGTCCTAATCTCCAGCAAGAGGGAACTTGGACATCATAGAGTATTATGCTCCAAAGAGGTGTCAGTCTGGATATTTAGGGAGACCAAAGTCCCAGTGTGCACTAGTGTGCTTATCAAAGCAGATATCTCTGCAGAGCTGTTGTACCTTTCCACAAGCTAATTGCTGCTGTGTGACAGGACTAAAACTATGAAGTCAGAGTCTTAGTGGTGTGACGATTCTGTGGAAAAAAGCAGCATGGTCCCCAGAGAAGTTTTACTCCTGATGGCTAAAAAAACTCAGTGCTTTCTCTTCTACCTGGATATGTTGACATATCCAGTGAACCAGCCAAACTCCACGAGACAGGTTGCTGGAAATATTTTAGGTTTTCAAACATAGACCTGTACTGCAACTTGTGGAAAAGACACAGAGCAGTCATGTCTTGTGAAGCAGAACCCCAGTGTCTAGCAAAGCTCACAGTCTTTCTGAAAGTGTCAGGGATGGATGGTAGCCCTAATTAAACACTTCATGAGGCAATGATTAGAACATTATGTTTAGCTGGGTACACTGATACCTTAAGATTCTTAAGATTTGTAGCATATAGATTTTTAATATAGCTTTAGTATAGTTTCTAACATTTTAAAATAGCAGTAAAGATTTACTAAACCCTTTTCTCATGCTTTATATAAAATTCTCAAAATTCTTGAAATTTTGTTTAATTTTCAAGGAAAAATATTTTAGAAAGGACACCTTTTTTGGGACACATAATTAGAAGGACATAACAAGATATTATTGTAGTCAAAGCAGAAGGCCCAGAAATCTTGGAGAAGCTCCAAAGAAGGCATGTGATGTGAAGATGATGATGGTGAAGAAGTAAGAGGTCTTGAGACCTCCAACTCAATTCCAGGGAGGTGTGCCAAGGTGAAGACTTGAGAGAGGTTCTAGGGGTGGACAATTCTCAGGTTGGATGCATCCATTAGATATAATTAATTAGTGTTATAAATTTGTAGGAGCCTTATATTGTAGTGTGCACTTATGTATTCAGTGTACATTAAAGCGCTTTAATTAGACTTGCTCTCTATTTTATCTATACTAATATTATCTAGGAAGTTCTTTTCTTCCATTTTAGGCATCAACACCACCTGTTCACTAATACAGTAAAGTAACCAGAAGAGATACCTCTCTATAATACCTTAGTCCCTGGGACAAGTACATGGGTCTTTGCCCTGATATATGCAGAGAACAGTTTCATTCTTACACCCCAAGCAAGATATTACTACTGACTGCTCAGCATCCTTTGAAACGAGTCAGACTTTGTGAATTTTTAAGCAGAAATTGTCCAGGAATTTTGCATCTAGCCTATCTGTGATCTGAAACAGAGATACTATGTGTGTATAGAACATACTACACAGGTCCAAGCCATCAGTCCAGCTTCCATGATAAAGAATAGTCTTTTGGTACAGTCTCTGGCTGTTAGCAGACACTATAAAGCAATGCTATGGATGTGGGTCACATCGTATACATTTATTACATTTTTCTGTTTTCTGTGCTTTAAATTTCTTCTCATTTTCTTTACCATGTTTAACCTCTTATATGTACTCCTCTTCTCCTTCTTAATTTTAGGCTGCTTATGGGTCTGTATGCAGGCCTTTCAAAATGAGTGCTCTGGAAAAGAGAAGAAGCCCAGTAATCTTCTGAACTGACTCTATAAAGAAAAATATCCCTCTTCATTTTCCATATATTCCATGCTGCTTCTTGACTAAAACTAAAGCTTAACCTGTCAGACTTGCTTTAATCCTTAAGAAATACAACTGCAGCAATGATCTTTGTAGAAGTAAACAGAGATAAGCCTACTCTGAGGAAGTGAGGGGATTAGTTTAATATCTCCGAATGGCTAAACCACTAACAATCATTATTTGTAGTGTATCCATCATGTGCTTATTATCCTACTGGGTGCCAGGAGAGACAGTCAAAATAAATATGGGCAAAATCGTATTCCTTAATCAGCCTTTCTTTTTCACTGCATACATGCAATTGGTTGTACAGCAGAGCTCCTGCAGAATTGTATAGCACCCAGGGCTTTTGCTTACCCAGACTGAAAAAAGTTCACATAGCTGCTGAAAATCACAAATACCAGGCTTAGATACAGCTTCTTATAGTTTGTCACTCTTCACAAGAATAACCTTCATGAATTATTTTGACCAACATAATTTTAAGCTAGCCCAGCTAAATCATTTGTGCTTTGAAATTCTAGAAAATAATTCATTTATTTCCCAGCAGGTATTCAGAAAAGAGATTTTCTTCACATGTTAGGTAATACACTATCATCAGTACTATCACTGTGGTCTCACTGAAAAGGAATAATGATCAGATATTGGTGCCTGAACTGGGAAGTCTTGTTTTCAAGTGTGGTAAAGCTCATTTTAATGTAAAGATAAACAACAGATGGTAACCTGCTCTCAGACAAACATGTTATTGATCAGATTATTTGTTTTCAATACACTTTCTTCAAGACACTGACAGTCTTCTTCCAAGTTATGTCTGAAATGAAGATTAGGTTAGTTTGAGTAACATAATTTTTCCCATTCCTTTAAGGTACATTGATATTCTGGTATTAAAGAACACCATGACATAATGTAGACAGGTATAATTGTGGCAGTAAGTGAAATTCTTTTAAACAGAAATACATCAAAGCCAAACTGTTAGTTCAACATCCTGTAGTTTTAAACAAATTAGAGAGGATTTTGGAGAAGTTGTGGGTCCAAAGAAGATATCTGTCTTTTAGGGCCCAAAGCAAGCCAGTTTGGGAAAATGCTCTTAGCAACTGATAAAACAAGGGTTTGGATAGCCTTGTTGGGGATGTTGTGGAGAAAAGCAGACAACTCCAACTGAGCTTAATAATTTAATGATTGAGATTATATGACTGGCTGACTGGAATATTGACAGCTAAAATTTATCAATCCAGAAGGTCATTCTCAGTCTTATATTCCTTTTAAATTACTAGGAATAGGACTTTGCAATTCTCCAAAGCAGCAGAAAAGTGGTGGGGTTTTGGTTTAACTTTTGTTTGGTTGGGGTTTTTTCCTTAATATGTTGTAATTAGTTTTAGACTACACATGGCATATTTGAGGGATCAAAACTAAATCTTTACCAATGAAGGCAATTTCATGAAAACAGTGTTGTGCTTTGTTTTAAAAAAAAAAAGAAAAGCTGGTGAGTTTAAGTTAGACCCCTGGATAATTTTAGAGATGAAAATAAATATTTACTTAGAAATTTGACGAGTGAATGCAAAATCATCAGTTTGCCATGACTGAAGAGTAGGGTGAAGTTTCCTTAGATTTCAGGACTTTCAGAGCTGATATAAGGTGTGTTTTCAGACAAATACACCTTTTATTTCCCAGGGGGAAATGTGTCATACAGCTGAATACATTCAGAAAGCAAGGAGCTGTCTAGCAGGTACAGCACTAGGAGCAGTCAGGAAGTGAAAAAAGGAGCCTGAAATGCTGTAGATTTTCATAACCAGTAAATCTCCATGATCACTGAGCAAAAGTTTGAGAACATAATTTTCTTTTGACTCTCAAATAGTGAAGATTAGATAGTGAAGATTAGGTGGGATCTAAATGCCTAGATCATCCAGTGAGTTTTAGTCCATAGCATACGGTCATATAAAACATAGTTTTGAACTTATACATAGTCATATATTTAGTTTCTTATAAGGCAGTTTATAATGTAAGAGTCTAAAAGAATTTTATATGAGAAGTTACCATAAAGGTTTGACATAATTATTATAACCAAACTATAAGAAGTTGATTTATCTGCTCATCCCTTTCTCTTTGTGACACATTTACCCATGTATGGAATAGGTATAATATACTACCCTGCTACGCTATAGAGAATGTTTGAAGCTGTAATTGGATACAGGTGCACATATGGAGAGAAAAAAAGAAAGCAAGAAAATATCATCCCAAAGTGAAATGTGTTTGAAAACAGGTAACGAGAATATCCACAGAACCTGAAGCATTTGAAGTACTACCAACTGCTTTACTTTTAATCACAAGGACGTTCTGGAGCTGTTTCTACAAACCTCTACTTTGATATTTTACTACCTCACTTCTTTACATTCTTGCTTATCCTCCCACTATTGTCTGTCTCCAGACTGTGAGCTCTGCAGAGCAGAGCATCTCACTATGTGTTTTTTTAATAATGAGGATCTCAACCTGTAGTCACTGCTGGCAAACAGCAATAATGATTTTGCACTCACTTCTGAAACACATGTAATAGCAACAGTTCAACATTTTCATTTCTTTGCAGAAGTCAATATACCACTATGGGACTTTGATCTTTATAGTAATAATATGTAAGCTTTAATATAACAGAAAACAGCACTGCTCCACTGCTCTCCTGAAATAGTCATATTTGTTTCCTCCTCCACTTCAGCCTCCAGCTATTCTACTCAAAGGTATCAGAAGTCACAGATGATCATTTGAGATGCAGAGGGCAATGGCAAACAGTGGACTTATGTCTTTCAAATGGTAGACAAGGGGGCTGGGATTTGGTTTCCCATGTCAAAAATATTTTATCTAATAAAATTTTAATGAAAGAAATCCTTGAATGGACTATCCAATTTACCCTTTTACATTATTAACTTGATAGTTAAATTACCAGACCAGGAGTCAGAAAGTATATATTCAGTGTTAGGTTTGCCTCAGACTTTTCACTATGACACTGAGGATCACTCCAAGACTCTGTGAGTCAAGTTCTGTAACTCTGGAACAGCTACTGTGAGACTGTATTTTTTCTTTTGTACTTAGGACATAAAAAGTTTATATAGGGGGTACAGGAACAGAGTAATTCTTGTCACAGTACTTTTCTGAACTAGTTTGAGAATTAGTGCAATATTAACAGTAACAATCTGCTTAAAAACAGAAGCAGAACTTTTGAGCTCATGCAGTATGATAGTTAAAATCAGCTATAAGGGTCAAGAGTTAAGATGATTTATGTAACAATCCATTATAAATGGTAAAGCTGTTAATGGAACATGGAAGTGTTTAGTATTAGGTTGTGACTACCTCAGGACTTGACTACCTTCGATTACCTCAGAACAGACATCTAAGCTGAAATCCTGAAATATTAGATTTGTGCAACTTTATGCTTGCCTGCTTTGTTTCCTGAATAACACTGTAAAACCTTTTACATAAATGCAGTAGATTTGGATTCAAAACTTACTGCATAACATACTTGGCAAAATTTGCATGCTTGCGAGCTGCAACAGGGGATCAGAGGTTGCTGTACAGAATATCTCATCATTACACAAAGAATCAAAACATTATACTAAAAAAATAATACCAATGCTACTAGTAAAAGTAGCAATAATAACAATAACAACAATAATAATAATTGTTATTATTATTAGCTTATACATCTAGCAACTTCATTTCTGTGCTGAGAATCACAGGCAAAAAGCCATCTGTTTTCCTGTCAGTGATTCAAATTTAAATATTCCTTTAAAGGGGCTTAAATGATGTGATAGATGTTAACAGCAGTTTGGGGTCAAGACACTTTCTGAGTGAAAATGGGAATAATAACCCAAGCCGAGAAAACCTGCACACAGAATTCTGGACTTGAAAAATATAACTAGAGGTTCAAAAAATTCTGAATCACTATTCTCTAAATACTATTCTCTTTGCATTTTCTCTTATTTTTTTTTCTCTGATACAGTTTTATCATATCAGGTACACATCAATGCAGATACATCCCTCAAGGAAGTTTCCTGTAATCTTGAGGCACACGTTCTTATGCGTATAAAATATCCTACCAACTTTCTTACTCAGACAATGACAAAATATTTTGAATAAATAGCTATTTTTCTCATATTTTCTGAAAGAACCAGACTGATTTATCATTATCTTGACTCCAATATAATAACTTACTCCAGCTCAAATTGAGCACAAAATGGTATCACTCTGATTTAGAGTGATTTTGGTATTACATTAGTTTTGTATGCATGATGGCACATGTTTTCACTAAACTTATTTAAATCTTTCAATATCTTGACTGCAAATCTTACTAAACCAAGACCCCACAAGCACAGTTACTGAACCTTTTAACCAGTGTTATATATCAAAGAGAATCATATTACTTTTGCAATTCACGGTGACACATACTTTCCTGCATTATCTTAAAACTTACACCATACAATCTCAATATCCAGATATTGGAGCAGTCTTCAGATTAAGGCATCAGACTCTCCAGAGGCATGCAATGAAAACAATATAAATAAAACAGTTAAATGTAAAAGATAAGTTGATAATGCAATTATAATTTATTATCAGTTATTATTTATAAAATAAGATAGGTATACTGAGCTGAATTCAGCCCCTCACAATTCCATTGATTTCAGGGATAAATTTGGTGGAATACATTTATATCATTTATATATGTTAACAGCTTTATTTGTTTGTTCTTCATTTTGAAGATCCAAGACTTTTTTACTCTTCTGTCTCTTCCTCTGCACTAACATTACAATTTTGACTTTACCTCTCCAGATAAAACCCTTGTTCATCTTTTCATGCTTGCATCTCTTTCCATACCAATCTCTCTTTTCTGACCTCTTAATTTTTCATTTCAGCCTTTTCCATTCCATCTGTCTCTCAGAATACCTTTCAAATGCAAGGTTTGTCTTCCTTGGTAGTTTAAAAACTTTTATTGCACTTGTGCTTTCATGCTCTCCATTGCAAAGCTCTGAACAACTGATGATCCATTTTGTCTCTTCAAGTGTCTTGAAGCTTTGTTCAAGGCTATTTCTTAATTATCTTGTTTAACTGCCAGTTCTGTCCTGATGTCATGCTGCCCCCACCTTTTATGTCAGTGCACAGGCGAACTGTTTCGTTATTATGCCTGCCATGTTTCTGCCTGTGCTGTTCTATACATAGTCTTTAAAACACTGCATTCATCCAGTTGATGGGTAATACACATGACAATAATCCAGAGCTACTGTGTACAGCCATTTATTGAAGGTATGGTTATTCTGACTTTTCCCAAATGCATCAAGGTTTCCTCAGTTGCACAGATCTGTGCAGAGATCAAATGACCTCCAGAAATCCCTTCCGAAGAGCATTTCTATTATTCTATGCATTATGGTGGGTATGATTCTTTGGGTAAGGAACTGATTTTTTATGTGCAGATATAGTCCTTCACTCCACTGGAACTTACTTGACCCTTATTTGACCAAGTAAATTTGACCCTTCTGACTAAAGTTTACCTTACACACCTGGATAATGACTGCATTAAAAAACAATACAAAACAAAACAAAACAAAACCACAATAAAACAAACAAACAGGAAGAGAAGTACCATTAAAGTGAACATCCCTGACCTCAAAGTCCCTACAACACTGCCAGAAGTTTCATACAGATAGAAAGACTTCTGCACAACGAGGTGCAAAGTACATAGAAAGAACACCAGGTTTTCCTAGAAAAGGTTTCTTTACATATTTCTTCTGTGGAAAATGTCCATAATAAAATTATAGTTCTGTCTGAAAAAAAAGAATTATAGGATCATTTATGTTGGAAAAGGCCTTTAAGATCATCCAGCTATTATCCCAGTACTGCCAATTCCACCATTAAAGCATGTGGTACATCTACACACGTCTTTTAAATCTCTCCAGGGATGGTGACTCAAGCTTCCCTGAGCAGCCTGTTCCAGTTCTTGACAACCTCTTCAGGGATTAATTTTTTCCTAATATCCAATCTAAACCTCTCCTGGCGATACTTGAGCCCATTTCCTCTTGTCCTATCACTTGTTACTTGGGAGAATAGACCAATACTCACAATGCTACCACTTGCAGTTATCCTTGTATTATTTTAACAAAAACAAACCAAAAGAAATCAGCCCTTAGGAAAAAAAAAATAGGCAATGCTTTCTTGCTAACTTACAGGAGCTGTATTCAAAATTACTCAAAACTCTTTCCTTCACCAAATTCAATGGTCATGCTTCATCTGCCATGATAGGCTTCTTATATTAAGAGATTCGTCTGGCTAGGTCTAGAGACGAAAAGAAACATAGGGTCAATTGTGACGTAGCTAAAATAAATTCTTATGCTGTGTATAAGATGATCATTTTTATTGGATGGAGTATGTGGAATGGATGAAACAGTTTCATCTCAGACACAAAGTCTCTGAAGAATTTTTGCAGGTTTAAATCATCCTGCACTGACAACTGCAAGCAGCAGGAGAAAGGAAAGAGCTTTACTACTACCATTGCTATACAGTTCCAGTATTTTTTAGTAAACTTGTGTCCTAGTTATTGGGACTGGGATCAGTTTATCATTATGTGATTTTTACCAAAATTGTGTATTCTATAACCGCTGTGTTAATAATGAAACATTTGCAGCAGCTGCCCATGGCACACCCAACACCTCAGGCTACAAGCTGCATGTTAAAGAACCCTGTGAGATGGGGGAGTGTTTCTGTCTTCACACCAGTAATTCAGCTCCCCTCCAGGGAGGAATTAACACCTTCACACCCAGCCTGAGCGGTCATCTCTGCTAATGGGCCACGAGAGACTGGCACAATAGGCAGTTGCAATGACCAAGACCATCAAAGATTCCAAAAATATACCATGACTCATAGCGTTAAATCACCCATTGTGCAACTCCCCACCCTGGGGGAGGTACTGGGCATTCCACCTGAACCTGAGCATATATAATCTTTGGATTTTGGGACTTCAATTTCATTGGTTCCAGAGGAGGACCAGAACCTCAGCAGGACTGCCACTCTCAACAAGACTGTGACCATCATCTTCACCAATACATTTTCCTTTCCTTTTACTTTGCACTCAGGGGGATCAGGTGGCATTCAGTACAGGGGCTAATGAACACCATTCCATTTGTGCCCCAGGGGGCTGAGTTATACACCTGTTTCTTGTGGGTTAAAACCAGTTTTTCTCTGTACCATTGTATTTATTGTAATCTTTTTACTAAATTGGAACTCTGTCTTGTAATCTCGCTTGAGCTGGCTTCATTTCTCCCACTGGTTTTTCTTTAAACCAGCTCAACTTGTATGAACATGCCTAATTATTGAACCATTTCAGAATGTGGAGCAGCAACACAATCCTCATAAAAATGAAACAAAAACAACTAAAGAAGACTTTCAAAAACCAGGTGCACAGTCAGGTTGATGGGCTAGCAGGTCTAGAAAAATTGGAAATTTGGTGACTCCTTTAAATGNTCCCCCCCCAAAAAAAAATTAAAATCAGAGCATGTCTCTGTGTAAAGAGAAACAGCTAACAGGGGTTGGAAATTTCGGGGAAAAAAATCTCCTCCTGAAGTATAGAATGGATATTCATGGGAGGCAAGAAAAATGAGCTGCAAGTCTTCAGACTGAGATAGGCTTAAAATTCTGCGTTTCAATTTCTAAGCAATTTCTCAAACCACTGGGGTAATGTATAAAAGAAAGTAAAACTTTTGGCAAGTTACTTTCAGACCCCTTCACCAAACACACCCATTAGCTATGATCTGAGCTTTCAGCCTATTCAGACCCTGCTGAAATGTCTAATGCTCCTCACTGGCTTCTCTCATCATCGATGCATGGCAGGGCTGCTTACTCTGCAAGAATGTTTAGGCAATGTACAAAGCCAACAAATACAATTGATGCTTCTGAATCCTGGAGAGGTGAGATCTCTACTGCCTGGGCCAGATCAAATGAATATGACTTTCACCTATGATCCTTAACTTCTGGGGTAAGTTATGAACCTTGAGTCAACCTAATTAAAATTATATATAAAAGGATATAGAACAAAAAGGAGGAATAACTGAACCTGGTACCATGAACCAACACAGAGAAAGTGACAGAATGAGCACACAAGGGTGTGCAAGATAAAGGTCTTTTAATCAAAACAGATTAAATGAAAGAATTGGGGGGAGGGGGAAAGGCAAGCTAAATACAGAGCTTCAAATGAAAAGCAAGGAAGAAAGCAACAACTTTCTTGTTTGAAAGCAACAACACTACTGCACTGCATCTGAAGCAGCGAGGAATGAAAAATACAATGAACAGATGAGTAAATATTAATCTTCAAGCAAAACAAAAGAAAAATGGATTAGAGAAGCCTACCAAAATAGATTCCTAATACATTTTCACTTTATGGAAGAGTAGGACAGATATTTACTTGGATTTTTATTAGTTTAATTCTGGTGCTGCAATGGTGCAGAAGGATATAATTTTCTTTGTTTAAACCTGACAGTAAATGGAGGGACCGAACATGACACTAAAGATTAAGAGCACATTTTTCATCACATTGGTGCTCTGAGGTCCTTGAAACAAGCTGAGTAAGAACTTCACATATCTTTTCCTTGTTTTAGATGTGTAACTAAAGAGGTTACTGGTCCTGAGAGCTGCTGGCTGCTGGTCACTTCCCCTTGCAGACCTTACCACCCTCTCCAGTCTGCTACTCCAGTAACTAAGAGGAAATTAAAACCACTCAGAAAATTTAAATGCTAAATTCTGGAATCTACTGGGCTTTTTTTTTTTGTCTGCCTTTTTTCCCCCCTTCACTTTTTTTAATTGAAATAGAATAGAAAGCAACAAATCAAGCAAACTGGAGCTGTGATAACATCCAGCAGGAAGCAGGAGCAAGTAAAAGTTGCTTTCCAGGCAGTCATCAGTGTATCCAAAGGCAATTTGTAAACAAGATGCTCCTTTTGTGAGTGGCAAGGGCTGACTGTAAGGTTGGGTTTTCCCAGCCCCTACTTCTGGGAAGATAATATTTTCACAACAGGAAGGGAGTGCAGGAAAATAAAACTAAGAACAAGACTGGACCCTGTACACACTGCAAGGAACAAGCAGAGCAGGTGTGTGTCTCAAAGATTTAAGTGTTAACTGCAAGCTTCTTCAGAGCCGTAACTGCAATTAATATGGGCATAGCTAGTGTACTCAGTGATAGGAATATGGGCTCAGCATGCCATAAAGACCTGGAGCAGAAAAGGCCCTAGTTCTTCTAGTCTTCCCAGAGCTAAGTGAGACCTTCTAGGATTTTGTAGGCCACTTTTGGGTACTTTCCAGTCCAAGAAAGCTAGAGAGGGACTTTTAACAAGATCATGTAGTGATAGGATAAGGGGGAGAAGCTTTAACCAGAAAAGAGGGTAAACTTAGATTGAAGAAAGAAATTCTTCATTATGAAGGTGTGAGGTACTGGCACAGAATGTCTAGAGAAGTTGTGGATGCCCCAATGCCCCATCCAGGGAAGGGCGCAAGGTGAGGTTGGGTGGGGTTTTGAGCAACCTGGTCATGAAAGATGCCAGTCTCAGACCAAATTACTGATACTGAGAAGGACTCTGTTCTACTAGAGACTTTCTATGTGCCTCCAGAGTCTGAGACAAATTAAAATTTACTTTAGAAGGAATTCAGAAAAAAACATCTTAATGCTGCTACATGACAACCTTGCCATTGTGCAAAATAGGAACAAAAAATGAACAGGATCTCTTCCAACACTGAGAAATGAAACATCTCTCTGATATTAATCAAGACTCCATAATCTGGATTTCTGAGGGAGATTCAATTTATAGAGCTGGTTAGTAAGGGAGCTGGGTGAACCTTCTGATAAGTTAAAGAACCAGAATTGTACCTACATTATTACACTTACATTTATACCTGGATTTTTTTCCTTTTTTTTAAAAAAAAGCAAAGCAATAAATTTAGCTAAGTCAATACAAGTACTAGCAGGAGTAAATAGCTAGACTAACTAAATAGTTAAACAGATCTCAGTCATCATATTTAATGAAACATCACAGTAATCACACAGTGAGCTGCAGATGCACTGATATGCTCATGGACAGACATAGACACGAACTGATACTGAATGGGAGAAGGTGCCGTTGCATTAACACAGCTGTGCAAATTTATGCTCTCTGCTTCTCAATATAGAGTATTACTTGAATTTAACAACTTTGACCATTAATTACAATCTTCTATGTATCAGCCAGCACATATAAATACCCATTTTATGCTTGACAAGAAGCCTTTTTTAAATGGGAAAATATTTTGTCCAAAATAGGTCCTATAAAGTAAAAAAAAAAAAATAAACCAACTTATTTTTCCCCTTTGTTCTGAAAATGGAGGACCACTGTTTTTATTTCTAAAAAAAGACAATTTCTTAGATACATCTTATACTTGACTATGAAAGATAAGTACAGTCATTGTCATGAGCTACTCTGAAAGACTGAGTGCTGCAACCCAGACACTGCTGCTGAGAAACCCCAGCTGGGGTTCTCTAATCTTTTTCTTCTTGTGGGAGAATTCCTCTTCATTTGTATAAAATGACTTAGATAAAAAAAACCAAAAACCTAAGAAAATAGAATGTCAAAGATGCTTCACAAAATCATGGAATGGTTTTGGTTGCAAGAGACCTTTAAGATCATAGAATTAGAATGGTTTGGGTTAGAAGGGACTTTTAAAGGTCATCTAGTTCTGTCCCTCCTGCTATTGGCAGGAACATTCCACTAGAACAGTTTGCCCAAAGCCCCATCCAGCCTGGCCTTGAACACTTCCAGGGACAGAGCATCCACAACTTCTCTGGGCAACCTGTGCAAGTGCCTAACCAACCTCATAGGGAACACTTCTTTCTAATATCAAATCTAAACTTCCCTCTTTCAGTTTAAAGCCATTGTCACATGTCCCATCACTACATGCCCTTGTTATAAGTGCCTTTCCAACTTTCTTGTAACTCTTTAGGTTCTGGAATGTGCTTTAAGGTCTTGGTACCGTCTCTTCTTCTGACTGAACAATCCTGACTCTCAGACTATCTTCATAGGAGAGGGGCTCCAGCACTCTGATCATCTTCCTGGTCCTCCTCTGGACTTGCTCCAGAAGGCTGACATCCTTCATATGCTGGGGTCTCAGAAAAAGCTAGTATTTCATGTGGGGTTTCATGAGAGTAAAGGGTGATTCCAAAGCATAAGTCTGACAAGACCCTGTTCTATTAGAGAAAAAGAATTACAATTACACAATCAGTGAAGGAAGTTCAGGCAATAACATTATTACTTACAGTCTAATCATCAGATCATGTTCATGTCTGGCACAGTGGAAGCTCTGTCCATAGGAGATGACTCCAAGGCATTACAGGTTGAAAAAATTAGCCAAGGATGAGGAAGTACTAATGCAAAGGGATAGATTAATTTCTTGCTGATGTCAAATTCAGTCATGTTGACTTTAATGGGATAAAATGGAAAGACAAAGTGTGATTACAATATGGTAGGATTTACACATTCATTAGAAAGTTCCTGGCTTACATTTAAGTTTTCATTTTAATTGTACCTTAATACGTTTTCCTTGGAAAAAAAGTAGATGTGACAAATTATGTTAGGTAATTTGTTGTAATAGATGCAAAGAACTAGAAGCCTGCTGTGAGCCATCAAACACATTTGGAGGTCAAAGCCATACTGTTTAATTCTTAGTTCTGGGAGAGAAATGATTCTGGTAATGTTACCTGGATACCAAATTGCACACAGACACTTGACTTTGCAGTTAATGTGTGAAAAACTCTCTTTCAGCAACCACCTGCGCACAAGCAACTGCAGTGGACTGTCTCTCTTGTTATGCAGGGAAAATGCTTTTCCTCTTTTTATAGCTGTGGGTTAATAAAGCCATATACATTACTTCCAGCCTTAATTCCTTAAACATTATTTTATAAATCTCTCTTTTTCATATCCTTTTTTTTTAAATTTTAATTATTATTTTTATATGTCCACTGAAACCTGCACTTTCCTCTTATCTTTTCCATTTCCAATACCCTGGCAGTGTTCATTCTACTTTTGTGGACATCAACAGGTTTCTCTGTGTTAATTTTATGCATTAGTTAAAATATATTAGTGCTTATACAGAGAGACATATGATGGCCTCTAGTGGCTCTCTGTATACGTGCAGATAGAATCTGCAAAGCACCTCTCATTTCATGAGTACGCATGCAGGAAGAAAAAAAATTGTTGATGTCCTGCTGTTGTCTTTTATGAACAAAAACCTTTGGGCAATGGTAAAGAGAGTTGAACAATATGTCCAGAAGAGAGAAAGTGATCTCTTCCATCAAAACACAAGCTGGAATGTATCTAAGCACTGCTCAGAATAGCCAACAATATAATGCAATCGCAAATCACCTCAAATGTCCCTAGTCCTTTGGACTGAGCATCAGAGATGAGATCATTCATTCTAAATGGAGGCATCCTTTCTGCATGTGACAGCCAAAATCATAGCAACCCTGCATGCAGAACGGATTCCCAATTCTCTTTCCAGTTGAAGAACAGCATGATGACTGACTGTTAGCCAACAAATGTGTCAGTCTCATCTTTCTTCTGAGTCACAACCAGGTCTGTACACCAGTCTACGCCTCCAGATGCAGACTCATGAAAGTGTCTTGGCTCTCTTAGCCTTATTTGATATTAGATGCACACATACAACACATCAGTGCTCTCACTGCAGTTTCTCAAACTGAATGTACCTGCCTCTCAGCACTGACTGCCACTGTAACAAATCTGTACCCCTCAGGACCTGATTTTGGCTGGCCAGAGTCAGCAGCACCCTGGTCTGAGAGGCCAAACAATTAAAACGTTATGGCTAGCAGCATTCCTGCAGAGGTTCAGGCTATTTGCCCCTTAGGATTTCTTTCATGGAGGTCTGTGCACTTTGGAGGAGCAGATTTGCCAACTCATCAAGAGAAATAGTATGTTCCAGTTCAGTTGAACACTGTTACTCTCTGAAGGATGCATTGTTCTAGGCCAGGAAAAATGCAGCTATGCCATGTAGTCAGTTTTGCCTCTGGAAAAAAAAAATTTTAAAAAATGGATGCTGTGGTGAGTAAAGCACGGGAATAAAAAAGTGCTTTATGCCAGGTTAATCCTCTGAATGGGCAAAATAATGTTAAACTAGTTTACCCACATGGTTCTTCAAAGGCTTTATGATGTACTATTGTTGGCATCTTTTAGGTTATAGCTCCCGTATTTTATGGATTTTGATTGCTTTAGTTCAAAAGAAATCTACATTCCCAATAATTTGGCATCCTTATTTTAAAAATTATCCACAAGAGAAAGAGTGAGCCATGGCAGTAAGAAAGAAATACATTAAAGTTATAAATCTCAAAGCATTTCTGTTCCTTGTTCTTGCTGGTTTTATTCTTCTTTTTTCTTTAAGTTGTTAATTTTTGGACTCTTTCACAAACTTAAACTTTTTTTGAGACTTGTTAGATGGAAAGGTGTAAGGAAAACAGCTAAAATATTGTATAGATACATCAGTAGATGACAATCTTAACTTTCTACTTTAATATGGTTGTGATATGTTCAAGTATAGTCTTTAATTATCTATTTACAGAGATGACCAAGTAATGTGCTTAAATATGTATCCAAATGTCCAAGCATAGGATTTTAACATATTTAAGGACTGAAAGATTAGAAGACAAATCCATAGTGCCATACCTCAGAAAGGAAAAGACTAACAAAATATAGGACAAAATAATGATAGATCTTGAACCTTGACATTGAAATCCTACCAACATAATTAATAAGAAGGAGGTAGATTATTTGACTTTTGGCTTTCTAAGAATTTAGAGGGTGAAATATAAGATTCTATAGCTGAGGGAAATTAGACATGAAGAGATGACAGGTGAAAATCTGACAACCCTCAGAAATTATCTAAATTCCTGCATTTTACATTATAAGGCATTCTAAGGCAATTTAGATAGCATAAAAAAATTGTTGATAAAATGCATTTCCAGTTGACCTCTGTTGAGTTTGATTTCAACCTTTCTTACTTGTTTCCAGACAAAGTTTTCTGGCTGCAATATTCTATGTGTGATCATTGGTCTTCATCTGCCACACGAACGTCTGTGCCTGTGTCTCTTTATTTGCATTTTTGAAGGCATAAATAATTTTGGAAAGCTAATTAAATGTTTAAAAAACAAAGCAAAAAACAACCATACAAAAATATATTATTAAAATAATATCTTCTAGTAAGGAATATCTGCAGAGACTTAAGTGCAATAAAGGACCTAATTAGCTACCCATAGCAGTAGGCAATAAATATTTTATTCCGTATTACAGTGATGATGATGTTGAAACACTTTCACCTTTGTCTCCAGACTCATCTCATTCCCTGTGGTACGATGTATTATTTCCTTGGCCGACAACAAAGGCTCAAACATCTGACATTGGATCACTTTCAATTAGGTATTTTAGAACTGCAGACTAAAGCTCCAGGAAAGAGGCATTTTCACTTAATATCAGTTAAGTATAGACTGTCCATGTATTGGAAAATACAGGTGATTTGAAACAAGTCCTTTAGACCATCTAGACTGAACAAATCAAAGTTGTTGTATAGCTTTATTTAAATTTGACTTTTCCTTTTGGATTTCTTTATTGTGACAAATGATTTTACTATTCTTTTCCAGATCCACATTTAAAAGCAAAAGTCTGAAGCCATCAGTTTCAAACTTAAAAACAATACATTAACAACTCTTTCAAAACTGCACTGAGATGAAATGGCCTTTTTTATTCCTATGAGCATAGAAAGGATATTTAATAAAGATTATAAGAGCCTACATGAGCTCTATGTGGGGGAACAATCACTTACGCAACACTATGAAGCATATCCATATTCTTAACATACTGAATGCCTTCTTTTAGCGTGTTATTGTACAGACTATTTGAGGAGATGGTGTGCTGTGTGTTTTACTGTCCTTTGTTAGGCACCATGTGCTGAACTAAAGGGTTTTAGAGAAGAGGACAAGACATGAAGCTGATGATATAGAGCCTATCAAATTGGCCTGATTCACAGTGTTGCTGAGAGCCCATTGAAGTAATAGGCTCCACAACCACTTAGCACTGCTGAAAATAAACCATTTTCTCTCTCGCTCACTAGTATGAAATGAAGCATGACCCAAAACACCTGCGATCTACAGCTGGTTGGAAGGTTCAAGAAGCTTAAAAAGAAACTGGAAATAAGATTTTCACTTTCTCTTCTATTTTTATGAAATTTTTATGCAGTTACTTCTTTTTGCATATGAATGGAAATCCTCATTTCAGATCCTTGCCCAAGAGAATTTCTCTCGCCCAGCACAAACCATGAAGTCAAGTCCTTCAAAAACTAGGTTAAAAAAAAATAAAACCTGCAGTGTTATTGAAAGGGGTACGTATATATCTGTCTTATTATCAGAAAGCTGATACATTGCTGGTCCACTTGTAGCTATTCTTACGGTACCAGGAGAGCCTGTTTTCCTTCCATGCTGTCCCTTTGCTATTGTTTACAAATGCTACATTGTCCCTAGTGAGGTTAGGAGTTAAACTGCTATTTATTTCTTAGAGCCAAGGACTCTCACAGTATCTTTATGTATTTTTTCCTCCATTTAGTGATAGATGTGTTTGTGTTTAGAATAGATAATTAAATTGTCATTGTAATATAAGCTAGTAATCCTCTTTGGATAATTTTTCAACTTTGTATTTAAAGAAACAGACTCTGAAACTAAACAAAATCTGTACTCAATTCTGTAGAAAAATTTGGTTTGTGTTTTTTTAAATGAAACTCAGTCACTTTTCTCCCCTTAAGATAGAGGGCTCAGTTACATTCTGAGTAAAATGGACCCCAATTGAGACAATATTACTACAATTAGAAAAGAATGCATCAACAATTTAAATCTTTTGTGAAAAATTACAGGAAAAATCAAGTTGTCCTCTTGCATCAGCTGATTTTAAAGGCAGAACTGCAGAATAGACTGCAAGTTAAAAAATTATTTTAAAAAGAAATATTAAAATGGGAAGAAGTTTGCCTAACAAAGTAAAAACAATTCATTGATGCTGAGAGATTAAAGAGCAGTTCAGGCTTTGTGAAGAAACTCCAAATTCATAAGTTCAACTGTGCTTCTGGACATGCTGAGCTGGACCATTGTCTTGGCAGAGGTGAAATAATTTTTTTGTGATTTCAGCCACCTGCTGCCAATGTCGACAGAAGACCTCTTTTTGCTATTATATTAAGTATGTTTAACCTGAGATGGTTTGAAGCATAAATAATATGGTTATTAGAACAGTTGTAACAGATATTAGGTAAGTTAGGGCAGTTGTAGCAGTGCACAATTGGTAGGATCCTGTATACTCTGGAAAGTTTACGTGGGAATCATTTCTACATAAGGATGTCTACATACTGATATATGTATGTATACTCCAATGTATACACCAAATGTCCCAGCTCTTTTACAGTTAATATGATCAAACAATGGCATGGAGTGACAGGACTCACCTTCAAGAAAACACCTGCAGCAAGGTACAATTACCCAATTGTGTCTAGTACTCTTGGAAATGCTCGAGGATACAGTCCAGGTTTAACCCCAGCCAGTAGCTAAGCCCCACACACCCAGTGGGATGAGGGTGAAAATCCAGTGGGATGGGAAGGGTAAATGGGAAAGAACTCACAGATCGAGATAAAGACAGAGTAAGAAGTAAAGCAAAAGCTGTTCATGCAAATAAATCAAAACAAGGAATCAAAAAAAAGGAATTCATTCACAACTGCTCAGCAGTAACTAAAACATCCTGTATCATCAATACTGTTTCCAGCACAAATTCAAAACACAGCCCCACACAAGCTACCATGAAGAAAATTAATTCAATCACAGCAAAAACTAGGATAGGAAGACATTAAAAATAGTTAAGGATTTTTCTTAGGCTTTTTGAGTAATTCTACTTGCCTGGGGGAAGTGACACTTCTATTTTCTTTTCTCTCCTGGTGGTCAGAATTATTGGTGAGTTTATACCTCCTTTTGAGACCATGTGTAATTTCCAAGACTTGTTACTCAGAGCAAATGGGTGAGGCCCAGAGAATACAAGAGACAAACAACAAACGTGCTCTGGGTGAAGAACCCTTTTCTAATATCGATCCCAAACCTCCCCTGACACAACTTCAGGCCATTCCCTCAGGTTCTGTCACTGGTCACCACAGAGAAGAGATCAGTGCTTGCCCCTACTCTTCCCCTCACATGGAAGTTGTAGACTGCAGTGAGGTCTTCCCTCAGTCTCCTCTTCTCCAGGCTGAACAGACCAAGTGACCTCAGCTACTTCTCATATGGCTTCCCTTCAAGGCCCTTCACCATCTTCATTGCCCTCCTTTGGACATTCTCTGGGAGTTTAATATCTTTCTTATATTGTGGTGCCCAAAACTGCACACAATATTCAAGACGAGGCCATACCAGCACAGAGCAGAGTGGGACAATTCCCTGCCACTTGTGTATTAGAGTTTTTTGCTTATACCATGAGTAATCCCAGATCTTGCAACCCAGATAAGGTTGTGTCCTGATTTTGACCAGGACAGGGCTAATATTTTGCAATAGCCAGGAGGCAGCATGACCAGGACACTAATGTTATTCAATACCACCTCATGTCATTGCCAGGGGCAGGGGAAAGCAAATCTCTCACTTCCAAGGAGAATGAGTTCCTTCCAGTGGAGAAAATATGTCAGGAGGAATGTTCCAGTCTTTGTTTATTGTTGGAAGTTTTCCCCGTGTAAATAGTTGTCTTTGTCTTTTACCATTTTTATTAATATTGTTGCTGTTACTTTGGTTTTTTCTTATCTCATTTCTGTTTCCAGTAAATTGTTCTTGTCTCAACCCGTGATCTTTGCCTTTTTGTCTTCCACTGGAGGAGTGAAGGGGAATTGCTCATGGCCTTTTTAGTGGGAGTACTGAATTGGAGAATACCATGCCTAAATCACAACAGGCTTTGATATGCAAGGGGAAAATCCTGCTAGCCTAAAACAGGTGTTTGTACAGAGCACCTCTTTGCTACAAATGAGCTGACAGAAATGGGCATTCCCAAGAAAGATCTGACCCATTCAAGCAGGTTCATATATCTTTTCACTTGTAATGCAAAAAGCCTAGAAAACTAATTTAGAGTCATTGCAGAAGTTCACAGACTGAAATTCTGCATGGCAGGGGTTAGGTGAAGTGACTTCTAATGAGAATTGAAGACTTGCAATTTCAAAGTTCTTAATGAATGATGGAGATGGAGAAATCAGAGATTTTCAGTGACTGAATTGCATTCTCAGAGTGCTACAAGTTTTTATGCCAGCTTCTGACTCAATCTCTACATTAAGGGCAATCAGGTTCTCTGCTTTGAACATTTTGACCTAATTTATTTTATTAAAGGATAAATTGCAACAGAGAAATGTTGGCAAATTCTGACAAATAAATATGATTTCTTCTGAGAAATATATTGTGATAAAGCTTGAAAAAATACAGAAGATACATTTGCTTTTGGTAATATATCTGTTCCAAAATGCCTGACTACTTATTGGGATTTGTGCAACCAAAATTATTTTAACCTGATTTTGCCATTTTATCTCTCTTATTCATTTTTTTAGTGGAAGATAAGCATTAGAGAAAGGCTAAGACTTAACAAAAGCCTGCATAAGGATTCTGTGTCCTGAGAAAGGTAATAATGTATGCATGCAGCATCAGAAGTCTTGTATTAAAAACCAGTCTGAAATTCCATCCTCAAATACGTATTTTGTCACTCTCTTAAAGCTCATGGAATTCATTCTGGCTAGTTCTTCTCTTACATCTGTGGCAAGAATATTTGCATCATTTATGTAGACTTCAGCAAAAATCTGCTACATATTGATTCTGCTGTAACTAAGTTACAGACTAAAATTTTTTTGATGGCAAGTAAAAAAAATATGACAATTAAAGAAACATATTTAGACATTCTGGAATAGATAATAAATAGTATCTAAGGTAATTATTTAAAGTTTATGAAAATTGGATGGTAGATCTTAGAGCAAGAGTACTGTTCACTAACAAGAAGGTATGATCACAGAATCATGGGATCACAGAATGGGTAAGGTTGAAAGGGACTACAGTAGGTCATCTGGTCCATTCTTTCTACTTAAGCAAGGTCATCCTTGAACACATTACAAAACATTGCATTCAGAAGGTTCTTGAATATCTCCAGTGAGGGAGATTCCACAACCTCTCTAGGTAATCTGTTCCAGTGTGTGGTCACATGCATATCAAGGAAGTTCTTCCTCGTGTTCAGGATCTTGATGAAATTACAGTTTCCTCTCTGCAATGTATTCCTTAAAAAACATATTGTTCCCCAAGTTACACAAGATTATCCTATCTTTTTGTCTAAGAAAAGGAGTCACTTATGGACATGTCTAGGATATTTCAGGGAATTTTTATGGCTGAAAGCTCACTGGCAACTTGGCATTAGTTGAAATGTGTACAGGCATCTAAAATAGCAAGCAAAGTAAGAAAGTAGATTATGTGATCTTAACGTATAAGGAATAATAAGTAGCAGTGTTTCACAGGGAATTATACTGGTTTTGGTAGACGAAACACCTTTGAAGATTTTAATCAGGATAAAGGTTTCTCAGTTTGACTCAAGACTTGCAGAAAAATACAGTAGGGAAGTATGTTTTGTTAGGGGTATTTTGAGGAGTTACCAAAGAAAATTAATGCTGCTTCTCCTAAAAGCTGCTGAGACCTAAAAGCTACAGCCACTTCTCACTTCAGTTTAGTTTTATTTGAGGACTTGAGGAAAACATTCTGAGCTTGACTCTGGAAAATTAGACAAGAAAATGGATGTGAGATGTTGTAGATCAGAAAACATTCACAGAATGTGAGGATGATAGACATACAGCAACAGGAGAAGTACCATTGCTAATGAAAAAGCATAATTCACTTGGTAGCATAATTTTTTTTAAAATATTTTTATCATTTTTTTCTGACGATAATGTATTTCACTTCAAGTTTTTGATGTATTTTACAAATGTTAATGACTTGAGATTCAGAGCTGTAGCCTCCTGATATTAAGTGGATAATATTAGTCACATATCACAGAGGGAAAAACTTGTGCTAAATCCTTGTAGCAACTGTGAATTTTGCCCTGTGTGATTCTGGAAAGTCAATGTGTCTCCATGCTAACACAGGAATGCACCGCTGAACAGATTAATGATGGGTTGTGTATAAACTTGCTGTGATTGCTCCTCTGTGCACAAATGCACTGTACATGTAAATCAAGCCTGAGTGCTACTTGGCATGTATATTGTAAAGGATATTAAGAAACAAGGGACATACAAAGAAGGTAGAAGGAAACAAGCAATGCACAGGTAGCAGGATCTGGCTGAATAGAGCTGATTACAGACTCAGATTTTGGTTATATTTCAGCCTATCATCCAGAATGCAAATGTGAATACTTGTAGAACAAAAAGGAAAAATGTGTCAGCAGTGGAAAATTACTTAAGGACAGCCTGGTGCAGATCACAAATGAATGGTCTGGCTTTTGGTCCTATCCCAGGGCTATTGCTCACTGTCCTCTACATTCAACTTTAAAGTCAAAATTCATCTCTGAGAGAAACAGTAAAGTCAGAAGTGGCAAAAATTATTCTTATCATCTTATCCCTTATTTAAAATGAAATCCTTCTCACAGCTATTCAGAAATTTCTGTCCTGTATGAGTCTCACTGCCTTGCTCTTAGAAGAGGGGGAAAAAAAGAAAAATAAAGGCAAAACAAACAAAAAAACACATAAGTCTTGCTTAACCTTTGCTGAGAAGAAAGTGCTTCAGGAGATATTTTTCCCTCTTTTCATTTCTTACTCAATCTCTAAACAATATGCCATCACTGAGAGGAATAAAAGGGTCATTTTATAAGGACAGTGGTACCTTGATGAGAATGTATTTTACCACTTGTTCCATGAATAGTATTTCCAGATTTTCAGCAATCTCAGGGACCTTTTCAGAAAAGTTTGGAATCATTCCCATTGCTTCAAGCAGAAAAGACCTGAAGTCCATTCTAAAAATTTTTTTCCTTAGCAAAAGTTTTTGTTTGTTCTATTGGATTTCATCAAAAGCAAATAGTAAAGAGTTGGCAGATTTTTAAATTGCTGAGACTAAAATCTTTTTTGATCCATGCTTCACAGATAATTTTTAAATTTTATTCCATGATTGTTTCATTCATACAAAATACGTTCTAGTGCTTACTTCACTAAAAGATCTCATAGATCACTGTGGATAGTGTTACCAATCACTCAGAAAGTCATTGAATAGTCACTTAAGTGTGGCAAAGGTCAGTCATCACAGACGTTTGATAGACAGGTTTCACTAAAACAAATGTTGATAAAAATCAGATAAAAGAGTGACTGGAAAATTGGTAAAACCTTCAACCAATCTGCTGGTTTAAATAGTTTCGGCCCTTTGCTGTTAGAAACTGTATCACTGTCATTTTCAGTGGCTGAAGTAAAAGACAATACCTCTCCCTACAAAACTCACCTCATTTAGATCCCACTCTGTGCAGTGTCACTACTGCATTGTTCAACTTCATTGAAAATCCCAGAGTTCATAGGGTCGGGACAAACAGGCTCCAGTACAGCAACACTGCCATCTCTCCAATATTCCCTCTACCCAGTAGGCTTGGGGTGGGCAGTCTTGACCCCAACTGACCAAAGGGGATATTCCCTACCACATGCTGTCTGCTCAGCAATAAAGTTAATAGAAAGGATGAGGCAGGCATGGGGAAGGGAAGGTGTGGGCAGGGCATTCGTTATTAAGTGCCTATCTTCCAGAGCAACCTTTATGCATGCTGAAACTGTTTCCCAGGAATTGGCCAGATATTGCCTGCTGATGGGGAGTAGAAAATAAAATGTTTTATTTTCCTTTCCTTTCATATATGCAGCCTTTGGTTTTGCTTTATTAAACTGCCTTATCTTGACCTATGGATTTTTTCCTACAGAGGAGAGGAGTGATAGAGAAACTTGGTGGGCCACCAAGGCCAACCCACTACGTAGAAATTTTAATTTTTTTCACTGACTGCTGTCAACCTTATTTCTCTTGTCACTTCTTAACTCTGTCCAGATCCCTTTGCACTTTTCAACTTCTTGTTGTTTAGCAGGTGACATTTGCATGTAGTAACGTAGAACAATGAAACAGAAATGTAGAAGAAAGGTTTGGTAGGTCTAACTCATCAGTACCTGCTACTGTTTCAGTTTTCTTAATATCATTAATGTTTTGTGCAGAAACTGTGAAAAGCCCTTCATATTTTGCTTTCCAATTCAGCTCATATATTTTTCAATTCCTTTTTATTCATATAAAAGAAACTTGACAGATTTTGAATACAGCATCAAACTGCTTTTTTACATGTTGAGCACAAGATCTGTCCGAACTACAGCTGTTTTCCCAAAAATCTTGTAACAAAGAGCACACTCTAGAGAGAAAAAGCAGAAAAGACAAAAATTCCAATAAATTTAATTTTCTTCATATTTTAACTTATCTATAAGAATATCTTCTCTTAACTTTACAAAACATTTTGAAATAAGAAATTCAACAAACTCAAAAAACAATAATGCCGCAGTAAGAAATGTATACCAATTTAGCTACTTTGGTTTTATACTATTCATCACCACAACATCTAAAATATTTCTGTTACCTCTAAAAGGAACAAAATTAGCACCTATTGAGTACAACACATTCAATTTCTCACGTCTCTAAAAAGGCAGACTTCTGTAAATAGATATCTTTTGTAGGTATATGTGATAAGCCTTGTTTTTAAATATGCAATCTACAACTGATACACTTCGATGGGTATGTTTTAAGCTCTAGTTCTGAAATCAGTGATAGATGCAATTTCTTGCAAGAGTTTGTTTTAGATAATATTTTGCAAAAATACATAAAATTGTTTGTGTTTGCACTCAAACTGATTATTATATCTCCTACAGAAGTCCTCTTATTTAGGTAGAAAACTTCAAGATCAGACAGTATGTATTCAAAAGACACGAAAGGAGTTAGTTGTTGGAGCAGATGAGAAGTTACGTACCAGCTTTATGTATATAGCAGTAAAAGAATTGCATTCGGTGTGTACAGATGCACTGTTAGGCACACTGGTTGAAACTATAATTTTTTTGTGTTCAGAGAAAGAAGAATTTTGTCTGAAATCTGTGTCCAGAGACAATTGCATGAAAAGCATTGTTTCAACATGACATCTATAAAAATTAATTCCTTGATGCTGTTACTGGTTATTTGATAATGATAACTAAGTGCATACAATTTTCTCAGAGCTTTGTAACTGTTTGATTTTTTTTATTATTATTATTTTAGGATTAAGAATGTCACATTAGCAATATAAATGTAGCACAAATTAAAGGCAGCAATAGCAGACTGACAGTTTCCCAAACCAGTAAGATTGTCATCTACAGATTACATATCCACAGAGATATTGCAAGGATCAGAGCTAGGGAATTATTAAAATCTTTTATCAGTATGCAGAAGTGAATCTCAAATAACTGTTGACAAAATGTGTGGACGGCAAAAAAATAACTAAGAAAATTTTACTGTGTTCTGTGATTTTGTAAGGAAAAAAGACATCATATCTTGGAGAGGAATTTATCTATGGATACAAAATTAATGAAAATTATAGGAGAATTCTGCATACTATTCTCACATATGACTTTTGGAAAAAAATATAAAACAACAGGAGAGATTGCAGAAAATAGCCATCAGTGGTTCCTGAGTTCTTTCCCTGAGAGCACAGATGATTTGAATCTCTTTAGCTGTATGCTTGTTACAGTGCAGAACAATCTTCATTAGAAGAAAATACTGTACACTAAGCAGGAAAGAAGTCATGATCAAAGCAGTGATGAGGAAACAAAACTTTAAAATAGCCAACATACACACTTTTTAATTGTCAGACTGTTTAATAATTTGATCAAATGATTAATTGTTGGAACAAATGGATCAGTTTGTGCTCTGCCTTTTCACATGGAACTGAAAACATAATTTAGAGAAATAAAGTTTTAGGACTTTAGGAAGCTTAGGAATGTAGAACAAACATGGAATTATTCAGAAGCTGATCAGATAAACTAATGTTCCTTCTGGTCAAACTTCTGAAAGCAGAAAATAAAAAACATCTATAAATTACATATCCTGTTATTTCTTTGATGTAAAGTTGCCCAGACTCTAATCTCAAAGACCCTATGTAAACGAAGTGTATAGGCCAGGAGTAGATTACGGTGTGGTTTTATCCAGATTTAATACAACAGGCTGCTATCCAAGTTGCAAATACTAGACATGTTACTATAGTAAATATAACATCTTTCAATCTAAATTTTACTGTCAGAAAATACTGCAAAACCCTTTGCATGGATCAAGGACAATCTGCAGAACCACATGAACTTCAGTTCTTCTCCATCTTAATTTTCTATTGTTTACTTTGTGCCAAAGAAGAATGCATTGTGAAAGACATTTTTTTACTTATATAAACTACTGATATCACCAGGTTGACATGAGTAAATATGTATCTCAATGTGCAAAGAGTTTAAAAGAGTCACACACAAGCAAGAAACAATAATTACTTGTATATCTTATAGGTAAGTGCAAGAGAATAGATTGTCTTCATCTGACTAGAATATTTTAAGGCAGTAATCCAAAACACTTATCTACTGTTCAGTGACACTGGCTAGAAGACAAAAGATTGCATTGCACAGATGGGAAGAATATGAGTTCATGGAAAATCAGGGGAGAATAAAACCTCTCTCAATAATTAAAGATCACTTCAATCTACAGTTTCTTTTAATTTCCTTCCTGAACAAAGCTGCTTGTCAGTAACACAAATCCAAACAGAGAGAGGTGAGACAGGTTGAATGGGGACCTAACTCAGCACTTTGCTGCCAGTTGCAAAATTAACTTCAGTAGATCATCAGAAGCAGCAGTTACCTCTGGTTCACAGTGTGAGCTTCCACCCCTGAGCTAAAGATCTAGCAGGTCCATGAGGACTAAGTGACACCATTACAGAGAGAGAGAGTGCCGAGTACAAACCTGTACAAACCCTTCCCTAATCCTCAGGACTCTGGCATTGCTCCCACTGTCACAGCTCACGCCAAGAAACTTTTTTAGCTAACAGCAGCCCTGGAAAGCACATATACTGAGTGACTTCAGCACTAACAGCTCCTTAACTAGTCTGTGCAGTTGTGTGTTTCTTGTTGCCTTCACCTTTCTAGGAGAATTGTATGAGGCTGGAGAGTCATTCAAGAAGGTTCCAATAACCTAATTTTTGGATTCCTGTTCAGAAACTGCCTGTCACTCAATCCAGATATCAGGTAAATCAACCAATCAAAAACCTATAATTCAAAAAGCTTTAATTCAAAAGAATTAATGAATAAAATGCAAAAAAGGCCAAGAAGGTTTCAAAGGCTTCTTAGATTTGTATATCTAAAAAGAATTTAAAAAAATATATTTAATCCCTTTTTTATCCCAAGATGAAATCCATCAGGCATTTCTTTCCTTTCCAGTATTCAGCAAACAAGTTGGAGATATTTATTAGCCTATATAATAAAGGTATTTGTAATTTTTTTTTTCACATCACACAACTGTAATTGGATTTTGTAAAGGAAAGTAAAGGAAGCATCCTGAATTTCATACTTCCACTACTGCTTAAGGTTCAGGGGATCATTAGTGCTTAAACTGTCTCTACATTTCTCCTGCCTTCCAGCACTGACTAATTCTTAAGGAGGTAGATTCAATCTTCTTCCCCTGAATTTCACGTCTTTGGAGTGAAATTGCTGATGTTATTTAAGTAGTTAGTTGTTTCCTCTGCTTGACTAAATTGCTAATATGAAGTTAAATGGCTGAGATAAAGGCAAAAGGTGCATTTCACAGTGAAAACCTTTTGAGAAGACATTGACTTGACTTTAATTTTCCATGACAAGCTAACTTTGAAGTCCCCAGCCCCAGCAGCAGAGTCAAGAACCAGGAATCAACTCTGGAGTCAAGGGAACTGGAGGTTTGAACAAGAAGCAGCTTAGCAAGTTTCTGGCAGTGCTTCTCGTGGAACTGTCAAACTCATTTGCGAGAAAATTAAAAAGGCCAAAATACTGAGCTCACTTGGGAAGAATGTGAATCAGTGCCTTGAACTTGTGTCTGGAAGGGACTTCTACAATAGTAATGAGGATAGGTAGGGAGGAAATAGAAAATTCTGTTTCTCAGTAAATCTCAAGTTCATAAAGACCATGAAAATAATCAACAAAATCTTGGGCTATACTGAGTAATGATGGTATATCCAGTGGTGATTCATAACTATTAATTGCACTGTGACAGACACTAGAGAAGCTTCTTCTGGATTATTGTTTACAATACTGATGACCTCTGTTCCAAAGGCTGAGTTCTTGTTGGAGCAGAGGATGAGAGAATGCTCCTTGAACCCTGTCAGGCTTGATGCTGTGTCTACTTCCCTGGAGAGCCTGTTTCAGTGTCCAGACACCACTCTCTGGGGGAAGAACCTTTTTCTAAAATCTAACCTAAACCTCCCTGACACAACTTCAGGCTGTTTCCTTGGGTCCTGTCACTGGTCACCACAGAGAAGAGATCAATGCCTGCCCCTCCTCTTCCCCTCATGTGGAAGTTGTAACTGCACTGAGGTCTTCCTTCAGTCTTCTCTTCTCCAGGCTGAACAGACCAAGTGACCTCAGCTGCTTCTCATACAGCTTCCTTCAAGGCCCTTCACCATCTTCATTGCCCTCCTTTGGACATTCTCTAGGAGCTTAATAACATTCTCACATTGTGATGCCCAAAACTGCACACAATATCCAAGGTGAGGCCGCCCCAGTGCTGAGCAGAGCAGGACAATCCCCTCCCCTGATCAGCTAGCAATGCTGTGCCTGATGCCCCCAGGACATGGTTGGTCCTTCTGGCTGCCAGGGCACTGCTGACTCACATTCAACTTGCCATCAACCTGGTCGATCTTTTCTTGGATATGGGTATAAAAAGACTTTCATCTTTGTTCCAGGAAATCTTTTCCTAGTATGTCTCCATCATAACAATATTGAAATAAAATATTGTTACGTTCCTCAGCTCTCCAAGAGAGATAAAGGAAATAGAGGGAAAAAAAAAAAAGAAACAAGGGAACACATTGGTCACATTAATGACCTTCTGCTTTACCAGTTTATTGTCACTCTAGAGAATAGTCTTATAAGGTTGTTTCAAGTTCTTAACAGCACAAAAGGGGAGATTTCCTTAAAAGTAGTAAAAAATTTAGCAGTCCAGTTTTTCAGAGGTGCTGACCAAAGCTTAATTTGATGTCATACATAAACACACCCAACAAAATTATATGTATGAGTATAGTTTTAGGACATCTGTCAGTAATATATTCCTTTGGAACAGAGTTGAAGTAAGGGAGGATAATTCAGCACCAGCACCATCCTTCCTTCGAGTTATTCATTCTCTGCCTAGAAATTGCTATTTGCAACTTTTGGTTATATGAATCTGACAGTGATGCAAGGGCTGGGTGTCCTGGCCTTTCTGCTCAGAGCGCATTTGAATATTTGTTGCTGGCTTTTCTAAGCTGCTGTTATACTTCCTCATGACCTTACCAATTGTACTGGATTGCCCATGACTAATGGCAAAACACCCACGCAGGCACTAGTTCATGCCCTGCCTCAGTGGAACAGGAGAGAGAAAATAGCAAAAGCAGGAGAGATCACTTATTACCATGTGAAAAATGGAGTGAACTTGGGGAAAATTAGTTTTATGTCTGGTCCCTAATTCCATTCTTAGCCACTTTTAAAAGAGCATCACATTTTCATTTTTTTTCCCACATTCTTCTATCATCACACCCATCTACAAAATTCTGAAAGATAAACACCAATGGGCCTAGGTTGCATAAAATATTTTGAGATGCCTAGGGATTAAATTCATAATGCCAAGCTAATTTACAACATCAATTTAAGAGCATACTTAATCTACTTTTTCCCTATTCCAAGTCAGAAATTCATGCTTTATCACTGGGTATTGTTTGAACTCACTACCTCCAATTGTTGTAATTTTTAGTGGACTGGTACAAACCTGAAACACTGAACATTGAGCTGGTTTTGGCATCATTTGTTGATACCTTTCAAACAGCTGAGAAATAAAAATTTCTCTCCCTTCCTACAACAGGCATAGAATTATATTCCTTACTTTCAGTCTCCCTTCCAATTTACTTCACAATCTGTTCTTTGGCCTTTGTAATGTTGTCACTGGAAATTGACACTTTTTTTCCCTGTATTTGAAGTCAGCTCATGAGTTAACCAAGCTGGCCACTTACCTTTGTTGTCCTTACTTTCTGTCGGGATAGTTTGCATTGTTGTCATATCATTTTCTCAGAGAAACTGCCAGGTCTCTTCATTCCTTTTTCATTAAACCTACATCCTTGGAGACTGCTTTTATCAATTCTCTGAGTGTGTACAAGGAACATATACATCGAGCATGTACATTGAAGCATCAACTTCACAACTTAACAAGAAGCTGGTAGTAATAGATAGTGTAAGAGAAGTATATGGCACATAGCAAGCTGGGGATGCTTAAGGGAAGACTAAGCACAAAGAGGAAAAAGGGAAATCTCTGCAGGCATACAGTGCTATATATATATATGTATTCGAATCCTATATATCACATGCTGAACATGGTTTGAAGATAGAAGTGCCAGAATGCTCTTTCCTGCTGTGTGGCAGACTTCTCACATCCAAGTTACCACACATTCAAGAATTGTACTTGCTGTCTTTACAATAGGTTCATGCTGGCCAGACATACTGACTTTTTCAGCAGCAGTTGAGAAAACATACTCCCTTACTGAGTAGGTTTAAAATGGTATGTATAAAGGCTTAAAGCCCTACAGGTTGATCTGGACAGAGTTGTGAATTATTTATATGATTAGAAGTGTGCATTTGCAAAAAGAATATAAATTACCCAAAATATTTAAATGTAAAACTCACTCATTTTATTCAGTTCAGTAGAATTACAATTTGGAAAGGAACAGAAAAAGGAAAATTTTGTCCAGCACAGATAAGCTGCAAAGCATATTTGAAAGGTCAGTCCTTCTTTAAACAGCAGCCACTCTTGACTTGTGACAAGTTTTGCCACAGAAGCAGGATCAATACAAACTTTTCATGACAAAGGGTGCAAACCAGAGTTTATGCCCATTGCCTACAATATGATGAAGACAAAGCCATTTCTCTCTGCTGTACCAACCACTGGACCACCTTTAGGGCATTATGCATCTACTTGTGTCATCTTCATGTCCTGTGTGGAAGCTACCCCCGTCCTCTGTTGAAATGCATGAACTGAACCGTTGCAGTGCTCAAGATGGTTTGGACATTGAATGCTCATATTCTGCCTTTTCAAATCAGCTCCAACATGACCATCATCTAATCATTGGAACACTTGTAACTTTTCAGGTCCCTTAAGCGTTTACTGTTTGGATATGCCCTCCAATCCATCATGCCCTTGTACCTGACAGTTTTTCAGGAAAAGCAGGATTACCTGTTTACAGATAGATGTCTGGGTGCCCATTTCTGCTCAAATGAATCTTTTTCCAGAGTTTGACATTGTGCTGCTTTAAAGGCGTTACCTCTTCTCACCGAATGTGCCTCCCCTGCTAACAACTCCTGCTTCCACAATAGATATGGGATCAACCCACAACAAATTATATGGGGGCAGTTACTTAAAAATTATTGCATGTAGTCACAGGTCCAGTACTGCACACAGGGGAATGTGTTTGTATTCTCCACACGTTTTCTAGCTCAGGCTTGTTTCACACCATGCATTTGATGCTTGCATGAACAAAATATTCATTTATACCAAGTGTAACTGTTCACTTAGGTCTGCGCTCCTATTACTACAACTTTACTTTCAGGCAGCTTACTAAGCTAATTGTAACTTATAGACCAAATGTTCGAACTTAAAAAAAATGACATTTCTTTATTTTTCTCTGATAAAATATAAAGTTAATTTAGACTGATGAGTAATAAGGTATCTCCAATATCAGCATTTTCCTAGTTCATTTACTTACAAGTAGTATGCTATTTAGACCTAAATTTTCTTATGCTTGCTTTTTTTAAAAAGCTTAAAATCTCAGCATGATAACTGCATTGTGTTCTTGTTGCAACATCAAAAATAATTTCTTTGCTTAAAATTTTACTGTAATTCTTTGGGGCTGGAGACTCAAATGAAAAATGTAATTAAAGTTTTGTTTTAAAATACTTCTCAGAGCTTATTGGTAGCGAGAAGTACTTCCCCTGCTGTGTGAATGTTCTGACAGCTGTGCTTAGTGAAATCCAGTTAGTTTCTCTTAACAAGTGCAAAAATAAAGATTTCTACTTTTGTTGGAGGTGTAACAACTGAGTGAAAATAACACTGGGCACCAAAGCAAACTATTTTAAAAGCACACACAACCTAATAATTTAGTGTTTCAAAAAAGATATTTGTATTGTACTTGTACTATTTCATTTTCCATGGTACCTATCCATTCTCCCTACAGTTTTTAAGTTCAGCATGCTGTATTTTCATATCGTGTGTCTTTGATAAAGTAGCTAACTGATCTGGGAGACAAAAGATGTACAATGTGCTGAACCTACCTAAGCTGCAGCAAAATCCTTGAGAAATGCCACATGAAAAATTCCTAAGGAATATGAATGGAGGGAATGAAAGAAGACACAAAAATAAGTAAAGAATGTTTTGCAACAATTGTGTTGCAAAGCAGAGATTACTGAACAAAGAGTACCAGTGGAGGAATGATCTTGCCATTTAATGAGTATTTCCATTAATGATCTTTGGCACAAAAAGTAGGACTATGCTAATGAATATTGTCAAGGAAGCAAATCTGAGAAGCATTATCAATAGCAAGGATCAAGATAAACACAGAAGAAGCAATGGATGATCTTGAGAACTTGAAACTACAATCTGAAAGTCGTTCGGCAACAGAAAAAAAACAACAACAAGCAACTAAGCTCAAATTCCTGCTAAAAAAAAAGTTTGAAATACATACAGAGAAAAGGACCAGGGGCTTTGCCACTGATGCACCTGCAAAAAGGCATATCAGATAAAATATTTCAGTAGATCTAGGTAAATATTAGGGTCATTTTACAGGACCTTTGCAGGCACTACAGGGAACATTGCACTGCAAACAAGTGAACAGAAAGTCTGCTATGATGATCAGGCAAACAGATATCCCACTAATTTTGGAGTGAACTGACTCATTTAGTAGAGCCATATGTGTTCATTGCAAAACACCAGAATAACAACAACAGAAAAAAGGAAAAAAAAACTCCAGAAGAGAAGGATGTATTGTAAAGGACAATTTTGGAATAAGTCCCATTTGGTTGAGTATTAAAATTTTTTTCACTTTAAGAAAATAATGGAACAAACCCCCTAAGAATTAGGGGAAAAAACATAATCAGTATCCAAAAGTGACAGGGTAAATTTAGTTATGGGATGATCTTCTATATTTGCCCAGCATAGCAGAAAACTACAACCAACGACCATGATCTCTATGTCAGGAGCTGGTAGGATGAGGAAGGATTCTGCTCTGTTCTTTCTCACAGTATGTTCTTGCTCAGTCTTCTTCCTAAGAAACCATTAGTCACTGAGACACAGATAGATACAGATAGAGTTTGTGAGTTCTGGAAAAAAACAGAGGCACAACTCTCATTACCATGAATTGGATCCTCTAAGACTAAGCATTTTCATCATCATCCCAGCCTCATGATGTCATTTCAAACCAGAATTATAGAATCACAGAATGGTTTGCATTGGAAGGGACCTTAAAGATCATCCACTTTCACTCCTCCCTGCTATGGACAGGGACACCTTCCACTATACCACGTTGCTGAAAGCACCATCCATCCTGGTCTTGAACACTTCCAGGAATGGGGCAGACACAGCTTCCCCAGGCAACCTGTTCCAGTGCCTCTACTACCCTCACAGTAAAATATTTCTTTCTAATATCTAATCTAAATCTACTTACTTTCATCTTAAATCCATTCCCCCTGTCTTATTACTACAGGCTCTTGCCAAAAGTTCATCTCCAGATTTCTTGTAGGTCTCTGCTCTTGTAGGTGCTAGAAAGTGCTACTAAGTCTTATCAAAGCCATCACTTCTCCAGGCTGAACCGCCCCAGCTCTCTCCTCCTGTCTTCAAAGGAAAGGTGTTTCAGTCCATTGGTCTTCTTAGTGGCCTTCTCTGGACATGCTTCTACAGGTCCATTTATTTCTGGTGTTGGGGCCCCCAGAGCTGCATGCAGCACTCCAGGTGGGACCTCATAAGAGCAGAATAAAGAGAAAGAATACGCTCCCTTGATGTAGCCCAGAATATGGCTGGCTTTTTGGCCTGCAAGTGCACATTGTCAAGGCATGCCAAGCTTCTCATCCACTATTACCCCCAAGTCCTTATCCCCAGGATGCTCATCCCTCCAGCCTGCCAAGATCCTTCTGAACGGCAGCACATCACTCTGGGGTATCAGGCAGTCCTGCCAACTCTGTATCATCAGCAAACTTGCTGAGGAGACATCTACCCCTTTGTATCAGGCATTGATGAGTGAGTTAAACAGTTCTGGATCCAGTACCAACCCTTGGGAGACACCACTAGTTTCAGGCCTCCAACTAGATCCTGTGTTGCTGATCATAATCCTCTGAGCTCTGCCATTCAGCCAGTTCTCAATCCACCTGACCATCCGCTCATCCAGCCTACACTTCCCAAGCTTGTCTATGAGGATACCATGGCAGATTTCCCAGGATATTTCCCGTGTTGTAAGCTGATTTTAGCTTTGAATTAACTCTGGGGGTTTTTTCTAATAGTGGAGTTGGCTCAGAAATTTACTAAATTCATCATTCAGTCTTATTATGCATGACAAAATTCTAAAAAAGCTTTTGGGTTTCCAGATAGCCTTATTTCCTTTCATCTGGTTCAGTTTTGTATATAGAACATAGGTATGCTATGAATTTCCTTCCTTATTTTGTAAGATCTAGCAATAGGCTTTGCCTATAAACCTNGAACTTGAAACTACAATCTGAAAGTCGTTCGGCAACAGAAAAAAAACAACAACAAGCAACTAAGCTCAAATTCCTGCTAAAAAAAAAGTTTGAAATACATACAGAGAAAAGGACCAGGGGCTTTGCCACTGATGCACCTGCAAAAAGGCATATCAGATAAAATATTTCAGTAGATCTAGGTAAATATTAGGGTCATTTTACAGGACCTTTGCAGGCACTACAGGGAACATTGCACTGCAAACAAGTGAACAGAAAGTCTGCTATGATGATCAGGCAAACAGATATCCCACTAATTTTGGAGTGAACTGACTCATTTAGTAGAGCCATATGTGTTCATTGCAAAACACCAGAATAACAACAACAGAAAAAAGGAAAAAAAAACTCCAGAAGAGAAGGATGTATTGTAAAGGACAATTTTGGAATAAGTCCCATTTGGTTGAGTATTAAAATTTTTTTCACTTTAAGAAAATAATGGAACAAACCCCCTAAGAATTAGGGGAAAAAACATAATCAGTATCCAAAAGTGACAGGGTAAATTTAGTTATGGGATGATCTTCTATATTTGCCCAGCATAGCAGAAAACTACAACCAACGACCATGATCTCTATGTCAGGAGCTGGTAGGATGAGGAAGGATTCTGCTCTGTTCTTTCTCACAGTATGTTCTTGCTCAGTCTTCTTCCTAAGAAACCATTAGTCACTGAGACACAGATAGATACAGATAGAGTTTGTGAGTTCTGGAAAAAAACAGAGGCACAACTCTCATTACCATGAATTGGATCCTCTAAGACTAAGCATTTTCATCATCATCCCAGCCTCATGATGTCATTTCAAACCAGAATTATAGAATCACAGAATGGTTTGCATTGGAAGGGACCTTAAAGATCATCCACTTTCACTCCTCCCTGCTATGGACAGGGACACCTTCCACTATACCACGTTGCTGAAAGCACCATCCATCCTGGTCTTGAACACTTCCAGGAATGGGGCAGACACAGCTTCCCCAGGCAACCTGTTCCAGTGCCTCTACTACCCTCACAGTAAAATATTTCTTTCTAATATCTAATCTAAATCTACTTACTTTCATCTTAAATCCATTCCCCCTGTCTTATTACTACAGGCTCTTGCCAAAAGTTCATCTCCAGATTTCTTGTAGGTCTCTGCTCTTGTAGGTGCTAGAAAGTGCTACTAAGTCTTATCAAAGCCATCACTTCTCCAGGCTGAACCGCCCCAGCTCTCTCCTCCTGTCTTCAAAGGAAAGGTGTTTCAGTCCATTGGTCTTCTTAGTGGCCTTCTCTGGACATGCTTCTACAGGTCCATTTATTTCTGGTGTTGGGGCCCCCAGAGCTGCATGCAGCACTCCAGGTGGGACCTCATAAGAGCAGAATAAAGAGAAAGAATACGCTCCCTTGATGTAGCCCAGAATATGGCTGGCTTTTTGGCCTGCAAGTGCACATTGTCAAGGCATGCCAAGCTTCTCATCCACTATTACCCCCAAGTCCTTATCCCCAGGATGCTCATCCCTCCAGCCTGCCAAGATCCTTCTGAACGGCAGCACATCACTCTGGGGTATCAGGCAGTCCTGCCAACTCTGTATCATCAGCAAACTTGCTGAGGAGACATCTACCCCTTTGTATCAGGCATTGATGAGTGAGTTAAACAGTTCTGGATCCAGTACCAACCCTTGGGAGACACCACTAGTTTCAGGCCTCCAACTAGATCCTGTGTTGCTGATCATAATCCTCTGAGCTCTGCCATTCAGCCAGTTCTCAATCCACCTGACCATCCGCTCATCCAGCCTACACTTCCCAAGCTTGTCTATGAGGATACCATGGCAGATTTCCCAGGATATTTCCCTTGTTGTAAGCTGATTTTAGCTTTGAATTAACTCTGGGGGTTTTTTCTAATAGTGGAGTTGGCTCAGAAATTTACTAAATTCATCATTCAGTCTTATTATGCATGACAAAATTCTAAAAAAGCTTTTGGGTTTCCAGATAGCCTTATTTCCTTTCATCTGGTTCAGTTTTGTATATAGAACATAGGTATGCTATGAATTTCCTTCCTTATTTTGTAAGATCTAGCAATAGGCTTTGCCTATAAACCTAGATGTATGACAGAAATTATCATTTTTGAATTAGTGATGAAATTTGGGGGTTTCTGGGGGTCTGGGGAGTGGAATAATAAATGTAATTAAAAATATATAGACATATTTTTATCCTTGTGATTTTTAGTTTTAGGTCTTCAGAACAAGAAAGACGTGCTAAGTATGGTAAAGGCAAACATTTGGGTTATTGAACCATGACTGTATTCAATTTTTTTTTTACAAATAATTCAAATGCTCAATCCAGAACAATTCCTATATACTATCATTCACCAAAAAAAGAGATTGCTCCATCACAAAAAGGCCACTTTGAATGACTGCTTCAGGCCACTTAAATTCTTCGTCCAGTGAATCAGAAGGCATTAATGTCTTTGTGATATAAACTCCTCAGGATTTCATTGACATTTACAAGTTGTGAATTTCTGTCAGACATACCTGAGTTGCTTCATAAAATAATAGTCCAACTTTTAGTTTATTCTCAATGGACAAGTAAGATTTCCTTTAAATTATGATCATTGAAATTTGAAGGTTACAGTACAAACTCACTCAAAATAATTAGCAAATGCTAATCCGAGAAATTAATTTCTCTTTTGAAATGAAAGGCAAAGTGCAAAGTGAATAGAAAGTAAATGTTTAGTCTGACTACTGAAGTCAAAATATGGAAGAAGAGCAGTGGATAAAGATGGGAGAGGTTAACAACTCTTATATGTCATCTTTGGTTCCCCCTTTGAATGAGCAAAGTTCTGCAAAGTAATTTTCTCCCTAGAATCTGGAATATGGAAGCAAAAGAAACAAACCTGACCTGAAAATACTGGAATAAATGTCAAATCTCAACAGTGAAGGGTTCTGGAAGAGGCATGGTTCTGTTATTCTTTAGAAAGGATGAGAACAAGTAATCTAAGAATATTTTTGCTTGTCCCTTGAGCCTTGAAGACCTTTTTTTTTTGCCATGAACTCCTCCACATCAGGCAAAGACCTTCTGTACAGGATGGAATAAAGGATATTTTTCATTTTACCCATTAGTCCTTGGAAAGAAGCCACCACAGACTTCTTTGAAGGAATTTTATGTCTTCTTAAGATGACAATAAGAACCAAATTTAATTTCTTTTCTTTGAAGAGTAATAGATGTTCAAGCAAGGCCCTTGTATAATTAGCCAGTGTAGGAGTAATAGAGAGTCATCAAAAAATTGGAATTAGATCTCTTGCAAAGGTGTAGTTGTTGATATGACATCTGGCTAAATCAGACAGTTGGTTTCCAAATATCCTCTTAGTTCCTCTGTCAACAGTTAGATTTTATCTGATTTCACATATTGCTCATTGATTCACTGTTAATGCCAGTTGTTGCTTTGCTTATCCCATATCTCCAATTTTGCAGCTTCCTCATGTGCTGCCCTTTTCCTGGTCACTGAATCTTGTGTTCACTCAGAAGCCTCAAAGTGAATACGAATATGTTCTGCATCAGAAAAAGAGAGTGGCAAAAAGATAAATCACCTTTGGCCAATACAGCTTCTATAAAAACCCAGAAGACAAGCCAAAGAACAAGAGTGTGACATTCATTTGCGTGAGTATGTTCTCAGCCATCTGAAAGAATTGTTTCCTTACAGTTTTCATAGATGTATGCAAAGCTACTATACAGAAATCTTACATCACAGAAAAGCAGAGAAAAATTCTAAATATTCTGCCCCTTCTTCATGTGTCAGTGCACCAGTGAGAGTGCAACTCCATCTAATGAGCCAAAAAAAAACCCAAAAGAAATTACCATTACCAATTCAACAATCTACCCAAAGTTCTGCAAAACAGGAAATTTTGCCTTCACACAGGCCAACAGGAAAGATAACTTCCAAAGCCAAGAACCATTTGTGAGACACACCTTGCTATTATATACAGGCTGGGAATGAGATGCTGGAAAGCAGTGCCATGGAAAAGGATCTGGGGGTCCTGTTTGACAGCAAGTTGAATATGAGTGAGCAGTGCCCTGGCAGCCAGGAGGACCAACCATGTCCTGGGGGACATCAGGCAAAGCATCGCCAGCCAGTCATTTTATCCTAAAGATATCTAAATATATCTCCCAGGATATGGAGAAGGATAAGGTACTGAACAAGTTCCTTGCCTCAGTTTTCAACAGAAAGTTCTCCAGCCACACAGTCCAGGTTGCTGAAAGCAAAGGGAAGACCCGGAATAATGAAACACCAGCTGCTGTAGGAGATCAGGTTTGAGATCATCTAAGGAACCTGAGGCTGCAGAAGTCCATGGGACCTCATGAGATGCACCCACGGGTCCTGAGAGAACTGGCAGGGGAAGTGGCTAAGCCACTCTCCATCATATTTGGGAAGTTGTGACAGTCGAGCAAAGTTCTTACTGACCAGCAAAGAGGAACATAACACCCAGTTTTGAAGACAGAAATAAAGAAGACCCAAGGAACTACAGGCCAGTCAGTCTCACTTCTGTGTCCAACAAGATCATGGAGCAGACCCTCCTGGAAACTAAGCTAAGGCACAGTGAAAATAAAGAAATGATTGGTGTAAACCAACCTGGTTTCACTAAGGGCAAAACACATCTAACAAATTTGGTGACCTTCTATGATGGGGTTACAGCACTGGTGGATAAGGGAAGAGCAACTGGCATAATCTACCTGGACTTGTGCAAAGCATTTCACACTGTCTAACATAACATCTTTGTCTCTAAACTGGAGAGACATGCATTTGATGGATGGACCACTTGGTGGATAAGGAATTGTTTGAATGGTCACTCTCAAAGATTTGCAATCAACAATTCAGTGTTTAAATGGAGAACAGTGACGAGTGGAGGTCCTCAGGGGTCAGTATTGTGACTGGCACCATCTAATGTCTTTGTTGTTGACATGGACAGAGGGATTGAGTGCACCCTCAGCAAGTTTGCTGAGATACCAATTATGTTATGTGATGCTGTAGACATGCCGGAGGAAAGGGATGCCATCCAGAGGGACCTGGGCAGGCTTGAAATGTGGGCCTGAGTGAACTTCATGAAGTCCAACAAGGCTAAATGCAAGGTTATGCACATGGGTTGGAGCAAATCCAAGCACAAATACAGGCTGGACAGAGAATGGATTAAGAGCAGCCTGGAGGAGAAGGACTTACTGGTGTTGGTGGATGAGAAGCTCAACATGACCAGGCAATGTGCATTTGCAGGCTGGAAAACCAACTGTATCCCAGACTGCATAGAAAGAAGCATGACCAGCATTTTGAGGGAGGTGATTCTTCCCCTCTATTCCACCTTCATAAGATCCTACCTAGAGTGCTGCATCCAGTTCTGGAGCCTCCAACATAAGGACATGAACCTGTTGGAGTGGGGCTAGAGGAGGGCCATGAAGATGGTCAGAAAGCTGAAGCACCTCTCATATGAGGAAAGGCAGAAAGAGATCGCATTGGGGTTGTTCAGCCTGGAGAAGAAAAGGCTCTGGAGACCCCTTCTGCCAGCCTTTTAGTATCTAAATGAAGCCTTCAAGAAAGAGGGGAGCAGCCTTTTACAACGACATATATGTATATTTTACAAAGGCATATAGGTGCCTGTGAGACCATGACACTGAATGAGAGTCAGTTTAGATTAGATATTAGGAAAAAATTCTCTGTTGTGAGGGTGTTGTTACACTGTCACAGGTTGCTCAGAGAAGTTATGGGTGTGCCATCCCTGGAAGTATTAGAGGACAAGTTGGATGGGGCTTTGAGCAACATGGTCTAGTGGAAGATGCCTCTGTCCATGTCCAGGGAACTGAAATTAGGTGATTTTTAAGGATCCTTCCAACCCATACCACTCTATGATTCTGTGAAATATACACAAGAAAAACAATTAAATGTCTTCCAAAAATACCTGTTTATTTCTTTAAATGGCAGAGGGATCTTATGCTTACTAATTCAGGTGTCGCCTTCTTAAGATAGGCAGGATGAGTCCTTTATTCAAACTACACTTCAAGCGCAAGTCCATACGTCATCACTTGATATAATGAAATTTACTCTAAACTTTAGTCAGGAATGGATAGTTGTTTAGAGGCTGTGAATGTGAATGGCAGCACCCATGGTGGTGTTTGAGAGACACAAAACACCAGTAAGAAGTAAATCAGTAATTCTGCACTGACAATGAAAAGAGAAAGGTCTCTGAGGCAGTTTACTGAAAAAAAAAAAATAAAGACAATGCAGTCTTGGGGAGAAGAAAAAAAAAGCTTACTGAACACACAGACTGAAAAAAGGAATCTGAGCTGCCTTTTCAACTCCCTCCTTGCTCCACAGTGGTGTTCAGAAAGAAAGACTTTGTATGCAAATAAAGAGGCTGACACTAAAAATACCCTACTTATAACATTATATTTTTCTCTTTATAAATAACCTAGAAAAGGCCCAGGTATTGATTAAGTCCACAGGTCAAAGGGTAAGTAGTGTTCCAGACACTGGCCCTCAGCACTGAAATTTTCCATACTTAATAGCTGATTCAAGTTCAATATTTCTGCATGAGGTTCCAGCTAGGAAAAAAAAAACAAAACACGCCATTATTTCCAAGGGAAAATACATTGTTTCTGATCAAGTTTAAAAAAACACTGAAGCAGATTTTTCTCTGAGCAGCCTAGAATCTCTGTTTTGGTCTAGGGTCTATTGTGAATTTTGATCAATGCTGTCTGTGCTTGTTGTACATCAGAATAGGAATCTTTGATCTGATAAAATGGGCTTGTAGATAAGGAAGGGGAAAAGGATAATCAATTTAAAAGGAAACTGAGAGCTGGATGGTTCAGGGAAACCTTGGATTTTTTGGGTTTCTAATTTGGTGCTCAAAGGTCTGATTTGCAGAGATACTAATCCTTCACAGCTGCACTAAGAGATGTTGTAAGCTGTTTCTGACTATAGTGGATACTGTAGAGCATACTCTATTGGAGAAAAAACAAAAAGCAAAACCAAACCAAAACAAAACAAAAGTATTTCTAAAGTCTATGGATACCACAGCAGTGATTGCAGTAACCAAGAAGATGAAAGGATCAGTATTCTTGTATTCACAGAAGGATTTGAGGAACTTGATTTGAGGATTGTGCTGAAGCAGTCTTGCGGGTGAAGGGGAAAGTTCATATATATAAAACCCATAACTTTTAAGTTCTAGACTTCATAGTCTTGAAAATATTCTCTCTGTTGCTGAGTTTGTCTGCAATAAATGCAGAAAGAGACACAGGTTAAAATGTGCATTGTTTAACTAAAAGCAGGCTTTGTGTTCCCTCCCCTTTGTCTCTGGAGTGAAGTCCTTAATATATATGCAAAGCTAATATAAGGAGAGAAAACTTGGATTCTTTATTAGTCACTGCAGAAAACACAATTATATATTTATACCACTCAAAACATAAATTATTTACCTGATGGACCACAGTGGTCACTGAAGAACAATGTTATCTGTCTTACTAATATACTTTGAACACATATATGGGGGAAAGATAATTAAAAATTACACGGAATCTTAATCCAATGCTTGTAAATTACCCTTACTTCAAAATAAGCATATAGAAACCTTTGACTTTCCTTGAAAAAATCCAAACTAATTAGGTTTTCTTAGATATAGTGCAACATTACAAACTGACTCTGAGGTTTGAAATTTATGTGAAATTTTTCCAGGATATTTTTTCCCCATTAATACCTTCAGCACAAATATTTCTATTCTACAACAGTGCTTTTCTTACACTTATATTTCCTGATGCGTAATAAATGCACTGTGTTATCAATTTTCACCAGTTCAAATACTGTCCTAGGAAGAAAATATGTGATTAAATTCAACAAAGTTTTAAATCTAATTCAGTTGTTAACTGTTCAGTTTACTAGTGGAGTCTTTGCAATATGGAAAATTCTCTTCCCCAAAAGGGTTGTCAAGCACTGGAACAGGCTGCTAAAGGAAGTGGTTAAGTCAACATCTCTGGTGGTATTTATAAGACATGTAGATGTTGCACTTGGGGGCATTGTTTAGTGGTGGATTTGTCAGTGATGGATTAAGAGTTGGACTTGATGATCTCTTGCAACTTTAATGATTTTATGATTCTAAGAGACTAATTAGGCCTTGTCTTCAGTGTATACCATTTATGTAGCTGGCTAAGAGTGAACAATTTAGCTTATTAATTAGTTTAGGCTTATCAATGGGATATAGTAGGTTTTGAAAACTTATTAAAGCTATACTTGTTAATTCAATAACTGTGAAATACCTAAAAAAAACATTTTCCCATACCTGAAGAGAAGCTTCAGGTTTGTGTAAACACTTTTAATGGTGCAAATTTGAAAGCAACAAAATGAAAAGGTATAGTCTATTGGGAAAAGTTCTAGGAGCTAGGAAAAGTTCTGGAGTCTGGTTTTCTCTTATCCATATTGTTTTTCCAATGTTAGAATTTTCTTGAACTACAGCCAATAAAAATGGCCACATTCAGAGGAAATGTGCAGTAAGATCTGAAAATTCAAGTACTGCCCAGATAGTCTCTCCAAAATTGTTGCAATCTTAAATCTTCATCCACCTCTGAAAAATCTTTGTTTAAGCACATTATACATAAAAAACCCCCAACAAACAAAAAATTGCCAGTCTACAAGGAAACAAAATTCTGAAAATGGCATCTCTGCTAAAATTAAATTCCATCTAAATAAAAGATAAAGAATGCACGACCGCTGAAACACTTTGATGTTGTTACCTGATGAGGTATGTACCCTTCTGGGACTGCTTCATTCCTTCAGCTGCTACTCAGCTGTTAACTTACCATAGGCAAATCATTTCAATCCTCCCCACTTCAGCTTCCCCATCAGTAAATGAGGACTGGCACTTCAGCTATTTTGTAAAGTGCTGTAACTTTTAATGGCAGAATTCTCAGCTGGTACCTCAGCACTGAGATAACTGAGATTTCTGGCATACAAAAATGATTATGTTTTTAATGTAATTACAATATAATTAACCCTCAAGCTTGGTATTATGTGATAAAAGTAATCAAAATGTGTGACAAATTATCTGGTTTATTGTGTCGTATAATAATTATGTATTTCTAAACTATGTTCCAGAACTCAAGGATAGTTTCCTTACCACTGAAGTGATACATATCTAGTGGGGATTTGTTTGTTTGTTTGTTGTTTTGATCTAAGCCAAGAAATCATATTCTACCAGGAAAAGCCATGAGGATCCCTTGAATATGTTGTATAGTACTGTGGAAGGCTTTGAACTGTGAGCAAAGATAATCTATAAATTGTTTGATCCCATTTAAAGTACACAAAAGTAACAACAACAAAATACAGTTCAATGGCACCAGACTGTAATTGGGAAAATATTATTAATTGTTTTGGTGATTATTTGGGTATTCAATCCCCTGATGTGAATCATGTTAAGTTCTTTAGAAAACCTTGGTTGTGCAAAGTTAAAGTTGAGAAAAATAATCTCAGGACATTCATTAATTTATGACTGCCCTACTGAATAGTGTTTACTTTATCATTAAGGAAAGAAATTGAGAAAACAAGACAAGCATCATAAATACTGGTTATCTCTCTTACAAAGTCTTATCCATTTTCTTCTATACACAGTTTCTTAAAAGTGGGTAGGAGTCTAACCTCTATACAAGTGACAAACAAAGCACACAATCTATTTCACTAAAGTGACTCGTGCCCATTCTAACTGTAGGTGACTAAATCTATGCAAGAAAGAATTCATTGAGTGGTACTGAATACCAGACTTACCTTCACTGAGAAAGTTCCTAACTGTGAGTTTTTGAAGGCTAGAAGGTTATTCTGGGGAAATGTCATTATGTTGTTCATAAGTGCCTTTTTATGTATCAGCTTTTGACGTCTATTTACATATGATTTTGACCACATCTCTGTCATCAAGATAAATAGTTCTCATATTTGAGCAGTAGATGGTTAGACAGCTGCCTGCTTGTTTCAGAGAATAAATGCAACTAGCCTTAAAATATGGAGTGCATTCAGAATAGTGAAATGGAGAAACTGCATTCGATAACACATCAGAGAACAATAGATTTATTGAGGCTCACTGAGATTAGATAAAGGTTAATGTCAAGTCTACTGAACACAGTTTACCCACCAGTCCTCTCCTGTCATAGTAGACAATACATTTGTCTAGGCAAAACTTAAAAATTCATCATAAATCCGTGCTAGTCTCTCCCAGTCATCCTCTAGTCCTTCATATGAAAATTGTCACCATAACCTTCCAAGTACATGAGACAACACTGACCAGCCTGTAGTTCCCCAGGTCTTCTTTCCTGGCCGTCATCAAGATGGGTATGTTGTTTGCTTTTTCTAGTCATCAGGAACCTCTCTCAACCATGGCAATATTTGAAAGATGAAAAAAGACTAGTCATGAAATGAGAGTGATAAAACACTGGAACAAGTTGCCCAAAGAGGTGATAGATGTCCCATCCATGACAGCAATAATCTCCTTCAGCTCCCTTAGATGTATCTACCCTGGTGGCAGAGATGAGTGTAGGTGGTGCTTAAGTTCTTCTTGATCCCTTTCCCCTTCAGAATAATATAGCACAGTGTAATGTCCATCACATACCTGATCAAAGTAAAGTTCACACTGAAAGTGAATGTGTTTAGTTTTAAAGTTTTAAAGTTCAGAGTCTTTCCTCAGGATCTAAAACTCCAGTATGGTCAGTAAAACCAAGGCTACATCTGATCTCAGCCTTAATTTTTCCTTTATGTGACCTACAGGCCCATCAGAAAACAGGCTTATCAGCCCACACTCCAGAGATTTAGATTTCTGGCATCCTAATATATTGCTTTCCAGAAAATGTTTGAGGTTCTAGTATTCCCCATAAGAGCAAAGGACTGCAATCATGAAACATGTTCCAGTTGTTTAAAGACGAATTCATTTACTTCCTCATTCTCTTGATCAGGTGTTCAACAGCAGACACCCACCATGACATCTATTGGCCTCACCTTTGAACATGATGCAGAAGGGATGTGTGTCTGAGCTGCTTTTTTTGGGAAGTACAAGACTTTGTCCTTTGTCTTCTTTGCCTGTCATTCCTAAAGAGACTCTGTACACCTGTCACATCACTTCAGTGAACTGCTCCACCTTATCACCATAATCCTGGGAATGTTGTAGCCCTGTAGCTGCTCAGGGATTTATAATTCATTACGTATCTTTCCCATACTGCATGCACTTGCACAAAGGCACATCAAGTGAGCTTTTGCTCACCTCATTTTCTCCAGAAGAATATCAGAAACTACCAAGTCATGCCTTCCAATGCACAATTTCCCCCCTTTTCTCCTATTTAAGTTTTTATGTCTGTCTTCCATCAAAAGGAATTTAAGATCTCTTCAGTAAATTAAAAAGCCTGTTGGAAAAGTTTTTCTTTCCATATTTCATTGGTGGATTCTGTCTCTACCCAGAAACATGCATTTTTTGGAGCGAATTCCAGTCAAGAAACCAAACAGACCTTCCGGCAACACCAGCCAGGACGGGCAGAGCTGATCTATATCTGGTCGTCTATGCCCTTCACCTATTCCCAAAAACCCTTTAGTCACTCTTGAACTTGCCAGGATCTTCATGGCAGTATTGTGGTGTTGATATGGAAAACCAGAAAAAAAGCAGCAGTCTGGGTGGCAGACTTGATGCTGAGTCAGGTGTACCTTTCATCTGATCAAGTGAATCAGTCTGTTATTCTTGCCATACAACACTGAGGAAACGTTTGTATGGATTTTCACAAGCAGACCTTGCAACAGCAGCTCCAGCCAGCAGTTGTGGAGTCACAGTGACAGGTGTTGGGAACAAGATGTCAAGCTCCATGGGGAGAGAGCTGCTGTGTTCATGTGTGAGCTTTGAGAAAAGACAAGACGGCTTCAATAACTTCATTGAATTTATGACAGTCCCACCAGCATGTGGCTCTAGTGTGGGGACATGGTGACAAAATAAAGAATGAATGACTGCATTTCCTGACAAGGGCATCCTTAACTTTATATTAATGCTCCACCAACACTTTTAAATACATCATATTGTTTGTCATTCAGACAAGTATGCACTATAAGACAATGGGTTAACTCTGTCCTTACAGAAAGATTAATGTTCCCCTACTCCAACTGTGAAAAAGAAAAAAGTCTTTAATTATTTGTCCCATCCCCTCACTAATTCCTTAGGTAATTTCACATGATGTTCACTAATGAATATTTTTCTTTAATGTAAAAGTGATTATATCAATTTTGCTCTGATTGCATCAAAGAAACAATTTTCTAGAAGCTAAATACATTTAATAAGAACAACTGCTAGCCTTCTAACTTGATCTAGTATTTAAGGATAATCCTTTTACCTGGATCCAATCTAATGGCCAATTCCATTATTCAAGATAGTTTTAAATTCACATTCCTATTTTTTTCTGAATTTCCTCCTAAGAATATTCTTTATCCTCAGTAAATAGGGAATAGAATCATAGCTAACCTTTGCCTTGCAGCAGTATAACTTACTTAATTTATTTCTTTTTATCTCTGTTACACTAATGCTCAGCAAAAAGCTAAGCAAATCCTGATTTCTCAGTTAATGTGTTTTACTTTAAAATGGGAATTATTAATCATTTAGTGTTCAATCCCACAAGGCTAAGGATGAACATCTGCTGATAACCATCACTGAGCTACTCATCTGCTCCTGATTGTGTTGCTATCACACTCAGAGCCTGATAAACTGCAGCAGATTATTTAGATCCTAAATTCTTTGCAGTGAGGATTATGTCTGCTTTCTCCCATGCTACATCTCTTACAGCAGAGAGCTGACTGGTAGCATTTTGCAAATGCTGAGAAATTAACCACTACAGGACTCTTCAACAGCTGGCTATAAGTGATGCTGATCCATAAAGATCATCCCCATCTGGCCACAGGAGAATAACTGGTGATACCTGTCCCTTGGGAAATGTAGAGTGCAAAGCGTCCTTTTTGGTACCTCCAGCAATTCCCCCATAAATTACTAACTGCCCCATAAACTATTAACCATTTAAATATTCTTCTCCTTCTCAAAAAGTTACTATCAGCTACCAAAACTTGCTGTCAAAGGAACAAAAGCAGATAAACAAATCCAAAATCCAGCAACCAAACCAAGCTCCACTTCTTCCCATAGGCAATCTTAACTTTTCCAGGCACTCCAAAACAATATCAAAATTGTACAAATTTTCTTTTCCTCCTTCTAATGCCCTGTTGCCATCTCACTACACCTCAACTCCAAACCTCACCACTCATTTCACCAATGGCACATCTGCGTGGAAACCTGGGATGTGGGATTTGGCCTGCCTATACAAATGCAGCAGGACAAGCTGGGAACTCCCCAGATTATCCTCAGCAGCTTATTGCACCACTGTCCTAGTTCAAAAGCTTATCTTGAGGGAAACAGCTCTGAGCCAATATGGCCATGGAGCAAATGCAGATTGAGTCTGCCTGTTCCCATCTGTGTACATGTGTCCTGAGAGAGTCCTTGCCTGTGTCAGTCTGTCTTCTGGGAAAAACAGTAACAAGGCTGTGCAAGATCCCAGATTTTTATTCATGGAAAGGCTCCTGACAGTGAAAGCTGTATCCATTTATGCTCTTAATGAAAGAAAGGTAATTCAATATTTCCCCCTGCCCACACAGAAAAAAGGAAAGAAAAAGGTGCTTATAAGAATTTGATTAATCACTCATAAGCCTGATTTTTTATTTAACTTCTGTGCTTAAATTATAACATTTTTAACACAACAGCACATCTGCAAACAAAATTCATTATGGAAAAAAAAGCACCAATCAATCAAACATTATCAACAAAAAGTAAAAAAAAACAATTCATTTGTTCCATTTTTAGAACATTTTCTGGGTTTTAGAGCTGAATTTCACCTGGATGGACAAGTTACTGGGAAAATAGTTGGTTTTGATGAAAAGGTAATTTCTGATTAAACAAATTATGGAAATCCTAGAGCAACTGTGCTGAACTGTACTGAAATCCTTAAAATGACTGCTCCATTCATTGTCTGTATTCACCAGATCATGCCAGACATACAGGGTGTGATCTCTGTTAGTGTAAATTTATTCAGTTCTACTGGCTTCTGATGTGTTTCTGATGCTTTCTATACAGCCTACTCCTGAGCTTGCACACTGAATTTCATCCTGTGATTAACAGAGCTCTGCTAGCACAGGGAATGAAAGTTTGTCCTCAGTGTTTACTATAGGCAATGAAAACATAAAAACATTTCCATTAGACAATTTTGGCTGAGCTTAATCACCCTGTAAAGGAGCCAGTACCTTCCTTTGAATGTAGGCAGAAGATAGGGTGACCCTGCTTAGACAGGTAAAAGACTGAAGCTGCTTACAGTGCTCTTCGTATGTGAAGAAATAACTCCATGGCAGCCTCTGGAGACCTTTGTTTTTCCAGCCTTTGCAGCATCAAATATGACAGTGACAAGGAAGAAGACAAAGAAAAATTATGAGGCTGAGTAATCCTTCCCTAGGACAGAGCTATCTCTTATGAACAGGTGCAGTTTTAACAAGAGGATGGGGAATAGAGCTCTGTTAGGCACAGTTAATGTGGCACTTGTGCTATATATTTGTGCTGCTGAAAGTCCCTTTTCATCCACAGTGTGGATTTGACTATACTTGACTTTTCTTATTCAGAAAATTCTACGGTTTTAAAATTTATTTATTAATAGTCCCACGTATAAGGTAGGTACTTGCATACACAAATGAAAAGATAAAGGATCTTCCCCAAAGAGGTTTTTGGGCCTATTCTGAACAGACATAGTTTAATTCATCCTGTATCCAAAGTCTATTTAAAAGTTCCCATCAATTTAAATCCCCTAGGTGTGGAATTAATAAGGATTAGATAAATTTAATAAACTATATAATCTTCAGAAAGTGATAACATTGTTTAGCTTTCTATCTCTTTATAGCAATAATCTCTTTATCCATACTAATAGAAAATAACAAAGTTTCTATTACCATGTCTCAGTCTGAAGCCATTACAAAGGCAAAAAATCCCTTGAAAAGAATGTCAGAGAAAGGACTTTACAACTAGACCAGTGGGTTATGATCCACTCGAAGGAAAATCTGCACCATTTATATACCGAAGTTTTTTTAAGCAGTGTTTAAATATCATGTAGAGTTGTACTAGCTTTCTGTATGGGGAGAAAGGGAAAAATTCACAGACTATCCCAGGACAATGACATAAGAATCCTGAGGATTAAGAACCTTCAAAGATTTCTAAAGATATCATATCTTTATTGGTTTTCACTTCATCTCTGGAGAAGAATCTGATAGTTTGTCCAATTAGTAAAGTCCAAAATTAATTTGCTTCAATCAACAGAAGTAAAAAAACAATGTATTCATTAAGAACACAACTAAAGACCTCATCTAAAGAGAGTGTCAGGAAAGTCAATTCTGTTGAAGTCTGAAGAAAACTAGCTCATGATACTAAAATACATGTGGGTTTTTTCCCCAAGAACACTACTTAATTAATCAAAATAAACAAAAAATCTATGTGTACATAATATTTTCCTTAATTGTTATCAATACAGTCAACATTCACCAAAATTATTGGCCTGGTTATGACCCTTCCTATGTTCTTCCAATTCACCATTAACTCAAATCTCCCATCAAATAATTAATTAACATGAAAAAAGTGATGATAAATAGGATGGTCATCTAGAGGTCAAGCAACTCAAAGACATTTATTAAAGGCTAAGAGCAGAGTTTTAATCAAAGGAGTTTAATTTCAAATAAAACACTTAGCAGATCATTTTCTTGACTCGAATTTGCAAACATTTAGGTAAGTGTGTTAATAAACTTTATATATGCAAATAACGCCACTGAGGGCAATAAAATTAGTCAGAGGTGAAATAATGGTTTTAAGTGTAGGGAAAGTGCTGGAATTGAGCAGCAGAGATTTAAACCACGAGAGAGTTCCTTAAAATCTTCCAAAGCCATTGGGGGACACTGGAACCTTGGTATATGTGTGTAATGAGGCACTGAGTGCAGATGCACATGTGTGTAATCCTATAGTACCAGCTATTCAGAAGCTGTCTCTAGGTTTCTTCTTAATCTTCTGTTTACACAGAAAGCAAAACCTTTTGCAGAGTCAAACTTGTCCTCTCCTTCCAGTTCTTCCACATGCAACCTACACATTTCAAAATAACTGTGAACACCTTGTGCTCTGTTGTTTTCAGGACCGTCAGTGGAAGCCAAAGCAAATGTTCAAAAACTGAAGCTGTTTCAAAGGCAGGGGCCACACAGAATTCAGTTTGTTTTCTTCTTTTACAATGCTGCTTCTTAAAGCAAAGTTGGGTAACAGTGACCAATAGGGATTTTGCAGTCATCCTTCCTTTGTGAGCTACATTATCACTATGCTGCAATCAGGAAGACAAATTTGATGTAGACAGGAAGGTGAAGAAAAGTGCTAAATAGGAAAAAAAATTCCATTTTATACTTGCTTCTTTCTGGACTGTGGCAGCCTCTTAGTAGTCTCTGTTTGACTTAGCAAAATACACAGAATCCTTTTTCTTCCTCTATTATTCACTGCAGGAAAACGTTAACACAGCTCATATCCATGTTTTATTTCCTGATTTGAACATCTATGGTTGAAAGCACCACCTTCTGGCCAATGCACACTAAATTTGGGCAGCAAGCAGTTGCAGTTCTTATAGCTATCAAATGAAACTCTCCATGCGACTTCAGCTAATGTATACTACAGAAAGTTACATGTTTCTGTTAATACATGCTCAATGCATGCACTTGTGATACAGAAATTAGTATGAAATAGGTCAATCCAAAATATGAAGATCTCTTTTTTTCTTATGCCACTGTAAATGTAAAATTTATATTTTAAAGACATCTGGAGTGAAAGGTCTCAATAAAATACCTTGCAGAATAATCATCTTTACACTTTGCTTCTAGATATTTGGCAAAAATGGCCCTTCCCACAAAGCATGAATGTGTCTGCTTATCTTTATGTAGGTATAATAGAAATTAGTAAGACTATTTTCATGTCTAGAGCATACATATGTGAATGGAACTGGTAACAGATGTTACATTTGCAGTGGCTGTATTTACAGTAGCTGTGTATCCTGCCATGTTTTCTATAGCTCTCATACACTCTGAAAAAAGAGATGAACAATTTAAGACCTGTCACAGTACTATAAAAGGCAAAATAAGGAGTTATTTAGCAGAAACACATGGTGGAGATTAAGGGAATCATTCTGCACGGCACTGTGACTCATAAAGCTTCTTCCAATTCTTTTCCTTTTATTGCGTTTTATATGTTTGATCTCTCTGTGGACCCAATCAAATTCTCTCACTTATGTTTCTGCTAAAAGATGGATCACACCTCTCCATTCATTTCCTACAGGGAAAAAAAAAAAAAAAACGCAAAACCAAAAAACAAACAACTTCTAGCTTTGATTTAGCAAGTGTATCTTTTTTATTTCTTATTTATGCTGATATGCTTTTTAAATAGTGGTATATAGATTAGCTGAAAAAAGCAGTTCATTGTTTCACTCAAAGTTCACTATTCTTATTTATCTCGTCTCAGATTTGTCTCACAAAAATTAATAGTCTATACATATGTGTATATCTATATATAAGAATGTATATGTGGGTGTATATATATATACATATATATATATACATCCTAGATTTCCAAGAGTTTTTGTACTCATTCTGTAAAGAATAGTATTACTGGCTCAAGAAGCCTGTATGTCAGACACTTGGATCAATACTGTGGCCATTGGACTCCACATCAAAAATTCTCAGTGGCTTTAATGGGGCCAGACTTCTGTCCACGTTTCAAAGTGCACAACCTGACATTGCATGCAGAATTATAGCAGAAACTAGAGGGGTTTTTTATATTTGTAGGCTGTAAGCATTTGGGGAGTTTTGTGCAGCACTTCCCACTTTATGCTTCAACTTGCTCATTTTCTAGAGGCAAGAATAGAATGATAAAAATCAAACCAGCAACGGGAGAGCCTTAACAAGAAAATAAACAGGAGGCACATCCTGATCAATAATTCTTTGTAACCACCTCTGTTAAATCAAGGCAGGACTTTCAGGGAGTTGTATAGTTACACCTCCGTGCCACTGAGCACCTTGGGGCTTGTTAGTAATTTTTTGTTTGCAGCCACACTGCCCATTTTATGTCCACCTGGTGACATTTAAAGTAATATTACATTATTTCCACAACAGATAAAGGCTAACAAATGAGAATTACATATTATCTGACAGACCTAAGGGGCAATCCAGATGACTATCTTAAATACTGGAGGGTGAAGGCCATTCTGTTTAAGAGGCCCAGAAGAGGACTGGTACAGTGAGGCAGACCTGAATCAGGATGAATTGAAATTCACTGGAAGTGCTTGATGTTCCCTCTTTGATACATCTCATTTGTATCAGGGGAGGAGGGTGAGGGGTCCAGCCCAGTGGTACAAGCTCTGAGTGGCTCAGGCACAGCTCACCACCACAACAGGTTACAACCCCAGACCTATGACTGTTTAAGTATGTAGCTCAGACCCAGACACTCATTTCCTTCAAATTCACTCCTCCGAGCTCAACAATGTACTGTCAAATGTATACATTGGATGTACCATAATTTCTTCCACTTTCCCCACAATTTAATATCCCCTTTGCTTTCTGAAGTACTGCACTTCACTGCTATAATGATAATGTTCAAGTATTGAAAATGCTAAACAAATCTATCTATCCCAGTGATTTCTTATGAGAAATACAAAGTACTCATCTCCCAGAAACACCAAGCTTTCCTATAAAAGCATGTTACAGAACTGGACCCTAGAGAATTATTGTGCAATGTGTCTTCCCTAAAGTGGTGATTAATTCACTGTAATTTACCTTGAGTTGTTTATCTTTCACAATGATGTGATAAAAGCTTGACTTTATGTTATTTTTTTGGTTCTCTTTGATTCACTTGGTGCCTGGTTTTGGTTTATGTTATATTTTTTGCCATTTTATTTCCAGGACAAAGAAATCTGCATCTGTGATGAGATGTTTGACTATGTGCTTTAGTCTTCCAGAAATTAATGGAAGATACGTTTCGGCACAACACCACCAAACTCTGTGCCTGTTTCTATTCCCTTCCAGGCACCACCAAAACTCACTTTTACTTCCTCCAGCAAAGAAATTTGTATAAGTCAAATGATTTCTAATTTTCACAGGAGGAATTTATAAAGCTCAGTTTTTGCTACAGCTGCCTCCTCCTTAGTTATTTATATGGCAATACAGTACAGCAGAGCAGGAATGGGAAAGCTGTGCTGACAGAAAATGAAGATAGCATAAACAATACAGATTACAGCAGTAAAAGCAAAGCTGGATATAAACCACTACAAGTGGAATCAAGAAGGGAGAAAACTATATGAAATATCAGATTGTTGAGAGCAAGCTGCACAGTTGAAGCTGGGAAGTGGAAGCTACTGACGTGATCTGGAGTCTGTTGCCTTTTCCTGCTTTCTGTTACCTGCCTTTAATGTTTAGATTATGGTTTCTCTGGGCTCAGAAAAGCACTTAGTTACTCATTTAAGTTGCATTTAACACACCAAGGCCCTGACTTCATAGGATTATTCTAAGCACTGCAGCAACAAAATGAGCAACTAAATTAAAAAAATAAAATAAATTATTCAGACACATGCTCATTGTTCTTCCTCATAAAATGAGAGATCATGACATTCAATATTTGTGAGTGACACACCTGACTGGAAAACACACATAGTAGGAAACTGCAAAGAACAAACAAATTCTTTTTACCTTTTTTTTTTTTTTTTAAAGAGTATGGTCAAGTTTTCTTTGTTTAAAACTAAATATGTTTTAGTCACTTAAAGAATCAGATATTCTAATTCTTTAGGCAATAGACAAGCTTTCCCAACAATGGATATTTTGGATGTCCTCTAATATGCTTGAGTAACCTTGCCTGCAGATGTGCTGACACTGTCCAATGTGAAAAGAAAATCATTTTTGTGTATGCACCCAAAGTAACACTTTAGAACTGCTGCAACTAGAACGCAGCTGCCTGGTGAAACTCTTGAAGGAGCACGTGGAATCATCTTTGCAACAGTATACAGAGATGGACATTCCAGTTGCTCCATGTGTTCAAAAACATTCACACATCTTTACTGCCCAGAAGATACTCTTCCAAACTGAGGTGGCTTGTAACAGAGGTTGCCTTGAGAGGTGGCAGCTCTGGAAACTAAGACTCAAAAGAAGCCAAGGCTACTTTCACCTTGCTGGGGAAATAGGCTTCAAATACACACTAAAAGCAAAGTCAGACTACATACTTTTACCTGTCACATACTCATCTCTAGACAGTATAAATAAGCATCTCAGTGCTTGCTCAGTCTGACAGCTTTTCATGTGTTAAAGGTCAGCATACAGAGACAGGTTCCCAGTACCTTTTGCAGTCACAAACTTTTAGTCAAAGCAACAAGAACCAAAATGCTTGAAGCTCAATATTTTTTGTCCTTTTTGATCATTTCTAACTTGAAGCAATTCCAGCTGTATTCCTCCTTCTTCTCACCTGATACCAGCCGATATCAACCCTTTCATATCAGTGGAGCACTGGCTATTTACAGGATGTATTCCTCCTAAAAGAAATATCCGAGGATGAGGTCCTAATGCTTGTGATCATAGCTAATAGACTTAATTAACTGGTCATGCTCTCCAGACTACTTTGTATTAATAAGCACAATGGATTCTGTCCACTCCTTGAGCAAACACACTTTAGCCTAAAGAAAAAGAGAAAAAGTCAGAATTCCAGCTATTATAAACACCGGTATTTTGGAAAGAACACAACAGGATCAAGTAGTACTGTTTTAGAATAACTAGCACAATTGCTATAGCAAGTAAAGCCACTGCAAATTTAACAAAATAATATTGTTTACTATCAACACACTTATTACTGATAGGCCAAATCATCAGAACAATTATTTTGATGTAATATCTCTCTGATTTGGGACTGAATTTCTGTCAGAAGAGGAAAAACAATTTTTTTTTTTCTGCTTTAGCTCTAGAGCAAGGAGTTGCTCAAGCATTAGAAATGCCTTCGTCAGGGGACTAGTAGTGTCAGTTCCTATTTGTGTCTCAAAACTTTAGGGAAATGGCTACTTACCAAACAGGTGTTGAGGGAGAACAGAGAGGATGAATACAGAGAAGGAAAGAAAAAACAGTAAAAAGAGAAAAAGCAGACAATGACTAAGAGAAATTTGGATTAGTTTTGTGTGTATATCAGCTGAGAATTAAAAGCAAAACAAAACAAAGCAAAAAGCAAAGAAACAAAGAAAATAAAAGGCACTTCACAAAAAATAACATCATTACTCAGGCAAAGCATCACTAGTCAGTCACGAGAAACGATTGTCCCACTCTGCTCTGCACTGGGGTGGCCTCACCATGAATACTGTATGCAGTTTTGGGCACCCCCAGTATAAGAAAGATATTAAACCATTAGAGAGTGTCCAGAGGAGGGCAAGGAAGATGGTGAAGGCCCTGGAGGGGGAGCTTCATGAGGAGTGGCTGAGGTCACTTGGTCTGTTCAGCCTGGAGAAGAGGAAACTGAGGGGAGACCTCATTACAGTTACAACTTCCTCGTGAGGGGAAGAGGAGGGGCAGGCATTGATCTCTTCTCTGTGGTGACCACTGATGGGACCAGAGGAAATGGCCTGAAGTTGTGTCAGGGGAGGTTCAGATTGGATATTAGAACAAGTTCTTCCCTCAGAGGGTGGTTGGGTGCAGGAACAGACTCCCCAGGGAAGTGGTCACAGCACCAAGCCAACAGAGTTCAAGAGTATCATTTGGATGATACTCTCAAGTATGTCAAGTGTGTGTGAGTCTTGGGGATGGTCCTGTGCAGGGCAAAGAATTGAACTCATTCCTTATGGATCCCTTCCTACTCAGCATATTCTGTGATTCTGTGGTTCTGTGATCCATCCTTCCTCACCAGTTATTTGTTCCCACTCTGAGTTAACCAGGCATCAGACAATCGAGCTCAGTTATATAAAAAGTCAAGGGATATAAAACAAGAGCAGCTTATATGTTCATCCTCCCTCAGCAAAAGTGACAAAGAAATGAAGGCTGCAATATCTTGTACCTACTTTTTCATTTATTTTCCTTGGCTTAACATGGGCTTCTTATTACTGGTAATCAAATTTGGTTCTCCCAGGCATATTGAAAGACAGAGGAGAGACTGTGCATGTAGCAATCAGGCAGTAGCCACCTGCACTGCAGGAACAGAGGACCTTGTGCTCCTTCACAGAATCACAAAATGGTTTGGGTTGGAGGGATCTTCAAAGATCATCTAGGTTCAATGCTCCTGCCATGGCCAGAGACACCTTTCACTAGACTTGGTTGCTCAGAGCCCCATCCAACTTGGCCTTTAACAGTAGTAGGAATGGGCCATCCACAACTTCTCTAAAAACCTGTTCCAGTGTCTCACCACCCTCATCCTAAGTCCTTATAAGTCCTTGTTCATCCAAGAGTACATCACCTATATCGCTCCAGCTGAGGGACAAAGATGATGTAGGGGACCATCTCAAAGCCCTTACAGAACTCTAGATAGGTGACATCCATAGGTCTTTCTTTCTCCACTGGTGCAATTGTTCCATCACAGGTCACTAAGTCAGGCAGGGTTGATGAAGCCACGCTGAATGTCTGTAACCTGTCTGTCTCCCTGTCTCACATATGCTTCAATGTGTCCTTCTGGAGGATCTGTTCCATGATCTTACCAGGCACACTAGTAAGACTGTCTGGTTGATTCTTCTCAGGGTGTTCCTTTTGACCCTTTGTTCTGAGCATAAAGATGATGAAGTGCAGGAGGGTCTGTCCAAGAGGACACAAGCCCTGTACAAAGGTGTAGCCACACAGCAAGGTCAGTGTAGGGTTCCTTCTGTTTCTAACGGCTGCAGGTTTTGTCTTACCTTAACAACACAGACTTCAGGGCTTGTCAGACTTTGTCTTGGTCCGCCTTGATCTTTGTATGTGCTTTTTTAAACTAATGGCAATTGTCAAATGTTCAGGTGAGGACTACGTTTATTTTACCTTTATTTTATATTTGCAAGATTGTGCATTGCAACACTTTCACATATTTTAAACTAATAGATAACAATAACAAGCTATGACTGGGCAAAAAGAGCTACCCATGGCTCTAGAACAAAACGCAGCCCACAAGGAGGATATAAATGGAATGGGCTTGAAAGTACATGGAATGACACCAAGCATATGAATAGTGCACCCTGGAATCTGGGCAGAAACAAGAGGTAGCAAATAGAACAAAGGTCAACTCTCCAAGGATGTGTAAAACACAGGTACCATATACAACAAATACAAATGCAACATGGGCTTGCAGATAACTGAAGAAAGAGCAAGGTATAGAACATATTAGTAAACATATATAAAGGATCCAATAAGATCTTAGAGGAAGAAGGAAGAAACAGTCACCATCAGTTTTGGGTTCTTCCCAATGAAGGATTCATTATGCTGATGACTCCCTATACCTTGACCTCTAACTAAAAGTCCCAGAGGTGAGGACAACATCAGAGAATGGGGTAAATACCAAAATGTTTGTGTACAGATCACTTTAGCTGCATATAATTTGCATTATAAGTGTTAATATCAGTGTTACTGGAATAATAATAATTCTTTGATTGGTCTATAAAGACTTTAATTAAACTAATAATAAACTCTTGACAATGCATAGAAAGTGTGTAGTTTCTGACTAGAACAACAAGATTTTGAGTGTAATAAATCAGTGAGAGTTTAAGCAACCTCTTCTGTACCTTGGATGCAACAAATTAGTAACAGAGGGAGGGTGTAAAAAATGGTCTCTGAGCATGGGGTTTTTTTGCCAGTATTATTACCACCTGAAGACTAAATATCAAACTGTGGAAGAAGAAAGGAGAACATGAGAAAAAAATATTAGATGAGGTTTCTTCACAGGATTTCATCTGCCCAACATTGCAAGGAGAGGTTTGTTACAAGAGGACTGGGTCTCTGCTGTCAGGGTATCTATCCATATAACATTATTCCATAGTTACTTTGGAAAGAATGCAGAGGCCTTGAAATAGCAAAATGTCTCTCTATCCCTGGTCTATCAGGTCCCTCAAATTCATAGCCCTGAATGTCGTAGACTCACACACTTTCCACCCTTTTCCCCTCTACCATGTAGCTGCTCCAAGCTACACAAGAAAGAGCCTGTTTCTTGTGACCTCCCAGAGCAGCTTCCTTTGGACTCCTCCTTGCTTTGGCCATGTAACTGCCATTACAAAGCCAACAATACACCATTTGTCTGAAAGTAAAATATCGTTGGTGAGCTCATCAAGGTAGTAGGAGAAAATATGACTGGCTTTTTCTTAAACTGTGTGTCTAATGATTCCACTTACTTTGTCTTGTCATTTTGTCCCACACAACTTCTGTTCTATACCCAAAAGTACTTTCTAATTTTCCCAAAACTTCAAACGCTTTCTTTTGTGATGCTGCTCCAGGAGATCCCATGTGCCACCTGTTCAGAGGTGGTAAGCAGTCCATCCATAAATTTTCATGCCATAGCATCAGTCTTCCTTGTAGGCCATAATGAAACTTGTCATCCCTATTTTCCTTTTGAATGTCCCAAGACCAGAGGACTGTTTGTCTGTTGTTACATTCCTTTCTTTTGTTTTACTGTTATTCACTTAGTCTGTTATAATATAGATCTTTACTCAGCAGAAAAACCTGGAGAGGATTCTTTGTAATATAGACAGTAAAATATGTGTAGCTGAGAAGAAACAGAATATTCAGCTCGAGATTGTTCTTGAACATAGACTTGTCTTGTGCAGTAATTGAACATCAGTAAAAAAGTGAAAGAAAAATCTCCTCAGCCTCCCCAGACTGCTCCTGTGTGGCTGAGCACACACATGAAATCTGTTTTCAGTTATGCCTTCAATAATTTGCATTTCTTATTCCAAGCTGGAGAGCATATGCACCTGTAAATTTACTACATTCAGGGAAATTTTAACGTGTCTAATGTAAATATATCATTAGAGACATAATTTTTATTGAGAAAAATATATTTCCCTATCAATACTTTTAAAAAAGTATTTCACATGTATGCAAATCATTAAATAATGAAAAGGCTTATCATATTCAGAGCTTAACACATTCAGGGCTTAACACTGAATAGATGACTAATCTATCAAGTTGCTAAATACCTTTCACTCTGAATGACATCAGTGTAAATCTGATAAGTAAAATTCCAATTAGTACAAAGACAAATAAGAATAAGTGAGTTCAAGTGCGTTAAAATCTTCATTTACTGCTTTGACAATATATATGGTAATAAATAAATAGTGCCAGATTTGTGGTGTTAGTAAGTAAAAGTATCCATATTGGCACATCAGTCACAAATGAAAAGAAGCAACCAGTCTTTTGTAAAGAAAGAATTATTATTTTGTCAAATCAAGCAAGATCTCATTAATAAAATAAGGATTGTGCTCAAAAGACTCTTTGTCATTAAACTGTAAGCCATTGAGAGAGATCACATTGAGGAAAACACTGATAAAAATAACTTTAGAAGATGAGTCTTTGCTGCCAGTCAAATCCTGCATCAATTATACATTACATGTGAAAGACCTTGCCGGCTGCAACCTCCTCCTGCATTAGCCAAATCTTACAACCAGGCAACGGGAGAATCCTTTTATTAAAGAACAATCTGGATCACACTGAGTCTTTTATTATCTCACAGTGAATGTGGTGTCTCAGTACTGCTAAAATAAAAGGGATACAAAAGCAGATCAACCTCATTGTATGGAATTCCTTTATGCAATCTGATGAAGTCTGTCTTATGTATCGATATGTTCTGCTTCCCTTTCAGACAAGATGCTGTAACAGGACTGTGCCTCCATAGACACAGTATAACACAAGAAACCAAAAAGTCCAAGCCACTTTCTGAAAAATATATAGTACTGCTTCAGGGAATTGGCAGGGAATGATAGTCAAAAACCCATCACAATCCATCTGGAGGAAAACATAGAAAAATTGAGAGCATTAAAATGGATAAATTGCATACAGCATCTCTGCTGTAGAGGAGACATTACACCAGCAGAAAGAAAAAAAAAAGGAATAGTTCCAAAAGAGAGAGTTTACATCAATGGCAGTACTCATAACACATCAATTAATCTATCAATCAGTATTTTACGGAGAGATCTGTCTTATTACTCAGTCAGGCTTTTTTCTTGATCTGCCTTAAACTCATCAGAAACACCAGTTCACTTTTGCATTCCCACTACACTGTTTCTACTTGTATCTAAAACAGACCATGCCAGCTCAGGTCACTTCTAATAAATTATTTGGAGCAGAGAACTGAACTGCAGTTTCCCACATTTTAACAGGATGTAACATTTGGAAGATTGCAGAATCAGTAACTTGTCATCTTTCCCCCTGGGTCAGGGAATATGCAATTTTTATTTTTTTTTTACAAAATAGTATTGCTGCCAGAAAGACTCCCAGGCTTCTCTCTCAGAATATGGCAGTCAAATCCATAGCCTGAATTTGGTCTCGAGGGAAAACAGCCAAAGGCTCCCTCTACCTGAAAGACCTCAGAGGCACTGAGTAAGACTCAGTTCAAGAAGCTCAGCCTGAGTGCTGTCACAACAGTGTGTGTGATACACACGGATTTCTCCATGTGCACTAGTTCTATGAGTCCCTTATATAATAAATGAAGATCCAGAACACAATTTAGCTGCCTGCGTTCAGGTGTCTAATTTCACTTCAGAACATCCCCCCTGGCCTCCAAACACAGATGAGGCCTTCCATAGGTCCTGCTTCACATATGCCAACTGCGTTGAACTGGGCTTTTTTAATTGCCTTAAAACATTGCTGCTGTAACAAGCTGCCCAAAGCAACCTGCCAGAACACTGAAGATAAGGCCATAGCCCACAGACCGTTGGGTTTGTGAGGCCCCAGGGGTGAAGACTTGGGGGCCTGATGCTGCTTTAGGGGTGTGATGCTTATCTAAAGTAGACCAGTGGCGGTCTCTGGGTGTGTGATGCTTATCTCCTGTGAGCCAGGCTGTGACCAAAGGGGCCCTGAGTGCAATACCCATCACTACCCCAGGAAGGCCTCTTAGCAGGGCCACCTTCAATGCACCCCTCTCCAAGCCTAAATGACTATTCTAAAAGGCAGCGCCTCCAGATACTCCAAAAACATCATGCCTCTTCAAAAACAACCCCCCCACACATACAGGGGAGGCACCAGGAGGATTTCTCAGCTTATATAAACCCATTGAACTTTAAGGTCTTTTGGCTTCTCTCCCCCACCACTCCCTGGACTGAGACACCAGGGACAGAAACAACCAAGTTCTCTGGAGACCTTTGAGTGGTGACTATAACTTCTATTCTTTTCTCTCTTTGTTTCACTCTTTTCCCTTAAACATTTTCTTGGGTGATATCTTTATGTTTTTACATTTCTTTGTTACAAACAATATGGCTACATACCTGTTTTCCTTTGCAACCAAACTAAAATAAATGTTCTAAAATAAATCCTACAGATATATATATACATATATATATGCAAACGCTGATCATCTACTATCATTTTACTTTAATTCACCCCAAGGAATTTATTAATAAAATAGAAGTTACTCCTGAATGAAAGTGCAAGTCGTAACATCAGGAAGAGGTCCCAGAAACCTCTGGGCATCCCAGCTGGATCTGGATGACTGCTTCTCTCATCATCCCATTGAATGGAGCCAAGAAAATTATTTACAAGCCTATAAATAATATAATCATGGAATGGTTAGGCTGGAAAGGATCATAAAGATCATCTAGTTCCAACCCCTCTGCCATGGGCAGGGATGCCACTCACTGGATCCAGTTGCTTAGGGCCCCATCCAGCCTGGCCTTGAACACTTCCAGGGGTGGCACATCCACGATTCTCTGGGCAACTAATCTGCAACTGTAAATCTGCTGTATCTACTGCAGTATTAGTCCAAAAACACTGTGGGCTCTACTGACTATAGGGCAAATGACTCAACAGTGACTCTACGAGAAATTTTGACACCATATTAAACTCCAAATACAGAGGAACTGAATGCCCAGAGCAGTATTTCATCAGTGGACACTCTGAAGAAGGTATTTTTCCCTTTCTGGTGAACTGGTGTTTCAGTTCTCCGATATTGCCTATTCTTCAATCACAAGTCATCAATCTGTCAGCACCTACAGTGCAATTCTGCTTTGGGCCTTCATAGGACTCTCCTGGACATCTCTAAATAGCATGTTACACAAAGGCTTCCAGCCTGAAAATACTTGTTCCATGCCTCACTCTGTCTCGTAGATCAAGTCAGAAAGAGATAGAGATGCCTAACACTGAAGTAAGGTGCTACATCTTCATTTGTCTGCCAGGAGTAATACCAAGATAAGCTCAAAGCCTAACATCAAGGTCAGTAAAAAAGTTTGAAGAGTAGAGGCACACAATTTATGCCAAAGCAGAGGAGCACCACTCGTAGAGAAACAATTCTTATGGAAAGACTTCATTGTCTATGTCAGTTCTGCATCTGATACAAAGCCTGCCTATATATTCTTATTAACACCTCAAGGTATTGAGACAAACCCTTCTTCTGTCAGCCCAAATGATCTGGGATAAATTGGGACACTTTTGTTGACATTGGGTTAATGTCCTGAAATCAATTTAATGACACAGAGTAAACTACTGTCCTGTGCATGTAGGGGAACAGAACTGTAACCTTCAAGATCTTGAGGAATATGATGGTAGCGTTCTGAATTATAAACCACGCCTGCAGTAAAAGGTGGGGGAAAAAACCTGATCTTTTTGTTTTTTTCAGCAAAGACATTGCAGGTCTGTAATAAAAACCAGAAGATTCTTGTATTAAGATTGCAGGCTTCTCAAATGATCTTTGGTCTACTAATTACTTAAATGAATTTTAAGACAAGGATTGTAATCCTAAATTGATATTGCAACAAAGTCTTTGTATGGGATCATTACAATGAGCAAGATAATAAAATCAGTAAACATCAGCTGCTAAGGGGGTTAATTTGCAATTTTGTTTTCTGCTTAAAGTGGGAAAGAAGGAAACCTGAGTAGACAAAACAGGACATTTTTGGAATCCTTGACAATCACACTGTTCTGTCATTTGGTTGTATCTTATTTAATTTTACATTGGTTTTGTGGTGCATCTGCTATTTGCTAAAGTTCAGCTCTTTATTTAAAAACTTAACCCTTGCCTTCCACTTTACTCATATGAAAGAAGATGAATTAAGTAGTCATGTGTTATTTAATGAGGGAAATGGGTGAATTCAGAGGCTTTTGGAGCCCCTGTTTACCCCTGTTGAGGCTGGCTTTTAAAATTATTTAAAATTTAATCTCTATTGAATTCAGCATATGAAGCAAAATTCTAATGAATACAAAGGAACCATATCACAGAATGGCCACAGGATTCAGTGAGTCTCATTATGCACAGTGCATGTTACAGGGGTTACACAAGCTTACATCAACCATACAAGATTGTAAAACTCAGGGCAAGCCAGGGATGTTCTTACAGCAACTTCTTACAGATATAACAGGTCAGTTTGCCATTGATCAAACCAATGAGTCGTTCACAGTTTTACCATACAGGATTGGTCTTAAATGTCTCCATAAAGAAGGAAGAAAATATTTATCTCAAATATTTCTCCCCCATCCAGAAATGCTCCCATACTTGAAAGAAAGCATGAAATCATCTGATCACTGCATTATATTTCCATGTGCTGCCACTCTGACTCCATCCTACTAGAGACTTGATTTATTCATTGAGACAGAAGGAATAATCTTTTTCTGAAGGATTACAGAATAATTTTGACATGATTATATTCTAATTTGAAAAATCTCCTCAATTCTGAAGGCTTAAAATGTCATTAATTGTTAGACCTTCATTCTTTCAACAACTAAAGCCAACATGTTCTAAACCATTTTGTAACATTTCCCGAGTCCAGACTTGGTTATCTGCCAACATGATAGTGATCCACTTTGAGGGACTCCCTAGATTTCCCTATGTGAAACAGTCCCAAACTCAATATTTCATGTAATTGTTGAAGTGTCTCAGTCACTCCCTCCCTGCCTTTTCCTGTTAAATCAAATCAGGAAAAGAAGATCAGAGAACACAGGTTGTTCAACTGATGTTAGGGACAGGAGCAATCATACAAAGAGGACTTAGCTTTTTTTTCTTGATGCTGTGCTGTTTCCTCAGTAGTCTAATATTCAGATGGATATGATGCTTCTTTCCTTTCAGAAGAGTATCTGTTCTGCTGATTCTCACCTTATTCCTTTTTGAAATAGAGGAATTTGTACTCCTCTCAGTCTTACCTGCGTCTTCCTAGCATGATCTATACCTGTGAGGGCACTCTTTGTCTTTTACTCTAGTACATTCAGACAGATAGCTAGTTTTCTTTCTCACTGGGATAGAAAACCTCAGGCAGAATTTGCTTCACCCAGTACAACCCCTAAAAATTATTCAGCTGACTTACCTCTTGTTGTTCTTCTTCCTTACAATCATATTTTCTCTCTTGTTTCTTAAGAAACTTCTCTTTTGCTCTATTTCCCCTTTTTTATATTTTGTCTTAAAATACTACTGCTGTTGCATTTAAAAAAAAAAAAAGAAGAAAAACAATAGCATTGAAATAACTTCCTTTTTTTTCCTCAATTTGTTTTCTGTCATTTTTATTTGCCTCAGTGGTGAAAGACTGCAATGCAGACTAATCATTAGCACAAGAGGGCTAAGTATGATAACTTGTTCGTGCTCTTTATGACATAGAGTAGATTTTGCCAGATTAGGCTGATTGTGTCTAAAACATTTGAGTAATTTTGTAAAAAGAAAGACCTTCTTAATTCAACCTCATTCATAGATGTTTCAGTTTTCAAATACATGTCAAAAAGACAAAATATAGTATAAAAAAAAAAAATCTGTCACCATTACATACAGTATTTTCTTTAAAAACTGCTCCAGAGTCTGATTACCAAATTGAGTGACAGGTAATTTAAAAAGTGTAAGGAAGATTGACACCTTTTTTTCTTACAGTGCATACTGACCTTTTTCCTATACAGAATCACAGAATCATTACTGTTGGAAAAGGCCTCTAAGATCATCAAGTTCAACCTTCAACCAAATACCACCATGGCAACTAAATCATACAGCAAAGTAACACATCTACTCATTTTTTGGACACTTCTAGGAATGGTGACTCCACTACATCCTCAGGCAGCCTGTTCCAATGCTTAATCACTCTTTCAGTGAAGAATTTTTTCCTAATATCCAACCTGAACTTCCCCTCATACAATTTGAGGCCATTTACCCTTGTCCTATCATGCTGGGCTGTTTCTGCATGGAATGAAGTATGGAAATGAGAGCTCTGATATACATTCTTCACCTTTTATGCTTATTCCAGGTGGTGTAAGGTAAGCAAGGTATGTACAAGGTAATGTAAGATATATGCAAGGCATACCTACAACAGTAAAAGAGATAGACCAGAGCCATAGAAAAGAAAATTAGGAAAATAATATATGCCAAAAATTGCTAAGATCTGTTATCATTCAAAGGGAATGGTGAGGCACAGGTCTTAACTTTTCCATCAAATTTCTATAACATGTACACCTAAAGCAGCTTGAAAAAGTTAGGGGTCTCCCAGTTCAGCTGAAGTCCTGCTGCCAGTCAGCTGCCAGTCAATGAGAACATTAGTGAAAGAGATGAAACGAAAGCAGAAGCTCAAAAGCTCCAGGAGGGTGGCTCTAGCCCACCTGGGGTTACTGAGGCAGCCCACCACTGTGGAGCAAACCCAGACAAACTGGTGGATGTGGAAGGAACAGACATGTATGAGCACCAGTTGAGATCGAACAATCTCCTCATTCTTGCTCTCTAAGTCAATGTCCCAGACCTTTGGAAACCTGTCTATAGACAAGTTTTCCTAAAGGATACCTCAGAAAAAGATTCTTAAAAGATTCCTCTGAATCACCATCCAGGAATTCCATTTTTGTCTTTGAATAAAGGCAAAACTTTGGGATACCAGCTAGCTAAGTGTCTGACTTTTGATACTGTTGCTATTCCTATTATTCTCTGTGCTCTTAGTTTCTTATTTGTAAAATAAGAATAGCCATTCTACATGGGTATCAAAGGAATGTTGCAACAATAAATGTGTCAGAATGGTTGTGGGGTTATAGTTAGACAATGGCAAAAACATTGTGTCTGTAGATCAATTGCCCGGTAATGCCATTACTGTTCCCTCAGATTTATCATTTTTATTCATAGATAATAACATGATGTGCCCTTCGCATGTATGAGGAAACAGTTCTGCAAATGCTTCACTATCAAATACCAAAAAATAGATTTTTCTCAAAGAGTTTGCAATCTAAGATATGATAGCGAGAAACAAAGCATGACAGTATTGAGTTTCAGCTCAGAAAAACAGAGGGCAAAGCATCTTGTCATCATCTAATGGAACATCATCTCATATGCAGATACATCCTTGCCCCTCAAAAAACCCCACATAGCCAAAAAAAACCCAATAAATAAAACGCTTCCCTCTGTGTTATATTCATTTAACTAATTACATATTTTCTAATCCTTCTGACATGCAACAACCTGATTTTATAAGATTCTTAGAGACAATAAGCAGGTAAACAAACTGCACTGAGAACAACATATACACAAAATGCAACACATGATAAAGCAAGTCAAGTAATGGAAAATGGTAAATTAAGCTGGGAAGGTTAGATGCAATGACAAACCTTACTCTCAATGCTCCACAAAACCATACTTTTCTTTTGAAGTCTTCTGAGTTACATCCAAGAGCAGGTGGAGTGTTCAAGTGCCAGTTTCTGAGCTTGTCCAAGGGAATGATCCCAACCTTAATCAGTCCATGAAAAAGTGCCTGCTGACATTAAAACCTTTTGAGTCAGATGCTTGAGGTTAGTTTCATCTCATGTAACTTTATCCATCAAAAACTTATACATGTAGTCTAAGACAGTTATCATTGTACTTTAAATTGTAAATGAAGAGAGAATGATACTTCTGGAAAGTAATGCATCTGTGACAAATATGTATTTTTTATTTTTTTTTATACAGAAGGAAATTCCTCTATGAACTATAAAGGGAGCCCAGAAGATTAGTTAGATGGACTCAAATATATAGTAAAAATCTCATCCTCTTCTCAAAGAGTCATGAAAGACAGCATAAGACTACAATTCTACAAAGAAGGTATAAATTTTAATTTTAAGCTTAACTTTGACTTCATTCAACTGCTGTCTTGAAAATCCTGCCCTATGGCTTGAAAGTGCAAGTAGAGATGGGAAACTTGAAATCACAGCCAGAAAAAGATGAGTAGTGATATTGACAGGCAGCTTTAAGACTCTAGGAAATATGCATGATTTTGAAGGAAACCCATTTCATGTTCCAAACTGCAAGAATATAATATCATCATTCAATGCTGGTTGCATTAGTTGTCAGTGCCTTGGTTATGTGGATTTGTATGGATTTTTAAGCCAGCATTTTTGTGCTTCAGTAGAGCAAACTCTTGAAGCTGGAGAACCAGACCTCTATTTTTCTGTTTCTTTGTTGGTTTTTTTCAGTGCATTATTTTGCTATATGCTCAGCATAAGGGCATTTCTTGTCTGAGTTTCTCTCTGACCCTTTCTATGAAAGGTGAATGTTACTGCTCTTAAAGCAGGCGAGAAGAGCACATAACAGGCAAAGCTTTCATGCAAAGTTCAGGCCAGGAACAATCAGTTGACAAGAGCCTGTAGTTTCCAATTTAGCCCCTTCCTTCTGCTCCTTGATAGAGGACAAAAAAATTTATCTAAAATCTGGATTGTGGAGCTGAAGAATTGATTGTTAATTTTTGCATGAGATAGATACATGGGGATTTCAGTGCCACTGCATGACAGACGTCTGCAACCTGCTGATGCCCACAGCAGTGTGCCAACCTGGAGAGAGATGAATGCTTTCAGCATGCCAATCATGGGAGGGAATCCAGACATTTGATGAAACAGAAAGAACTTCCACAAGTAAGGAACAATTTGTTCAAAGCAAATTGAGTCTTTTTTACTCATTTGAACCATTCCACAGACTGGTGTAATCAGGAGAGCAGGAGAACCGTTCAGGAAAAGGTGGCTGGGGCAGGTGGGAGAAGAACTAAATACTCTCTCTGTCAGTGCTCCACATGGATTCTCAAACATCATATTGCTAGCTGTGGCAGAGCTCTGCCATTTATCCCATCTTCTGGAGTTCTTGAAAGCACTGATGTAATTTTGGGGAGATTTGCAAAACAAAGTGGCAACATATACAGTTAATTCTTGCAATATTTAGATTTTGTGCAGTTCACATTCTTAATTTGTGAGAATAGAATACGAGCTTTTCTTAAGATCCGTACAGTCACACAGGCACATCTTCCCAGTGGGAGAGGTAAACAAATGAGAGCACCAATTCATTTCTGCACTTGTATCTCATCAAATCACTTAAAACTTTTCAAAATAGTGCAAAAGTAAATTTCCTGATCTGAGAGTCCCTGATATGCACTCTGCCATGCTGTAAATAACTCCATCAGATGCAGAGCAACAAGAAATCACAACTGCTGCAGATACCACTATCCATGATGGTATCAGTCTCAGTCACAGGGATAAATCTAAATATTTTAATATTGCTCATGGAGTCACAATGCTTCACTGCCTTCTTGAGAGCTAGCACGTAAATAAGATGGATGTACTGTCACAGCAAGACCCAGAAAACTAGGCAGTCAAGGTTTGCCCCATTCATTTGTAAAGTTTATAGCCTTGGATAACACAGATCTTAGAAAGTGTAAATGGTGCTCTACCAGAATTTACTGACCTGGAAGGAAAAGGGTGGGAAATATACACCTACACTGGTAATAAAACTGGGAGCATGGGCAGTCTTGTCTGCCAGTTGCCTGAAATATTTTACTGTGATTCAGCACATCCTCACTAAGCAATTTATAGTCCTGTGTTGTATAATTAAAAGAATTGTCAGCTAAAAGTTATTTTCTTTTCAGTGAAGTCCCTGAGTAGGCATGGCATTTCTGAAGCACCCTGTGGTGGGCAGGTTAAATCTATCTGCTCATGTGAGAGTGACAGAACAGGACACAGAAAGGTGGAAGCATACATGTTCCTCTGGGCATACAGAGCCAATACAAAGACTCGATGTCCAGAGAAAGTGCAGAGAAGCTCTGTCTAGCTTAGACCGGTCATCACTTTTTTTCTGATATTAGTTCACTTGCAGAACAGAAAAATACAATAAACCGTCTAAAAATTTAATCCAAATTGTATTTCAAAAATATCATTAAAAGAGATCAAGGACATCAAAAAAACCTGGATCTTAAGAGTACCATGAGGCATGGTAAGGTAATTATTTAGACAGCCCTGGCTAATGAATCACACCTTATGCATTAGAAGGAAGTTCAGTAAGTAAAATGTAATCATTGGTGTCTGTTAATTTGCCTGAAATTTGTCCATAGGTTTGATCCTCAACACATGAGCAAATGTCTTGGGTTTTTTTGTTATTCAGGTTGTTCACACCTCCTTTCACAATTCTCTGTCCACAATTAAATCCTATTTCTCCAACAGCAGCGGAAAAGTTCCTAAACATGCTAATATTTTCTGTCTTAGGATCAACAATAAACCTCCTTGAATCTTTGTTCCTAAATACTCCCAGTGCATCCTTCTGACTACAGCACCTTGACCGTCTGCACTGCATTTCATTTTGCTACTCCCATTGTAGCTTCTCAACATACTAACAAGTATCCTTGACACATGCCAGGCCTTTCCCTGGTCAAAAATGATGGGAAGCTCAAGAGCAAAGCAGTGGGAAAGGAGTGCTCTTTTCACATGTGAAGTTGTTTCAATAATGAAGTGCTAAGAGTCAGTCTGTGGAAGATGAACAAAATGACCTAATATATTTTATCTGCTTCTACATACTACCTCAAAAAATCTAAACATGTCTGAATTTGATCCAGGCTCTGCCTTGCTCATTTTTCACAGATATTTAAAACCAGATGCTTAAAAAAATAAAAATTTCCCTTCCAGAAAGAATGCCTTTCATGTCCTTGAAAAAAATTGGAGGTGATAAAGTGAAAATATTTGGCTTTTGAAACAAACACAAAACATCCTCAAAATCTATGTGTTTTTCAGTTTTAATACCAACTGTTTATAACATTCAGTTTATATTCCCTTGACATCTAGAGAATTAGATAGAAATCAGAATTACTTTTTCCTAGGTGCAGTACATGGAAACAATTAAAATTTGATGTAGGGAAAAAAATACAGTTAACCTCTTCCTTTAGAGGAAAGATGATACAGAGAGGTCAAACAGGAGAACTGTGATAGATCTGAGACTTGAACTTTTTTTCTTCTACATGGAGTTCACTGCCTTAATAGCAAGGATATTTTGTTGAAAAATGCAAAACAAAAATCAATCCAATTTTAAATCTAACTTTTCCAAACCAAACATGATAATACTTTAGTTTCATATTCTGTGAGCACACTTTTTCTTGATTAAACTGAAGGGAAGACAGTTAAAAAACTCTCTCCTAATTTCCCACCTTTCCAAAAATATTTTAAAACAACAATTAAATCAATCTTTTCAAATAATGAAAGGACTTATAATTATTTTTCAATTAAAATGTCACATTCTTCAGAGTGTTTATTTGCATAAACTTCCTTTAATTCCCTTCAACTTAAACAAACTTTTCACATATTGCTATTCATGCAGTGCTATGAATTATTTCTATGACTACTCTTCTGGAGAGGGGAAATTTGATATAATTGCCTTAAATATTTCTTTGCATGACTAAGTACATCTTTGGTATAGTAATGGAGTTTACAGGGCACATAATATGCATTTAAAGTGATGAAAACTAGTAAATTTAAGGCATTTGTTAACACCAATGAGATTCCATGCTATGACTGAGGCTGAACAAGAAAGCTTTTAGTTTGGTGAACCATATTTAATTTTGAAATACGACAGCCCTTCAGCTGACCGATACCATCCTGCCGCAGTCTTGTTTATGCTTCAGAGTAGCTTAAAGATTTATGTCTGAAATGGGGTAGTATAAAAACTTACTCAACTCACCAACAAGTTACTAGAAGAACCAAGTTCTCCATTTTAGAGAATGCAGTGTACAAACACATTAAGCATTACCCGTTGCCTTGTTCCTCTCATGTAACTTGTACGTAGATAAACTTCATAAATTACGAGTACCACAATGCAATAATGATGATACATTCTCTAACACTGCCTGATGCAGTAACTGCTGAGGAGATAAACTGCATGACTGATACTTGATTCAGGTTTGCAGGAGAGAAAGTTCTCCTGGATATTGTCAAAGTGGTTCAAATGAATACTCAATTCCATTTCAGAATTCTTTCTATAGTCCTTTAGATTTCTTGCCACACCTAGTTTAAAAGCATATTATAAAAAATACATGATAGAAATTCATCTCTCCAGAATTGTTACACTAGAGTATCAGAATCCTTCTTGTCCCTCCCCAAGAGTACTGTCCTGGTTGGTGAACCTGCATATGGTGCATGGTCTGTCTATGATGAGACAGTTGCAGTAGCAAAACCAAAATGATGGCTTCAATAAACTCTCTCCTCACTTGTTTTGTGCAAGGATGACACCTCACTCATCCCTAGGGCATGGCATTACAGCTCTCCAGAGTCAAAACCCATGGTTGCTACAATGGGAACTAAAGTTTTGCAGCTGCTGGAAATTTCTGTTCATAAATTTGGTAGAACACTGTTGAAATCTCATGACACACTCTCTCCAATCCACCAAAGGATTTAAGATGTGTAAGGAGAGGGAGAGATGTGATTCTTACAGAGTTGCTCAACTCTGGACCTGAAATCTATTTCCTTATACCCTTTCCTGTCACCTTGGATATGTGTTTTCACCCAAGGAAATTAAGTGTAAAATGCCATCATTTTTAGATAACGCTTCTGACAACTGTTTTGCATAGATGTAGGTTATTGCTACTTGCAATGCTAAAAAGGTAGGAATTAGAGCAGGCAGGAACGCTTTATGGCTGCTTCTACTTCCCTAAAACAGTTGAAAATTTTTATTTTTTAAGGACCCAAAGAATCCTGACAGGCAGAAAGATCTTCTCTCTCTTTTTTTTTTCATTATAAGAAAAATTATCAAAGATGGTACAAAAGAAGTTAATTGGGATGAGGGTGGGTTTGCTGAGGAAGGATAATAGCAAGTTTGATGGGAATATAAAGGAAATGAGCTTTCATTTGGACAACTCAGGCCCCATATGAAATATAAGTCTTGCTCACTTACAAATCCCACGTTGTAATATTTCTTTAATTTGTTTATAAACTTTGACTCTCTCCTACACTCCCCAGAAAAATCAGCTCTTGAAACACTGATTTTTTCAAATTATTTTTGCTTCTTCTAATTATATAAAATAGAGAATGTGGTGATTATTACAGTTTGATGTCCCAATGCACTGAAAATTTCAAAAGGATGAAAGTGAGAAAGAGTTAGAGGGGGAAAAGAAAAGAAAAAGAACAGCACTCCAGATGGCAAAACAATACTTAATCTGAAAGAAAAGAGCAAAGATTAAAAAACTTAAAATCACAGGCACATAGAGGTAGAGTATGATAACACGAAAGAGCTTTTTTAAGAATAACAAATTCAAATGGTTGATGGGAGAAACATGACTTGCAACTCAGAAGCTGAAAAAGAGACAAACTGTAAAAAGAGCCAAAGAAAAGGATTCAGATGTGTGAAATGAGGTCACTAGACAAGTGAGAAAAGAGGTGAGATCTTGATTGTACTGTAGCAGCCACTAGCTTGTTCAGGTGGGGGCTCCTACCAGCCTGCATGGGGTACAGGATGGATGCGCCAGGCAGCACAGCAGACTGGTGCTGGCAGGTGGGCAGACTGCAGGCGGGGACAGTACACCCTGCCAAGCTGGCAGCAGCAGGTTAAATGCTTTCTCCAGTGTGAGGAAAGAGGCCCCCACACCACAGACTGTTTTAGCTAACAGGTGTGGTGAGAATATCTGACAGATGAAGCTTATTACAGTCTCCCGGCAGAGCATGGAGCAAGTAGACGCTCCTAATGACCGCATACAAGGTGACTGGCTCACTCCTATCTGTTGAACAGCTTGAAAGGAAGATAGTTTACCCTGAGGAAGACTGACCTTTCTTCTTCATACTTTTTTATTTTTTTTCTCTCAGCATTTAATAACAAAAGCTTCCCTTCATGCAGCAGACTGGCTGCTGCCAAAATTCCCCATGGCCCTGAAGCCAACAGTGTCCAACAGGCCTCGATAATCTTTGCCCTGCAGAACCACAGAGAGTATCTCTGTGTAAAGCATTTGGAAGGGCATGAGCTATACAGAGAAAACTCGAGGGGTTATTACTAGTGTGTTGATCTCTGGTGTAGAAGCCCCACTACACCACTTGGAAGCTGCAGGACATTAAGTCTGTGTAACAAATTTTCTTTTTCTCAGTGCTGTTCCTAACAGGACTGCTAGATATTTTCATACATTTTTCCTTGTCTTATCTGGTCTCTGAACACTGCTGAAACTGGTAATGCATTACAAACTGCTCCTGGAGAAAAACAGGCTAATGTTTAAGGAATAGACAAGCCACAGGGGTTAAGATTATGGCTGTTCCAGGGATAGAAAAAGAATAGAATTTTATACAGGTCACAGTGTGTGTAGGAGGGACACAGATGTGTCTTCTCATTGTTGCAAACACACTATTGTGTGTTTATGACTGTGTCTGCCATGGAGAGAGACAGAGCAGTACTGACTAAAAGCAAATTTCCACTTGAGTATTTGAGGAGATTTGGGACATGATGAGTGCAGATTGTTGTCTGGCATTCCTAATAACTATTCAAATTTGGCCATTCCTGCAATGATTGTGCTGTGGTTTATTTTTCCCATATGTAAGATAAGCTACAGCCCAACTGATATGCCTAGAGATATTTACTGTAAGCAAACAAGCTATTTCTACTCTCTATAGACAAGACACATTTATTATAATATACAGTATAGCCCAGGGATAGATTTCCTGGCAGAATGCTGGGAGAAGTACCAGCACTGCTCTGTAATACTCCTGATTGACCACAGTATTGCCTCCTCGTCCATGTCACAGCTTCATCTGCTCTCATATAACCAATGGGTATTCAGGAGAAACAGTCATCTAACAAATGTTAGATTGTGAAGAGAATGTGCAGTAGTTTTGGGGGGAAAGCTGGGTAGTGAGCAGAGGTCCATGTATTCATGTTTTCCTATAGGGTATGTGATGCCATAGGTGAAGGGAGGAAGGCATCCCAATAAACCAAGTACAAACACTGCAGCTCCCAGGAGACAGCAGCTGTGTAGGACTGGGTTTCCCAGAAGCATTTTCTAAATGCTGTTTCTACTGAGGCAGAATGAATCATCTCAATACAGCAGATTCTGCTCAGACTTCTGAGTATTTTGTGTAACAGTGTACTAAAGCAGACATGTCCATTTGGTGTATATATGAATAGGGATTTATCTCACCTGACTTCTCATGAGTCAGTCACCGAGGCCAAGCCACAGCAAATAGAAAGAATGAGGCAGCTCCCCTCACCTACTTCAAATATCTGGCTTTAAATAGGATGGCTTCTGTCTGTGAAGTGCCTGGTTTTCTGTGCTGACTACAACTGGACTGATTGTAAACGTCATACTCAGATGTGAATATCTACTCTATAGTTGCCTATGTTTGGCAGGATGAATCCTTTTCTATCTGAACTGAATCACTAATTCCATTATGTTAATTAATATTGTCTTTCAGCTTCTACTTTAAACTTGTAACTCAGAAGAAGTTGTTGAAGATCAAACATTGGAGATCCATCAAGTATCATTAATAAATGAAGAGTAGATGCAAGCAGCAGAACAGATGTAAGCAAAGAATCAATGGTTTGGATAGGAAGAAGGGTAAGAACACCTTTAAAAAGTTTTGCATGCAACTATGGTATGATGGACCAAAGATGGAAGAGAGCCTGAGATGAAGAAGGTTGTCTCATGATCCTGAACAGAGTTATCAAAGACAGAACGGCTCTCATAAATGTGACAGCAATGAAGACAGATTTTGTTTGAAAGTTTGCACTTAGATTTTAGAATTTTTTGCTAGAGGAGATTCAGTAACTCACAGACCACCAGGCAAGGAAGATGCTGAGCATATACCTTGGCTAGTCTGTCCCTGTGAGTCTGTGAGTAAAAGGTGTGTTTATTTAAGAAGCTGTTTTGCAAAGTCATTTTGCTCTGCTTTTACTACTAGAAGAATTTGAACAGGTGGGAAAAAGTACATCTTTATTACAGAGAATAACTAGAGATAGGAAGTTTCAGCATAATTTGCAAAGAAGTGTTCAAGCAGAAAGTGACTGGCTCTAAAGACAAACCCATAACTCTACTCAGACTCAATAAGCAAGTACTGAAGAACCACGACCTGTATCTGGTATATCCATCTGGGAGCACCCAGCTGTGGTAAGCTCACTGATTAGCAATAACCGCATTCACTGCAAGGCAGTTCAGCTTGGTTAAGTGGGACTGCTGAATGCTTGGATCTACAAGTCACCAAATCATCCAGTTTCATCTAGACTGACTCCAGTGACACACTCATAGGTAAATGATACCCAACAGAATTTCAAGTGGCCATCCATTCTATTGCATACCCCCAAAGAGACTTTATGTCTCACCCTAATCCCCTTACAGATGAAAGAAGTCACTTCCTACATCTGGAGGTATAACATTCAAGGGTTGGGAAAGTCATCCAAACACAAAAAGGGTACCATTTTTTCCCAGTATTTCCTGCATATCTTATGAAAATTCATTACACAGCTTGGTAAATTCAAATGGTTTTGCTGACCTTTCACTGATAGCTTGCTCTAATGTGAGATTTTTTTAACAAAGCACCCATTGAACATACCAAATCTGTCACATCACTTTCTGTCTATAAAATATTTTGTCAGCTTCATTGCGAGACACTGTGATGCAACATGATATCTTTCTTGACTGATTAGAGAGTTTATTTCTTGGCTGTCAGTTTCACTTCAAATAGAAAAGGAAAAGACATAGCACATGTATCTTTTTATTGTACATATTCCGACCCATTATCTGGAACAATACAAAATAATTTGCTGGACTTCAAAAGGTGAACGAGATACTTCAATTTCAGACCTCATGGAGGACTGATTCATGGAACATGTCTGGAATTCTTCATAAAAAGTAATCTGTAGCTCACCAGTCATTGTAACTATTTCCTGGTCTGGTTTCTTCCAACAATAAATGTAGGAGCTCACAATTTGCTGGGCTAGGAAAATATTTACTTATTCCACTTGATAAAACAAATCCTGCTTTCTATTTAAAGTGGTTATGAGCACTCCAGGCTAGAACTTTTGCACTTAGAAAATTCACCTCACAATTAAAATGACTGACAGGGATGAGTCACAATTCTCCTGGTTTTCAGGACACCCAACAGAGTAAGAAAAGCTCATCAATTTTTGTATGTACCAGTAAGACATTTGTTGACAGTACAGTGGCTTTTATCTATCAATATAGTTCCCCTGGCGATATATGTCAGTGCATCCTGAGACTTTATGGATTTATCCTTGTAAGGATTTTGACATGAGTTACAGCAGCTTTACCCTCTCTGTACAGACAGCAGAGATGAGGTATTTGTCCAGAACTATAAAGAAACTATATCTACTTTTCTGAAACCTATCCTAAAGTTATAAACACAATGCACCGTTATCCCTATCTTATGACTTTGGAACGTCATTTAAAAACATTCAGAGTACATAGAGATCTTTTTTTTCAGCTCCAAACTGAGTCTTTAGAACAGAAGAAAAGCAGTTTATGCCAGGTGGTTTTTTTTGGACTGGTGGAAAACACTGCACCAGGGTATCCAGTCATGCAGAATAGGAGGAAAATATTTTCTGATGGTACAGGACACCAATTTTTTCTCCCTTTCAATATTTCCTTCCTTCAGGTTATAAACCAGACTTTTGCAAGCAGTAGTTCATAGGCAACATAAGTAACACTCAAATGGCCCACAACTGCCTTATACCTGGCACCACCATGAGAACCTTCCACCAGAGTATGAGAAACGAACATGGAGTAGTATTTTTACATACAAATGCACATGCATGAAGTAAAAACCACAAGCAGGCTGGTATGAACACACACCCACATATATGCACATAAGTGCACTTCATACCTGCTCAGTTGCTGTGAGAATCCTGTGAACCACAGGAGATACAAGTATGATTGAAACAACATCAGAACCAGTCCAGAGAGTGGAATAGCATACAATGAATTTACTTATTGCATTATATGCACTAGTATATGTTATGTTCTTTTAGTAAAGAGAGCATTAGAAGGAAGTAAATTGGGTAATAATTCTGCTAAACTCAGTGGACAGTAATAAGAAAGAATTTCCAGATTAGGCTGAAGAACATCTCTGAAACTCTGCAGGAGAGAGAAACTCCTAGAAGTGTGCAAATAAAATTCGGGTGAGGGATATAATCATGGATGGCACAAATAAATTCCTAATAAGGCATTTGTATGTATTCTCTAATAAGAAATTATATTCTTTAAAATTAATTATGATCATCAGAAAAACACTTTCAAATAATGCATTAGAAGTAAGTAAATATATTAAGTAAGTAATCTAATCTATAGTTTGATAAAATCCCTCTTTCTACCTCCTCACACATAGGTCTCTAGAGTATCTTATGTGAATGGCAATAATTCCCAAAAGAAAAAGAAATGTATCCCTAACTTGTGAGGATAGATGAAAAGAGCCTCCATTTGATCTCTGTAGTATGCATCAAATAGCATTGCTGCGGACAGCTTTGTGCAGCTTCTCTCAAAAATTTTCTTCTTGTGACTTACAAAATTACTAGAAATGTAATATATCCATAAGAGTTAGAGGCCCTGCAGTGCTATATACCCAGAAAATCAGAAGATTCAGATTTTAAAATAGTCTCCCCAGATCAAGGTAATTCCCTATTAACTTGAGATAGCACATCCAAAAATAGGTTTCGGGAGAAAATGAGTGAACTGGAGTAGTTACATAACATCACTGCTGAATTTGACAGCTTGGCACACATTTCTATATTAGGAAAGCTTTTTCATATTTTCTTCTCAGTGACACAGTATTTTACAGAAAAGCCAAAATTACATCATAAGTGGTTCCATTGACAGATTTACATTTTGGACTCTGACACATCATCTGTGACAGGGTGTTACAAGCTGTAAGTGGAATGGACTAATTTCATTAACTGGCTGTTGGAATGGAGTTTAAAGATCTAATTCTAAACTCAGTTATAGGGAGGTAATGAATATGCATCATATGTAACCTATAGAAATAATTTATGTTACCTTTTTATCGAGGAACACTGGAGTCAAAACAGTTGAATCAGGAGTATTTATTATGGTGTATATGTCAGATCTTGTTTAAAATTACTTAAAGGTGTCGGGGCCATATAGAAGCTTGAAAAAGGTATACCTCCCTTAATGTCCAAGAAAATTCAGTTTTGATTCTCTTGGGGATGTGAGTTAATTCACATACTACTAATGAAACGGGCAAAACACTTTATCAGAAGGTGTGAATATCTACCAGCATCATGAATCACATTCATTCATTAGAAGTGCAGCATTCGACCCTTGACTGTTGCAAATATACAAGAGCTGTAGTACCCTTCCATTACAGAGAGTAAATTTGGAGTAGCTCCACTCCTTTCCCTAGAACTGGCCGAAGTTTATACCCATAAACCTCACAACAATATTTTTTTCCTTTATTTTAAGCATGACCTGGATATTAAAAGCAATAAGTCATGCTGATCTCGAAAAGAAGTCATCCTATCAAGGAATACAAATAAAAAGAGAACATTTCAAGGATAAATTAGAGCTGTGTGGTCAGAAAAATGTAATGTTTTGTGAAAAAGGAATCCTTAACGTTACTAGTACTCGAATAATGTGCAGTCAGAGCATGGGTATATATTTCAGATTAATTCTTTTCTGAACTTAATAATGTTTCATCTAGAAGATACCAAATCAGACAAGGAGAAACTTTGATAGAAGTTATTGGTAAGTAAATCTAATAGAACAGTACGAAAAAGAGTAAAATTGACCAAATAATTTTCCTTTGTAACAAAGAAAAAAGAAATAGAATTGACTGTGTTCCTTCTTTATTTCAGTACAAAGAATAATCAGATCACAAGGCAGTATTGAAAACAACCGTATTAAAGCAGATATCTGATTTCATTGGAGTAACAGATGATAGGCTAATTCAAGATATAAACAAAGATGTGAAAACACTGGGAAATAAAGTCACCCCATGGTGTGTCAAAGCTCAGAAAATTTTTAAAGATGCCATTCACTGAGTCACCAGTTTAATTGTAAGAACTGCTGGTACTTTCAAGCTTGATGTTAAAAACATTGGTTTATCACTGTGTCCTGCCCTACACCCATGGCAACAGAAGCTTTAGTGTTCCTAGTGTCTTCATTAGTGCAGTCTTTGAATGCCTAAAATTTCTGGAATTTTGTCCAGACAGAAAAATAAAAGAAGTACTTGTTTATTACTTACCTTGTCCTCAGCCTTTACCTTTCCTGATTATTGAGGACCTGATTTGGGAAAGGCTTCTTGTATATGTGTCTTATTTGATGATATTTTATGTTGTTGTTCTTGCAATCACTATGTACTATGTGGTAGATTTACTTCTCAAAGAAAGAAACAGAAGCACAAAAAAGCAAGATGACAACATGCAGATAAGATGTCAGGGGCAGAGGGCTATTCTGTTGATGGCACAGCAGCAGTATAAATTATAAATATTTGTTAGATATAAATTATACAAATGAGCAGGGGGAAGATGAGGAATCACAAACATGAAGGTAGGCAAAGCAATGTGAATTTTCTCTTAAGCTTTTGCATTCAGAAGTCTGTGTGTCCCTATCTCAACAGAGATTTCTATTCAGCATAGCATGATGGATTTCAGCATGTAGCACAAAGCCAAGCACACCCATTTTTTCTGGTCCACTGCAGAGAGGATCTGTTCAAAACAGAGGTTTGAAATGTTTGAAATCACTTTTCAAGAATTGATCTGGAGGGGGCATATGTAGAGCATGCATTGTGTACAGGACTCTGGACATGTCTAACCATGATACAAAGATAAAGATTTAGGGAAACACCACAAAAATTATTATATGCCAAACAAGTCTGCAGTACTGTGCAACATCTTAATATGTTTACAACTTTTGTGTGATAATGAGTGCCAAACTAAACTGGACATTGCTTTTAAGAAAATTCACAGATACAAGACTAATGTGCATACTAAAGGCTGAACACCAAATTCATCTTTCCTCCGGCATCTCACTTTTTTCCTCCAGCTCACCTTTATGCTGGTTCCTGTGTTCAGAAAACATTTCATTAAATGGATAATATGGACAAAAAAGGAACAAGATTTGGATATGCAGAGAGCAATCAAAGATTTCATAACTGTAGCCATAGTATTGGCTAGAATGTGATTAGAGAAAAAAACAGAGGACAGTGGAAAAACATCAGGGTCTAGATAACATCATGGTCCATCTTCTCTGAAGACTCATGGCAAAAAATTAACTAGCGCCTGCAGCAAGTTCCCTTATAGGCATTACAGCTGTTGATGACTGCTCCCATTACAGGAATAAAAAGAGCAAGGGAGAAATAGATCTTGTAAACCCCCTGATTCAACTAATCCTCTACAGAGCATCAACCTCAGTCCCAAACATACTTTCAAGTACATGATATGAGCAGTCACAGATAGAAGAGTTTCACTTTCATGTACACAGGGAAATGAGCAAGAAAGACAACTTATGATGTTTCAACAAAACAGGCTAAAATGTATAATGGGTATAAAACATGTGAAAGGCATAAAGACAACAATCCTGTCTAGGATCTAGGCCAGACTGTCTGATGAATGGGCCAAGGACATAAACAAAAATAAAAAATATTTATAGTCAAGGGGGAGAGAAAAAGACAGGGTTCCTACATTTCTTCAAATCCATTTCCTGTCTAATTATGCCTCACTCTTACTTCATTTCAATATTTCAATTCTCTACCTTTGGTGAGTCTTATGATCAAATTCCATTAGCACTAAAGTCTTGATACTTAGAAATTAATACTTCCTCCATTGTGAATTATGGTACAGTCCTCATGCATGACAAGACTGATGACATGTAAATGCATGCGACTTACAGGCTTATCATTCTCTGACATTAATTTCTTCATCTCCAATTTCAAATCCTGGCCTATACTCTGATAAGATGAATATCTTATTTCTAGTTTCTCATTACTTTTTTAAGCTGTTTCCTACCTCTCAACCTTTACTCAATCAATATAGCTGTCAAAAAACTGGTCATGAGCCCAGAAACATAGTTTTCCTACATTTTTTATATTAGTGATGTTGTTGTTATCTCTTTGAAGTTGTAGTTCACTTTTGTTCCTTATAATCTGCTTCACACAAATCAGCATTTAAAGACACATTTTGTAATAGTACAAATAAGTAATGTTTTATTTGCCACCCATCCAATCTTGTCTACTAGCTTATACACACACCACAGACAAATTATTCTTTGAGATGAGAAAAGTCTACATTTGTATCTGATATGAAGGTATGTAAATACTGTTTTGGTGAAAAGATACTGCTTCTTAAAATAATCACAATCATAATATTACTAACAACACCACATAGTACTTACAAATTCTAGAAGCAAAACAAACATAAGAAGCATAGCACTGAGTTTTGGTTGAGACACTTTTGGTTCAGAGAGTTGGTTTTTCCTTATGCTTTACAATAACAGAGGGAAAGGCAGAGAAATAATTAAAGAACCAGATAAAATAAAGGTGAATTGGTCCATAGATCTCACTAAAAGCCATGAAATAGATGAAAACATAGAAATTAAATAAATGAAATAATAATACACTAGCTAGTTTAAAGGTCTATTGACTGCCATGCCATGTCTGCAACTGAAAACAAAACTAAAGACAAAGGTAAAGCGTACAGGAAACAAAGTTTGTACTGATCTGTCCCGGTACACCTCCCTAGTCTGTGAAAATCTGAAATTAGTGTCTTCAAATACTTGTAGAAACATGCAAAATGGCATCTAGAGGCTGATGAATGTATCTCCCATTCATTTCTCTAGTAGAAAAGGGGGAGATATATACAGCTGTGTTTAAAGGACAAAATGCATGTTTTAGGGCTTGCAAAGAAAATTCAAAAAATGGAAATGAAATTTAAAAAATCAAGCAATTCAAGATCTAAGTGAAAAGAGGAAATAAATTATGAAATCAAAACAGAAATGGCAAGCAGGAATACCCTGTTATTATAAAACATTGCATGGACAAGTGGAGCATAGCTCAGTACCTATTAGGTATAAGGTTTAAATTAAAGTGCATACTCGGTTTGATAAAAGGTTTCATAAAGCTCTGTCAATAGATTTGAAATGATGCTCTGTTCTGACTATATTGTAGAACCACTTGGAGGTGATGAACTGAAAATCCAGAGGTTTTGCATGCTTTCTATGGTTAAATGTGAACTTAGTTCTGAACTGAAGCTGACTTATAAACAAAAAGACAAGTCTTGGATGTTGACTTAGGTTTTCTTTACAATGTTAATACTGTCTGAAACCACCCTCAAAAATCCATGACACTCCATATGTTGTGGAATCACAATGTGAATGAATTGAACATTGGTGGATTAAGGAGGGATTTTGGAAATGTGATGCTAATTTCCCCCTTCTGATGTTACATATTCCTAATATAAACACTCATTTATGTGCTTTCAACTGTTGGTGTGTCATATATATCCACTTCTAAAGGTGTACATCTCACTTTTCTTAGATTTATACTGTAAAGTGAATTTATATTGTAAAGTATATTCTGGAGGTTCCTAACTCTGATACTTTAGATAGCCAAAAGTATCATTACAAATTATATAGAATTTATTAGAATAAACATGTAATTTTTAGGTGGCTGAAGGTAGATGAGATAAATCTCTCCTTTGTAAGTGGTGTTATAAAAGGCAATATTAACTCAAGTTTACTCAAAGATGTGAGGTTTTCATACCAGGGAAACATAATCAAGTTTTTAAGTCAGACCTACAAAGCAAGCTCAGTACTTTTGCTGTTATGGGAGGTACTGATAACAATTACTCTCCTCATGGCAGGGCAGGAGTCTTCTCTCCCTTTTGATCTTGACCTTGGCAAATCTTTTGGCATTGATGTAGCAATTGCCGCTTAAGATCATTACAGGCACAGAGTGGAGTTATCATCAATCATTGCTTTTTGAAGGACAAGCATCCTGTTGTATTATACACTGCATGAACACCAAACAAAAGGCTCTTTTCTTGTTTAATAATCAAGGCGGAATCAGTTGTGTGGGAATCGGAACATGTTAAGTCTAAAGATACAACACTTCTGACACTATGATGACCTTCCAACATCTGTTCTGTTGTCTGTTTACAGTTCATACCACTTGTGTAACTGCATTAGGAGAGCACAGGCTTATTTTAATAGTTGGTTAATAGTCAATAGACAATAATCAAGCAGACAAACAACAGTTTCCTTATACCTACTCCATATAGTAAAAACAGGCCAGAAATATTTTTCCTTGTTTTAATTATAGATTAGGTGCATTTATAAAAACTCACAAAGTGGAGCATACTCTAATAAGACCTGTGGCAAACTACTGCTATACAGGATACAGTGACTGCAGTCACAAAGGTGCAAAACAGGAGTTACCACGTGAACCGCAGCTAAAGAACTCCCATAATAAACATGAAAGCTGTCTGGGAACAGCTGAATGGGCTTCCTGAAAGCATAGGGAAAAAGGCCAGATGCCAAGAAAAGTCAGATAACTTTTCATCTGTGCCATATAGAGGTCACAGCTGCTTTATTATTATATATAGAAGGAAATGTCTTTTATGTATTTTTAAAAGTCTGTGTATGTGTATATATGTATATGTTAAAAATATTACATAAATATAGGCTTATAGGCCTATATACATATACAATGTTCATACATGTTCTATTAATATCTTTAGAACCTATTATTTGTTACTTTCAAATGTCTATTCTTTTTTGAGAGGTTCTAGGTAAATTTCTAACTTTGGGAAAAATAGAAATTGTATAGGTGTTTATGAATGTGATTAGCTTCTTCTAGAAGATATTTGTGATGGATATAGTTCCAGAGTATGTTGAAGTCAACTACGATACAGAAATTGGGCATCCAAGTTCAGAAGGGATAAATCTTACTGTTTCCAATGCCTTGGCTTCAAACTCTGGTATGGACTGAAATCCCTAAGCAAAAAGTCTTTTCTCCATGAAAGTGAAATAGCTGCCAAAAGAGACACAGAAAGATGTGAAAAATGTTTTTTCCTAGAAATGAGCATATAAAAACTCTTTGTCCAAAAGATAGGTGGTTTTAACCAATCATATCTTATAGATTTTTTTCTTCCCAGAATTGTGAAAGTTTCAGATGTCTGTGCTCCTCAAAATCACAAGAGCATGGAAAGGCAGAGACTTTAAGCCTCAAATTATGTCCTGAATTGGCTGGAAATGAGGGGATTCAGTTATTCTGTGCTGACTCCTGTAGGGAGGGCTAAGGCTGGCACTGTGAGAAAGCTCACACACAGACCTCTGCAGGAAGTGTCAGACCCTGGAGTTTGAAGAAGTTTTGAGAAAGATGAAAACAGATTTATAGAATTTTTTGGGAGAGGGAAGTTTGAGCCATTTATTAGTTGAATATTTTGGAGGCATCTAGGGAAAGTGAATAAATGTCTGGCATAGTAAAATTAGCTTTTTCATGGGATACTTGAAGCCAGAGAGTAATAAGAGGTAATCTGGGAGGGGAAACAGTGACTGACTGCTTATCAATGAGATCTGGCACTTTCTGACAGCAGATTTACAGACATTCAGCTCTTCAAAGGACCCACTAAGACAAAAAACTTCAGCCCCCTTATATCTGTCAAACATGCACATGATTCAGCTTTGCAGAGGGACACAGGTGCCCAGAGCTGAACAAAGCAAAAGACAATGATAAGAATCCATGGCAAAATTGCAGTTGATGACCCATCTCATGGCTTCCATCAAAGGCTCTGTCCAGCACACTCCCCACTAGGCTAGGGCAAAATCCCTAGACCTCAGAGTGTCAATGCCCAACTGTTCTACACATAGCTTTGGTACTAAATGTCTGATACAAAAGCATTATGGAAACTCTCCCTCTTGCTCTCTCAGCTTTTGCATTCTCCAAGATACCTACATGAGAACACCTCTAACATTCTCATGGAAGTTAGTTTTCTCTTCCCAGCTTAATAATTAAGTAGGTATTGTAAGCTGTCCAGTGGAAGGCAGCTGACAAAATTGTCCAATTTGCTAAGAGATCTGCAGTTTCTGTAACTACAGATCTGAGTTCAATTCTAGTACAAAAATCTATGAAAATATCTAAAGGCAAAAGAAGAACTAATCTGTGAGGAGAGGTCTCCCAGACTAACTGTAGGCAATGACAGCTCAAAAATGTTTGATTCATCCCCTAAAGCATATTTGTCAAGAAGAAATATCTCTGGTGATATTTCCAAGTGAGCTGGACATGAGGGATGACCTTCATAAATAAAGGCAGTCAGACCCACAGAAGGTGCAATGTATATATGCATTATGGCTCTCTCTATCTCTTTCTTCCTATTAAAAGAGAACAAAAAAGAATGAAAAGAACCCTCTGCTCAATGTGGTGGTAAATTTGAAGCCTTAACCTTTTTTACTGATTCTGAATTTGCATCGGAATGCCAAAAAGTCTAAATTAAACCTTTCTTTTCTGTTTCTCACTCCCTTTTATAAACCAGATTATAAAATAGAGTAATTGAAAAAGGTCTCCAAATATTAGACCCATACAAAAGGCAATCAATCATTTCTGAAAGCAGTCATGTAATATGACAGAAACACCAAAGACTGTAAAAACAATTTGGAGCTCTAATTCTCTGCCTCCATTCCACAGACTTAGGATCCACTTAACTCTCAGCATAATTTAGAGCAGATCCTGAAGTTCTTAAACCTCTGGCATCCAGTATTGACCACAGCCACACCAGCAGGACCGCTGACATTCTGCAATTCTTTTGTCCATAGCGTGCTTCCAGCACATCTCCACCCCAGAGGCATCTAGGAGGAATCAGGGCAGTCCTTCACCTTAGATCCTCACTGACCTCAGCTCTCCATTTAGGGAATACAAGGAGTAATAAGGGCAGGACTAGATTCAATGAGACATAGCTTACATGGAAATAGTATCAGAATATAGAGAAATTACTTGAAGGTGTTAATATGCAGCAAAACATAGTTCATCTCATCAAACGAGACAGTATAAAGTCAAGGCTTTCATGGCTGCAAATTCAGATTACCCAGATTCTCCAGAAAGCCACTAGATCTTCTCAAAGTATTTTCTGTCTTTCAGACCAAACACTCTGTTTTACAGGAAACACTGTGCAAGTGCAATTTTATCAATAATAATAGACAACATCAGAAACATCCCTTGCTTCTCTTGGCCTGAGCTATTCATTATATAAATGCATCATTTGTCCTTGATGTGTTGCCCTGACTGAAGCATGGTCCAGATGAAGCAAACAAAAAAACAGTTTGCTGTCAAACCTTTGGTTTTGCCCTCAAACTTCCTTCATGCCTCGGTTGTCAGTAACTGTTTTTAAACACTCATGTGCACCATTATACTGTGGTTACAAAGGATAGCTTTTCCCCTATTAAATCTAAGTCTTTAGTGGCTTCTCAGGAATCTTGCTGTCTCTGTTGTCAACAGCAAAGGACAGACAGGTTTACAAGATGATGCTTCAACCCTTCAAAGCTGTGGACAAGATGCTGTTGCATGGATATAAAAATATCCAGAAGACCCTGCACAGAGAGAGATTATCACTCATTCTATGTTACCACAAAAATACTAAGAAGGACTTCAGGTCCTGCAAGTGTATGTTCTGGGTGTGGTTCTCCTCATCAATCCATTCATCTACAACTGCAATGGTGGAGCACAGGGTTTATTAAGTTCACAGAAGATGATGACCTTTGAGTGTCAGGGCATGAACAGCAGATACCTTGGAGGACAGATTTCTTCATGACTTGAAAATATGTACTAGAAAAATATGAAAAAAGTCAACAGAGCCAAACATAAAATGTTACAGGTAGCTAGAAAGTATTAACTAGACTTAGTGGAAAGAATTGGGGGATGATATACTAGACGACACCTTGAGATCTTTTCTGTTTCTCTATGCATTGTTTTCTGGAGGTTTCTGTCTCCCCTTAATGGCTAAAAACTGCATGTATGTAGAGTGTTTAGGGTATTAATATTTGCACTATATGTACATAACATTAAAAGAAAGAGAAATAAGAAGTCACTGTGTATTTACTCTTTGTCAATAAACTCTTCTTGTCACATGCCTGATCACTTTTTTTTAAGAAAGGTCCTCACTTTAGTACACCAGTTATTCAAGGGTATATAGTTTATTACTTTAATGCATAGTAAAGAATAAATGATAGGAGAAATATTTCAGTATTGTCCCTATTCTCTCATGAGCTAAATTAATTTCAGTCTGCACTTGAAACATAGGAATTATATTGGTATCTGGTAGCTACAAAGTGCCCCAGACAAAACACCACAAATAAAGAAGACATAGGATAATGGTTACAACCTATACCAGGAAGAGGAAGGATCATATTGCACCTGAGAAAGAGATTGTCTAAGTTAAACTGTGAGGGACTTGAGCTCTTCTGGGAATATACAGTTCTGCACTGTCTGCAACCGTACTAAATTTCAACATAAAATTAAGGTAAAAGAACAAGATAAAAAGAGTGCAATATTTACAGAAAATGTTTCTTTGGTAAGTCGCAAGCAGTATATAAAATCACAAGATGATTTGCGAAAGTGGTAATTTGTTCCTAAAGACAAATGAACAGAATAAAGAAAGAAAAATGAAAACAGTATCATGTGTTGTCCCTGGCCTTTCTAATCCACAATGCTAAGCAGTATTTAGGTGTGCTTAGTCAGAGTCCTGGACCTCGTTCCTCCAATATGTGCCACACAGAGGGAGCTTCTGTACGCTGACTGGGTCCCTTCTGCTAAACTCTCAAGTTAATCTAAAAGTGAAGATCTGGAAAAATGTTTTATTATGCAGCAGTCAGCTTTTTGTCCAAGGAGATTTTTCTCTAAATTGCCAAACATCTATTTTAATGGCTGGAAGTCACTAGTTTTTGTCTTCTACCTGACTTGTTAGCACAACCTTTCTTCTAGATCAGAATGAAGACTAATGACAGTTTAAATGCCAGGGACAATCTGAGAGGCTAAATCAAGCTCATGCCTTCATCTAAATGCAAGAGAAATTTTGTGATTTCAGATGAAACTCATGGGTTGCATGCATGTAAGTCCCTGGAAACATCACAAATTCCAGTTAATACCTGCTGCCAAATTTTGCACTGATTTACACCATCTGCCACCATACTAGACTCACTCACTAAAATCTGTGGCAGATTTGGCTCATTACACAGAGATTCATTTATTTGGTATCATATACTGCACAGGAACAGAAGAAACTTCATGTTGTAAAAATCTCTAATTCTTTCTCATAACAGCAAAGCTTAAACACTTCCATTTGTGCTGACAGAATTGTCACTATACATGCAATCATTTAGAATGATTTCTTTCACCCATTTTTGTCTTTTGAATTAGATGTTTACACTTACACCTTAAATATTTAAGAACTATTTTATTTTTGTAGTTTGAGTAACTATTGTCAGACAGATGTGGGTTGTGCTATATAAAAGAGATGTTAGAGACTTCATCCTTATTTTTGATGTGAACACACAGTTGAGTTTTCATTGCTGGAAAACACTCTGGTTATACAATGATTCATAGTAGTAGACATTCATTGTAAAAATTTTTGTACTTTCGTGCCAACCAGCTTGCAGTGATAATGGCAGATACCAGGTGCTGCAGTTGTAGTAGTTGTTTCGAGATATGTGATTCAGTTTAACTACATATTTTATCCACTGGTATCCTACTCTTTTACTGCTCTGCTGTTGTCCCTTCAGCAGCATCCTCCAAAACTGTTTTGTCAACTGCAGAAATCAAACCGTCCATTTCAATTCTTCCTAAGAAATCAGGGCAACTTAGCACCAATCTCTTTTCCTCCTGCTGTATTTCCAGAAGACTCTGAATATGTAACACAGTGTTAATGCACTGAATCATTATTTTCTGTGTAATTCCAATATTATGCTGTCAGTCCTGAACATTAATGTTGATCCTGAGCCAAGATGAACAGTTTCAAGTTTTTTAAATATTTTGAACTTTTCACCTACAGTGAACTTCATCTTCTGTCCTTTTTCTAGCTTCTGGTGGGATATTATATCACCTTGAGTAATATTCAAACCACCTACAAAGGTCTCTAACAATATTGTTATACATAATTCACTCCCTATTCTTTGGAACCCCCAGACTCTGACTCCACACAGAAACAAAACAGTTGAAGGTAGATGCCATATCCAAATCTCCTATTACAAGCTTCATTTGGTCTGTGCTTACCAATTCCCCCTGAATACAGTCAAGCAGTGTCAAAGTAGTGTAGAAGATTAACAGAAGGTGGTCTGGAACACACAGCTCTAATACATACAGATTAGGAGACATCTAGTCCAAAGCCAGACCTAGAGAAAATCAGAGCATGAAAAATGGTGTGATTTGGTCTGACAGAGATGAGACGACAGAGTCTATACCAACACAATTCACCCTTGAATAGTAAACTATAGCAAAGGCTATATTTGGTCATGGTCCAGAATAGATTTCAGAAGGAAAACTGAAGGGTTCTGCTTTCGATGTTTTCACTTAGTCTGAACACAATATGCATGAGACAAACTAAGAAACATTGTGATGACATGGGATGGTCATTCCAGCTAGTCTTGGGAAATGTGAGACCAAAAATAACTCAAGAGTTCTGTGTATGCTTATGCTCCATAATGTCTTCTCATCCACTCAGTCCCATTAAAATCTTTCTAGTCTCCAAGAGTTCTGAAACTGTCAGCTATTAGCCAACGCGCTATAAAAGACCTTCATTTGTATCCTTGGCTTTGACACTATATAGTCTGTCTCTTGTTCTTGTGATGAACACCTGTGCTGACATTCCTTCTCAGCAAATAGATTTTGTTACAAACTATCCCATTATTGATTTTGTAGTAAGTTGAGTAAATCCTAAACCTCAGATACGGTGTGGTGGTTATGTTTCACAGCTCTCAGTACCTTATTGGCATTCAAGTTGTGCTAGCCCCTACTAAAATCATTCTGTTGTGGCATGAAGCACAAATACATTTTACCGTTATGCTTGCCGCAGTGCTGTCAATTATTTTAATGCTGCCATATAAGAAATAAATGAATGCTTAGATGTTTGTTTCAGCAGTGGATTTTTAAACAAAATCTTCCTCTGCGTTCTTAGCAAAATGTGCTTTGATCATGACAAACTCTGAATCACGGAATCTAGCAAACTTCTTGTAAGAGAGGCAAGCCTGCCATTTCTGGACAGAAACAACATAGATGCCTCTTTTTATTATTTTTGGGTAAATTTGGTGTATTGTAGTTAATACATTAAAATTAGCAAACCATGCAACAGCAGATTGCAAAACAGATCCCATCACATTTTAACCACTACCGCTTTCTTTGCCAATAGTGGCCATTAGAACTAGGAGCGTGTCTTTTTTAAAATCATACACTAAAAATCTATTCAGCCTCACTCTGCCCCTCCCCGTCTTCCACAAAATGGTTTCTTGCTGGTCTCAAATGGTGCTTGCATTTGAATGACAGACCTTCAGTCCATCACGTCACTAATTCCTATGTTCAATAGTAATGAGGCCTGTCACATTACAGTTTGCTGATAAAAGGCTAAACAGGATTGACAGGTAAATCTAAGGAAATTCGGAGGTCAAGAGGTTAGAAAACCTCCCTGTGCACCTACTGAAACTCAGAGATCAATCTAAGAGTTGTTAAATCACCAAATAGAGTGAAATGCAGCTTAGCTTCTCCAAATATGATTGAAGGACACAGCTGCCAGACAGACAATCTAACATACTCTTTTCCCTGCTTGTGGTGGGGATATTAGAACTAGACGATTTTTAAGGTCCCTTTCAACCCAAACCATCCTATGATCCTATGATTTGAGAACACCCATTTCTTCCCATTTCTGTGAGGGAGCTGGGACCCAGAAAACATGCTGAATCTACTTGCTGGGCCAGACATCCTCTGCTGATGTGTGCCACCACACTAAAATCGATGTCTGAGTGCTGACCCTGCTAACTAAGCTGCATGCATTCTGTCACACAGAAAAGGACAGTCATGGGCAAACTGGCAGCAAATATGACATTAACCCTTCAGCAGCTGAACTTCTGAATCTCTACCCACAGGTCCTGATTGTATGCACATAGGATTTTGAGATTACACTAACTTATGCACAGATAACTCAAAACCAAGGAGGTTTTTTCTGTCAAGAAGTTGCTTAGGAGGTAGGTAGGCAGCCAGAGGCAAAAGAAGCTTTGGGTACTGAGGTGTTTTCTCAGCAAATTATTGCTCACAGAGCAAAAGACAGAAAGGGGTGCAGATCTTTCTCTAATGGGTTTATCTCATAAACATCTTCTGAAGATGTTCATAGATAAGTTTGTGCAGCTTATACGACTGAAAAAAAACAGAAACCGATGACAGAATTTGTCCCATTCTTTTTAGATATCTGCATTGCCTATATGCCAAATATTCATTCTGAGATCCCTGTATGGCAAGTGCAAGGAAACAGACTTTCCTGATAAGCACTTCACCTGACAATGACATGGATACTCAGGACTCAGACCTCTCTGAGGAAAATCCCTTTGTTCATGGCATTTGATGACTGGCACAGGAACCTCGGTGCAAGAAAAAGCTATTTGGCTTCGGACACAACAAAATCACACTCTGATTTGTGTCTGTTTCTCAAGGGCAGAAGGTACAATGGGTAGAAAGAAGCCATCCAGAAAGTTTTCTTTACTTTATATATTTCAATTGCTTCCTAGGACAGTGTCAATGACAGCTGCACTTGCTGACAGCCGGTGCTGTTCATTTTTGTTACACACATCTGCTGTCTTCTTTAAATGCTTTCTCTGTAATATGGATTTTTGTCCAGGATTTAGATTGCATTTCTAGGTAGCTGGGGAAAGGGAGCAGAAGATTATTTACAACCTGCAGAAGTGAAGAAAGATTCTCTGCAGAAGTGAAATGAAGAAGCAGCTTGGCACAAAATCATCCTTTCACAGTGTGATGTGCTTGCCTGTTTGCCCCAGAGCCTGACTGTCAGTGTACACTGTGCAAGTGTATGTACTTTAAAGAGCTACTCCAATTTACTCCAGCAGAGAATTTGCCCCCCAGGCTATAAAGTAATTACCAGGCACGTTATATGTCTTTACCCACTCTTTGCTTATATGTTAACATAGCTCTTTGTGATGTAGCATTATTATTAAATGACAAAGCTTGAAGAAGAGAAGCCCACTATATTGTGACATCCCACCAAGATATTCACCAACAAGCCTTTCTGCTAGGTAAGTTGGAGATAAAGAAGCACTACAGTGTTTCTGATTTGAATACTGCGCTTTGCCTCTGGATTTTAAAAAAATATTAGTTGGATTTATGGAAAGTGCATTCAAAGGAAAAGGAATCTACTTGTTGATATTTGTTCGGCAAAAGTGCATACTCCATGTTGATATCTTCTTCCTCAATTACACAAGCTGATGCTTACAAAGCACATCAGAACAAAAGCGACAGAACTCAAATCAATCATTACCATGGAACTACAAAGCTGTTCCACTGCTGACCCAAAGGGTAAGTACAATTAGGTAGACAGGTTTTTTTTTCTTGAAAAATTCCTTTTTTTTCATGCCTTTTTTTTTTTTTTGAAAAGTTGGTCTAAATTTCATGTAGAAATTAAATTCAAAAGAGAAATGATAGTTTTCAAAGGTGCTAAGCCCACAGCTTACTAGTTCAGGGGCTCTAGAAAATCTAGAAAATCCTTCTGCTGAGCAGCCAAGAGAGGAACTATTTATCAAGGGAACGAAGTTTAGTTTTATGGTCACAGTAGGCATCACCTCGCAATGGATATTAAATGCATGCATTTCCATCAAAATGACATTTACTGCTTAAAAACAGAGCCTTTTTGAGCAAAAGACTTAAAAACAAACACAAACTGCTAAAAAAATACAAAAAAAACAAAACTAAAAAACCAAGCAAAACAGACTGTCACAAAAGCAATTTTAAAGATACTTATTAAACAGAAGGTACTAAGGGGAAATGCAATACGAAGGAGCTAAGAGAAAGGACAACCCTAATAGCTCGCTAGGAGCTAAGTCTCTAAACTGCAGCTTCAACACTACACAGCTTTGGTGGCAATCACAGCTTACTGATTTTGTCACCCCTCTCATGTCTTCTTCCTACCACAGTACACTCTCCCTTTGCCTCTCCTGTAACAGCCATTCATGGGGTTCCATAGTAAAATTGATATAGCTGAGAAAACAACATTGTTATTGCTTACACAAACCAAAAAAGTTTGTTGCTAAGGTCAGAGCACACAGTCACTTGAGCAAGAAAGTATGTCTTGACCTAGTTGTGGGATCGTGAAATGGTACAAGCAGGTGAAGATTAATGTGATACCAATACAAAGGTCTTCATAGCTAAGCTGGTTTTGACTGGGGTAGAGATAATTTTCTTCACAGTAGTTCATATGGGTCTGTGTTTTGGATTTGTGTGGAACACTAGGTTGATAATATAGAGATGTTTTTGTTATTACTGAGCAGTGCTTACACAGAGCCAAGGCCTTTTCTGCTTTTCATACTGCCATGCTGGCAAGGGAGCGGGGGGTGTAAGGGGTGCTGGGAAGAGACACAGCGGGGAACATGTGATCCAAAGGGACCAAAGGGATATTTCATACCATATGATACCACACTCGGTATATAAAGCAGTAGGAAGGAGGAAGGAGGGGATATTTGCAGTGATGGTGTTTTTCTTTCCAAGTAACCATTACATGTGATGGGACCTACTTTCATGGAGATGGCTGAACACCTGCCTGCCTATTAGAAGCAGTGAATTAATTCCTTGTTTTGCTTTGCTTGCACGTGTGGCTTTTGCTGTCTCTATTAAACTATCTTTATCTCAACTCATGAGTTTTCTATCTTTCACCCCACTGATTCTCTCCCCAATCCTGCTGGTGAAGAAGTGAGTGAACAGCTCTGTGGGGCTTCATTGCTGGCTGGAGTTAAACCATGACAGTAGCACATAATCACAGCCTAAAGCTAATCATCCAGGGTCCCTATGGAGTTCTTTTAGATATGAGACCTTCACTCTGACTTGTCAATATTGTCTACACAGGTGTTTTTGGACACATATATATCTGACCCAAAGTAGACAAATTCAATGTAGATGTATACATCTGAGTTCATTGCCCCAAGATCTCCATGTAGCAGAGAGACAGTTACATTCAGAATGAGACTCATATGATTTTTTTATTGCTCCTTCAGGATTAGGTGAATTGAACAGGAAAATGGACAATCTGTCTTCACTGCCTACAAAGAGAGCCTGGGGTAATTAGAACAAAGACTGGAGATAGCTTTCGTACCACTTTTGCTCTCTGTACCCGCTGCTGCACCTGATTCAGTTTTTAATCTGCTGACTGAATTCAGAAAGATCAGTAATTGTATATATAACAGATATGTTTTTACATAGGAAGTCAGTACAAAGAACAAAGTGTGTGTGTGTGTGTGTGTGTGTGTGTGTGTGTGTGTGTGTGCGCACGCATGTACGCACAAGAAGAGAAAAGAGATAAAAGTCTTGATGAATACTGGAAATCACATGGCAGTTGGGAATCAAAGCTAACCCTGAAGAAACTTGTAATTACCTACAAACAAGACTTTCTTCAAATAGTCTGTATCAAGGCTTGCCTGTCCCAGCACATTTGCAGTGTATTCATAACCAAGACAGAACTTGGCTATACTGACTCTGCTTTTAGCTAGTAAGCTTATGAATACCCAGACAAGTGATCAGAGCTTGAATACATAGCAATGTGAATAATGAATGAAATGCAGGCAACAGTATAGGCATAGGGCCAAGGGTTACTACTCAGTGTTTTTCTTAACCTCTTCAGGATGTACCAAACTGCAATCTGTAGTACTACTCCATCTCCATTAATGAGTGAGGCAGCACAGATTAATAGATTAGACTGGATGCTTGATTTTCAAACAAGAAAAAGAGACTAAATGAAACTCACCACTAAATGAATCTCACAATTAATTTACTGCAAGTTATGAGGAAACTTTCCAAAGGAAGTTGCAAGATGGATTTTACCTTTACTTTTCTATGATGCATCCAGATAATTTGGAACCAAGAACTGTCATTTCTTTAACCAGTTTCTTCTTTTTAAAATGAAAACATTTTGTGATGGAACTTACCTGATAAAAGATATACACCTACACACTCGCACCAAATAAGAAATCAAATCCATCAATTCATAAATTTCTACAAAAATAATAAAATTACAGTCAGACACACAACACTTTCTTGTTAGAAGAGCATGAATTAATTTCATTAGTGTATCATTAATGACGTGAAGGGAAATAAAAAACTCTATTCATACCTTCTCTGTTCAACCAGCCAGAAAAGGAACTAATCACTTTGATGCTGGTTTTTTTTTTTCCTGTAATCTCAGTTGTTGTTTTTAACTGCAAGACAAAAATTGACTAGCATATTCTCACTGTCAAAGAGAAGCCAAAAAAAAAAATCCTTTTATTTGTAGAAAGAAAAGAATATGTTTCTGCCACATATTTCAAAACCCTGTTTAACACAAGCAGTTTTGTTCCTGGTTGTTTCCACAAAAGAAAAGGATTAGGTAGGCTCCAACGTACTTCAAGACTACTTCATAAAGTCATTCTAATTTAGCTCTGAGATTGTCAGCCTTTTGGGAGAGAATGATCTTGCATTTTCTGAAAGACAAGTGAAAAGTAAACCTGTGTAATACTGTGTTTATTTACACTCTGGTTTCTTATAAAAATATTTACTTGTAATAGCCCTTATTGCTAACTATATTGCATTTTTAGGAAAAAGAATCAGATACTGTTTTCAAGGATATTTTATAAAATGCTCAAGATATGCCTACCCTTCAGTGTACATGTGCACACTGAAGGGAGATGGTGTGTAATAGGACTTACTCTTTACCTTAAATTAGTAAATGCTGTACTTACGCACCCCTTTCTAGCCAGGATCAAGCTCCCAGGCAGCCCAAGTCTGCTGAACAAGAAAGACAAACCAAGTAAAACTCCTCATCTGTGTGAAATAGACCTGCTTTTAACCTGCTTTTCTTAGTGGTAATGTAACCGGAATGAAAAGGTTTTGGAATTAAATAACTGTAGAAATCTAAAACCTGGGCAGCTAGTCTAAATTAATATTCTAGTATCCCTCTATATTTCCATGGTCTGAGGCTAAATCAGTGTTTTCTAAGCCTGAAAAAAAAGACATCTAATTATCATGACTACACAAGTGAAACAGAGAGGAGCTTGAGAGTGTGACTGTCCCAGTTTAAAGAGAAACGAGCAAACTTGTAGTCCATCAAGTAATTCACAAAGGTCTACAAAGGGAATATTGTAATTTGTGCAGCTTATCAAAACATTTCAGAATGTATACATAGCGTAAACTAAATGCAGTGTGTTGCTGTTCCTTGGAGCCTGAGCATGTGTGCCTGGAATGTAAGTAGTTAATTAAGAACTCAGTGACAATTGTGCAACAGGAAAAATAAAATTATTCACTTTTAAACAAAAGGGAAATTTTTTAACTCAGAATTTTTGGACATGGGCTAGTGGCTGGCTACATTTCTAACTTACAAGATGATCTGTGTAATGAAACCTGCGCAAAAAATCCAGTCTTGAATTCTAGTTGAATGATACATGGTGATGGAAAAGAGGCAAGCTCTGGAGCAGACAATGTTGTTGCTGGCTAGCAAATTAAGGGCCAGTCCTGGAATGAAAGTAAGGCAATTTGGAGGATGAGAGAAGAAATCTATAAGAAGAAGATAAATTTCATAAATTTATCACCAGAGGGTGACATTGGTTCCAGGGGGAGCCTGCTCATGGAAATTCAGCTACATGCTTAATTTTTGCACAGCTGAAGTTATGTGAGAGGAATTCCATTCCAAATAAGTTAATACAGGAAAATTTCCATCTGTTCTTGTAAAGTAGTTTTCACATGTATATGTTATGCTTTTCAGGAAACAATGGGTGCAGAAGTAGGCAAGGCTTTTACAGCCAAAGTGTCACATATTAGAACAGTATTTGTTTAAAAAAAAAGAAATATTATCACAACACAAAAAATAATCATTCTAAGGGCAACAGGATGCACTGTATACCAAGTTTCAACTCAAAATTAATATTTACAGGAACAGGTAGAAAATTGATACAGAAGAAGCCTTTCCTATAGCAGTATGAATGGTGCTGCTTTAATTTTGTTTAGAATTTTGGCTGGAGGCAGTGAGAACATCAACTTTTTAATGAAAACTTAAAGCGTCCATAGCAGTGTGAAAATTCTAACATTGTTGTATTCCCATATCACTTTTTAACAGCTTGAAGGGAGAAAAACTTTCATTTTAAATGATTCTTGGTTAATTTACAAAGAAATTAGTCCAAGGAAACTTCTAGAAAGTAATAGAGTAGCATTAGTTGTGCACGTCACACAACATCAAGCCTAGAAAAGTTGCCAGAAAGTACTTTATCTTATACCAGAATTGTCCTACTCGTTTCAGAGCCACTTATCAGAGACTCATGAATTAGGATTTTATTTCAGGTAGACTGATATCTTCAGGTATCATAAGGTGGTGTATCTTCTTTGACTTTGCTTATTGAGTCTATGGCCCATATATAAATTCCTAGAGGAAATGTGTCATATGAATTAATCACCTGCTTTAAGCTGAAGTATTTATTCAGTCATTCCAATCAGCAAGGGACTAATCTCCTGAGATCCCCAAAGCTAAATAAAAGAGAGCAAAAATTGCCTTATTGAGCTGGTTGTAAATATTTTGGAAAGTGAGGAAGTTAAGGGAGAGACATAGTCTACTCTAAGGAGCATGGTGCAGGAATTCCTAACCTTGAAGATTGTTGTGGTTTAACTCCCAGCTGGCAGCTCAGCCCCACACAGCCACTTGTTCACTTCCCTTCAGTGAGATTGCAGAGAGAATCAGAAGAGTAAAAGTGAGAAAATTCATGGGCTGTAACAAAGACAGTTTAGTTGGTAAAGTAAAAGCTGTGCACACAAACAAAGCCAAACAAAGAATAAATTCACCACTTCCTATGGGCCTGCAGGTGTTCAGCCATTGTGAGGACAGCAGGGCTCCAGCACACCTAACAAGTGACTTGGGAAGACAAATGTCATCACTCCAACTGTGTCCCATATCCTCCTTCTTCCTCCAGCTTTATATGCTGAGTGTAACACCATACTGTCTGGAATATTTCTTTGGTTAGTTGGGATCAGCTATCACAGCTTTGTCCCCTCCCAAATTCTTGTGCACCCCCAGCCTCCTTGCTGGTGGGATGGGATGAGGAGCAAAAAAGGTCTTGACTTTGCATAAGCACTGCTCAGCAATAACTAGAACATTTCTGTGACACCAACACTGTTTTCAGCACAAATCTGAAACACAACCGCATGACAACTACTATGAAGAAATTTCACCCTATACCAGCCAAAACTAGTACCTGTGTTAGGATGATTTTGCACCACTGTTTAATTCCAACCTGCACAAACTTCCACTTGTCATTGCATGGGAACATAGTAGTACAGGGAGGCTTAATTTTAAAAAGTATTTCTCTCAAGCCCATTCAAATGTTTTTTTCCATAAATGTATTTCCTTGATTTCCCATTTTTGCCTAGAAAAACAGACACATTTTTAATGGGTTTACGTTAATTTGGCAAGGGTCAGACCACAACATTTAATCTCTGCATTAAAGGAGCTAAAGAACTATGTATATTCAGAGGCACATTACTCTGTGTGGCACAGAGCTGTTCTTTTAAAGATAAACCAGTTCTGCTTGAACACCATGCCTCAAGCTCACCACATTTTCTGGAAAAGAATGAAAAAAAAAAAATAAAAGCTGTCTTCCCCCCACCTATTTCTTTCTTATTGTAGAGGTTTCTTAGTCAATCATCTTCATGAAAGTGCCAAGCATTTCAGCAGTCTGGCCACTCTTAGGACTTACACAGAGGATTGGAATGAGTCTCATGAGAAAGGTTAGAAGCAGGCTAGAATGCTGAATTTTGGCAATCTCATAAAGGAGAGGAAGAAATATGTACCTACTTGAGGGTAATTTGGAGTTAAGAATAATTTGAGACCTTTGTAAACAATAGCATCTTAAATCGGTTTCCACAAAGCTCTTTCATTTTTCACTAAAAGCTTTTCAAGTTCAGATCACTTCAGTACTAAATGTGCTACAATTCCCCTCCTTTCCCCTTCTCTTTGTTCTCTTAGTGACTTCTGTTCATCAGAATTTTTTTATTTTATTGTGTATTTCAAACCCCATTATTTTTAGCCTCCATCAGCCTTCATCTTCTCTGATTTTGCTCCTTTTAGTCTAGATATGAGCAAGAGATTCACAATATTATATGAAAAAAGATGCACTTTAGTATTAAATCTCTCATCTGACTAGTGATGCTAGTGATCTGACATGATGCGTCTCACACTTCATGTTCTTAATTAATCATTCTACAAATAACACTATGGCAGTGTTAGTTTTCTGGATGTAAAACAGCCTTGAATGCTGCAGAAACAAGAAGCAAAGCCCAAAAACCACTGCTTTGTCATAGTACTTTAAGACTGCTTTTAGATCTCAAAACCTTTTCTGGGTAGCCCACACCCACTAAGATTTAGATAGGAAGAAATACCCAAAATAAGTTTGTCCTTATATTCAGAAGCCAACTTTAACATTACTACAATTATGTTTAATATAGTAATGAAAAACTGAGCTGTCATCAGGGATTGTTAGTCAACCTCCAATCACGAGAGAGAGGTGATACTGAGACTGCCTTGTGCAGACTATTAACCCAAGTTTCACAGTCAGTTCCTTCAATAGCTGGAAAAGGAGCCAGTGTCTGTCAGCCTTAGAAAACCAAGATCTTGATTTGAATTATTTTCTCTTGAGTGGTAATGTTCACAGACCTAAGCACTTATTGCAGGAAATCGGTGCACAGCCTTGGACCCAGATCCTCAAAGATGCGTTGGCGACTCATGTCCAGGCAATTCAGTAGAATATAGGACTTCAAATATATTTATGGATTTGTGGTTACACAGCTGAATAAAAACCTGATTGAGAGAATCTGCTGAGATCCCAGTCACTTGTAGCACACAGATAATATAGAAATGCAATAAATAATGTTTCTCTAATGTTGCTGCCTGTCAAAACTTCCTACCAAAAACTTCTCTGTCAGCTTTCCTGCCAGAAGTTCTCACAAGAGCTTCCTCCTGAAGTCTCCCTGCCTAAAGATCCTACTATTGTAATCTATTCAAAACATCTAAATAGAGCTACATGCCAAGAAAACACTACCACCTCCGTTAAACACTATAAAAACTTAGAAAGAGACTTTGGAAAATTAGGGGGTAAGCAAAGAGAGAGAGAACTCATTATCTTAGCCAAGAATCTCTCCCCACCTCCCCCTTCAACTTCTCACTTTTTGTTCCACCACCATCTGCTGCATACCTGACACTGGAGAATGAAACTCTGACAGCCTGGAGAGAACTGAAACCCATCATGCCACATGCATGAGGTATATCTTATCCTTCTACCCTTACCATATTTTTGACGGACAAAGGTACTATTAGATCTGGACTCTGCATGGTCAGAGAACACAACTCTTCGTGAGTGACTAAATCCACATCCTGGCTGCATCCCAGAGAACTAAAGCTGCTAAAACCGCCCCACTGCTAGAAGAGATAACCTCAAAAAAGCAAAAGAGACAGAAAAAAAAAAAAAGTGAGAAACTGCTTCTCCTCCATTCCCCCACCCTGCCCACCCCACCCTGCACCAACTTGGCAAAAGGTAGTTTTTTGGTGGGAACTTTTCTTTGCTTCTAAAAGTAATCGTAGCTTTTTCCAACCTTTTCTGATTTCTTCTCTTTGCATATCTTAGCAATTAATAAAATCAGGTTTTGGTATCAACAGATAACTGTGTGAGTTTTAATTTTGCTCAGGGAAAATATCCTAATCTGAATTTCTTTCTACAACATTTAAGCAGGCTGCAACACCACTGCTATGAGATCTTTTAAGTTTTAATATCTGCTTTTATGTGTACAAAATAACTTGGGGTGAGTGAAAAGCATAATCTTGTGCAAAATAGATAAGGGAGCAGGACTGCCTTAGTCTTCAACAGCAAGACCAGTTATTTTCAGGACAACTGGCCTCCTAAACTGATAGACAGTAACAGAGAGCAGAATGGACCCCATGTAATCCAGGAGGAAGTGATCTGCTGAGCCATTAGATGCTCAAAATTCTATAGGACCAGATGGGATCCATCCCAGGATGATGAGGGAGCAAGTGGAAAAGCTCACCAAGCCAATCTCCATCATTTGTCATTAGTCCTGGCTACTTCAGGAGGTCCCAGATGACTGGAGGTTGACCAATGTGATGCCTATCCACAAGAAGGGCCAGAAGGAGCACCTGAGGATCATAATCGCAGCCTGACCTTAGTGCACAGCAAGGTTATTAAATCGCTCCAGGGGAGGTTTTTGGACATTAGGAAAAAATTTTTCACAGAAAGGGTTATTAGATGTTGGAATGGACTGCTCAGGGGAGTGGTAGAGTCACCATCCCTGAAAGTGTTTTGAGGAAAGACTGGACATGTCAACTTCACATGGTGGTATTAGGTCAACAGTTGGGCTTGATGATGTGGGAGGTCTTTTCCAACCTAGTTGATTCTGTGATTCAGTAAAGGTGAAGAAGTTTAACTTTGGAATGAGTTGTATAATAGCTGGATGAAACAACTGCTCACAAAGGTATTAACTGTCCTTGACCCACTACAAAATGCAGTTCAGGTAGATCAAAACAGTAAATAATGCACTTAATCTGCAATGAGAAAAGAGAGCAATTGACAGAACACTGTGAACTATCAAACAGGAAATGTGTGAAAGAGCCAGAGCCAGCATGGGAGAAAGAAATTATTCATAGTCGTCTCTTAGACCAGATCAGGACCTAAATCATGATGCAAGCAGCAGAAAGTTTAGTCATTTGGCTGAGTTTGCAAACTGACATTTTCCCCACTGAGACAAACTTTCTCTATTTACCTTTTTTTCTTGTTTTTATTTTACAATTACTAGATATCTTCTCCCACGTGTCTGGAATCAGCATCTTGTCACAGCTTTGATTCACACTTATGCGTGTGAATGTAAAGATAAGTTTTGCACAATCAAACTGCGAAATGCAAACATTGCCAAAAAGCAAAACAAAACAAATGTAGCTGTTATATTCCTGTATCTTTGCTGTTGACAACTATATTTGTCTTACCTGTGCCAGCAGAGCTTCCCCTGCAGTGAGTTTATAATTGTATATGCATTGTGGCCAGACTTTGGTAATGCAGGGGCTGCAGAAGTGGCTTCTGTGAGAAGCTGCTACAAGCTTCCCTCATGTCTGACAGAGCCAATGCCAGCTGGCTCCAAGATGGACTAGCCGCTGGCCAAGGCTGAGCCCTTCAGTTCCGGTGGTAGTACCTTTGGAATAAGAGAGTTAGAAAGGAGGAAAAAATCCCTATGCATTGCAGAAGAGAGAGGAGGGAGGATATGTGAGAGAAACAGCCTACAGACCCCAAGGTCAGTGCAGAAGGAGGTGGAGGAGGTGCTCCAGGCACCAGAGCAGAGATTCCCCTGCAGCCTGTGGTGCAGACCATGGTGAGGCAGCTCTCTCTTTGCAGTCATGGAGATCAGTGGTGATGCAGATATCCACCTGCAGCCTATGGAGGAGACTCATGCCAGAGCAGGTGGATGCCTGAAAGGAGGCTGTGAACCCATGGAAAGCCTGTGCTGGAGCAGGGTCCTGGCAAAGACCTGCAGACCTCTGGAGAGAGGAGCCCATGCTAGAACAGCTTTCCTGGTAGGATTTGTTACCCTGTGGGGAACCCACATGGGAGCAGTTCATGGACAATTGTCTCCCATGGGAGGGAAACTTTTCTGTCTGACCACTGAAGAGGCAGCCTGGCAGTCATTCCCATCACCACACCCTTTAACTGGTGGGACTGAAGCCCCTTCAGTCAGAGCAGGCAGTTCCAGTGAGTCAATGGGTGCCCCATTTGACTCCCTACACACTTCCAAAGAGGGACCCCAAACAAAGGACACCGTGGGCTTTTATACCCTTACAGTCTAAGTATGTGTTAGACTAGGGTCTTCTTGCTGAGTCATCAGATCCTGTTGTGTGTCTGAGTGGTTGGTCACCTGGCTGGCCTCAAAGGTTCCATGCCCTTTGCTGTGCAAAGGGTCAGCATTAGCTCATGGATTCTTGCTGGCAGCTTCCACCATTTCCTTGCCACCCAGAGGACAAACTGCAGCTTGCACTGAAGTTTGCACACCAAGGTACCTGCACTAAATGCATTCCTCAACACCCCATACTGGAGCAGGAGAAGAGTGAAAGGTCTTCCCCCTAAAGAGGAGGGAGCAACAGAGGCAACATGTGATGAACTGACCGTAGCCCCCATTCCCAGTCCCCCTGAGCTGCTGGTGGGGAGCAGGTAGAGAATAAGGTGTGAAGTTGAGCCCAGAGAGAACAGAGTTGGGGAGGGGAAGGTGTTTTTAAGATTTAATTTTTATTTCTCTTTATACTGCTGTTACAACCCGGTCCAGAAGCTTCAAGCTGAGGACGGGCATTATAAAGCAGCTTTGGTTGGCACTACAGTGCATTATAGAAATACAGATTTTGGTGACAAAGAAGAACAAAAAGTTGGTTACCTTTCTTGTGAGTATTTTGTCATCTCCAGAACCAAATGACTCAAGTGACAAGGCTTCAGCTGCACCCCTTGGGACACAATTCCACAGTCCAGTACATCAACAGTCCAACTGTCAGGATATTTGTACAAAGATTCAGTGAAAAAAATTACTCTTGCAATTCTATTCCATTACTCCTAGTTACCACCCTGTCTACTGCTCTACAGTCTACTGCTCTACAGAATTTCTCTCACCTGCCTCATGTCAGTGTTGTGGTATGTCACCCTGTCTCCTCTGCCAAACCAAACTCATTTAACTGCTTAGATCTTTCTTCATAAGTCAATCCATCATGACTACCTCAGTCATTTTTGTTGCTCTTCTCTGAATTGCCTTCAATTTATCAGCCTCCTTTCAAAGCGGTGGTGCTTAGAAATGAATGAAGCAAAGACAAAACTCTCCTGTTCTACCCATCCTGCTGACATAAATAGTAATGATTGCAATCTGCTGGACAGTTGAGGCAGAAAAGAACAAGTAAATTGGTGAAAAAATATTATTGAGTTGGTTGAAAGAAAAGATGTACTGACATTTTGTTTCATTGGAACATGTTACTTCAGTGCTTGCACATAGAGGAAGCAATTGCATTTCCCCAATTTCTTCATAAGACTGTATTTGATTTCTGCCAGATGTCTAACATGGTCTTTGCCTATCCAGCCTGTAAACTAAGAAGACCCTGAAAATCCTCATCATGTGCAAATTTCAAATGTATGGTTTTTATGTCTAACTGAAATTCAATCAGAGTTGGTAACCCATCTGAAAAACAGATTTTTTCATTCCTTGTGTCTCAGAACAGTAAGCTTATAAAATAAACACATGAAGGCAAAAACCCAGTTTGGTCTTTATCCAACAAAGACTTTGAAAAACACTAATCAAATACAAATTAAATGTATGCAAAGACTCTTCAGGATCCATGTTTCTGAATGAACTTACATTAGACCTGATCCATTTGAGAATTAGTCACCAACATGAAAGTCCTTTGTTAACTTTTCTTACATAACAGCCAATTCCTATTCCTTGCAACATGTAGTATGTGGCAGCTTCTTAGAATGGCAGCTCCTAATTTTTCATCTGAACTGGGTGAGCAGAAATACAGAAGAGCTACATAAAAAAGCCTAGACACGATCAATGTTGTAAGGAAAAACCACGCTTCTATAATATGTGGAAATTGCTGAAGTGCATTCATGTAACCACAGATTAATGAAAATCAGCTGAAGCACTTTATTTTTGCTGAGATTCTAACAATTTATATGAACTTCTAGTGGAGAGAAAAGACTGTAGGAGGAAACAAGTGGAGACATACTTGCTAGACTCCATACATGTGACTAGAAAGCTGGAGACAGAAATATAACTTTGTAAACACTTTTATGAATAAAGATCAAAGCTACGAGTTTTGTGAAATTCCTGTCCAGGGATAACATTTAAAGCAGGATTATTTTTTCCCTGTCAAGTACAAATTGCAGTTTTCACTTCATCAGCACATCACCATCACTATTTATGTTGTACCAAGCATAAAAGCTTCTTTATCTGTACAATAAATAGTACAATACAGCCTATATTCTGCATGGAAATTCCTGAGTTAAACTAGACATTATATTTGGCTTTTTCAAAATACTTATATAAAACCATAAAAATAAAGACTTAAAAAGTGAAGAACAAGGAAAGATATATTGCCTTGATTTAGAAAATGGTTAAAAAAAACAGAATGAAAAACAACAAAAAAATCCCTCTCTTTTCATCCAGGCTAGAAGTTTTCAAGACTGATTTCACTGTTTGTGAAGGAAACAATCTTCCCCTGGCAACTTGCTGTAGACAAGGTGACATAGTACGTTTCTTCCAGCTCTTATCTCTGATTCATTTATCTTTCAGGCATGTCACGAGCTTTTCATCATCATTTCTGAATTATCCAGTGATCAGCATTAGTTCCAAACAACCTCACATGGTCCCCAGTACTTTTCTGTAGAGGATGGATTTCTGCTTCATGTCACTAACTGTCTTTATTGATTGAGGAAGACAGACATGGCACCAGCACTTGTCCCTTTCTGTTTAGAATCACCAGTGAAGCCTCATGAAGACCCTCTGTAACTGGCAGACATGAAAGCATTTGTCCCCATCTCATGACAGGTACACCTCTGAAAAAAGGTGATGCTGCATATTCATTCACCAGAGGTCAGCATGGAAGACATAAACAGAATGTATTTATGTGCATCTTGCCTCAACTTTCTACAGCATTATTTAATCTATTTCCTTCATGACTACGTGTTGTGTTGAATATGCATGGGTCTGTACAAAGCACTTCTGGAGTTTTCTCCTCTAAGAGGTCAGGGTAGTAACCTTACATATACATAAAACAGCAATAACAACCACTACACCTTATTAATGCACTTTCCCACTTAAAAAGAAATGGAAGAAAAAGCCAGGCTTCTGTGAAGGAGATGAGAGAGCTAAAATGAGAGTGCTGGACCAGGATTACAGACCTGGCATTACCCTGGGCTTCTGGGGACAGGCGACATATTTGCAAATTTTCAAAAGCAGCCTCCAATTATCAAGTATTAGCAAGACATAAAAACAGTCTGGCTCCTAGAGATTTGTATAACGCCTTTGAAGCTGACTGGCCTTCCACTCAGAATCCCTGAAAAATGTGTAAAACATGTACGGCATCTTGCACACAGGGAAAGAGATTTAAAAAATATCTAAGTGGGCAGAGCTGAAAATTTGTGCCTTCCTTTTTTGCACGCTTCTTTTCCCACACATAAAATGAACGACTGTGCTTTACAGAGACATCCTGTGAAGCTCACTGATGGTGGAAAACAGCCTTCTACAGTGAAGGACCGTTCACAGAAGTGCAATTTAATTATAGCTTCCTACTTTCAAAAGGGTTTGTTGTCAGCATGCTCCTTTGGCTGTCAGGATTTCCCCACTAGCCACACTATGTTGACTCAGGGAAAGTGAGGTCAGCAGGAATCAGTAAAGCAGCAGTATCTGTCTCAATCACTTTCTTTCACAAGACCAGTCTCTAGGGTATCAAGGTAAATGAGACATGGCTGTGAGAAACAGCCCAGTAACATCTGAAAAATTCTTGTGTATGGAAGCAGAAGCCTGGTCCTTTCTAATTTTGCTAGACTTTCTTTAATGAGGTCTAACATAGCAAATGACTTTTCAGAACAGGTGTGACAAAAGGTATAAGGCATGCTTGCTAGATATGTGGAAGAGTAAACTCTAGGCAAAAAACGAAAGCATGAAGGCAAGGTTGTGAGGAGGAAAAAAAAATCTAATCTGGACAGGATAACTAACAGAAAAGAAGCAGATATTATTGCTCTGAAAGCATATTGAATCCAAGTCCAAAAGTCACTATTCCAGTTGTGACTCAACTGTCCTGGATGTCAGACAAACACAAAAAACACCTGTATTCCAGAGAGAGTACATCTAAGCGATGATAATGTATTACAAGTATATTACAAGCAGAAGGAAATTAGGTAGTAGCTGTCATTTTGGTTTTTCAGTTTGCCTTCTTGTGGTGCTTATTGAGGGACTTGGAACAGTCACTCTTGTACAAACATTTTGTGTGTTTTGTGATGCTGTTGAAGATTTAAAATAAAAAGAATTCTGGTTCTGGTTTAAATTGAATGAGATTTTCCCATTCCATCTTTGTTTTTAGTCTCTCTGACAACAAGGAGGTAAAAACCTTAAAAGGAATGCTTGTCCTTGTCTCATTTGTGTTTAACAAAACTAAGAATGTAAACAATATTGTGGCAAAACTTTTTCTCAAAACATCTGAAGATGATGGGGTTTATTTGTTTGCAAGTTGCAGTTGCCAGTGGAAGATATTGGCACCGTTTTCCAACAGGCTCAAGTCTTCTGTGATAGCAAAGGGACTGTCCATTAGCATTCTGAATGGACTTGAGGACACTGTTACAGTATTGGAGGTCTCCCTGATGGTCACTTCAAACAACAATAAGAGACATTGGAGGTGATGGAGTTGCAAAAGCTGGCAAAACAGAATAAAATCAATGAAATCAAGACTGCTGCAATGATCAGAGGTGTTAAAGTACCTGATAGGTCACAGGCCATGAAATTGGACTATGCTCTTTGATGCAGGCAGGAAGAAGTCTTTAGAAATGTCAGCAATGTCACAGAAATGTCAGAAATGTCACAGTTAGTTGTGTGAAGAGATTATGCAGTGGAAGTGGAAAAGAGAAAATTCACATGACAGAAATAAGTAGTATTCAAGTTGTCTGGAGGTGAGTGAAGAAAAAAATGGTGAACTGTTTCTGTACAAACAAAGGATCAGTGTTCCAAGGTAGACAAAAATTAAATGGGGACACAGCCATAGAGATAATAAACTTAAAATATGTCAAATGAAAGGTTGTTGATAGAGAAAGGCACACAGAACGGCCCCTTAGATTGTCAGGGGTAGATGTCTTTTCCTGCAGTATACTTTCTATAGGCTCTTCTGTGTTGGTGCACAGAAAACAAAATAGCATATATAGTGTCTGATTTATATAAAACATTAGTGCCTAGGGAACTCTAAAACTTAATTCAAATCACTCCTTTATAAGTTTGTATATGCAGCAGTGAAACTTCACATCTATCCTAACCTTTTAGTTAACTCAAGTTGAAAATAAATAAATTAGAAACAGTTGTCTTTTAGGCCCAACTCTAATACTGGAAACATTTTCTCTAGTCATTGTTCACAGTTGCCATTTGGTCTGGTCATGAGAATTACAGTGTGCTAATAAAAAGAAGGCAATGTTGAGAGCAGAAGAGGAAGTAAATGAAGGATGCTTTACCACTGGGAAAATGAATCAGTGGTTAGAATCTCCTGGAGTCTGCTGCTGTACAAGTAGCTAGCTTTCACTTAGTTTCACTTAAGCAAAATAGTATTAGCATAGACAGGATAGATCCAGAGTCTGGTATGTATCTCCTTTCCTGTCATAAGATTTTTTTATGCCCTTTTCAGAGTTAACTATAATCCATTAGAAGAAGTACACTTAGAAATACATTATTTGAAAATTATTTTAGGGAAAATTCTATATTGCAGCACGACAAAATGCAGTATTTCTTTTATTCACAGTAAAAAATATAGAAAATAAATAGCACGTATATGTGCTCCTTGGTATCACTATTTTGAATTGGCTCTTCTTAAGCAGGAAAAGCTATTTTCGAGCTCAGCTTGCTCAGAAAGAAATCTTATTTTGACAGCACACAGAGTAGCTGGCACTGATTTAGAAAATCATTCCATAAAGGCAAGGAGCACTTTTAACCTGATTATAGCAGCGTGTGTTCTAGATTAGGCTTATCTTTAACAACAATTTATGTATAAATGTTTTTTGTCTTACTGTGATATAGAATTTATAGGATCTTACAACAGAGATGGTTGCTACCACAAAAATTATATAGTCCATGTAAAAGGCAATAGAAAACTCCTAGCTATAAATAGATAGGTAGAAATACACAGAAGTTGTGAGAATATACAGTAAGTATGATGGAAAGAAACACTAACAAAGCATCTTTACCAGTATAGGAAAGATGATTTGTGTGGAGGAGTATGATGCAGAGGAACAAAATACTCTGTAGTTATTTCCAGGTAGTTTCTCCCACATACAAAGGAGAGCATAGAAAATAGTCACAAAATGTTGTTTAGCTGTAATTGATGAATCAACGTTGTATGGATCAGGGACAGTAAACATCAGTCAGAGGCAGAAGTCAAAAATGTAATAGAAAAAAAAGATGGTCCATAAAGGTTCTTTAGTATAGGGATGGCAAGAGTACTTCCAAGTGAGTAACAATCAGGGAAACAGAAGGAGAGATGATAAGGAATGCTTCAAGACACAGATCAAAACAATAACTTCTATGGGAGCAGAATTCTACATCAACATGTCTGAGGCAAGGTCATATCTCTCAGGCAACTAAACTATCCCACTAATTAATGCACAAGAGCCTGGAAGACAGTTTCAGTCATGTGCTTGAAGGCCATGGGGGAAAAAATCTGAAAGATGTTGCCATATCCCAGCTGGAACAACTTAGACATTCAAGTTGAAGCTAATGCCCAAGTTACACACCTGAGTGATAGGTGTTATGATGATGTAGTCCTGAGATGTCAAAACAACAGATGGAGCAGAAGAGCTTGGGGACAAAATTAAAAGCTCTCTTTTGACCACACAAAACTTGCAGTTACAAAAATCATAAGGAGTGTCAAAAAGGTATGTTGATCTGCTAGCTTTTACATTCTGGTTAGGCCCAAGATAGGTGGACCATCCTGCACAGAGAGCATTGGTGCTGCCAGATGCCCAGAACACAAAATGCACAAGAGGAAAAACTGACATTGAGAGCAGGGTGTTTGTTAAAGAAGATGGCAGAACCATACAACTTAAGTTAGATATGCTTTAGATTTTTACCTTGAATTAAATTCATTTAATGCTGAAGCATGTTTAAAAGTTCTCCTGTGGAGAGAGGACAGAACTTTTGGTATCTTTCAGGATGGTTATCAGGTAAAACACTAAGGTTCAAAAGTATCAAATAAAATAGCAATAAAGTGACAAAAAAATCTCCTTGGAAACACACTCAAATCAAATTGTTACAGCCTATATAAATATAGCAAAGAGTAAAGTTCTTAGCCAATGCAGGCTGCAAAGCACATTTTCTTGCTATCTGATTCTTGAACTCTGATCAGGAGCTGACAGAGCAGAAGTTGACATTTAAGCCCCTAACATTTTCTCCTCCTCATGCCTTTTTTTTTTTTCCTTGGTTGCTTTTGATTTTCTTTATATTCTAAATTGAAATTGTTACCTTCCTTAAACTGGCATTTTGTTTGAAGTTTTCATCTGAAATAAACCTTGGCTGATTGAGAATTATACTGCACATTGCTGTGCATTTTTGTTAACCTCCAGACCTGTTATTTTCATACTACTTTGGATATTTCTGAATTTTTTAAGTGTCCAACTACATAAATCTCAAATGTTTCTTTAAGGTATTTAGACACTTTTCTCATTATTGATGATGAGTTAAAATCCTTTTTGGAGAGTGCACTATATGGGTTTATCTATATCATTTACCGGGATGTGAGTTTGTTACATTCACAATTTTGTAGGCAATAATGCAGCTGTGCTACACATTTGCCAGTTGTTACTATGTCCTTTTTTTTTTTTTTTTTTTTTTTTTTTTTTTTTTTTTTTTTTGTCTTTAACTGGTATGCTAAAGGCTATGAGGATTTCACACTCCTACTACTCAGTGAAATGAGACCACTACGTCTAGGGAAGACCAATTATTCAGAATATTATAGAAAGTTTACATCATCAAGTCAGTTCTGTTGCTTCTCTTGATTAATTGTTCTTATGATTTGGGAATTGTCCTGCATTTTTTTCCCAATATACAATAACAATTAACCAAGTTATTATTTTACCGCTCCCCCCCAAAAAGAAATTCCTTAGAAAATAAAAAACAAACTGTTACAAAAATTAAATTTATGGTCAAAATGAGGAGGGAATGTAGAGAACTCTTGCTGACAGCAGGAACTTCAAAAAGGATTACCTACAGCTCAGATGAGTGCCTTAATCTCCAAGCTTTAAAGGCAGTGCTTCTCACATTCCCTGGCTCAAGCGCTCTCAATTTGCATAAACAGTTCAGTAACTAACAGGACAGCAGGAAAAAATTAGGCAGTGCAGAAACACAAGAGTCTAATCATCAGAGTTCATTTACTTCCTTTTTTCATTACTACATTTTAAGGCTTTCATTTCATTCTATAAAGAATGTATTTCACAAAAGATCTTCATTTTTGAGTACTTTTGACTAACATCATTCTTCAAGCTTTTTAACTCCATCTAAAGGCATAAAGAAGTATGGACCATAACAAGAATCATATTAAAATACTTAAACCCAAGTTGGACTTGTGTCACTCTGAAGCCAAAGAAACACAAAGGAACCTGTACACAAAGATTTTTCTAAATCATTGTATAATGGATGTTATGTATGGAATGTTTCTGAGACCAAAAGAAACAGTCAAAATGTCACAGTTAGTTGTGTGAAGAGATTATGCAGTGGAAGTGGAAAAGAGAAAATTCACAACAGAAATAGGTAGTATATTCAAGTTGTCTGAAGGTGAGTGAAGAAAAAAATTCAGTACACTGGTACTCCCATTTATCCTTATTGAAGTCAGGGAAATTAGAGTTGCCAAATAACAGGGACTGGAATTTCTGTGGCTTGCAAAGGAGGCAGCAGTAGGGCATAAAATCTTAAATGTCTCTTTCCAAAATGGTAGAGAAAAGCATTCATTCCATTCTTGACTGTCACAATACAGCTATGGCAACATTTAGATAAAGCATGCACAATCCAAATCCCAAGCATTTAGGAATACACATTCACATTAAGATAAGTGAAGAGACAGCATGTGTAGATAGTCCTTAGAACCTAAGACGTGTAGTCTAATGTGAAGGTTCCTTCCCCTCCCCAATGACTTTAGAGGGGGCTGAGGCTTCTTGATTAAACTGAAGACTTGAATTCAGGCACTTGTACAAGGTGCTTACATTCAGATAGGATAAGCCCTAAAATTAAAAATAATTAATTAATTGATTGAGTAAATAAATAACATTTTGACCATTGAAACAAATTAAAACAAGAAATATATTTTCCCCAGGGATTATTCATAACATTAATAGTGTTTTAGTTAAGACTTGATTCTGTTTCTGAAGACCTAAATAGAAAAATCTTCAAATTCCTCCAGTACATACAGGATTGTGCCTCAAATGAGCTATACCTAGATTAACAAAGCATGCAAAGGCAATTAATAATAATTTATACCACTAGAAACTACAGACCTTGAGAGAGGCAAAAAGAAAAAGAGCATTGTTTTCAGAAAGATTGTATGATTGGACTCTTCCTGGCAAATTCAGTTTTGTACAACTTTCCTCACAATCTGTATAAAGTTTATAGTTAAGTCAACAGACTTCACATCTTGTGAAACTGCTTGTGTTAAACCCATGTAATCCAGACTGAACTAATTGATTATTTTTACCAAGGTAAAGCAAGAAAATGCAAAGCTGTAAAGCCAAAGAAAAGATGGGTCAGCAAGAGTCACTGTTATTTGCATAATCAATTTTTCCAGTACTAGCAAGTTTCTCTGAATTTTTAGACAATAACAGTAGTCTACCAAGCTGTCTTTCATATTTACATGACTTGGAGTTACATCAAGGTGTTGTTTTTCCTTGTGTTTCTTTTCTTTTTTTTCTTCGTCATATATGAAATGCGGCTATGGAAACAAAAAAATAAGGAAAGCTCACCATCTGAAATTTTAGGATTGTAAGCAGAAATCACTGATAAAGGCCAATTAAACCAAACACTGTCATTTCTATTTCTCAGCAAGATTAGACATGCTCTCTAACTGACACATACTCCCAAAAAAGACTGCAATGCAGCTGTACTTCTGTAATTGTAATTGGCTACATTATTTTATACTTACCATTCAGTGGTTCACTAACCAAAAGAGCTGTAATAAAAAAAAAAACCCACCTGTTTCAAACGCAGTAAATCATAATTCAGTTTACGTGTATTGACTAGCTTAATTTTCACTCATTTAGAAGCTTTCTCTTTTGTAGATACCCAGAGGAATTTCAACAACTAAATTTTCAGGAACTATTGTGAGTAGGCGATGGAAAAGCACATGGCTTACAATTTTGGTCACTAAACCAAGACAGAACCGGCTTTTCAAGATGCATATTTTAATACTGAAGATTTGGATCTCATAGCAAAAATGAATGTCTTGGTACATCATTAAAGGGAACTGCCTTATTGTTTTGTTTTACTTTTTAATTGATTTATTTTTCTGAAAGCAGGGCATCTGCACAGGATTGTGTGAGATCATGGCCACCATCCTGTCCCCTGAACCATGTCCTGAGCAATGTATTTTTCAGGTCTAAAACTTCTATATCTAGTCCAACCCAGTCATCAAGCCTCCAGGCCCCATCAATGGAAAGAAAGAGGCGTATCTGAGAGGTAATTATCAAGGTTGTTCTATACAACCAGTGTAGGTGTTGGGAATTATTCTCTATAGATGATTGACACACACAATTTACTTTGGAAGAAGTACAGAGTTCTCAGACAAAACATTTTCATTTTAGGTACCTTAAGTTAGGTATGATGAATCCCACCATAAATTTTAAACTGCTAATTTTTTTTAATGAGAAAACAAGTATTATGAGGAGAAATATGCTGAAGACAGAGAGTCAGATACTACAGTATAGAAATACACAGACTATAACCATCCCAAAACTTTGGAAGCTGGTAAGGATCCCACCTCAAGTGTAGAGCTGACTTCTAGTTTAAAAACCTGTAGGAACTTTCATTTGAAGTAATTTCTTGAATTCATACTTCTTCATAGTTCACGAGTCCTTTGAATTTGCACAGGCACCAACATGTAGGGTAAAAGTTATACTGTAATGTCTGACTTAAAGCCATGTTTACTGTTAAAATTTGAGGGCCATAGTAATGTTGTATACCTGACTCGTAAAGCAAGTACATGTTCAAAACTTCATAAATATTATAATTCAATCTAATGACTCTACACCAGGAAAAAAAAAAGAAAAAAGAAAAAAGAAAAAACCCCAAAATGTGTTTCTGCTTCCTTTTTCTTTAGAAAGGTTTGTTTGGTTTTCAGGATTCACAATTCAGTAAACTGCATCCCTATATTTCTTGAGGTTTAAAGCAAATTCATGAGCAAGCTTTAGTAAAATAAAGTTGATATCAGCTATCACCATCAGAAAATAAAACTAGTAACTAGCCTTTGGGACATAATCATCACATCAATAACTGTTTTAGATACAAAAGGCTCTATCAAGCACTGGAAACAAGTTCTGTGGCATTTCCCAGTAATGAAACACTTTCAAAGACAGTAAATCAGTTCTCAGCCTTTAAATGTTAACTCCCATCAGTACCAGGTACTAAGCGGCAGGACTGACATACATAAAGCTTCTTGCATTTCCTTTTGGGATGGAAAATAATTGTACTAGGAAAAAACAAGTCAGAAGAAAGGAAAATATTCCAAATTGATCAATTTTTTGTAACCTTTCTTTCCCCCTGAAACAGAGGGGGAAAGTACAAACAAGTACTTTCTGCCTTGCGGGTGTTTTGATAAGAAAAGGCTGTTATCTCAAAAATAGCATGTATGAAGTATAAAGGGGTTTCCAAGGAAACTATTTTTCAAATAGTTCTCTTGCCAGAGATTCATTGTTTTTATTGGCATCCATTTCTCTCACACACACCCTCCTTCCTTAATGGAATGATAAAATCCAAATGTTTCCAGATTCTGGGTATTGGCTTTGGCTATCACACCATCTTCAGTGATTGACTGCTCACAACAACATACAGAAAACTGAGTATCTGCTCCAAATCCTTTCTTAGTGAATGTAACAGTGAATATAACTCAAATCTCCTGATCCAAACATTTCAAATCCAAATATAAGTAGCACTTTAAGTACCCAAGGAAAACCCCCCTCTAGACTGGGCACAAAATCATTTGGAAATGCAAAAAATACCTGAAGATCTGAAGTAGACATCCACTTCTATCTAGATTTCCTCTCATTTCCAGTTGGTTAAGGGAAAAAAAAAAAAGAGAAGAAGTTTAGAAAGATTTATAACAGCAATAATGGGTATCTGTTTCTGGTTTCGTAATGGCCAATTAGCACACTAATGATCTGAGGTGAAACAATGGCTTTCTACTTTTTCAAATCAGGTATAATCTGACTTGCAAAGATCAGCAGTTAGAAAGCTGCTTGGAATGATTACATGACTAAACGTACATCATGGCCATCCATGGAGAAAAATCTCCAGAACTGAGCTCTGAAAACCAGAGGCATTTGTCTTCAGCTAAGAAATTAATTCTATATAGAGGTTTATGTCCAATACCTTCTTGAATGCTATCAAGACAATACCATTGCAATCACATGAATAAGCCCAGCTTCCAACTCAGCAGCCAATGATTCAGGCTTACGTCCTGCAGGACCTTGGTGACATAATTCCATTCCATAGTTGAAAAGACTCTGTAACCTTGTAAGTAAAACACTTAAGCACAAGCTTAACCTCATGGCTTGACTTGTACACAGCTTTCAGTGGTGTAACATTTGACTAAAACGAAGCAGATGGTTCTGAGTTTTGTTGGATGGAGGCTGAGATGCTTAGAAAAATGCTGCTGAAGTGTTTCATGACTCTCCTTAATTCATTTTTTTGCTTCAATGCTAATAAAGGAAATATTTTTTTTCTTTAACTGTTTCCCTCTTCTTCACGTTTAGACTCCATCAGCATCCTTTCAACCAGAAGTGCACTGCTTTGCAAAATTGCAGGGAAAAGTTATTAATTTTTTTGTCAGTAAAATTCTTAACATTATAACAATATATGGAATTGAGCATAACCAAATTATTTTATTTCTATGTCACATTCATATCAGTAGATTTGCACAGAAGAGTGATAGATTGTATCTTCCTGAATGGCCATTATTCATAATTTGAACAATTTTATTTGTGAACTAAAAATGAAAAATTACTTCATATATTCATTGATAGCAGGGTGCCATGCTATCAAGAGGTGTCCACTGAAAAGCTGCAAATTTGCTGCTTAGAGACTAATGAGCAAATTCTAATTACAGATGTTATTGAATATATTATTATCACTATAATATTTTATTCACAAATAGAAAGACATCTAGATTTGGGGAATAGATAAATAAAGATACTAGCAACAAGAGGTATATGTTTGTGGTAGATTGGCGTCGGCTCATAGCCAAGCACCCACACAACTACTCAGACACTCCCCACCCCATCTCAGTCCACCAGGATGGAAGGAGGAAATAGAAAAGGAGCAAGAAGACTGATAGGTTGAGATGAGAATGGAAAGATAATTTAACAGGCAAAACAGACTCAGCTTTGAGGAATTTTACTTAATTTATTCACAATTAATCTAACTAAGTGGGTACTGGTTTGGGTACTGTTAAACAGCAACAACAAAAAAGAAACTTTTAGACACTTAGGAAATACCTTTCCTCCTTTGAGGCAACAAGTGGTGCCAGAGGTCAGGGTTAAGACGTAGCATTTTCTCTCTGTTGCTCCTCTCTTCTCATGCAGTTTCCACACACCAGCATGGATCCTCTATGGACTGTAGTACAATCCAGGGAGTATCTGCTTCAGTGTGAGCTTATCTATGGGTCTCTTTGTGGGCTCTTTGTTCCATCACAAAGAACATCCTCCGCATCCTCTCAAATTGGTGCTCTGTCTCTCACTCTTTTTTTTTTTTCTTCCTCTGCCTGTATAGTGTGTTCTGCTCTCTCACAAATACTTTTGCACAGAGGGACCTTCAGCTTTGTTGATAGGCTCAGCTGTGTCCTGCAGTCCACTGCAGAGCCAGCTGGAACATTTATGTCTCTGGCATGAGGTACGCCTTGGCCTTTTCCCACAGAGACCACCTCTGCAGCTCCTAATTGCCAAAGCCTTGCCACATCAACCCAATTCAACATAATTTCTAGGTTTCTTTGGCAAAGCTAACAAAAGTCTCAGCCCCCGAGGAGTCAAAAGAGTTTATATGTGTATATGTGTTTGCATGTATCCCTCTAGCTCTGAGTGCTTCCAAAATCCTAGATCAGAGCCATGAAAGTCCATCTGTATCCTAACTTCCCATCAGGTAAGCCCCTGGCAGAGATATGTTACAATTACACTACATTTTCTGTACAAATGAAATTCAGATGTGGACCCCTAGCACCCTCCTAGAGATACCCAGTTTGGTTGACGAGGATCACATTTCAGTCATGCATTTCATATAGGCACATTCCCTGCAGCCTGGAGAACAGGCTCAGAGTTACTTTTTTTGACATTTTCCAAAATCTTTGTCTAGCAACTGTTGTCATCGGATTGCTGTTGAGCTCTGTATTATAAGAATTATGGTCTACTTAGTCTGGCAGCTCTTCAGTGCTCAAAGAACACAACTGAGAGACCAACCATGAAAAGCCAAAGCTCTGAATTCAAGCAGAAAGGAAAACAAACATTGCAGCTTCTCANCGGGGGGGGGGACAGTTCCTTGACTTGACTTTTCTACAAAAATTTCTACAAAGCCCCAGCAACTTTCCCATAGTTCATGCAGTTGCTGAGGCCTGTCAATACAGATAGTCCACTTCTAGATCTGTGCACCTGCTTGTGTAAGAATTTACTTTCCTGGACAGCCCATTTCAGTGGCATCTAAAGAGGGAGGAAGCATATCTGGATCCAGTCAGCTATGTAAGCTGGAGGGAACACTGTGCAAAGTTCCCACATTTTGGACTTCAGGGAAACAGAATGAAAGCTGTGTTCAGTGTCATTATGGATAAACAGAGGATATTTTTAAAGAAATCTGCCTTTTAATCAGTCTATTTTAATTAGTCGAAAGTATTTTTAAATTACCCCATAATTTATATGTTATTTGCTTAATGAGGTATTTCCTTATGAGTTGCTAATAACTGTTGCCAGGAAGACATCTAAAATGCAGACTCATCTTGATGTCACAGTATTTCTGTATATTCTTACCTAATGAAAAGAGGCAACCCGCCTCTTGCATCTCTAACCACAAAATGAACTATCTATTTTGTAGAGTTCTTCTTCTTGTTGTTTTCTTTAAATTGACACTTGTAAAAATAAAAAAGTGGGTTTTAACATTATTTTCTAAATTCTTGGTAGCATTTTGAAAAGGAACATATAAAACCAGATCTGTGCTCTTTTATCTTGTGCTGACAATTACTACCAAAATAATTTTGCAAAATTTGATAAGCCCTTTGCATGACCTGAGAACATCACTGAGACACAAGTATATGTGAAACAAAAGAATTGGTTAGAGAATTACTCTGCCCTTTCTGTTGTTTTTAGTTCCTCTGATAATACCCATGTTGACTTTGGGCAGCTGCTGTCACTTCTTGGGGATTTTTGCTCATTGTTTATTTTTTAAAACAACTTTTCTTTCTTTTCTTTTTTTAAACTAAGTAGCTGTTTCCACAGGTTAAGCTTTCAGATCAGTAGGCTGATCTGTAACAGGCTTTGTGTTGTAGCAGGCACTACCAGCTGAGCTTTGAAATTAATTCTTTTTTTTTTTTCACTTTACCTTTTCTTTGGCCATACTCTTTTCCTGTTGATTTATTATCTTTGACAGGCTTTTTAGTGCAAGTCACAGTTATTCACATAAAAATCTTAACTGGAAAGGCTCCCCTCAAGTTTGGGAAAAAAGCATTTCCCGTGACAGTTCACTTTTTGCCTCTCTGCTGAGAAGACATCAAACTGGGCTGTGCCTGAGATTGCTAGTTGTGTGCATCTGCAGTGTGTTTATCTTAGAGAACAGAAGTACTACAGAAGAGCAAGCAGGAAAAATTATGTGGGGACAAGCTGTTTCCCTCTAAAAGGATAGATGTAATTTTTTTGTTTCTTTTACTTGTCCCTTAGTTTCTCAGAATCACTGAAACAAAAGCTTTGCTGCCCTTAAGAAAATTACTAGAAGCTGACTGAAGAGAAACTCTTTGCACTGTCATCAGTTGTGGTTCTGCACAAAATTTGAGTGGAATCCTCAATCCCTACTAGCTATCTTTTTTTTAACTACGTAGTTGTTGATAGTGAGCTGTGTCACTTTTCACAGTCTGTGTCTTTGAAGGACCTAAACATTATGAAATCAGTGGTGGTCTTCTTTATTCCAGGTAAATAGGCTGTACCTCCAGACAAGGAATAGCATTTCAGCCATTCTGCAGTGCCTTGCCTACACCATCCTTCAAAGTAAGAGAAGCACAAGGAAAACCAATGGTGCATAAACAGCAGACAAGACACAACAAAGCCCATCAAATCCCCCCAAAAAAGGGGTGCATGCATCTGCTATACCTTGTGTGTGAAGCCAGCGCAGCCCCCTCCACGCTGTACAGCCACGTGGGGATCCGTGCTCCAGTTTCAGCAGCAATCGGATGACAACCATAACCCTCCCTAAGGGCATGATTGGCTGGGTAATCCAACACAGCACAGCTGACCTATTCCTGCATCTGTGCATCCCCAAATTGCTTCCAGGAAACAGTACAAAAATAAGTGATCACACCACATCCTACTTAGGGATACCCATCATAGACTGCTGACAACAGGCTAGTTAAAAAAAAAAAAAAAAAAAAAGCCTTTCTTTTGAATGAGGCTTTCTTTTCATGAAAGCTGGATTCCTTGTATTCTGTGCAAAACTCACAGATCACTCTCCTTCAGAGAGTCAAAAGCTTCCTCTCCCTCCGAAACTGTTGCAGCTACATTTGGGGGTTCAAGGGTTTACTGCAAGGTGTGTAACAGACAAAAATGGAACTGATGTATGTTACTTATAGGTATGCGAGTCCCATTTCCTGTAATTGTTGACTCTTGCTACACATGGACCACCTCTATGGAAATACATAACAGTGTTGGTGAAATTAAACATGATATTATTTACATTCCTCTGTATTTGGGAAAAAAATTAAAAAGGAGGAAAAAATGAAGGGGGAATTAAAAACAACAACCAAACAATACAACAAACTAACCATGAAAAAATCCTACAGAATATTATCAAAGCAACCTAAAGCTTCCATAAACAGGGGGATGTGATTCAACCATTTAAAGTATAGACATTAGCGTGGGTTTGAACTAATACATTGTATTTGGATTCAATGTAAATTATCTGTTTTCAGATGCAAATATTTTGCAAGTCTTTGGGGTAACTGGCTTAAAATGTGGAACAGTATTTCACATCTACAATATGTCACTTTATATTTTGTGGAATTTTTTTCAGTTACTTTATTTCTAATCTCACAAAAGAGCCAAAGAAACATGAAAAAGTTTCCACCTGAATCCAATGGTACTTCAGCTAAATAAAAAAGTAGGATGTTTTATTGCATTATGGAGAAAAGATTGGGGAAAGGGGAGTTGAGTTATGAGTTCTCTGAAATGTCCATAAAAAATTCCAGTTGCCCACCGCTAAAATATACCCAGTCTCAAATAATGTGGATACAACAGACAGTGCAAGGACACAGGAGATAGCTACCATATATATAGGCATGCCGTAGCGGTCAAAAGGAGCTCACAGAGCAGTTGCACCTGACAACTGGCTGACACTTTATTTACAACATATAGAAAATTCGGGATGAGCAAAGGGACTCAAACTATAACAGAAAACTGACTTTTTCTGAAGTTTGGAAATTAGCAAGTCACTTAGGAAAAAAAGAGCAGTCGTGGATACTGATGTGCTTCTTATTTATAGTCAGAACCAAAGCACAAGTGACAGACCATGAAAAACCTACTCGTACAATACAGTCACACAGATCTGAGACGGCCAGAGGAGAAAGCTGGCAGGAAAGTGTGTATATCTTTTTCTCTCCCCCCATTACAGGGACAGCAGAGCGGAGATGGTTTAGTGAGGATACATACTGCTGCGTTGCAGCCAAGGAACATAAACAGAAGAATGTCTCTAATGGGGCTAAAAAATAGATAGCTAGGGGAGAATATAAGAACAGGGTAGCTATAGAATGATAATTTCCCAGAATCCTTTCCCAGCATAGAACAATTTATGTCTTGGGACTTCTCCAGCTTCTTTGTGAGAGAGTAAGGGGAAGGCTGCTTTATGCAGTGCTGTGCACAGGATGTGGTAGGCAATGTCCTTACCTCCAGAGTGCTTGTCTTTCTATGATAACCCACACTTTGGCTGTCTTCATGACCCAGCACCCTCCTGCATGCTTTTCTCTTACCTTGAGTTCACTTCCACACGCAGTGCAGAGAGTCCCATTCTTTCTTAGTGCCTGAGAACTTGAAAAGAATATATGCATTTATTTAGTCTCAGAGCTTCTGTGGGGAAAGGTATAAAACAGACATAAGGTTGCAGACTTTGCCATATAGCTATCCAAGTATATTGACAGGAGCTTGGAGCAGCAGATGCATAGACAGATTGATCCACAAAATGGTGGATGAAGTACAGAGTTTTCACACCTAGTTATTTTAGGGCTTATTTCAGACAAAATATCTATAGCAAGCCAGCAAAGGCCAGTCAGGACAGGAGCTGTGATCCACAGTGCTGTTGAAACACCAGCTCAGCACTGAAGGCAGCACTGAAATGCTAGACATTATGAGAAAAGGAATAGAGAACAAAAGAGAAAATGTCATGCTAGATAGCACCCACACCTTGATACTTTTGGTTCCCATGGGTGAAAAAGAAACATAAAAACAACATGTCACAGCTCTGCAAAACGCTCAGGGAAAAGCTCCAAGGAAATCCACTGTACAGAATCACTTCCAAGGACAGGCTGGAACCTTCTGCTGGCAAAGAGACATCCTGCAAGGAGATACAGCTGAGGTTTTCAGAATCTAGATTGTTTATGGATTAAGGGCAGACAAGAAGTGGACTTTCACTGTCTCCTCCAATACAAGAACTAGGGGCCATAAGATTAAGTTAGGCAGAGACAGAAAAGAGCAAAGATAAAGACATTTTTTTCATTCAACATATTAGAACTGATTGATATAATCCCTTGCCAAAGTATATAATGGGTGCAAAAAAGCTTGGAGCTGCACTTGATCTGTTGAGCACTACTAGATCAGACTCATGCACTCAGGAAATTCTGGAAGGTGAGCATACCTGGAATCTGGGAACATATAAGGTGAAGTATGCTTGCATAGTTTCTGTTCTTTCCCACACATGCTTTAAAGACAGTCTTTATTCCAAAGAAGTAAGGCCATTCACATTAATTTATGTTGTGACAGCTTTGTTCTCCTGCATCAGCCCATTGACAGACAATAGGAAAGAGGAAAGGAGCAAGAAAGATGGGCAGGAAAAAAATCTTCCCTCCCCAGGAATTCTGCTATAGGAAATGGTAACAGGAAGACTGTGGAGGAAGGTAAAATCATGTCTGTACTTCGCCAACTGGCATACCTTAGGAGGCCAAGTCCGAGAGAAAGTTGAACTCTCAAGAGCACATCTGCATCAAGGTGCTCAGGGTGCAGAATCCTTCCCATCCAAACTTACTTTTGAAGGTGGCAGTTTCGTCCCAGAGAAAATTCAGTTCTTTGACTCTGAATAAAGAGGCTTATTTTCAAGAACAACACCCCAGGATGTTAAATCTCAGCCCTAGCAGCCCTGACATGCTGAAAGGACACCAGCACACAGAGATGCTGCCTCTTACTGCCAACAGGAGACAGCTGCACGACTGCTCCAGTGCAGCCTGGATGCCTTCCATCTTTACTGAAGGGGAGCAAAAGTGTCATATGCCAATGCTGCTGACAACATTCTCAAAGATATGGTGCTAGCAAGAGCCCCATTAATGGTTTCTTTGCTCAAAATGCAATGGAAGCTCTTGTGAGCAATGCTGCTTAAGCAGCTGCTTTCATAATTTAGGAATAATTCTTAAAAGAAATGCTGCTGAAGTGTGCACCAGTTATATAGATATTCCACTATGTGAGGATGTCCTAAAATAAAATTAAAAGGGGAAACAAAATGCAATCAGTGTTCTACCCAGTGATAAGTGTTCAAAAAATCAGAAAGAAAAAAAAAATCCCAGTGGAAGCTGCACAGGATTACAGCTGCATCACAGGGTAAGGAACTGTACAACTGGCAGTGTTAGAGAGGGGAGTACAAATCTCTCAGCGTACCTCCCCCCATGCATGTGTAGTTAACCCCAGTGACCTAATGCCACTATGCAAATGAGGGTTGTTGATCCTTTCTCAGGAGAATCTTTCAGCAGAAAGTACAGTTTAATAATCTGGATAAAAATCTCACTAGGTTCTCAAAAATATATGACTATACATATCATGGGAGGCATTGTTCCTCTGCCTGATATAAAGAGTATCTTGAATAAGGCTCTTCACTGATTTCATAGAAAACACTGACATTATTTAAAAGGCCTGTTGTGTGTCACAGGGTCTCAGTAGGAAAGTGAAGCAGAATAAGACTCTGTGTCATCACATAGGAAGAAGAGAGACCTTATCAAATCTGAGCAGTGTAACTCAATCAAGAGCAGACCAAAATGAGAGTGGATTCCTCATCATGTTTTTAACCAGCAAGTACAGCACTAATTATATGAGGGTTATTATTTTTAACAAAGAACCATCCTCTGAAAAAATATTTTCCTTATCTGCTACTTGCAAGGTGTGATATTACCTTCTAATACTTATTGCATAATAACATATTATACTATATTATACTATGCTATACTAACTATACTTATCTTTTCACTGACTGCGTGTTTAAAAAAGTTTCAAAATGTAGCCACAAAGAAAAGAAAAATATGTTTGAATTCCTTAATGTTCCTGTGCAACGTATAAAAGCCACTGAAATAAAGCTTAAAGCAATCTTCATTTTGGTGTTTCTTCCTCTGGAAAATATCAAGTCAGGCATTGGCCACTATTTGGGGATGGGGGAGTGGAGGAGTGTTTTTGCTGTCAGTGGCTACTTACATGATTTTTTTTAGTTTATGTCTTATTTTTGTACATGCTTCAAAGATTAAGTACAGAATAATTTTCTTAGCCACAGCTAAAAAGATAGGATTGATGAACATTTGACAAAGAAAGCTTTTCTACCAACTGTTCCAGTCAAACGGATGTTAATCGCCTACATACTCTTTTTATGTCTGATTTTCAATCATTCCAACAGCTTAAAAAAAAAAAAAGTATGAATTTCAAATGCACTTCTAATACAGAATATCAAAACAGGAAGAATTTGAAGTATAATTTTTGGCCATCTCCATTCATCATAAAGAAAATGGATAAAAAAGTCTTTATTCTTTTCTTGCCTTTTCTTTGTCAACATGAAAGAACACTGTTTTTCTCCAGTTCTGAAGTCTGCTAGGGTCTGTAGTGCAACAGTAGATGCTACCAAGGAGACAGACAAAAAATAAAAGCCTAAGAAAACCCCAAGACACCTCAAAGATTTCTCTATCCCAATATCCCCCAAAATAGTCCAGCAGCTGAAACATTTCTTCAGTAGAGAGTGTCTTTCACCAGTCACTCTTTTGGAGAGCTTCAGACTCTCCCATCCTTTTGACGTCCTCCATGCCAAGCCTGCACTCTTAGGGCTGCTTAAATCTACACTATATTGCCTTTTATTCCTCTGGTAATGTGCTCTTTACAAAGAGTCTCCCCAAAGCTACTGAGTTTAGGATAGAGCACCTCTGAAATGGATGCAGTTTCACTGAAGAGTCAAAGTAATAAACTGATACTCAAAAAATGTAAATAGAAATAAAAATCCACAATTCTTATGTGTTTAAAAGCGTAGACTGATGAATACACAGGCTGGTATATATTACTTGTACCTGCTGTATGAGTCAGTCAGAGATAGCTACATTTACTGTCTGTCATAAAACATTAAGAAAATTGCAAAGCTGGTTCATAACACTTTCCACCTCCAGAAAAGGGGGAATGTTTTTCTGCTTCATCTGGAAGCTCTGGTTATCTGAAGATTTATTCAGAAGAGTGGAAATGGTCTCAAGCCAGATCAGATTTTTAAAAATTATTCAACAATTAATTTAAATGTTGGCAAAGTTGAAGAAATAGCTAAAAGTTAAAAAACAGATGGTTTCAAAATGGAAATAGCTATATAGAGGAGAAAAACACCACATAAAACATGCATCTTTATTTGTATTTTTCAATTTTCTCTGATGCCTAACCCATTACACTCTCATTTGTCTGCCAGCTTCACCCCCTATATGTCTAAAATGAGTACTATGAAATACTGAAACCTTAGTTGTGCAGTCACTGAAAATGACTGAGCTGAGGGGAAAATAGCTTTTCCCTTTCACTGCTGTGGAGAACCAGCAACCACGTCTTTTAAAAAAGGGTTGTTATCATCAGCAATTTACACACTTACACATCCTTCCTTATGCATATGTGTACACACATTTGTGGATATAAATTTCAGAAAGCTCTGTTTGCTTTGAAAACAACTGGAATTTGGTCAAGGAGAAAGAAACTGAGGCTACAGAGCAGTGACACATGACTAAAATAGATGGAAAATACTTTAATGTCTGCCTGTTTAAAAGATTCTTGTTTTGTTCAACCAGAAGCACACTGGAGAAGGAATGAGAACTTCTTTTCCATGAAGAGCTTCATCTCTCAATTAGGAGAGAGGAATATAAAGAACTCTGCTAAAAACTCCAAAGAGTCATTCAGAAGCTTTAGAGAAACCTCACAAGCCCGATATTGCCCTTTCTGAGTTCTAAGGCAAAATATCACCAGGGCGGTTGTCATACATCAGAAAGTGGAGGAAACAGTGAACAGAAGTGCAAGTTAAATACAGAGTCATGATGTAGGCTACTACCAGCCTTTGAGGATTGTGCCAGCTACCCATGTTCAAAATGTGAATACTTGTGTGCCTGCACTTATTTATAGTGCTTAAACAGCTATTTGCTGCTCAGGGTTTTTGTCCCCAGAGATTCTAGACAAAGATACCTAAGTTTAGTAGCAGGAATGACACTGTTTCCAGTTACTCCTGACACATGTTCAAGAAAGCAAGCCATCATTAAAGTCTGATGAATACAGAACAAGATTTCCAGGGAGATTGCCAAACATTGTCCACTATACGTTTAACACAAGACAGAAAAAGTTCTTCTGGGAACACCTTAAGTACAGCGAATCCCTTGAAGGAAGGGATGGAACTTCTAGCCCCTAAAATGAAACTCTGCTCATGATGGAAGGTCATCTGCAGAGGACAGTTGTTTACCAAGAGTATGGATCAAGGCTATAGTAACCCCATACGGCAGGAAACACTTCCAAGAAAAAGCATGCCCTTTGGCAACTGCATGTCTGCCTCCAAAATCCCAACAGTGCACTTTTTCCATAAACATCACTTTGCCAAGTGCAGCGTGTTCTGCAAGGCACAGCTATATACGAAAAATAAGACTCCTTTATGTCACTTATTCAGCACAGAGTGTGTGTGCAAGCCATCTATTGTGTGTTTTACTAGGTCACTTTTCTTAGCAGCTTTAACGCCAGTAAATTGATAGTTAACTCAAGGCAACAGACACATGAACAAGGCAGGAACCTGGAACAAATCTCCCATGACATTTCCCGTGGCACCTCAGGAGCAATGTCTGTGCCTTGAAAGACAGATATCTAAAAACATGATTTACTCCCAGGCGACTGTTATGTTTACAAAAGCCGGGAGTGGAGCTCCAGTGATGAATATTCATCCCATCACGTTATCTTGGGATGGGGTGGGTTTGACAGAAAAAAAAGCTGAGGGCCCAAAGGGAAAGGAGCCACTTTTTCCCCCAGCTCTGGAGGGAAAGGCAGCATTTTTCTCAGGCCTAGCTGCAGGCGGCAGTTGCTGCTGGGACTGCCACTGCCCGGACTTACTGAAAGACAACTGCTGTGACCCTCCAGGAGTCACCGCAGCCCCCGCTGGTCACTGCTGCTGGTGGCTGCTCTTCACCCAGGAGAACAGAGAGAGAGCCACTGCAACTCACTTGCAGTGCTGAGACCACAGGATGGCTTATCACAGAGATTCTGATACCTCCCCATATAAACTAAATCTTAGTCAAAATATACTATCTTCACCTGGGGTTCGCCAGCTGACAATAAAGGCTAAAAGCAGTAATAGATGTATGGATGGATGTATATAGCTTTAGATGCATTCATCTGGCTTAATTTTTTTCCCAAAGGTATGGACACTGCCACCTTCTGAAGCCTCCTGGGAACCACAAATAGCAATGAGTACTGACAAAAGAAATTTGCCCACACTAGAAGTCTTCATGGCCTCAGCTATTTCAGTAGAGAAATAAGCAGCATAGTCTTCCACAGCCCTAATATGGGAACCGATATAACAAAATAGATACGGCAAAACTGAACATAAAATATCTACTACAGCTTAACTCACTTTGCAATAAAATAAAAGATTTTATTTGTAGAAATGACATACTTATTTGTATATAAAACTACATGGGGTTTATACTTATTTTCATAATTCAAATGTGCAAGCAAAATGAATTAGGGTTAGTTAGAATTAATTGAGCTTCATAGTTAAGGTCCAAATAGACATTCTATGATTTACTGAGGAGAGAAAGGGGTTGCTTAGGATTATCATTGCCTCAGCATCACCTTGTGTCCTGCAAAGAGCCACATATCCAGCAATGCTTCCTGCCTTGCTCTCCCTTACCATTTATGAGTTACTGAGGACCTTACTATGAGTTAGATAGCAAACTATGTGTGTTAGAGCACATCAATAAACTGTGCTCTCCACAGACCACCTGTGACTGCTCTGCATATATATGAAGAAAGGGGAGAGGGTAACAAATTAGGGTTTTTGTATGGTTATCACCCCAGCTCATCCTACAGGTTTTTCTACACTGTGACAAATGACACTTGAAATTAGCCAGTTCCCCTCTGTCAAAAGACCCTGACCAATTGTCACACTTCACCCCTGCTTCACCTTTCTTTAGAGGTTCTATGCTCAGGGAGACTGTTGTGATTTGATTCCTTCAGGCAGCAGTAAAGGGCTTTCTCCCAGGAGAAGTGAGGTCAAAGACAAGGTTAGGTTCACATAAGGCTGCCAAGGGTAGGGCAGCTCCCAGCACCAGTCCAGTGCCAGAATATAATAAAGACAACACCTCTTAAATTGTCCTCTTTTTTTGCTCAAATGACCAGGGACAGCCTTACAGCTCAATTGATGTAAAGGGCCCAAGTCAACAGAAGTCTAAAGTAAAGCCTGAACCCAACTCTGCCACTGCACCCCCAAAACACACAAAACAATATTAACCCTCACTAGCAACAAATCAAAATATGTTGTGTTCCACAATGCTATATAGTGTTCTGATAGATGATTTTTACTACCATGATTCAAAGCAATCCTTTACTCCTGTAGTCGAGCTGTTATTGCTTGCATCTGCTCCAATGTCATCAAAATAATACCTCTTCCTCCAATTATTTTTTGCCTTTGAGATGCAGGGAGTCTGAAGGAGTCTTTCTAGACGTCCCATAGGGAAGAATTCTCCTCTGCCACACAACTGATTATGAAAATCCCTCACTAAATTCCTAGCCTAAAATCTCCATATTTGTGGGGTTTTTTTCCTCTACAGCTGTTTTCCATCCTTTGCAGAGTCCTGTAATTCTGTCTTCTCCAGAGGTCATTTTACAAACTCTTCTTGGTCCAGGTGAATATTTGTGCCCATGCACAAATTCCTCACTTAGAAGGTGGGGAGGAATAAGGCTTAGTTGCCATTTATGTCCCCTGATACAAGGAATATAGTTTCTAGAAACAGTCACAAATTTCACAGGCTTCTCCAGATACTGTATTTTCCCATCTCCTTGGGAGAATCCAAAGGCTACAATTGACCTATGGGTCCCATAGGTCCAATTCATGGCCCATTACCATTTAAAACAGGGACATGTTAGAAAAAACCTGGGGTAGGATTCCTTTTCCCTCTCTACCCTCAACACAGAAAATGGTAAATGAAAAATGACCCTCATAAAACTATCGATATTTCCGAAGTTTCCAAAATTCAGCTGTCCTAATTCTGGAATAAATTAGAGCAGTATAACTGCAGCTCTAAGAAGGTATCATGGTCCCCAAGGAAAACACCTCTGACACACTGGCTGGAAGAAATTAGTTCCTCTCACTCTCATTTTTGTCACTGTCTGCAAAGGAGAAAATTAAAAAGAATAATCTGTCTCCAAACATTATTTTCAGGTTCAACCTGAGTCAGGATTTGGATGAAATGTTCCTCTCCTTAATGAAGCCACTCTGGCATTGCATACTTAATACTACTTTCCCTTCTGAGAGGCAATGGGCACTGGATTGTTTTTCCTCCTCTCTTTACTTTCTGTATGATTAATTGAGAAACCTCTCCCCTGGATTGCATCAATTCACCATAATCTCTGCTGCCTATTAAACAATTTCATTCCAGCATCTCATTTTTTATTATTGAGGCATGAATGTAATCAGTCCAGCCCAGATCCTGGATACTTGTGAGAAACAACTGTCAAAGGCAGCAGCCATTTTTCTTCACAATTGATGAGTTACCAATGGTGGCAGTACATAAAGACTTCCATCTTCTTCTATTCCTAAGTACCTGTCAAAGGCACTGTGTATCTAAGGACAGAACAGAGAGTCTTTGTAGTCATTAGGGTTTTGCTTCTTTTTTCTAACACACTGATCTTATTAGATCTTTGCTAGTGTTGCCATACTTGACTAAACCTTTGTCAGCCTGGTTTCTACAAACTATCTCCTGGGAATGGCTATGGTTTTTATTCATCCCAGGACTGAGATAATTAAAGAATCTATCAACTGTGAGGCTGGCTGGGTTGTGATGCTGTCTTGTTGTCTTGACCTTAATGTTTTGGATGCTCTAAGCTATGACAGATACGCCAACCATAACCATTCCCTCAAGGTTATGGGCAGTTTTGTGCTCCCAAGACAAGAACAACAGAAACATTTACACTCTTCAAATTACTCAGTCCTCTACCATATATCTGCAGTTCATCCGCAGAACCCTGCTTTATACTGTTGTTTGACCTGCTGTGTTAAGTACAAATGCAGTAAGAGAAGAAATGTCTGTCTCAGAGTCAGTTTCTCTAGCTCCTTCAGTTTATTTTACCCATTTTCCAAACAGGTCAGTTTATCAGAATCCTAATACTTCAAACTCTTTCAGAAGAAATGCAGGATCTCTAATTGCTCAGTGATGGCTCCTTGTTGGGGAACCCTCTCACACCTATGCCTTTCTATCATAACAAAGCCCTTTTAACTCCTCAGTGTGTGGTCATGAAAGACCATGAAATACACTTCAACATGGGAGCTGACTGCAGAAGGGGCTCAGAGCTACCAGTGAAGGAGCCAGGACCTTTTCTCCAGCAGTGTATCTCCTGCAGCAATAGCCACCTCAGTGCAGTTGGTAACCCAGGTTTTCATGGGAACAGACTTTCTTTTCTTTCACAATGCAAGAGAAGAGTTTGCTTATACAGCAGGAAGACTGGTGTCACACTTTAGCATTAATGGTTTGTGTGTGACTGGTGTATGAATATTTTCTCTGCCCTAATGATAGCAAATAGGCAGCCTGTAAGATGAAGTTCTGCACAAGTGAAAACATTCCAGAATGTTCTCAAACTAAAATGACTATGTTGACAGCGAGCCCTGAGGAATATGCTGAGAAACAGCTGTTAGAAATTCTGCAGACCAATAGATCCCATGGAAGTTAATATCAAATGCAAGTACTTAGTTGTGTGGATAGGTGCCAAGAGCCCAGTTCTGAAGTTTGGATTTTGCAGCAGATCAACAGCATAAGTCCAGTTTAAAACAAAGTGTTTTCTCCTTCAAACTGGAAGAAGACTCAACCAGCAAAAGCGGTTAGATTCCTCCCTGCTTCTCTCTATGTTCATACAATCTCATCAACAGCCCTAGGAGGACATGTTTTATTGCTGATGGAAACCATGTTAAAATGCACCAAAATAAGAAAGCGAGGTTAAAGCTGCTCTAAGCATGCTTAACAAGCTGTTCCATCATATCTCCTCTCTTAATTTAAATCTGCCTCTTATTTAACCTCATCAGTTTGAGCATTCTGTTTGTAGAGTTTGCTCAAGACAGTCTGTTTTTCCCCTTGCCCTTGCATTTCTGGGAAACTCACAATGGCTTTCTGAATTATTGCAGTCATATAAGATATATTGTATATTTTATGAATTGCTTAGTACAGTCTGAGCATACTTACTATGGCAATAAACATATACAGTGTCTTTTTTTGTGTAACTTATCAAATAATTCATAAATAAATAAATCATATAAAAACAAATACAATTTTTCAAACTATCATTAAATGTTCTATTTTAAAAACAAATACTGGGAAAAAATATTAAAAGCTTAGCTCTAGAAATTGAAGAGACACCATGAAAATGAAAATCTCATTTCTCCCTGAAAATCTAGTGCCTGTTATAGTTACAAGCAACTCCTAAAATTACTATAGGTGTAAGAAGAATGTTCTCTATTTCCTGCAGTTTGTTACATTGTGCGTTTGACAGCACATTGTGTGTAGTCATTTATTAAATCAATTTCTGCTCTGCTGAGAATATTCTTATCAATGTCAAGAAAAGAACAAAACAAAACAAAAAATTATATGTTTTTTAAAAAGTTTTTAAATAATTTCCAAGACTTGCTAGCTACTGTTAATCAACAGAAATCAATGGATATATATTGATTATTCTCTCAGAGTCTGGTCTACCTGTAAATAAATGGTGTTATTGAAATTTTTATATCAGAAGTTATATTTTCAATTTAATGTTTCCTTGCTATTTGTGAAGCTGAGAAGTACATAATAAAACCAAGAGAAGGTGCAGAAGAGAAGTAATAAGACATCTGTTGCATTTCCCATTAGCCACTGTCTGTAGTCTGTGAAAGGTCCTTTGAAGAAGGCAAAGGCAGAGACAGTGAAGACAATGGGACAATGACGAACCACTCACTGTAGAAGATGATCAGATCTGAGACCATCCGAGGAACCTGAAGCTGTACCAGTCCAAGAGACCTGAGATGCTGAGATGCATCTACATGTTCTGAGGGAACTGGCAGGGGAACTGGCCAAACAACTTATCCATTGCATTTCAGAAGTCATGGCAGTCCAATAAAGTTCCCACTGACTGGAAAAGGGGGAAAACAACCCCCATTTTTTAAAAGGGAAATAAGGAAGACCCAGGGAACTACAGGCCGGTCAGTCTCACCTCTGTGCCTGCAAAGATCATGGAATAGATCCTTCTGGAATATATGACAAGGCACAGGGAAAATAAGGAGACAATTTTTGACAGCCAGAGTAGCTTCACTAGGAGCAATTTTTGCCTAACAAATTTGGTGGTATTCTAGGATGCAATTACTGCACTGGTAGATAAGGCAAGAGCAATTGATGTCATTTTCTGAGACTTGTGCAAAGTATTTGTGCAAAGACTTGTGCACTGTCCCCCACAATATCCTTGTCTCTGTCCTATGGAGATATGGATTTGATGAGTGGACTGCTTGGTGGATAAGGAACTGGCTGAATGGTCACATTCAAAAGGGTGGTGTGTCACACAGCACCCATGTCTTATCCATCAGCCCCATATGGATGTCTCAGACACTGCAGAAACATATTGAAGCCCTTAAATTGAGGTGCCTCCATGTGGAGCAAGGTTTCAGTTCTTGCCTCATGCTCAAAGTGAGAAACCCTGTAAAGGAGCCATTGGTGGTTAGCACAGCACCCACTAGAACACCACACTCCTACCACTTTCCAGAGAAAGGAAAATGAATCTGTATTTCCTCCCCTACATTTTATCCTTTCTTTTATAGTGTCCTTTAACTTTTGTCTTGCACATACCATATGTTCTCATATATCAATGCCTCCCACAGCTAGTTTGTGATATTAAAGATGTGTTATCATCCTTAAGGACTCATCTTACATGGGGCCCCATGTAAAGTTCAGATGCATTCATGATATTGTAGGAGACAGTCACTGTTCTAATTCTGACTTGAAAACATCCCCCACACCACTCAACAGCAAACAAATAAACCTTATCAGGAGGACAAGACTTCAGTGTAACACTATAGCTGCATGAACGTATTTCCCAGACAGTTATTGAAATTCTATAATCTGAATAGAAGTACAAATGAGTTGGAAGAAAAAACAAATATATTCAGTTGTGCTTCATTTTTTACTTCAAAAGTATAATGATTGACTGTGATCTGGAAGAGATGGATCATTACCCCAAACTGCAATATATCTTTGGCTTCCAAGTCAAAGTGTAGGAGGAGCTCATATTGTGGTTTAACCCTAGCCAGCAACTCAGCACCACTCAGCTGCTTGCTCATTCCCTGCCCCAAGACAGATAGGGGGACCAAAACTGCAAAGGTAAAAGCAAGTAAATGCATGGGTTGAGATAAGAAGAGTTTATTAACTGAAACAAATAACCCCTGAACGGTGGCCTCTGGCCAACCACCCTCCTAGTTTATTGCTGAGCTTGACGCCATATGGTATGGAACATCTCTTGATTCAGTTGGGATCAGTTGTCCCAGTTGTTCCCATTTCCAACTCCCCAGCCTCCTCACTGGAACAGATATTAGTTAGACACTACTTCTTCCAAATATTCTGAGTGTATGAGGTTTTCCTGTATTATGATGGACCATAAGCAACAATATCACTGTGATTGAACTAAGAATGCTTGCTGAAATTTGATTATTCAGTTATGATATATATTAAACTAACAGTAATTATTTTTTCCATATGAAGAGAATATATTCGCTATAGATCCCAAGCCAAATTATCATTACAACAGCAGGAACAGAAACAAAGTTGAGATAGACCAGGGAAACACTATATATTGATCATACTGCTGTCTGGACCCAAATGCAGTTGCTGAGGTTGACTGGCTAGATCACCCCAGTAGCTAAAGCTCAGCAGCAATTACTGTGCTGAGGAACTGCCTGTGTTGGAAATTATATAATTTTTTAATTTATGGTAACAGGTGGCTAGATTTCCTTTTACAGACTTTCGCCCATTTGATCTTTAAACAACCAAAGTTTTGAGTTTCTCCGGACTAGCTCTGACAAGTTTTAATAAACAACACTTGAGGGTGTTGAAGATTGGACATCTGGGATTTTAAATTTATGGTCCTTCAAAGACACGTTGGAGTAATCAAAAGATACAGAGGAGATTAACAGCCTGAAAGTTGGAGACTCTCTGTCTAAGGAAGAATGATAAGAGAAACAAAGAATGGGGACCAAATTAGCCAATAAGGGATAGAATACTAATTAGATTAAGGAAATTGTGTAACTTTGAACCAATGAATGTTAATTTCTTTGTTTCCATTCCCTGGAGAGGCCCCTAACATAAATGCTTTGGCTGACACTCTGCAAGAATTCTTCCTCCTCCTTTTCCATCAGTATTTCCTTTAGTAAAGTTTCAGTTACTGGTGTATAAATCAAACACATAGGGAATATTAGTCCCATCCTTATAAACAGAACAATTTACTGTGATCAGTTTTTCTGAAATTTTGGTGCATGATAGTTTGTTGCCTGTTCCTGTGCAAATGACACAGTAAATCACCCTACTGAGCAGCGATTTCCCAGCACTGTCTTTATATTTCACCTATGCTGGAACAGGGATTTTTCACTCATAATATTGTTTTCAGCCCCGTGTAGTGAGTCTGCAGAATAAGCACCTGAGCCTGCATCCACAGTGAGTTCTGCTAGACCCCTCTCTGCGCTGTTTCTCTGATGGGAAGGACAAGTTACTCCCTTTTGAAAGGACACAAGGGCCCACCACATGGACAGAGACTTTTTAAACACTTGCCAATTGTTCAATAAAAATCTTCACAGGCTTATCCTGCGGCCATCTGCCTCTCCCTTTGCAACACAAAGCCATCGTTCTTTCCACTCGCAGGATGCTCCTGCAGCAACTCTGAAAACCTTTAGAAAGAAGAAAAAACAGCCTGAAGGACCCCTGCAGCATGCTTAGTGCCCTCAGCTCAGTGTTCCTCCAGGGGCTTCACAAAATAAATGAGATCTGTGGGGTCCTGAGTCCGGGAAACATTTGTTTGCTTTAGGCTTGTACAGCTAATGCAGTGAAGAAGGTGAATGAATATAGTAGAGTAATTTGGTTTGGTGAGAGAGAGTGAGATCCATTACTATTTCATTCATCAATAAACAAGCAAATAACTTTAAAATACAGCTGAACAATATTTTAAGGTTTTATAGCAGGGGTGGTTTCGGTTTTATTTCCCTGCAACACTGGTAGCATAAACAACACTGTGAGAAAGATATCCATCTATAACTATGTATTTGACTGATCTATTGGCTTAAAACAACACAGTTACACTGTGCCAAATTACCCATAGTCTTCAGCAACCAATATTATCCTAGGGAACAACATAATGTTTCCACCCTTTCTTTTTATTTTAAACTTCTATTCCCTCTGGAAAGTGCATTCTATATTTCACTGTAACCTCAACTCTACTCATCCCTGCATTGTATGATTCTGTAATGAAAAAAAAAGTTTATTTTCCATTTTATCATATAATTCACTCCACAGTATGTTTTAGCTTTCTTGTATAAAGTTATTTTAAGGCCTCATGAAAAGACTATGCATGTGAAAACTACATGATTAAGGCTTCGCATTGTGGATGTTATACACCTTTTAAGTGCCTACTCAAGTCTAAGGACACGATATAATGGCAGAAGAAAGGACTGTATAAGAAATGTTATCCGGAGTTACTCTGTGTGTCCATCTCACAGTTTCTGTTTGTTTCATCACACACTACTCCACTAGAAATTACTGGATACAAACTTTTTCAGTATAGATACTTCCTAGATATCAGCCTATGGTTTAAATTATACAAGGAAACACCTTGTAATTGCAAGGGTAAAAGCAAGTAAATGCATGGGTTGAGATAACGTAATCCTCCCTTGCCCTTATTTCTAGTACAATATCACACTGAGCAGTGGTAAAGAGAAAAATAGCATAAGAAAAGCATTTGGAAAAGTAAGCAAGGACAAGACACCCAAGTAAAGACACCATAGTGTCCTCAAGTGTCCATCACTAGAACCTCTTATCTGGCAACAAAGAAATAAAACATTTAACAGTTGGTGGGTGATGCAGTAGACAGGATCAAAACCTGTGGTGAAAACGGAGAGAATTAATTCAATGGCAAATTTCTTAAATGTTTCCTAAAGAGAAGCAATTGTCAACACCAGTCAGAAGCATGCAACAAGCATGCAAGCCAATAGAAGGGAAATGAGGAGATGGTAACTTAGTGTCATCCTATTTGCCACTGGAATTCTTCAGAGTTTCTGCTGGAAAGTAGGATGGTCCCTGACTGGCTGTTACCAGACTATTAATGAATTACAAGAAAACAATAAGGTGTAGAAATCAGAACCTAGAAAGGCCTGCCCATTGTCTTTTCTGATGATAAAGGATAATGTCTGATCCTCTTAGTAGACACTAAGAGCCTCAGTCAGGTTCAAGTTTTGCTGTTTCCTCACTCACATACCCATTTAACGACCAGAGAAGCTGGCTGGTTTAACATTGTCAGTCAACTAAATTAGTGTCACAATCATTCTGCTTAGTGATCTTCCACTGTCAACACACATTTCATGTCTGTACTGTGTCAGTGCTCCATAAAGTAAGAGTATTGAGAGGAGCAATTGGCCAAAGTAAGTTGACTGTTCTGTTCTACTCTGTGCTGGTGCAGTCTCACCTTGAGTCCTGCCTGCAGTTTTGGATGCCACAATATAAGAAAAATATAAAGCTATTAGAAAGTGTCCAAAGGAGGGTAATGAAGATGGTGAAGTGCCTTGAGGAGTAGCCACACAAAGAGCAGTTGAGGTCACTTGGCTTGTTCAGCCTGGAAAAGAGAAGACTAATGGGAGGCCTCATCACAGTCTACAGCTTCTTCATGAGAGGAAAAGGAAGGACAGTCACTGATCTCTTCTCTGTGGTGACAAGTGATAGGACCCAAGGGAATGCCATGAAGTTGTGTCAGGGGAGGTTTAAGCCAGATATTAAGAAAAGGTTCTGCACCCACACGGTATTTGGGCCCTGAAACAGGCTTCCCAGAGAAGTGGCCATGGCACCAAGGCTGCCAGAATTCAAAAGGTATTTGGACAATGCTCTCAGGCACATGGTCTGATTTTTGAGGTGGTCCTGTGCAAAGCCAGGAGTTGCACTTGATAAGTCTTGTGGGTCCCTTCCAATTCATTATATCCTATGATTCAATGATTCTATGACTCTCAAAGAGCAAACCACATTGTGCTCATGTCACAAGATTGTAACATTTGATGCTGACTTTTCAGGAAACCTTAGGCAAACTAGGTAAGGACATTAAATTAACAGCTACTTTCTATTAAGTCTTCAACACTGAGTCCCATCCGAACATATGGGCAATCCTTCTTGACACCCTCAGCTCCAGAGCTATTTCTTTAGGGTTGCTTGCTATATGCTACACTTAATTTACAATTATTTTTTTGTCATAAGATCCTTCTCAGGATCACGGGATCCAGATTCATTCAGAGAGGGCCATATTCATCTTCCAGTTGAGAAAAAGCCTTCATTTAATCATACCAAAACAAGAACAGTATAACACCTTGTCAGAAGAAGGAAGTGTTGTCAGTGACAACAAACAATCTGCTGATCACTGATCCTTCTACCGTTTTTGATCTTTTACACTGCCACAACCTGTTCCTGGACAGATCTAAGACAGCATGCTGTCAGTCTTCACAGGCTCCAGCATGTTAACCCATGCCAAAGCTCTGATAGGCAAATGCATCAACTGGCTTGGCAAGTCTTGCTGAGAAACCATCAAAGTATTTAGATAACAAATATCAAACTGAGTTCAGTGAGATTTGGAGGCCTGAATAATTTCATGGAATTAAACCTTAGTTTTTTGTCATGCAGGTTTATGTATTTTATTAGGCTTTCTTTCAGCTCTTGACCTGCCCATCTACTCTAATTTTCATTCCCTCTTAACACCAACATTTGATTTCAGTCCATCAGATTTACACCTGTCAAACTTGCAGACAGGGGAAGTCTCTGCTTGCTAGCTGTAACATCTGACTCCTTTAACATCATGTTAAAATCCCCTCAGTTCTCTAATCATTTTTGGTTTTCATCTAAAACAAGCCCAGATTCATCAGGATCTATCTGGCAGTTATGTGTTCCAGACTGAACACAATGTGCTGTCTGAAGTTATATTATAGTGATAGAAAAAAAGAAATATAACACACCACCTCTGAACATGAAACTCTGAATAACTCTGGCCTTTTTTCCTGGCTTACTATATTGTGAATTTAACTGAAAGCACCTTCCAGCACAATCAGTTTCTTCTGCTTCACCTAGCCAGTGAGCCAAATTGTTTCAGACTATTCTTCCTCCAATTTAATCTTGTAAGTTTTGAAATTATGATTAGTAACATAATTTTTTTGATCCTTCAGATATCTAAAGAACCTCAGAATATAAATGCTCTCATAAATCTATTGGCTTAACTGGTGCTATGACAGTTCAAACTAGCTGCGAGTCTATTCTAAAATATAGCGGAGTTTGCTCCTGATGTCAATCAAGATAAAGATTGCCATGGGAACAAATAATTTTTCATGGACTTTGCTGAAAAGAAAACTTCACTCCAGCAGCAGAAGTTCCCACTAACAAAGGATTTATAATGATATTTTTCTTTAGTCATCATTTCTTTCCCTGAGATAAAAACAAACTCTGTGTGTTTATGCATTTTTATATATGTTTATCACTATATTTCATAATAGTCATGCCATTCTCAAAGAAATTAAATTCACACATCACAGAGTCATGTCAGAACTCCACCCTGCACTTTACAAGCACTCATTGTTTATCAATACACATCCATGAACAGGCCACTACATGTAAGTGACTATGTCTAATCTTAGATGTTCTCTCTTGTGCAAGCATTTCTCCTACTGTGTACTATTTTTATTGATTTGCTTTTCTGACTATAGAAGCAAATATTATACAAATCAACAGCAAATAAGCAGAGTTTTAATCCCCTCACCTTTTCAGATATGAAATTCCCAACCCAATAAGCCTCTAAAAGCTCTCGGATTTTCAGCTAAGTTGTTTCCCCTTATCACAGCCCTGTTCTGGGCCTATGCCATGGCTTCCTTCAGCAATATTTATTATAAAGGTTAATGCTGAAAGCAAGCCTGTAAACATCTCTCTGATACTTCTGAAACCACTGACACCACTTATCTTGCTTTTCCTGCTCAGAATGGAGTTTTGAAACAAAGCTAGATATGATTGAATTTATCTTTTCTCCAGTCAGCCTTTGGCAGCTTCAGTTTTTCCCATGCCTAAGGCTTTGTCAATGAATAAGGCACCCCTTCTTTCAAGGTACTTGCAATAATAACATATATAATCAGAACAACACATGTGCATTCAGTAAAACTGAAAGAAAGAGATGCCCAAGATTATAAATACAACTAGTAGAACAGTAGCAAACAAAAAAAAGCTATTAAAAAAAGCTTGGTTTCTCAGATACCCCGAACCGGTATGGAAATATCCTTAAGTGCTAAGATCTAGGTGTGAGTAACACAACACTTCAACAGAGAGAGCTCAACTTTTGCTGAAAAACCAGTATGACTTAAGAAACAGCACCTTAGAGTCCTTTGTAGCCATTTGGCATTTTCTTCAGCACCTGACTTGAGCTAGAGCAAAAAAGTCACTTCTCTATCCCAGTTTCCTTTCTGTAAAAACAGGGGCAATAGACCACAAACTATTCCCAAGAAGCACTGTTTTAGAACTATAGTTCCCAATGCCCTGTTCTGTATTGATCTGACAGTCGTGTGGGGTTCTAAGATGTTGTGAATGTAGCCTTAAAGTTCTGTCAAGCCACCTTAATGAGAGTAACAGACCAGCCAGGATTTTATTCCCACAGGTCATTAAGTGTCCCCGGAGGGAGGGCAAGAAAGAAGTGGAGTTGTACAGTCATTGAAGTCTAATGGCTGTGAAGGTATAGTTTCTTTAAAGTTAGCACATCAAAAGCAGCCCTCTTCTTCCTTTCTTTGTTTAATGTCAGTAGTAAAACTGCACACTTTCACCCTTAGTGAAATAGTTTCAGTCCAAGCAAAAGTAAAAATCAATTAATGACAATTAATTAACATTCTGTGCAGTCCATAGCATAGAACTCATGCCTCTTGCAATATTTCTTACAGCAGCTTAAGAAAAAATACAGGAAATAAGATCAGCATCTGGGGAATGTCACTGAGTAATTTTAAGAAATTCTCAGCATTATTCAGTGATAACTCACACAGGAACATATCTAGTCAACTTTTATTGTTATGATTCACTTTACTGACTCTTAGAAGTACCTTAATCCTATAGACAAAGCAGCTGAGTTCAGTGAGATGTTAGTGAGTTTGTATAAATGTGCTACAATCCGAGCCCCACTCTGATGTCATTGGGGTACATTTTAGTGTATGTTATTTTGTTCATTTCCAAAGCCTTACCCATTATTAAATCAATTCCATTTCCCCAGTGTCTAGCATATTACATTTTGGGAAAAATAACGTACAAATACTGTTAAAAGAATTCTAGTTCAAGAAGCTAAATTCTGAACAATTTTTAACTTCAAAGAACAATCCATAAACTCAAATTTCCAAAGCAGTCAGAGTAAAGATTAATGAAATATTAAAAGTACTCAAAACATCTTGCATTTTGAAGCTATGACCATTTGATTCTAGGACAAACATTCCACAATCAATACAACCTTCATGAATATATTAAAGAGCTGTTCCAGTCCAATTTAATAAGCTCCCAAAACATTTTACTTCAGATACTGAAGTCATTTCAGCAATAACTCCACAAGCATTTATCACATTTAGTAGATGTTAATTCAAAGTTTAGAGGGTAGTTTTAAAATATCTGGACAATTCATGTTCTTATAAAAGCAAACTACAGGAAATATAGCATAACCTTCATTCTTCATTGCTCAGACACTGGCTAGGGCTCTGGGCAACTTGATCTAATTGAAGATGTCCCTGCTCGTTGTAGGGGGGTTGGACTAGATGATCTTTAAGGTCCCTTCCAACCCAAACTATTCTACGATTCTGATTTTCAAAGCCATCTTATATCCCATGCTGCATACAGTCATCTGCTTATTCAAGAGTATCTTACCTATCTTCTGCACCATGAAGCTGGTGCAGAAGATCGCTGCAGGACCGCACACCCTGGACTGTAGGAAGAAGGTAGCTGGGATCAGCCTGATCCCATTCCTCTAGCACAGAGCTGCAAATATCCTTCAAGGCAGAGGCAGGAGAAGACGATAATTATAATTATCATCTCCCACCATGCTTTGCTCCTCATACTCCTCTCCCTTTGGTTCTCTGTCACATGGCAGTGACCTTTCAGTTTTCACATATGTGGCAACTTCTTATGGCCCAAGAAAGTCCTACTGTCTTTTCTAGGTGAATGGATGAGATGATATATTGCAATTGCATACAGGTACATTTCTGGACTTAAATTCCATCTGTCAGTTGTCTCAGACCATATGAGCAAAATTTGAGACTACTGGAACAGAGAAAATTGCAATCTCCCATAGTCACACTGACACTGATATTGAACAGTGTCAGTCATGTCCTGTGGTTGATTTCTGCCCTTAAACCTAATCTAACACAATCAGTAAGAAATCTGTTATTCCGTTTCCACCAGACACTCTTTCTATTCTTTCCATCTACCCTCCATCTGGCAGCACGAATGCATCCCAGTAAGATCATGAACCTAGAAAAGCTTCTGGACATCCAGGGATCTTTACAAACCTAAGAGAACCATGTAAGATGCAGGCAAGAAACTTTGTCTCTTTTTGAGATCTTGCCATGTTTATTGTTTTCATAAATGGTTCAATATATCCTGACAATCAACTTATTATTGTTTATCTGATGCTTTCTCCATGCCTAGTAATAATATAAAGACTGTTTCTGCCTACAGCTATCTGCCTGGTTTTTCTTTCTGTATGTTATTTGGCTTTAAGGGTAAAAGTATCACAGTGAACTAATAATAGATCTGTTTATCCCACAAGAGATTAATGTCTGATTACACTGAAGTATCAGAATTTTTCAGACTGAATTTTCTGACCAAAAAGTATCAAATAAAAACTAACACTGGACAAAAATGTAGTTCTAATAAATGTGGAAACTTCTTCTGTCACTGCACAGATCAGTGATATCACTTTGTTCAAAGAATGGTAACGATTTTTAGAAGAAATAATTCTTTAGCACTCTTAAATAGAAGACAAACACCAACTACCTTGTAATTTATCTAATCTTTGCCTGATGGTTTTAAAATATATGTATCTTTTATTATTATATAACTTTTATGTATAAGGTTACAAATTACCTGTCAAGCAATCCTATCGTGTACAGATTTATGTAACTCATTTTTATGATATATATTAAACATTTGCTTGCATGTTGTATGGTATTTTTTTTTGTTTTATATTTAATAAAAAGACAGATCTTGAATTACTTCTAGTGAATTTCTATCATGCAGGAGTCAAAGGATTGTGTTGATCAGGCTCTTCACTCTACATGCATTTCTTTGCTGGATTTTAAAAATAATTATTTTCAGAGCTGGACTTTTTTACTAAAATCAGGCACAATATTGCTACTCCAGTCATTCAGGCCCAGAGCTAAAGCTTTCAATCCTGTAAAAACATACAACGGGACATGTATTCAGATGACCTGACACTTTAACTTTTGGAACAGTATTTTTTCTGACATCAGTTACATTTAGCATGCTGCAGAAAGAGATCTATGATGAAAGCAACAAATGTGCCTGGAAGTCAGAATCATAATAAGGAGAGCAGGGACATTTGTGACCCTGCAGTGGAGGGGCATGACATGCTATCTGTACCATCAAGCCAATTCACCAGCAAGGGAAGGACTGAGATCCATAGAGCCAGTTCTCATGTTTCCTGCCCCATTTTATTTTCATTTTTCCTGGAGATCCTGAAGAACTATCTCAGAATATAAGCTTTTAATCCAGGTTTGCGCTTACCCAAGAGCTGAGAGTGAACCGCAAACTTTTGCTCTCTCCAACTGTGCAAGTCAGTCAGAGCTTAGCCCTAAAGGGATGTCTTCTTCAGCAGAGCACTGCAAAACTAGCACAAAGCAGCTTTAAGTAAGCTATCTCAGGCACCAACAGCAGACTCTTTCTACACAGAGAAAGAGTGCCTCATAGTGTGAATTAACCTATGCTTTGGACTTCTGCCAGCCCCAGCATCTCTAATTTAAAGCAAGTCTGAATGTTTCTCTACTGCATAGTAATTTCTTCCATAGCTGTGAGATGAAAATCCTTTCAGCAATAGATAAACCAAGGATGAAGAAATTCAACACCCTAAATGACAGTGCATGCACTAAGTCATCTCTCACCTAAGAGATTGTATACGTCATGTGAACATCAGAGGCCATCATTCTTATCCGTGTCAGTGTGCAGATGAAAACTAGCAAAGATTCAGAGAACAATATTTTTACTGTCTTATTTTGATTCTTTCAAAATGCACTGTTTTAAATTGCTGTTGGATAGCAAAAGTTCCATATATATCCATCATTATCCTTGGCTTATTGAGAACCACCATGACTGCAACGTCCACAAAACACAATGAAAACAACTCTTCTCCATACTGAATTGTCCTTTTTCTCACACTCCTATTCCAAATGAGAGCTCTCTGCGCCATTATTTTGCAAGCCCTCGTGCAGTTTGTCAGGCAGGAATCCTGGGGGAGAGGGTGAAAATGTGGTACAGAGAACTGAAAGGATCATCAGGTCCATCTTTTTGCAACCACAGGCAGACATGATGTACAAATGACTCACATGACAGTCTCCTTCGGCAATGTGCAGACAATGTGCCCTGGCTTTAGATGACCTTTGGCAGCCAAGGTGTAGCTCCCTGCATGTTTGAGAGGTACAAGGTGAGTACAGGGAATGCAGAAGGGTGTAGGTAAGAAATTCATATGCTTACTTGAGTTAAACACAGCTGATGACAATGTTCAGCACAAAACCACAACAGCAATTGGATTTACCACTCAAATTTGAATTAAAGATCATCTCTTCCTCTACAAACAACTGTAAATAATTTGAAGAAGATAATTATCCACTATATGTGGTGAGGCTACGTGTTCTGGGAGTGGTGTTGGTTAGAAATATCTCGGATCTCACACTCTGACCCAGGTTTGGAACATTAAGCCCTTCTTCAAAGTTTGTCATTGATCATGGCAAGGTTCCTCAGCAGCATTCCTGTCCTTGCAACTCCACATATTTCTGCTGCACAACTGAAACACTAAGAGGTTAACATAAAGAAAGCTGGAATGAACTCTGGTATTTACATTTCATAGTTTTATTATTCCTACATAGCATAACTCCTGGTGAACTCCTCCCTGTAAAATTCTATTGAAAATATATATGTGTAATTTACACTTTTTGGTCTTGCATGGTCCTGACGTCAATCTTATGCCTCTAAGGCATTGGTTGGTAGAAGGATGTTGATAACACACCAGTGTTTTGGCTGCTGCTGAGCACAGCATCTGTACTGTAGCATTCCTTCCCCAATCCAGGGCAAGACTCTGGGAGGGGACACAACGAGGCCAGCTGATCCAAAGTAACCAAAGAGATATTTCATACCATATGATGTCATATAAAACATCTTGGATATAAAAACTAAGGAAAGAAGAAAGGGGCGGCGGGGTGGGGAGGCATTCATTGTTTCCAATGGCTGCCTGCTAAGAAACCATTATGCATGCTGAAGCCCTGCTTCTTGGAAGCTGCTGGTGGGAAGTAGAGAATAAACCTTGGTTTTTTCCACTTTGCTTTTGCATGCACAAGCTTTGCTTTAGTAAATTGCCTTAACTCATGAGTCGTTTTCTGTCTTATTCTCTCTCCCCTGTACGGCTGGGACGGGGGGTGATAGAGTGGCTTAGTGGGCACCTGGAGTCCAGACAAGGTCAACGCTTCTCTCATCAAGAGTTCTGGCTGAACTTCATGGTGTTTATCCACCTTATCTGCCCATGTGATAGATGAGTCTAATCTATCCAGCTCCAGAAAAGGTCTTAAACCATTCTTTCTGCCTGATGTCAGTGGTGTGCCATGGAGTAGGTGGGAAATAATGATCAACCATCTCCATGATACCTATTTTCCTGCCTTCCACCGTTTTCCTAGGAATATGGACTACTGATCTTGATCAGTTTCAAAGGTCCTCTGGTAAATAGGCTGCATTAAAATGGTAAGCCTGGATGTTATTGCTATCCAATAGGTTAGATGTCACTGAGAAGTTCCTGCTCAGAAGAGGTTGGTAGATCATCACAATGCTCTTTACCAAGCTCCTCCAGCAAACACTGACCATTTGAGTGAATTCCCTATTTCACAGTTCAGTAAGTATGAACAGTCATCTGCTGCAGGCTGTTCCTGAAATAGATAGGAGCTCTAAAGATGGACACAAGTAACTTGTTGGATGCATTCCCAAATCCCTGTAAGGCTTTGGGCAATCTCTCCATAGCTGATGTATGCTTGGCATATTTTCCTGAGCCTCTTCCATTAATCCGTTTCACAGTTTGGAGAATCTCTGCTATATCAGCACAAAATCTTATCTCAGTCACTAAAAACATAGCCTGGTTCCTCAGGTAAATGCCTTTGAGACCAAAACAGTCTGCTCCCTATTGCACCCCCATGGGCACTTAGGTCTTTTCTTAGGTGTGACGTGCAGTGTTGTTTATAGTGCTCTAGGTACAGTCTAACTATGTTATCTACAATAATACTATCTTCCCTGATTTATATTGTACTCTTGGCAATTCTGTTTGCCTTCTCCAATACAGAAGCACAGCAGGTTGAAGGCCATGGGGAGTATCTCCATAATAACTTCCCAAATTTATTACAAACTGCTAGTTACACACTGCAGTGACATTCTGTTTGTTGCCTCATTGCATTCTTTGCTATTTTACATTGTCTCTTAGAAAAAGGCATTTAAATGATTTAAGCCCTCTGTGTTGAGCTTCATTGTTCTTCATTATTTGCTGTATTTCCTGCATTAGTATCATAACCACACCTGAAAATTCAACTCTCAATAGTACTAGGTAAACCATTAAAAAGAACAGAAAGCTGAGGAGGGTACATTGATCCTAGTGATCCTTTATGCTTTCTATTTGCAGTAAATCTGTCCCATCCTTTCCTACAGAGGACTTTCGTTTTGTTGAGCAAGTGTTCCGTCTTCTTCCAAGGCTTAGGCATTACAAGAATGTTTTCTGTGTTTGCCTGTAGCTATATATTTTTCTCCATGGCAGACTTTTTTTCTCTACAGCAAGGCAGAGGCAATGGTATAGACAGTGTTCATCAAAATGTTTATTTGGAACATGCAATAGGCACTCAGGGACACTGGAACAGTGGGGGTTTTAATTCATCTATCTAAAAACATATTTAAGCGACTTATTACAGTGTCAGAATATTTTGCATAACACTATTATTTTTAAAAAATGTATTCCCCTAATTTGCTGTAGAATATGAACCAGACCTGAAAAAGATTTAAAAAATTAAACCTCAAACTTTAATACAAAATGTAATAAAAATTTTGCAAGCAAGTTAATGAAGCAGGGATGTGTTTGGAGGCAAAGTGATTCTCACATAGGATAGTTTTCCCAGATGATGCCACCACTTGACATGACCAATATGCTAGAAAACTTAGAGGTCATCTGAAAGGAAGATAAGAGATGTCACAATGAAAGACCAACTTTTTAGAAAGCTAAAACACTTTTTAAATGTGTCTTAACAGAAATACAAACCAATAAATTGTCCATCAAGACTTCAACTTTTTAAAATGTTACTGAAACTGGACTTTATCTCCCTTAGTAGAGTAGTAAAAAACGCACTTGTTAACATATATTTTGCTGTGGTCTATTCCTTCCTGCCTTTATGTATTTGTGGGAGTCAGACTGTAATTCAGTATATTAGGAACCAAATGAACAGGACTCCATTTGTGGCTATGGCTGTCCATACTCCCTGCAGGCAGTACAGCGGTAACAAACCAGTTCTTCTCCAGGACAGGCTACTCTCCATTCACTTTCAATGTCAAAGACATTTGCCTTTATCTTCAAAATAACTAAAAGTCAAGCCAAATTACATTAAAGATGAAATTAATATCTTAGAACCACTACAATATTTGCACTCTGCAGGAAATGAGAGAGTACCCAACATGAATTATGTAACTACTCGCCAGACCAGCTACATGACCAGCTTTCAGTGGGAAAAAAAATAGACCCGGTGTGCCTTGCTTTAGCAATTGTTACAGAACATTGACCCTTCAGAAAACGCATTTTTACAAACATAACTTCTAGCACAAAAATGCCAATGCTCTCTTCCCCTTCCACAACCAAAATGGAGATTGACTAAATCTAAACCAAAATTTGATTCCAAGTAGGTTTTTTTAATTGAAAAAATGGGTAATAGGCTTTCACCTGACATTAATGTTCTATTATCTTTAAAAATAGCTGAGACAAGTAGAGACTAAATTACCAGACATTTTCAACATGGCAGGGATTGAATCTTTCCTGCTTGAGGCCAATACCAAAGCCCTAACCACAATCCAAATTTTATTCTGTTCTTCAAGCAATTTCAATTTATTCCCTCCAGATATGTAACTGGATCATTTAATCACTCAGGCAAATTGGTAAAAATATTACTTTGCCCAGAAGACCCTTCTATTACGTCATTCCAATGAATGCAACATAGAAGTATCAAAAACTTTTATCACTTTAACTCCAAATTTCACAAGAAACATATTCCTGTTTCACACATTAAATATTTACAACTGCAGTCAAAAATGGTCTTAACCCTGAATCAAATTCTATTGACACTCATGGAGTGAAATACCTAGAAATTTATTATTTAGGTACCAGCTATTCTATCTGAATGTGCAACAAGCCTCAATTCTGAGTCAGGTTCAGACAGGTAGTGACAGTAGCATTTTAATTTATATTGGAGCATGGACAAAATTAAACATAATTTCACATGAAAGTCAAACACTGAGAAAAATAAGAGATTGAAAAGGAGAAGCCATGGCACATCAGCCCTAAACAATCAGCTTGTAAAGGAAAGGTGTTAGATTGTGATGATATGTAATTAACCTCAAATATGGATAACTGCATGTCTTCTCAAAAAAAACCCCCAAAAAATAAAAAAAAATTAAAAAAAAATAAAAAAACACACACACCAAACCCACACCTATATAGGAGTCTAAAGTTTCACTATCCAGTGTGTTCAAACAGGAAAAGTGCAGAGTATCAAAAGATAGCACCTATCTTCTATTTTAAGGGTTGACACATCCAATTAACCTCAACACTTCTAACACAAATGCCCTCCCAGTGTGAGAGCAGCTGTTTTGGAGTGGTCACCTTGGAGATTGCTGGATTTCTGGAAGCATCTCTAGGAGCAGAGGTTTCTGTGACTTTGAATGAAGGCATGAACTGACTTTTGTGTACTTCTACAAATCTGTAGGATTGCAGATTATCATGGGGAAAATATTTGGGACTTGTCCTTTCCTTGCTTTTAAAGAGTCAAGCTTTACAGACAGTTGTATTGTTTGCTCTGAATTCGCAACTGAACAGAGATCAAGTCTGAAGCCAAGGTTTCAACTTCAATAGCTGAAGATTTAAAATTAATCAAGAATCAAAGTCAGGATTTCCTCTAACAAGCTCAAGGTACGGTTCTTTGTTTTATTTTAAATGTTGCAATGCACCACTGTGATATTCAGGGCTTGATTTCATCCGGTCTAAATTAAACTGAAGTCCCAGCTCTATACCCTCCCATCATCTGGTTCCAAAACTGCCACACATCCTAGTCAGTAAGGGAGCACAGAATAAAGACCCTCAGGTGGTATTTAGGCCTGGTAAATCTATATCAGCTTATTCTGAGGGCCCTGACAGAATGATCACCTCCCCCACCTCTGCTACTGTAAGCTTTCCTGGTTGGGAAATATTCCTGAGGAAAAGACTGATCTGCTGTTTCACATCTGTTCCTTCTTCTCTTTTGTGGAACTTGCTCATTCAGTCTATTCTGGAAAATGAATGTCATTAAGAATGAAAGAGAGACAGGTAGTACTATTAATGACAAGGCAAATATTATATACAATGTCTGGAGAAAAACCAGTGTAGAGAGCTGGCATTTATAAACACTAGAGAAATGATTCAGCATAGGAATAAAATTGGTGAAAAAATATATCCTGCCAAATTGACAGGAAAAGTAAGTTACAGCATGATATTAATTTGCAGAAGTACAGGAATGAAATGTTGTTTTGTACTTTTTTTCTTATAAAAGCATCTTTTCATATTTATTCACAGGCATGCAGAGAGACCTAGGTTCACAGGGACTGCTTTTGAAAGAATTTGATAGCAACTATTTAGCTCACAAGAGTTTGCCATCTCAGTACCAATTTGACCGAGTCAAGATTTTAAGCCCAAAGTGACAGAACCTACTAGGACAATACTCTCAGACACTGTGACTTGGGGATCATCCTGTGAAGGGCCAGGATGATGACAATGGACTCGATGATACTTGTGGATCCCTTCCAACTCATCATATTCTGTGATTCTGTGACTTTAGCAAAGGAGTGATAGAACCAAGTGCCATTGGTCATAATTTCACTATTTCTAATAACTGATTCCCCTTGAGGGGCTCGATGTGAGCAGATTGTTGTCACACTAACAAATTCGAAGACTTGGCTAAAGCTGGCATCTATGTAATCAACAGGCTCTCCTGGAAGCACACTTTCTACTTGCTGCTGCAAACTTTCTGGGCACCTGGAAAACTAAATTTGTCTCTGCCTCTATTTCACACATTTCAACTTGTGTGATCCACATGCGAACATCCTAAGTGACACATAGAGACAATGAGTGGAAATCAGTACCTCTGAAGATCTCAAGAAGAAAATCCAATCCATCCAAGTTATCTCCCTTAAAGGACTTTGAAGAAACAAGTAAGCATTTTCAAGATGGCAAATGTCTTCTCAGTATTCAGGTTTTAAAATTAATGAACTCTTGACAGTGCAGGATCACCTATTTACAAAAATGATAGCAGCAGCAGCAGCAGTAACTCTGTGGTTTTGAAAAAAAAAACCAACACCAAAAACAAATATAATAGTCTGAATACATAAAAACAGGGAAAACAATCAGGCTCTAGGCTGACCCAAGAGAATTTGAACACCTCTCTCCAGTGAGTGCTTCAATGAGGAACTCTCTGCCTCATTTGATGAAACTAATCTATCATGCAGCTAAGATAGGTATTGATACCAGAAACAAAGCAAGATAACAAAATCTGTTAAACTTCTTATGTGGCAACTGATAAAAAGGAACAAAACTGGGCTCTTGGCCCTGAGACGTACAGTTCACAGGAGAACTGGATTTTGCAGTCTGCTAGCAGCATCCTGGGCTGCCTTAGACAGAGCATCTCCAACAGGTAAAGGGAGGTGATCCTTTTCCCCCTGCTTAACCCTGCTAAGATATTTCTGGAGTGCTGTGTTCAATGCTGGACTCTCTCCAACATGAAAGACGGAAACATACCAGAGCAAGTCCAGCAAAGGATCCCAAAGATAATTAAAGGACCAGAACATCTGTCATACAAGGAGAGGCTGAGAGAGCTAGAACTGTTCAGCCTGCAGGACAGAAGGCTTAGGGGGATTTCATCAATGTGTATAAAGACCTAATCGGAAGAACAAAGAGGACAGAGCCAGATTTTTCTCAGTCATGCCCAGTAACGAATAACAAACGTTCATAAAATGAAATACAAGAAATTTCCATTTAAACATAAGAAAAAAAAACTTTTTCATGGTGAGTGTGGTCAGGCATTGGAATACATTCCTCAGAAGGGCTATAATGTCTGCATCCTTGGAGATATACAAAACCTGACTGGACATGGCACTGAGCAACCCAATCTAGGTGACTTTGCTTTGACCAGGGGGTTGGACCAGGTGATTCCTGGTGGTGCCTTCCCAACTCTGTCACTCTGTGTTTCTGTGAAAATTAAAAACAGCCAAGGAAGCAGGCAACAAAACCTGGACTTTGGTGGGAGATGATTAAAGCTAAATAACTTCCAAATCTAGGAATTCAGCAGCTAGAAGCTTAACCAGTTCTGGAAACTAAGTGGGTTGGTTTCCTGTCCAAGAATAAAGGCAGGTTCTATCACAATTTGCTGAAGAGCAGTTGTAAAGATGAGAAAATGCTCCAGAAATATTTTTCTACTGACTGTACTAGTAGTCAGAGCCCCACAATACTCCTGAAACCTTCAGCAGGCTATGAGCACCCTTCTACCCACCCTGCAAAAGATCCATATAAAATATGGCCTTGCAATGTTTCCATAATACATATTTAACTGCTGTCACTGTTATTTTGCCTAAATTGTGTGAAGATTTCAGCCTCTGGCTCTTTATACAAGAATAGCCAGCCATGTCTTTCTGACTGATACAGCAACTATGATAGCAGGTGCAATCTTTGGCATTAAAGCAGCAGGGGTACAGTGAAGAGAGATTATTACTATGACATGTAGAATTAATGAGACCTTTTCTGAAAACCTTTGGTGAGCCTTATATTTTGGAAAGAAAGTCAGAAAAATTTGAAAGATTAAAAAAAAAGAAAAACAAAAAGTCCAGAAGATGGAACTCAGCCACCAAAAAAAAAAAAACCACATTAAAGTATAAAAAAGCAAAGGCACTTATTTATTTAATTTCCCAAAACACAGATTACACTACCGCTTGATCACAGCCTACACGTAGTACACAGGAAAAAATTTCAAAGAGCAGAGGAATACTGTTTGCAGAGAAAGGCATATAATAATCTATTATCAGAGAACTGAACCTAGACAAATGGGGGGTAAGAAATAAGGTGTCAATCTTCAAATGACAAGTGCCCAGTGAAACAATTTAATGACTGACACAATGGATTTTCTATCACCTGAATTTAGTACATCAGTACTGGATGACAATAGCATTACCAGATATATACAACAAATGTGATTGCTGAAAGAAGGATGTGAGCTGACAGACCTTATTGATACCTGATTTAAACATTTGATTGATACATCCGATTCTGCACTGAAGGGGCTGATTCTTTGAGTGGTGGTAATTATCTTAACATTAATTAACATGCTATTAGTTACACTCTAAGGATTGATTTATACCCAAGATGTTTAGCATAAGCAGTAGCTGTTCTGGAAATAAATAAATAAATCTCATTCTATGTTCATGTGTATAATAAAGAAGAGTCTTTTACTTTCCTGATCCACTTTTTGTTGTTTTTCCCCCTCCTCTTGGTATCTCATTATGATTAGGACAAAAGAGACAAAGTTGGTACTTAAGTCTAAAATGACCTGAAATAACAATCACTAAGCCCAAATACTAATAAGACAAATGCAAGATGACCTTGTACTGCCTAAATAGTGCACTCAAGCTAACAAAGAGTAAGAGACTAATGCATTGGTGTCAGCTGCCTCTGGGCTGTCTACAGTTTGGAATGTGTGGGATAAAGGCTACAGAAAAAGCAAGCAGGTGCTTAAAGTGGACTGCACTGTTCAAGCCCCACTAACAAATCTGGAAGCCTCATGGGCAATTTAATTTCTGTCCCTGCTTTCAGAAAATAACACCTGTTTTGTAATCTGCCATCTTTGAAAGGCTATGGACATGAGGGGCTCTCTCTGACAACGGGGGGAAAGAAAATGTTGCATCCACTTTCAAAAAAAGGCTTCAAGAAATATCCAGGGAATTAAATATTGAACAGTGTCCCTTCAGTCCCTGGGAAAATCATGAAGTAAATCCTTTTGAAGTACATTTCTGCACACATGAAGGAGTATAGTGTAGTTGGGAATACTCAGCATATCTTTACAAAGGGTAAATCAATGCTGACCAATTTAATTGCTTTTTAAGATAAAATTACTAGATGTCTAAATGAAGGAAAAGCAGTGCATGTGATTAATCTCATTTTCAGTAAAGCTTTCAATGTATTTCCTGCAACATCCAGGTTCTTGTATCTTGCATCCGGGTTGAGATGTCATGGTTTGGATAGGTGGATCAAACCAAGGCATAACACTCAAGTTATGTGATCATGTTCAGAGGGCAGGGACTTCGGTTGTTCTCTGTCTCAAAGTTGGTTAAAAAGGCGTAGGTTGTTCTCTGTCTCAAAGTTGGTTAAAAGTAGAATACCACAGAGGTCAGTCCTGCAACATGCTCAGAATCTTCATCAGTGACCTGGTGTAGGTGATACTCTTGCCAAATTTGCAAATGACACTAAACTGGGGGATAATTGACATAAATAAAAACAGAAGACATTGAGACTGAACATAAGGAGAAACCTTTTCACCATGAGGACAGTCAGGCAGTGGCAAAGGTTGCCCAGAGAGAATATTCAGCCTTCATCCTTGGAGTTTTTCAACACATAGCTGTATAAACACTGTAGCAAGCTGGTCAGATCTCACAGCTGATCCCGAGGTTCCTTTCAACTTGGTTCTAAGGGTAAGTTCATATCCAATAGTTTGTAAATATAACTCATTGCCCACAGAATCCCAGAGCAAGTTTAGAGCAGGAAATCAAGAAAGTTGAGCTTGGGCAGTTGGAGAATAAAATTATACTATGAATAATGAAGGCTTATTAAAAGGTATTGCTCATGATTAATCAGATAGGAATTGGTTATAACAAATATGAGGGAATTAAAGAGAATTGTGTTATTAGTGAAATCTTGGGAAATGAAGCACCCTATATGGCTGGCATGGTAAAAGGTTAGTTTTGTTTGAATCAGAGGAAATGAATAAAGCAGTGTGAGATCCCTTCACTATATTAAACACATTTGGTAGCTGATCCTTTCCCAGTCAACAGAATCACTGCAAAACCACCAAGATATATATAAATATTTCCATTCCCTCTCTCCATCAACAACAGCACTTCTACAGTGGCATCACTCCTCATGTTGCGTTTTCAAGCTCAACAAGAAGTAGGTTCATGAGCATTTCTACACAGGTACAGTCAAGTGGAATTAACTTTATTATATGATAGATGCCTATACAGACAATGCTTGCTTTTGAACTGCTTGTCCCAGCCACTTTCAGGTCTGATTTTCAACATCTCACTTAAGATGAGATTAATTGCACTCTAAATGTGCCTACATAACTCCAGGTGAGTTATTCAGCTGTAAATACATGCCTTGTACATGTTTTCATATGTTCAGATGAGTCATGCTTTAGGTGGTTTTCCTACCAGCTGGAAAGTTTTGTGAAGGTTGCCTGGTCAGATGGAAGAAGGAGAAGGTAAAATAGTACTAACACTCCAAACACATGTGGACCTATATGAAGCCAAAGGCAAGATTGTTGAGTCTTGACAGTGGGGTGCAGAGACACACACACACAGAAGCACTAAGTGATATAGCTTGAGTTGAAAAGCAAAGCTGCTCAGCTTGGCACAGTACTAAGCAAAAGCCTCCAAAAAGCTTTTTGTTCCAAAACAGTATCTCCAGATGCCATGGAGCTGTGCTGTTTCAGTTAATGCTGCATTCAGTAGCATAGGAAAGGCTCTCTTTCCACCCTCTCCTCTCTGCTAAAAAAAAATGTCTGTGGGGAGGTGCTTGCCTCAATACCTCATGTGAAAGCATTTACCAGGAAACAGTTGGTTTCAATAGTGGAGCACATTTTTCAAAGTTTCTGCACCTCTACACCAAAGGCACTAGTGATTGTTCACCAGAGAATAATTTCAGCAAAAGTGTATGTGGCATCATTGCACCCTGAAACTGGCCCTGGCAGTAGGGTGCAATTACCCAATTCATACTCAGTTACATATCCTTCCTACTCTACTTGCAAGAGCTCAGACTATACACAGAACTCTGGAGTTAGCACACCCAAGTCCTTCCTGACAGCTATCCAGATCAGGATGTGGGAGAAATCTGCTCCAATTCCTTTCTACCCACAAAACCTATTTTGCTTCCCAAGGAAAAGAAGCACTGAGGGGAAAAATGGCTTTTGCTCAAATCCCGTCTTGGCACAGAGGCTGAATATGGCAGACAGGGAATATGTGCAGCTGCACCTGGGAGCTGGCGAATCTCCCAATGTCTTGTAGTGCAGCACATGCAGGGCAACTTTGTACAGTCAGCTCAGCATGGAGCTCCCACACAGTTAAAAGGCAAATGCCAATTCTTGATCATTCTAGCAAGGATAAAGACAAACACAGAACTGTGATATTTTTGAAACAAGACTATAAAAAGAAAATTGTTAAGTGCGTTAACCCACGACTGGAAATCCTTGACTTGCTGGCTCTTGAAGTTTCTTTTCAAGTTCTCCCTCAGTCATACAAATGCAGGAATAATTCTCACCTATTATAACACTCCTGTTAACACATAATTTCTGGAACTGAGCAGTGGGATCTATCTCAAAATGTCGTTGTGATCCAAATCAACAAAGCATAATCCTCATGTTCAAGGGGCTGCCTTACTAAGTATCCCTGCTCTCACTCTTATCATTGCAGCTTGGGATAGCTTGGGTTATGACATGGAAACAAATCCTTGCTGCATTTTTCTGCCTTACCAGTTAGTATTCCAATGTACTTCTGACTGGGTGCACAGAGAATGTGCTATGGATGTGCTCTTCAAGAGACCCTCTTGATTGAGAGTAGATACGAAGGCAACAGTAGCGTTACCTAACTTGACTCAGTTGTTTGTTAGCTCTGCTGCTAAATTAGAATTTTTTTTTTTCAAACATGGAAGTTCTGAACTAATTCACAGGATCAGCCTTTACTATGTAACATAATATTGAGGAAGTATGCATCTTGAAAATATACCTTGAATCCATGTATTGTTAAGATAATTACACTCTTGATATATACCAAACACAACTATGCTACTCAAACAACAGAAAACAGATTAGTCCTACCCCCATGGTTCATTCCTTTCTGTCAGTTGCAACACCATGGCTTTACAAGGAAAATCTTTATCAGGTTTTAAAATCAGGATTGACTGTTACAGAAAAGGTTTTATTTTTACATCATTTTTCACAAAAATACCAAAGTCTTCCTTTCATGAAGCCAAGAGATCTATCACATTAGGATGATTTCTGTAGTCATTTCTTACAATTTTCTAGAACACAGATACACACTGAGAATTTATTAATATAGTGAAATCAAACAAGAGAAGAAGCAGGTATAGTAAAAGTAATTACTATTTTGGGGTCAGGTAAAATGTGATTTAGAAACTGTTTAGAAACCAGAGAGAATATTATAATTAAGAAATAAACTGAACAAGTGTCACTGAATTCAACCTTGTTCATATCAAAACAGATAAAAGAGTTATGCATTACTGTTGTTTACAGGTGTAAAATGTGGCTTTTTATACAGTCAAGAGAAGGCTGTTGGAAAAAACACCTATCTTCAAGTTGAAAAAAACAAATTATATATGAAACAACAAGCAGAATTCAGTTAAAAGAATAATTAAGAAAGCAAACAGAAATACTGAACTTGAATTCCCAAATATTGTTTGATGTACTTTGAAGGCTTTTCCAAACACTCTCAGAAGTGGTGGGGACTGATTAAAGAAATTATGCACTTACTATGTAGAACTGTCTGAGTTTTGTCGTGTGCATGAAAGAGGGGAAGAGGCAGTTGCAAAATCATAGGCAGAGAAAGCAGCAAAAAAAAGAGATCAGGAGCAGAGATGGCAGGCCAGTTTCCAGGGATTATGCTGCAAAAATTGGATGCTAAATGTTGTTCTCATGCAAAGTCCTGAAGCATTTTTGTAGTAGGTTTTATTGACTTTTCACTAGTCCCACAGGCAAAGTGAAATATTGGCCAACTCTGTCTCTGCCAAAATGAAACAAGCACATTTCAGGTTTAGACTATTTATGGTCTTCCATCATCAGTCTACAGCAAAAAGACTTTATAATCACGCAGCTAAATTAAATAAGAGCAGAACAACTTAACAATAATTTATGGCCAACAATTTTTCTGTTTTTATTGGGATGGCAATCATATTTTGCTTCTCTTGGCTGACTGCCATAAGCACTTCAGTTTGACAACTCCCGCAGCTCTGAGAGAGTTGGTGGAGTTACACCACAGTAAAATTGGAGAGGCACAAAGGAGACTCCAGCCCTTTTTTACTGACTACTATGGAAATTTAAAATAAGTAGTATCAAAAAAATCCTTCTCTCCCTGTTGCAAGTATGAACTGTTGTCAGGATGAAACATAAGAAATTCTGGTTTTAAACTGAGATTTTCTGTGAAGTCTACAAGTGATTCAACAAGACAGACATTCAAATTACACTAGTCCAGCTTGTTCTTACCCAAATGCCCATCCTGAGCACTTTGCATTACTATGCTAGCACCTTTACCAGCCCAAATAAAATCAATGGCAAAATTTCCATTCACAGAAAAGACCAAAGCTGTTTGTCAGAGAAGTCCTTCTCTTTCTCTGTCTTGACTTCTGTATCCCTTCTCTGGCAAACTTCTGGGCTTCTGGGGACAGTGATGGGTCCTGTAGTGGCCATTCCAAAAAGACCTCCACAAAGTAAAACGATACAGTTTTCCATATTCCTTCTGCCATGCCAAAACATACCTCTTGCCTCCTTCTCTGGGTGTACTTATGGCAGAAACATACAGGCTCAAAACACTACCCAAGACTGAGTGTGTCATATAGATGGGCACAAAACATTCTGAAGTTCTCTGTCCCTGAGCCAATGTCTGCAATGGAGCAGTCTGAGATATCCTCAGAAAGTGTGTGAGAAGTTTGCTGGGGATGATCTGGTTTCACCATCTGTCTTGCAAAAGAGAGAAATTTAATCATCTAAGAACTGAACAGCAAATGACATGAGAAATCCAGTCAAATCAAAACTCTAGATTGATTCAAAAAGTGCAATACAAAATTATCAACTCAGTGAAATGGTAGTACTATGGATCCAAACACAGATGGTGAGGATTTCTATAGATAAGCCATATTTTGTCACATTCAGATTGTTAATTTAATTTTAATACTGCAATTCTTACCTATGTAATGTACCTAATTCCAATCCCTTTACCATTGGCAGGGACAATTTCCAGTAGACCAAGTCATTCAAAGTCCTGTGCACTCTGGTCTTGAATGCTTCCAGGGATGGGGCAGAGATGGTTTTATTGTCTGTTTGGAGACTTGCAGCATATAGACCTTGACACCACATCAGATCTATAAAGGTTTACAGCTAATGTTCATACAGAGATGTTCATGTCACATGCTGTTCTGGGGGGTCTTACATGGGTGGTTCTAATATCTGTGTGTACATTGCTTTTTGTTACCCTTTTAGACCAAACACAAAACTTAAGCCACTTTTTTAACACTTCTTGGTTTATTTTGATAATATTATTTTATTTTTGTAATAAAGATTTCAGAACAAAATTGATTCTTTTTTTAATAAAAAAGTACTCCCTGTATATGAGAAAGACACATTCTCTGTAATTCTTTCTGTTCTCACTTTTTATTAGTACAAAGAAATATAATAACTTGCTAGTGATTCCATAAGTTTGAATTACCTATTAGTGTTGGTTTCAACATCTATAGAAAACATTTGCCTTAGCAGAACTCAGTGGAGGTTGGGACTAGACTTTTGCTATGATACAGAAGGAAAATTGGGGTTTGGGTTTGGGATAGTTTGGGCATTTTTTTGTAGAAAGGGGCACATGGGATCTTTCTGTCTTAGTACTAAACAGGTTCTTGCAATTTTTTTTCTTGCAATGGCAAAAATAAATCTACAAGCCAGTTTGTAGTCTTCTTGTAAATAATCAGAAGCCTTCTGAAATTACCAACTCTCTGTTACTTATAGTGTCTCTGAAAAATGGTCCTACAGTGCTGTTTTTGAAGTCCATGGTATAAATCCATGTGCAGAAACTAGTGATTAATAGAGTAAGGATGGAGTTCATTTTATCCCATTTCAGTGATCTCAAAGTGCAAAGTCATTATCTAGAGTCATCCTCGGGGTCACTGTGATCACTAGAATCGATAGCAAAAGGCACTTGAGGGGGTGAGTCTCACCATCTTCAAGAGCTTCTTTATGAAAGGCCACATCACCCTGCAGAGCTACTTACCCCTCCATAACAGTCAAAGCAAGGAATGGGTTCAGCCGTGCCAAGGTGCCTCTTAAAATCAATGAATGGATCATTTCACAGCTCTGATGCACAGAACTACAGAAAACCATGCTATGGACAGATGTTTGTATTGAACTTTTTTGCTTGTTTGCCCAGTATTCTTTTCTTTGTTGGGCCAAAATCTTTTCTTTGCCTTTGGGAAAACCAGTAGAAATTAAAAGCCAGAAAATACTGGAAGAAAAAAAAAATAGCAAAACCTAAGAGGTTTTCTGGTGGCTGTACCACTAGCACCAAAACTGCCCAGGCCATTAGGAAGTCCTCCTGACGATGCGGAGATCTCCATTGCATATAGATCTATGAAATACACTTTCAGATGTGAAAAACAGCAACAGTTAAAACAGAGTGAAATTATTCACACATCCCCAGGTTCTCCTGCAGAATCACATATCTTGCCTGTCAGCCCAGAACTCGAGGCACATGTATGTCATGGCTCTAAATAAATTAACAAACAGAAGCCCTGCCAAATCCATGCTGTCATTCCAAGGCCTCGAATTCACTGAGCGTTTTTGTATCCAGTGTTTCCTATTGGGTCGGTGCATGTCACATTCCGTGTGAGGAGCTGGGATAAGACCTTATCATTCTATTGTCTTGGTCTGTTCCAAAGAATCTCATTATGAGCCTGAAGAGCTCAGCTAATGGAGTTTAAAGCAACAGTCTTTTATAGTGCAATAAAGGCTTTTAAGATGCACTTCAGGGGCTTCTAATTCTCTCAGCAACACAGTAAATATAACGAATGTAAAAATTATCCTTGCAGATGTTGTGGTGTCAGTAACAATAACAAAATCTCAGCACGGCACAGGACCAAAATAGCATCTGAGATTTTGATTCACTCAATTTAATCACACAGTGTTTGAGCATTTATGATTTTACAGTTTTTGTTTATTGATTTACAGTATTTTAATGAGATTACTGTGAAAACATATATGCTGAACTGGTACTTATATGGGACATATACCAATTCCCATCACTTCCCTCATTGCTTTCTACAGTGGGCTAATTTGCAGCCCTCTGGAGCTCACAGGAAGATTTAACATTAAACAGTCTGCTGCCTAGTATGAAGGGAAGGAGATGACTAATAACTGTTTCCCAAGCCCATCAAAAGATCATGAAACCTCCTAGGACTTTGTGATAAGGGAAAATAAAAAAACAGAGTGAAGCCATTTATATTTCTGCTGATTTTAAACCAAGTGGGGAAGTATTAGCAAAGCAACACACTGATCTATCGGTCACTGGTCAGGCAATTTCCAAAGCATTCTGAGTATAAAAGTCATTTGTTGCTTTGTGGCCTACACAAAAGTGCCAGTAGTTTGAAATTTGTGAGCAAGAGGCCACAGGGAAGCACATATTTCCTATATCCTTGCACTGGAGCATGTACACACATGCAGTGACAGATTTGTCATGTGTAAGTTTTGCCATCTAAAAGTTAGGTATCTCAGTCAGGCAGATCCCCATGCTGGGGAGCAGTTCACACATCAGTAACTTCCATGTCAGATGATGATCCACACTACCTACTAAAATGCCACCTAAACGTCACATAAAAGTACCCCTGCCTCTTTCTTATTCTCTCCCCTTAGCATCCCCACCAGCTCCAGCAGGAGCCAAGCCATTGCCTGAGGCTACTCTTCACTTTTGGATGAGTGAAAAAGTTGGAGGAAACGAATCCCAGCTTTGTGCAGCAAAGAGGCAAAAAGCTGAGCAGATATGAAGAATGAAATACTCTACAGACTTTCCTGTGAATGTACTCCCTCCACTCGGTGATCAGATACCTGCGCTAAGCAGTATGGCTACCCATTTTTTTAAGTGAACAGAAGGTCTGGCCTCAGGAGATGTCATGTTGCCACCTCTCCTGAAAGCCACCTTTAGTAACACAAGATTTCATGAAATAAGTACTCTGGGTGGTCTGTGGCCCGTGCCTAGAGAAGGACAAAACTGACAGGGCTGTGCTCACCGCTGGCACCACTGCTGTTCCCAGTCCCTGTCAAAAATAACTCTTGTTAATGCTTGCATCAAAGACAGGAGGAAAAAAGTCTGCTGGGAAGATTATTTCATTTCCAAGTGCATGCAAATGACAGTTTGTCAACTTCCCACATGGGAATATTTTTTTTTGCCTGGAGTCTCAGATACCTCTCATTGCAAAACAGACACTGTGAAAGCCAGGGTTTTCCAGAAGTCTTGCCCCATGATATTCCAGAGCATAACAACCTCTGTCCTCTCAGCAGCTCCCATCATGAGTCATGAACCCTTCCTCACACTGATCGTAAGGATGACCCCCAGGTGTTGTCAGCCAGTGTAACTCCCTGGCAAGCACAGCAATTGCTGCCAGCTGGACAAGTGGTCAGACTCATACTGTGCTTGGGAAAGGCAGGGAACACACAGGAGAAAAGAAAGACCTTGGCATTACTTTTTGAGCAAGAGACATTTTTAGTTAGAGGGAATGGCTGTTCCTTACATTGCTGGAAATATTTGCTTTCTCTCTTCCAGCATGCTTGGCCAGATAGCAGCTCTGAGTCAGACTTTTCCTTATATACCACTGTCCTTTACGTCTTTCAAGTGACCCAGAATGTATTACCATGTGTTACGACCTGGTCACAAAGCCTCAAGCTTTACCAGGTGTACATTTTAATGTTAGGCTTCAAGAGATTTCTTCCTACACAAACTCTTGTAAAGCCTTTTGATTCTTTGGTACCTTGAGTTCACATCTAGAGAAAAACTACACATTTTTCTCTAAGAGATTTCTTTTAATTTGGTGATAAAATAGGCAAAACTGGCAAAAAGGGCTTTACAGAGACAACATGCAACTTCACAAAAGCATTACAACAGATTACCAGGACTAACAAGCATCGCTATAGTCAGGAACCTTTCTTCCACACAGCAAACACAAATTCCACACAGCTTCAGTGAGGTACAGAGNTTACCAGGTGTACATTTTAATGTTAGGCTTCAAGAGATTTCTTCCTACACAAACTCTTGTAAAGCCTTTTGATTCTTTGGTACCTTGAGTTCACATCTAGAGAAAAACTACACATTTTTCTCTAAGAGATTTCTTTTAATTTGGTGATAAAATAGGCAAAACTGGCAAAAAGGGCTTTACAGAGACAACATGCAACTTCACAAAAGCATTACAACAGATTACCAGGACTAACAAGCATCGCTATAGTCAGGAACCTTTCTTCCACACAGCAAACACAAATTCCACACAGCTTCAGTGAGGTACAGAGAATAAGTGTTTAAGTTACCCACAGGAGGAAGAAGAGAATAAAGACATTAAGAGATGAAAGAATAAAGAGCAAAAAAGAGGAGGGANCTAAGAGATTTCTTTTAATTTGGTGATAAAATAGGCAAAACTGGCAAAAAGGGCTTTACAGAGACAACATGCAACTTCACAAAAGCATTACAACAGATTACCAGGACTAACAAGCATCGCTATAGTCAGGAACCTTTCTTCCACACAGCAAACACAAATTCCACACAGCTTCAGTGAGGTACAGAGAATAAGTGTTTAAGTTACCCACAGGAGGAAGAAGAGAATAAAGACATTAAGAGATGAAAGAATAAAGAGCAAAAAAGAGGAGGGAAAAACATAATTACCACTTAGAAGGCCACATACTGTCACCACTGAAGACAACAAACCAAAACACACCAGAGACGTGGTGCACATCTGTTTATAGACTATGGCTATTGAAGCCACTCCCTCCAGGCAGGACCTTTGGCACTGACCACTCCCTGTCCCCTCAGTCAAAGTGAGGGGTACTGCAACCAGTCAGGGGCTTCAGGGGGTGTGGTGTGATTGGGTTACCAGGTGGACCTTATTAACTGAGAGTTCCCCATGCAGCCTTCATGCCATGTGGCCAAACGTTGCTGGCCACCTTGGCTGACCATGTGGACACTCTGCTAAAGGCTTGGTACCCTCCCTCTGTGCACACATGCACATGCACAACCACAAGGTGGCTGTGACCCAGTAACTGATCTGATGTGTAACACCATGGCAGGCTGAAATTTCTCTGCTTAATCTGGTGCTTTTTCAGCTGTTCAGGGGCTTGAGTCACAACCTCTCCTCTTTGTAATTTTAATGCACACTTTGTGCCCTGGCCTCAGAGTTTGCTATGTGTAGTTGGAGGTATTAGACTAAATGAAGCTCTGCAATGAATATGTATTCAGAGCAGTATTTTTTTCTTGTACTGGTTCAGAATAGTCAATAGCAGGAGTAAAGTGCTTTTTACTCCTTCCCAGATTAAATCTGTAGGCTTTCTTTAGTTCCACTTTCTAAGGATGGTTTGCTAGCAGCATCAGCTGATCCAGTTTGGCATTGCTCAATGAACCAAGAACATTACTATTAATATGCCAACTGCCAGAGAAACAAAATATAACTTTGTATGCCATTCCCTGGGGTTTTAATCCATTCAGATGGCAACTCTTTGGTTGATGATTCAGTATCATCAGACTTTTCACTTTAAAGGCAATGATTCACTTCACATTTTATTTCTTTCTGTCATATAACAAACAACAGTTCATTTGTATGCTGCTCTGTGCAAGTAACATAACTAAACAACCACTTTTGTAAGAAGAGAAAGCAGGCATGTTAAGGAATACAGGCAATTTGAGATTATTTAGATTTTTCATCATTCTTTTTTTTCTTGTTTAAAAATGTCAGTGCCTTTTACTGTAAAAAGGGAAATAAAAAAAATGCTCTTCAATAGCTCTTACTATGAACAAAGCATAATTTGTTTCAACCATGAGTTTCACCATTATTTCTTAGTCAGAACATCCCATGAAGAATAAATTTTGGTATCTACTGACATTGGCAATAAAGGCCACCCTAGGCAGAGCATTTATTTCAGTCAAGCATTATGTATTCTTGAGCTGCCAAACGAGATCTGTCAGAAAGAGCAGCTGGGACACTAATGACAGATACATACTGATATATCACAATAAGCATCTCAAGAGAAAATTTAAATATATTTCAAAATAATTCAAAGTGGTATTATGTTGAGTGGGCCTTGCATTTTCCTCGAATAGTTCTATATTGAAAGCTCTTACAATTCAGCAGAGGAAATGGGTTAATGGATACAAACAGCTGGGTCCTTTTTATTAGCAAAACCCAGTACTCCTGAGGAGTTTAATCCCTGAAAGAAAATAGTAAAAGAACACTGTTTCTTTTTTATTTCTCCTTTTTTTTTTTCTTTGGCTTTACATATACAAATATTTAGCCTCCTGCATACTATTTCTAAATATATACTTGCTTTGATGTCTCAGTGCTGGGACCTAAATTCTTTGCTGATTCATAGCTTGTCAAATCAATGCAGCAATTACATATAAACTATTAAATTTCAAAGACTTGTCTAACCCAGTCTTGTAAACTTAGCTCTGTGTTAATGTAAGAAAATTATATTGTACCATGGTTAGTCTCTTACTTATTCTAAGCTATCTCACCCATGATCACTGAGACTGGGGGACATATTACCGCTCACTGTTGTGCTCTTTGGGGTGGAATTCTGATCTGGAGAATGATTCTAAGAGCACATCACCACAGATTTTTCTTTTTCTTTTTTTTTAATTTTTATATTCCTTTTTAACTAATAGGGGACATTGATGATGAGTCCTTTGGAATTTTAATCCAGAAATCTTCTAAAAATAAAATTTGAGAGTTAAGTGTCATGCAATAACAGCTCAAGTGAGCTATTCATGATCAACTCACCATTCTCAACATCTCCATGAAGACTGCAAAACACCACTCTCCAGAGGGCTGTGCAAGGACAGGGATTGCATGTGCTGGGCAGCTTCTGTGACCAGTCACCTCTCAGCATTGGGTGGTCTGTGCAGTATTTGAGGATGTCTATGGAAAGAAGAAGCATCAGCAGATTCAGGAGAGCAATCTCAGGAGCAAGTACCAGACATGACTTTTTAAGCCCTCTTGGTGAAATTATACACTTGCTACTCGCAGCTTGATAGTAGAATCCCCACTTATTTTGTTTTTATTGAGGTATAATTGTCATCACTTTCTGATATTTCCTTGAAAATCCATTTTCAACTCCCAGGACAGAAGGAAGAGGGTTTACATAATACGTCTAGTTTGTCAAGTCACATCAGAAGATGCAGTGAAAGTGCTGATTCTACAAAAGCAGCATTTCACACAGGAATACATCAAGTTCTGCTTAAATTTCACTGGGAGAGGTTTCTTAGCTCTGGGAGAACACTCTTTCCCTCTGTTAGAGCTGTTCCAGACTGTATGTATAATTAAATATTCTCTCCATGAGAGAGACAGAAATACAGAGATTGATAGATAGGGAAAGATGCTGCCTCTAAAGCCCAGTGGCTAAAGCAGTTATATCAGATGTTGAAAAACTTAATCCCAGGGGCCAACTCCAGTTCTGTCAAAGAGCTTACTGCAGACATCACATGTAAGGGAAAATTGTGTATCATATACAGTAAAGTGCACTTCAGAAGATTTCATTTCCTCCCTTAACTTGTCACTCAAACATTTCATCTTAACCTAAAATTCAGCACAAAGTTACCCAACTCTTTTAATGGTGTGTGGTACTTTGGGAGCAGCTAGCTGAAAACTCAATAAAAATTATTTTTATAGGACTTTTATAGAGTGAATATACCATCTACAGATATTTTTAGGCAAATGCTGGTATTTGGTTCACCTATTGGATCATAATATGGATGGATTTTAGAATCTTAAAATATTCTTGTGGAAAACAGAGGTGGCCACTCTGAAATATATTCCATTTACTGTCTGAAAACTACTCACATATTGTTAGGGACTCTATGTTATTGACAAATTTATAAATAGCTGTCATTTTAACATGCCAAGTTAAAAAAATGTCATTGCTATTATTACATGCATTTATAATGTTTCTGGGGATCATAATTGGCCCACCAGGATAAATATGGTTCTCATGCTTTCTTCTTCCTGGCTGCCTGCAGTAACTGGTGGGTTGTGAGGGGTTTTTTGTCTTTTTAGTTTATTTCAGAAAACAATGAAACAGTTAATACCATTGCTGGGCTCCAGTGTGAAGCAGAAATGAACTATTACCAGGGTCGAAAGGATGAGGGCACAGGGAAGGACCAGCCTCCCTCCAGCAGCAGAAAAAAAGGCATCATTCCTTCCACTTGTCATGCAAATCCAGGTCTATCCAGAAATATTCCTGTGCACACATGGTGGAAAGAAATTGGACAGAAGTTGTGAAAGCAGGTAGAGGAGCAACCACCAAGACTGGCAAAGCTTCTGGGCTGAACTTGGGTGTACTGATACCTGTGTCCAGACCTGTGAACAGTCAAGGTGCTATTAAACTCCCTTCTTTTACTGAAGGATCATCCCAAATGCCTCATTTAAATGGTTACCATTCTTTAGTCTTTGCTTAAAGAGTTGGTTCTAATAAGTTGCATTTTTTTTAACATATGAAAGGGGACTACTCACACATATACAACCATGCCTAATCAAATACATGTACATGCAAGTGTGTGTGTATACATATATCCATGTTTAAATATATACACAAGTAAAATAAATTCACACATCCATGTAAACTCACTGTCAGCTGAAAGAGGGAAGAATATGAGACCCAAAACCCACTGGCCCTGTATTTTGTTTCTGAACTCTCCGACACCAAAAGTTTTCACAGAAAGGCATATGCTTTCCGAAGTACCAGAACATGAGATAATATGAGTCCTTTATTCAGCAGATAACAATCTAATAACTAATTTCTAAACATGTGGTTAAATTTCCACACTTGTTAAAACAACTTTTAACTAGTTTTGCTGTCCTTAGTATATGTATTCTCAACACGACTATAAATGGGAATTCATTTTTTTAAACTGAAAATGTGAAACTAGAAAAATCTTTGCATGTTAAATACGTAAATTATTGTGCTTCCCTATCTTGAAATAAAAAAAACCACCAAAGACTGAAGCAAAAGGAGAATAATGCATATACATGCATTCATTATAAAAGCGTAAGTTGTGTCTTGAATCGCAGAAGGCTCCATATAGCTTACACAACATACTCTGTAGCCTGTGTACCTCAGAGGAATTTATATTGTATTCCATTTCCATGAATCAAAATAGGGAGTTGCAGGCAAGATTACTATTCAATAACGTAGGGACCTTTTCCTTGGGGTTCATTAAAAACCCAACGATAAACAATGATTTTACTCTTCTGAACGTCATATTATACAGACCAAAATGTACAAAGTGATAGGAAAAAAAAAAACTAAAAATCAACAGCAACATTCTTCTAAAGCACCTAGAGTTCACAAACACACAGCCAACATGGGGAGTGAAGCAGAAAGTTTTATCACTTGACAATATCCGCTTTATGCTCTTTCACCCACAGGTCCTCACCTAAACATTTCTTGCAACAAACTGCTCCACATAAATCTATGCACAACTCTAGGCTGTCTGCAGCTGAGGAAGGGTGCAATTTTGGGAGTACCTAAATTAGCGCACGGAAGGATAGAGCCTCTGTTGTCATATGTACCGCTCATATATTTGCAGAACAATAAATGTCCATGCAAAAGAAAATCCCCAGTGATATTCTCCGTACTCTTTTGCTTATTAGTGACTTTGAAAAGAGCACCTGATATCCATAAAAAAATAATTTAAATGCATGTTGCATATTAACATGTCCTGAGTATATTCAGGATATTCCAGTCTGTCAATTTTTGTAAAATGGCTTCACATTTTTAAGAGAAATTAATCAATAAAGAAAGGTGAACAGATAAAATAGTTTCAGGGAGAGATCAACATTTCAAACCCCTTTCCTAGTGGAAGATCATTAATGGAAATGAAAATTGCATGAAAAATTCGAAGGCTCTGGAATCTAGACCGGTCTGGAATTTTACACAGTCAAGCTATAAAGAAGCAGAAATCCTGCCTTATTTTAAACACATTTTAACTCTCCAGTAGAGAGTAGTTATCAGCAGATAATAGTGGAAAAGGCAGCCTACAAAGGAAAAGTAAACCCCTATCTATTATGTGTCATCTATAGTCTATGTTCCATGATTATTAACTTTTCCCCTTATAATGTATTATAACTGTGCCTAGAGGACACTAAAAGTGCTACATATAATTTTATATATATTACTACAGGAGAGAAAGTGAGGAAGAATCCCTTGTGAGTTGCTTAAGAATTTTCTTTAATTTCTTTTACGTTCCAGTCTACATTCTGTGGATTTATTCTGAACTAAAATACTTCTAGCTTGTTTGTTCCAATGAAACCGACTCAGGTCTTGGCAGTACTGGAGAGCAGTGGGAGATTTTAAGCAAAGAGACTAGCAGATATTCTAGAGGGACTAAAAATGCTACTGAGATTTTGTGGAATATCGTTTAAAAAAAAAAGGATTTTATTTTTCCTCTAGACAGACTTTAATAGATTTGGTGTCAGTGGGAAGCATGTGCCATCTCTCCAACTGTATAATTCATTATACAGAGCTATTAAGATACTGAATATTTCAGCAGTTGGAGAAAAGAAGCTAGGTTGTTTATTTTCATTGTGAAAAGTCATTGAAAAGAAAGGAATGTGAAGTATCACTTACTATCTTGGCCAAGATGGCTAACTCACAGATGGCTCAGTGTAGGAGATGTGAAAAATACACTGAATTACTTTCTCAAGCTGAAGAAGGAAGCTTTTATCAGAGCCAGACACTGACTCTGCTATATCATGATCTTATCCTCCATTTTCACTGCTTCATTAAAAAACTTTGCATCGTCTGGGGTGTTCAAAGTGAATGAGTTTACTCCCAAAATTTTGCCTTTCTTCTATAGCTTTCTTTCTCCAGAGGTCTAGGTATGATGGTTTAACCTTGAGGGAAATGCTGAGTGTTCTATTACTGCATAATGAGTTGACACAAAATAATCTCAGTGCCAGATATCACTTCGTTTCCTGGATGAAAGCACAGAAAGTAAAACAGAAATTGGGTCTGTGGTGCTGGACTACCACCCAAGAGACACCTGTTGAAATGCCAGATATTTCTTCTCTTTTTGTGGTTCTGGGAAGACAGGTAATTCCTCTGTACCTTAGTCATTCATCTACTAAATTGAAATCTGTTTAAGTGTGCTCCTGTGATGATGGAGACCATCTTTCTTCCATGTTCAGATGACTTGTATTTCATCCACATCCCTTCACTCATCTGTCTTGTGTTCCCTATTGACAACTCATGCCAAGCTCATGGGATGCAACAGATTCGAGGTGGAGGTAAGGCCACAGAGAGCAGCATGCCTTGCATGCCTTACACAGTGGACCTATAAGTACATCTTGAGTACTCATCTATTTCATTACATGCACAAAATAGAATTTCAGTTTTACACAACTGTGTCACATGTATATGTGTTTGGATTCAGATAAAATGTGAAATCTCCCCAGAAAGCAGTCATTTTCTCCTCACAGCAGAGCTGTGTGTAGGAAAAAAAATAAAAAAATATATTGTTTTGCATCAAACATGGTATCTTTCCAAAATCATAAGATCCCAATTGTATTTTCTTGAGCTGCCTTCTGTTTTCTCAGTTTTTGTTCTACAACAATGATCCAAATTTTTCTGTCAGTGTAATTACACTAACTTAGTTAGTGGTCAGCACCTTCTTTTCAGTTCTTCTGCAAGCTGCAAAATGAGCAGTTTGTCAAAATGCAGAGAACTTCATATTCAGGTGGCAGAGGAAGCCAAGTCTTAACATTTCATGTACATTTAAATGTGCATTCAAGCAGTGGCATGGAAATCAGTAAAGCAGCTACTAATGATCTGGTTCCATTAACAAATGTTCATTTGGATGGTAAGTGACCTTAGACAGAGAGGAAATGCAATTTTGGCTGCCAATACAATAAAAAATAGTTGCTATTAGTGCCATATAGGGATTATAATCAATTATACCTTTTATTTGCTCAATTCAGCTACACTGTAACCAATTAAACCTCTGTTTTGAATAAAGAAAGGACTATAGTGGGTTTTACAAGAACTGCCTCATGTACAGTTTATTTAACTTATGCTATTAATATCACCTTGGTTACTGGAGTGATGGAGCTTACTCCTGACATGATGTTTTTAGCTTTTGCCTTATTAGCCTAAGCTTTTCAAAAACACTTTTACCAGGAGAAAAAGTATCTCTCTTCTGGACATTAAATTAAACTCAGTTCACATCACACAACATGATCACTTTAGCCAATAACAAGAACATAACCCAATTCTGCCATCTTACTTTATACTGAGTAGGAACTTATTCTTTAAATAGTAATCTACTGATGCATATATATGCTTAAAAATATGTATGATGAAATTTATTATGATTTTCTTTAGTAAGACCCATTAACCAAAATGTTTAAGCCTATTATGCCATACACTGCAGAAATTTGTAGAAGATTATCCATTTCCCCAAACTGCATTGAGTCTTAAAGAAAAGTGACCACAGAGAAGCTTAGTATCTCTATCACAGCAGTACCACTTTGTCCTTTTTTGGACATTAGTCTTAGAAAGGACAGATCCTGCCCACTGGACAATCCTTGTGAAATCAGCTGAAATCACTGTGTCAAGAAGACAAAGTATATTTGGTTCCAAGTTTAAACAAGAAAAAGTTAACAAATAATATTTAACTCCCAGCCTTGATCTGTTCTTCAAATCTCACTGACAGACTTAACAGCTGAGTCTGATAAGCAAAAACTGAATTCTCTATTTCTAGGTGGTTTTGTAACTGTGTCAGTCCTGTTCCCTGTGCTTTTCAATCACATACAGTGAGATGGCTGGTTTATTATGTATTTTATGATTTATTATGTGTTTTTCAGGACCAAGCCTTTTTATACCTATGGCCCAAAGCAATAAAGGGAGCTGCTGACTGTAATTAGAAAATAATGCATAATGACTATGGGATGGGCAACTGAGGAGCAGGCAGTTGAAGCTGGAGTGGAGTGTGTTGCAGAGATCAAGGAGAAGGGCTGAAAACAGAGACATTCAGAAGCAGGAAAGTGACATTGAAGATGAGAGAACAGTGGGCAGAGGAAAACCAATGAAGTAATTTAATCATAGGCTTTGAAGGAATATACATAGTTGAGACTGAGTGAACTTGAAAGCAAATCAGAGAATCCTTCCCTCCCATGGTCCTATCTACTGGAACTTTTGAAGGAATGAGTAGTTTAAGAGCATGGATGAGTGCAGTGAAAGCATGAGAAGTCTGCAGGACTAGGACCAGGTCCCCTTGAAGTCTTGTTCCTGTAGATCCATCCACCTTGATGAGAGTGCTAAAGCTGATGCAACTTTCTGCTTTTCACCAATTTGATGTCATGGCAAGATCTACCAGGTTACATTGAATGTGCAAAGTCTTTGAATGGTAAAGCTTTTAATTAGTGCCCAAACACAGGACATTAAGGAGCACCAAGAAGAAACAAAAGTTCTGCATCACCTGCAGACAACCAGCAGATTCAGCAGGCTTTGGACCAAACCTTTGGGAGGAACCACTCTTTACTGTCATCAACTAACCAACAAGTCAGTGTGTTTTCACCTCTCCCTTTTTAACTAGTAAACACACTTCCATATTGAATATTTTATTAAAGACTGATTCCTGGAAGGACCCCAGACTTCTACACTTGAGGAGATCGACATCTGAATAGCTCACTACAGTCTCAGTTTGAAGACTTAGCCATAGTCAAAGGGTTGCACATTCATAGTTATCCCCACTGGCATAAATTTCCATCTACAGTATTATTCGGTCACATTTTTGTTATGGTTTCTTTGTATTAGGAGTCAGTCAAAAATAAAATTGTCTTTTAAAAATACTTTCCTACCCTGTAACTCCTTCTGGCTGAGTAAGCACAAGCTAAAAGAGTCAAGCTACATTTTCATCCTGAGCTCAATTTGATTTTCAGTACTCACCACTAATGAAATATATAAAGGTAATTTATTGGAACATACCAGCTATATTTAAGCAGCAGCCAAAACAATTACATTTGATTAAAATTAAGGTCAAAGAAACACAACAAACTAATGTGACACTTCAGACATCAGCCTGGAATAAATGTTATGTTGGTTGATTATCAATTAGGTACAGTAAACACAAATGTGTTCAGCAGGCAATTCTCAGTGAAACTAGTTCAGGCAAGAAAACAAATGCTGTGCCCAAAAATTTTCTCACTTTCTCTGGATTCAAAATCATCCTGCACATTGTGCTGTTCTTTCTATCCTTCAGTGATTTATTCTTTTTCCTTGAGGAAAAAGTATTCTACCAGAAGCTCTCACCAGAGAGCCAGAGAAATGTAAAATTGTGGGGGAAGGGTTTAGTTTTTATTGTGTTGTTTCATCTCTTCACCTTGAAAGCACAAAAAGTCTTCTCATCACAAGCCTTAGGCTAATCAGGCTGTGATGGGTATTTGAGCATCGTCTACATGGCTGCATATCAACAAACTTGAAAAAAGGATTTACTGTGACATGGTTGGTTGTTTAGTCTTTTGAGTAGCAAAGATTGCACAACTGTGATTTTCTCTGTGTTTGTTTTCAGCACAAGCCATTGCTTATAAAGGTATCTTTTAAAACTGGGGACTTTCACTCTGTATATTCATTTAACAAGACAAATACCTTGAGGCTTGGTATCAGTTTTCTCCTCAATTTCTTGATGATCAGAAGGAAAGAGTACTGTACAAATACAAATGGATCTGATTGTCCCCTGACAATGGGGATTCAGCCATGTCCAAAATTTCTTCAAGTCCCTCATACCTAAAGCCAAGATGGTGATCTAGCAGTGCTGTAAATGGATCCAGGATTGGCCTTCGGTTTCCCTGGATGTTTTGTTTCCCATGGCTCAAAACAAAGAAACAAACAGAAGCCCTGCCAAATATGTCTTTTCTTTCCCACTTGTAAAAGTAACTGTGGAAACAATACAGAAATAAGTTCCCCGGCAGCCTCTGCCTGTCAGGCGGGGCCAGTAAGCATGTCCGCATCACCCAGCAGAGCACACTGTAGAGACCCGCAAGCTCACAATAGGTTGTCTCGGTGCATCCGCACAGAACAGTATGCATGCTGCGTAGAAATAGTTGCTGATATGACAAGACCATTGTTCCTACTCAGTTGAAACCTGCCCCTCAGCTCACCAATTTCCATTGCAACTTCTAGCCCTGATGCAACATTGCTTATCCAGTACAAGTGCGAGTGATGCTGTTCTGGAGATCTCTATGCAGGCATCAGTCATGCACATAGCGCCAGAACAGTGGGATTTTGATCTCTGCTGGGGCCTCCTCATGATACCGTGGTCTAAATAGCAATGTGGAAATTTCTCTCTGAAGCCTCAGACTTTTAGGAACCCTGCATGAGGCTTACAGTCAAACACAAATGAAAAACCAAAGCTTAGCAGAAAAGCACAGGGGAAAGGATGACTTATCCATTTAGTACATTCACAGGGACAACACATGCTTTGGGGACATGTCAGACCCAGTCTGAATACAAATCAGAAAGCATTTGCATAGAAGCTGGAGCTTCAGAAAGCCAAGTTAAAGTGCAGCAGGGTCACTGCTGATGCTCTAGTGACTGGGTGGAGGGAAATCACCAGTAAAGCAGAAAAGGGAAAGGCAGGGAGAAAATAACCCTAACTGGGGAGGAACTGGTGCAATATTTCTGTACTGGTGACTTTTTAACTCTTCCTGTAAGAAAAAGGTACTAAGGGACCTAAATGGGTTTCACAAAAGCAGAAGCCCTTACTTACCAGTGATGAAATGGTCAGAAAGACCTTTTTATGAACACCTTCCTGATATAGTCTTTGCTTATCCCAATCAAGGCAAAACATCATGATGAAATAAATACTGATCCAATGATAAAATTGTCCAGCCTTCAGCTAGGGCAGGCTTATGATCTGTGTTTTTCTGAAGATGGAAGAAAGATGATCTTGTTTGCAGGCAGATACAGACTGGAGTTTGGTCCTTCAGGCTACTTTATGTGCTGGCATGCAGCTCTCAAAAGTGTCAAAAGAAGGTAGTGACTAAGAGATGATACAAGTGTAGGTTCTGTTGAACCTGGTGGTGTTTGGACCAGGTATCTATTCTTACAACAGACCTGCCTTATTCATTCCTCCAAGTCATCATTCACAATGTTGCAAAAACTCCTTGTTATGCTCAACTGTCCAAGCAAAAAAGACAACAGATCAGAGAGTCTGGAAGGGACTCCAGAGATTATCTGAGCCAACCCTGCTCAAAGCACATCCAGTTTCAGAGTTACACTGGGTTTTTCAGGTATGTGTCCACCTGGGTCTTAACCACCTCTGACACTGGAGGCTTCAAAGTCCCTCTGGGCACCGTTCCAGTTTCTGATTTTCCTTGCTATTAAATGACTTCCTGGTATATAGTCACATTTCTTGTCTTGTAGTTGTGTTTATTGCCTCTCATCACCAAACAACTCTTGATACCTAAAGATTTTAGTGTATTTTGCAGAATGCCTAAAGATTTTAGTATATTTTGTAGATTTTCTAGAATTTTTAGAATTATGTAGGTTTCCCTGGATTGCTCACACATTATGTGATCTTTAGAGATCACTGGGCACTTTCTCACTCATTTATGAGTTTTGCTAGGACTGATGACACCAGCTCAGAAACTCTTATTTAACCACACTCACCTCCACATGCATGTGTGATATAAATGCAGTATAGATATATAAAAGCATTGCAGACTTACAGGCAGCAGCTCAAAGGATAACACAAGACAAAGGATTTTTTGACATTGGTGGGTGGTTAAATGGATGGAGTCTTAGTACCTGGGTCAAACAATGGATAAAACTAGGCATGTGTTTCTTCCTAGTCTTGGTAATGATCTTGTTGCTACTACCATGTTTGCTATCCTGTTTGCAAAGGGCCCTAAAGAGGATGATAAACTCAGCTTTCGGAGCAGAAAAACAAAAAGGGGGAATTGTGGAAGACTTCTGGGCTGAACACACCTTTGGTCTGGGAAGGATATAGCTGTGAGTATGGGAAAGTGGAGAAAACCAAGTCTATGGCCTTGCAGCTGCATGGGAAAGTAGAAGAAAGAAGGAAAACAACTGAGAAAAACAAGATATGTTTTGAGTCTTACCAACATGAGGAGAGATGTGAACTACCTATCAGAAGATGGTCCAAGACTGGTCACAGCTGTGATCTCAGAAGTGCCAAAAGGGGGGAGGAATCATGTGCCTTGACTTGCTAATTCTAGGTCTTGTCAGCTTGAGGAGGAGGACCATGACGGAGTTTTACAAACTCTCGAAGACAGTGGATAAGTTGAAGGCAGAACAGTTGTTTATTAAATCCTGCAATGCAAGAGGCATTTGCTGGAACTAGTTTTAAAAACATCAGTTTAAAACAGTCAAAAGAAAGCATTTCTACACACAGCAGGTAGTGAATTTGTAAACTTTAACTGCCACAGGAGTCTGAGGAGACAGCACCAGTAGGATCACAAAGTGATCAGATAAATTCATGAACAGAAGATGCTAAAAGTGCTGCGCAGGGATGTACATGCTGCTGCTATCCCAGCTACAATACTCATAGATGCTGGGAAACACAAAGAGACCAGGGGTAGCAGTGGGGCTTTCATGCCATCCCTGAATGGCCTCTCCTATGGTCACTGGCAGAGGAAGATGGACCTCTGGTCACTTCTTGTTCTCTTGTTCATCTGAGCCCTGTGGGAGACTACTGAGTTGACGCTAATTAAATAAGAGACACAGGGACAGTAATTGAGTTCTCTTACATGAGAGATTGATCTTGTCATGCTGAGAATCATCAGAAGTTACAAACAACCATGTCCAAAACTGTTCACCCATAGAAGTTAGACCAGAAAACCATAAGGTCCAGTTCAGGAGAGGATTTACTGCTAATGATTTCCATGGGCTGCAGGAGTCTGACAGCCCTGTAGGATGTGGTCCTAGAGGCAGGGATGATAAATCAAGTATATCTAATTGTATATCATCTCCAAAAAATAAATAGAAATCACTAGGATAAGAATTGAAAACTAACTGAAAGAAATAAAAATATTAAGCCATGAGAAACACATTTAAATGCGCAAACTTGAAAGGGTTTAACAAGAAAGTTTTGATACATGTTTTTTCTTAAGTATATTGGGGTTTTTTTCTGTTGACAAACAATTCTAAAACCTTTCTTTAATCAAAATCATTAAAATGTGAGTCATGGTATTTACAAATTGCAATCCTATCTGTGGGTTTAAAAAGCTAAAATTAAAAATATCCATAAAAAAAAAACCCTCAACAAATGTGTCCTGTTACCATTAATCCAGAAAAAAAAGATTTTTTATTTTTCATTTATTTGCTACTGTTAAAGTAATTGCTTGTTCTTTGAATAGGTAGTCATGCGTGTTTAAACTTCATTTGCAAACTTCAGACATTTTAGGGCTTAGGCTGTATATATAAAAGCAGAGGGAATTGAAATACTAAAAAAGTCCATCAGGATATAAGAATCTGAAAGTTTCCTCTTTACTAATTACCCCTACAGAAATAAACACAAAGACCTTCTTTCTTGTGGAGGTTTAAACAAATTGTTTTCAGTAAGTAAAATCTAAGAATGCTCTGGAAGACAAAATCTTTCTGTAATACCAATGCACAGCTCCACTTCTGTGATGTATAGCTCAGTTGAGAAGCTTTTTATAAAGGAGAATGTCAAAATATGTCAAGAAGAAGAAAAACAAACCTTCAACACAGCATCAAGGTGAAAGAAAGTAAGTTGAAGTCTTCCTCTGAGAAAGGCACTGGATAAGGAATTACAAAAATACAATCGTTCTGAATCCCCTTTTCCATTAAGATAATGAATAAAATTCAGTGGTGTTATAGAAAAACAACTGGAAGCAAACAATTTGTGTGAGTCTGGTGTAACCTAGAAGTTTGCCAGTCATAACCCTGGAAAAATTTCCAGATGTAAGAGCTACTAGTGAAACTATGCTTTCTGGTATAGTTTAAACCAGTCTCCAAAAATGAGAAGGACCATGCATTTTTGCTAATTCAAATATAACTGGGAACCTTTTTTTGCCTTCATTAAAAAAAGAAGAGTATTGAAAACCCATCAGCAAATCAAAAGTACCTTTTGTTCTCATTAAATAATGACTAAACAAACAATAAACAAATGGAAGAATCAACAGCTCAAAAATTCCAGGTCCTAAACAAGGTTGCTATGCTTGGAAGGATATTTAATACAACTGTATCTAGGTTTCATTCATCCCTTTGCAGGCACTATGATGAAAGTAAAGTTATTACAGCAACTATGTTAAAAAATATTAAGAAATTACTGCTTTATGCTGCAGGAAGAGACCACTGTTCTGCATTTTAGCTTGCCCTGATGGCAAAAAGTTTCATTTAAACTGCCTGTTCTAATTTGTGATGACCATCGCAGAGGTGATTTAAAGTCTCTCACTCAGCCAAAGCCAGCTGAGAGCAGGCACCTGAGTAGTTACCATGAATCAGCTTGAGAAATACTACATGAGCTGCTTGCTGGGTAAACATAAGAATTAGGCCAAGAATTCAAAAGAAGGTGGAATTACAACCCATAAGAAAGAAATAAGAAAGCAGCACAAAGTCGCAATTCTCCAGGGCAGATGGCCTGTCAGAGCTTTAATTCTGACAGTGCTTTGCAACCATCAATTACATGCTGTTGTGCCAAGCTCTTAGTACTGTCTTATCTATTGACTAAACACCCTCCTGCAAAAAAAATATGAGCCATCTTTTTGAGAAATTTCCCTAGTTATAGCTGTGTCAGCCTGCTCAAGCTGACCTTTAGAGGATTCGCATGAGAATAAAGGACGTCTTATTATTCAGCGTGCATTTTTGTGAACTGGGAGCTGCCAATCTTAGACAAAAACACAAGATTTCCTCCTGAAAGAATCTCTAAGGATTTGCAATAATTCACACTCTTGAGTAGTTTATAATCTGACATCAGAAAACAGCTGGGGGAAAATTAATCCCTGAGGTAAATTCATTTTTGTACAATCGGGTAAAATTTGGCCCATGAGTATGTTTCTACCAGACAGAGTAGGGCATGAATGGAGGGGTGAGGATATGCATGCAGGAGTGGAGAGAGTAATTTAGTAAAAGGGAAGCTTGTGGGGCTTGGTTTTTGGTGGTGTTCTTTCTTTATGTAGACAGTGAATCTGTTGTGTACATAGGCCAAATAGTCTTAAAATACGGGTTGTTATAACAATGTCTGTGATATCAAAACAATGTTAGTATGCCTTTTATTCTGTGATTTCAAAGTAATTTTCTAAGCTTAATGAGCCAAGTCATAATAACTGGCTGCATGGGAAAAATTAACACCATGTAATCCCACTTTGCATAAAGGCAGTTCATGAATATGCTGTATGCTCTTGGGAGGAGAATTTGGGGTTGCAGATTCCCACTGCAACTTTTGAATAGAGCATAATATGAGATAAAAGGAAAAAAAAGAAAAAAGAGATGACCATATCAAATATGGATTTTTACATACCGTGGCTGGCACCAGAGAAGTTATAAAAAACTAGTCCTTCATGCAAAGTGGCCTCCTGAAAAAGTAGTTGTCTCATTGAGGGTATAAGGAATCTCTTGGCCCATGAGAGTTTGCTTATCTATCTGTAGAAAAAAAAATCTCTTTGGACTGATTTTGACTAATGTAAGTGAGCCACATGAGTCTTAGAATGTTGACAAGAGCATAGTATGAAGTGATGAAGGAACATTCAAATATTGCATCCTGAGTAAGCACCAAGTTGATTTAGATTCCATAGTAAAGGGAAGGCAAATGGGAAGGAGGAGAAGGAAACGGGAAGATAAGGTTTTTCTTGGGCTGATTCCAGCCCTGATGAGGTTTTCCAGCTCTGATTTCCTCTGTCACTTGTCAAACTACAACAAGCAAATTTTTTTAAGTTACTTGTGGTTTTCAGAACCTTACACTGCATGAGTGTTAACTGACACTTGACACCATTAATTTTATAAATTTCCCTAAACTAGGCAAGGAGGAAAAAAAAAGGGGGGGGGGGGAAATTTTGTAGAAAAGGAAGAGAAAAAAAAGGAAATTATAGCATTCTTTCAGTATCTATACTTAAGGCATGTACAGTATACAAACCTTCTTTCAATGGTCAGAGTAACTCACTGTACATTATTATTGTAAGGAGTAGTAATGGATAATGATGACTATGGAGTCTTCTCTCTGTACAGTGCCATTACAGGCATGAGTGCATAAATAGATTTTGACTGAGATAGTCCGGGGTAAATCAGGACTGAATCTTTTTCTATGCCATTTGAAATAGCTTCTAAGTCTATTTTTATCTTCACCTCATCATTTTGCAATTTCTTATCTTCCATACTTTGCCCAGGGTCACATCCACCTTCGAGCATCCACTTGCTCTGCCATGGAGTCCTTCAGGGACTTCAGGCAGATAGATTTCTGGTCCCCCATGGACCTCCAGAATCTGAAGAGGCACAGCTGCCTGACCAAGGGCTGTAGGGGAATCTCTTCTCCAACACCTGGACCACCTCCTCCCTCTCCTTCAGCACTGATCTTGGCATCTATAGGGCTGTTGCTCTCACATATTCTTAATCCTCTCTTTGACTGCATTTGCACAGGTGTTTTTGTTTTCCTCATTTTAAGTCTGTTAACCCAGAGGTGCTGCCACTGTTGCTGATATGCTTGGCCAGCAACAGGTCTGTCTCCCAGAACATTGGCTCTGTCGGACATGGGGAATTTTCCAGCAGCTTCTCACAGGAGTCACCCCTGTAGCTCCATCTCTACCGAAAATCTGCTACTCCAGTCTAATACGGTGTCAGAAACTGTATCAAGGCCTGTCAAATGTATCAGTAAAAGATAGAAAGGAATGAGAAGAATTTGGTCTGACTTCATGCTTCAGTTTCACCAGTGACCTATTTACTAATAGGAAAACATACACCATTACTAAAGAAGACAATGTTCTGGAAAACTTTTATGTTGTTAAAAACACAGTACAGAAAATGCAACTTGCTCTCAGTAGCAGATTTGAGGTGACTAATATTTCCTGAAATCAGTGCTTTGGGAAGAGGTGTATCTGGATAGAGTTTGAGTCTCAGGATAGAAGTCAAAGTGAATGTGAGAGGCTGGTTGCAAACACAGAGTGACAAACTCAGAGGAAAGCAGAAAAACCTCTTTGTTTCCTGGAAATGTAACATGTGAGCTAGATTCTTTGTCATGTGGTATGTTGGCTGCCTTGTCCAAAGGCATGGTCATGTGTAGACATCTATGAAACACAGAAAGTAGACTCCTACCTTTCAGCTAGTGGAAGGCTCCTTCCACATTAACATCTGCTATCTTAAAGAAACAGACTGAGAATTCATCAGCAGAGAGGAAAAGTGAAATAAACTGGACTACACAAAGCACAGGAGTCCTGAGGTGGAACTGCCTCTGGTGCTTGAATCAAAGCAGTCCATGTATGCAGTATACAGTACAGATATGCCCATACATGAGATCTCTTGCCTACCTTGTTGTTAGGGTAAGATAGTAATGGTTTCCTCTTCATGTGAATAGGAAATAACACAAAACACATCCCTGAAAGCCAGAGATGTGCTAGGTTTGTCAGACTTTCAGTGAACATAACTGAGGAAAAACAGAGTGAGGACTTGAGAGCAAGGAAAAGTGTAAAAAACCCAAAAACTCAGAAAATCTGCCAGTGCACTGTTGCCATTCAAGCACAATTCAGCACATCTCCCAGCTTTAGGTCTGCTTTGAAGGAGGAAGTTTGAGGCTGTAATAGTTTCTACTTTTAATGATACATTCACTTAAATACAAAGGTTTCATCAGCAGAATCACATCTCTGAATGTGATGAGTCAGCTGAAAGTTGCAATTCAACCTCTACTGCTATTTCAGATGTAATTCAAACACAGTCTGATGATTCGTAAAAGAAGAAAGAGACATTGATGAGCTGATGATTAGATTTCTTGGGATATCTGTGCATTCAAAAGAAGTAGACTTTCTGAAAATTTAGGGCACAATTCATCTAACCGAATGTAGAAGTCAGTAATGCATTTAGACTTAACCCAGTCATCCAGACTTCCTTTATAGTCAGAAAAAAGAAATAAGCTCCATTAAGTCACTACCATCTCACCTGAAACAGATATTTAAAGCAGATGGTCAAACACTGACAACTTCTTCTGGAATGAGTCCATCGTTAGTGATTAAATTTAGGCAGCACCAATCTTGCTATTTCTCACTAAATACCTAAAAGAAGTGAATGGTAATTGAGCTTTTGAGGTTTTCTGGTCACTGAAGCAGAGGATTACCAACTGTTGTGCTCTGAAATAGTGTCCCTTGCCTAGACTGTTTTTGTCCATAGCCGGTCTCTGATGAACAGCTCCCAGGTTCAGAGGGATCATTTCTGTGGTGGGACAGTAAAGTGTGTTGGTCCCACAAAATGCGCCATGTTGAACACCATCTACAGCTACATGATTTACTAGTTAATTATTTGTTTGAACACCAGCCCAGATAACTAACCTAACAATATGCTGGGGACTGTTTTCATGCCAAGGGGATTTAGTTTCCCTAGAAAGCTTTTCTCAAAACCCACCAAAATGTATTGCTGCCTGGGGCAACTCTGGGATGGGAGTGAGAAAAAGGTTGCAGCCTTTATAAATAGAGACATAGAGACAAGGTATTAAAAAAATTAAGAGTTTGTCCATTTCCACCCTGAATTAAAAAAAAATAAATGTCAATGTCAGTAGGGACTGCAATACCATATATAAACACTGTGCAGAATTGAGAGCAGTGGCTACCAATTGTTTCATTCCAATCAGAGACCTGGCAATGCTTGTCAGGCACAATATAATCTGACAAGCACAAATAGGACTTATTCTTTTAACTTTATCAAAATATAAGAAAATCATTCCTTTTTCCCCTCATTTTCCTATCCTCCCTTGATCTTCCTATCACCTTGACCATATCACCCTAAAGCCATTAAGTTTTATCTAATGCAGCACAGTATCTAGGTGGAATTAGGATCACTGTGTGCATGGAACTGACTTGGTAAGCAATGTATTTTTCAAAATGTCATTTCCCTTTTTTCAGTGGTGAGGAGAAAGGAAGTAATGGGGTCTTTCTTGTGTCTTTTCTCTTGCTCTCTAGTTAAGCATATCCATTCTTTTTATAACACCTGCTTACATGATTTCTACATGTTTTTGCATATAATATTCTAATAGACATCCTTAATTAAAATAAAGGAGAATGGACATGCTCCTTGAAAATTTGTGGAATAATTCTAAAAGGATTGTTTGGAACAGCCCTTAACATCATATTGTCTGCAAAAGTCAACTGATTATTTCTGAGTGATGTATGCTGTGCTGTTAGGCTAATTGCCAGCAGTGGCACTGCTCAGCCATAAAGAAGTTCACTGCATCAACAAAATTTAATTGGGGCATCTCAATATACTGGCATTTTCTTGCAGAGCTAGTTAAAATGAATACAGAAACTGCTATGCACAAGGATTGAAGAGTATATTCTTCACTTGAATCAGAGAAATTCACAGAAAAAAACTCATTTTACAACATCATGCTGTGATTCTGCTTCCTGTTCTTTACTCCAGCAATCATTAACTCAACACACACACACAAAAAAAGGCTCATTTACTTTATTACATGACATTTTGGGACTCTTTAACTGACCAGACCATGGGCTTTACTTGCATGAAAATATTTTAGTCAAGAAAAGAAAGGAACAACAAATAAAAGGGTGAAAAAACCAGTGTAGCCATTTTGTCCAATTTGATTTCATTATGTATCAGAATTAATGAGTCTGATATTGTTAATGACATCTGTATTAACATTCTGTTAGATACGTAATGTGCAGAAGCACTTTTAACAAAAAAAAGAAATTAATAAAAAAGAGTATTGTTTGATATTAAAGCACAAAACCCCAGCAATACAAAGCACTAAACTTGTTCTATTTTGATTGTTCACATCCTCCCTAGGAGGCAGATTTATTAAGATAAGGGAAAAGTCTAAAACATCCACTAACATCAAAGTGACCAAGAGGCAAAAACATAAATAGTGATATTAATGAAGGAGAAAACTTAATTCTTTCTCTGTGAGTCTTTGGGAGCAAATAAGTTCACCATAGCTTAAATGAGTAATAGGGCAGGTTTCAGAAGTATGAAAGCATTAGTTGTAATGCTGAACTTTACCTTCTCTCATTGAGTTTATTCATTGAACAGGTAACAAGGGAATAACTGGCAAGTGCTGACTGCTGTGCAAGCCTCCACACTGTACTCATCCATCATCCAAAACTTTGAAGCAAGCATACCCACCTAGCCTTGCTTTTCAGAGTTCATCACTCTTTCCTCCCACCATCACGTTAAAATCCTTTTTTTTTTTGACATTGCAGTTTAGGAAAGCCACTGTGTCCTACCAGAAATATTTCCAGCAGAGACTTTTTTAAATAAAGCAAGAGAGAAATAATAGAATCATGGAATGGTTTGAATGAACTTTTAGGTTAGAATGGACTTTTAAAAGATCAGTTAGTCCAATAAACAGGCCTACTTTCCACTAGATCAGATTGCTTGAAGCACCATCCAGCCTGGCCTTGAATTTAATGATGGAGAATCCATAACTTCTGCGGGCAGCTTGTTCAAGTGTCTTGCCACCTTCATTGTAAAAAAATTTCTTCTGTATATCAAATCAAAATCTACCATTTTTTATATTAAAAACATTACCACTTGTGCTGTTGCTATATGCCCTGGTAAAAAGTCTCAATCTTTCTTAAAGGCCACTTTAGGGCCCTTCTCCATACTGTACAACCTTAATTCCCTAAGCCTGTCATTGTAGCAGAGATGTTCCAGACCTCTGAGCACCTCTGTGGCCCTCCTCTGGACCTGCTCAAACAGGTCTATATCTTTCCTATGCTGGCCCTCAGAGCTGGTGAGGCCTGGAGTAAAAGGGTAGAATCACCTCCTTCAATCTGATGGCCACGCTTCTTCAGATGCAACACAGGATATGGTTGGTTTTCTAGACTGTGAGTGCACATTGCTGGCTCATGTCCAACTTTTTATCTGTCAATATCCCCAACCTCTTCTTCCTAGGGCTGTTCTTAATTCATTCATCACTCAGTCTTTGCTGATACTGGAGATTGTGATGACCCATGTGCAGGGTCCTACATCTGAGTCAACAAAATTACCTGTATCATTACAGACTGAGTGATGAATGGATTGAAAGCAGATCCTTGAAGGGACAGACCCGTATATCATCATATACAATGGAAATACTCTTCTGGGTTTCTAGACTCTCAAGCTCTTAGAAAGATCATCCTTATCTAGAAGTTGTCCCAAATGGATTGCAAATAAGGCCCTAAATCTGCTTAATACAACTATTTCTCAGACAGACTTATTTCAGAAATGGATACTTACCACTGATTAATCAAAAATATAGGTGGTGTCTTTTTGCTTGAGTAGGATGCATTGAGTGTCAGGGGACTATTGATTGTTCTGATTAATACACTGCACTGTCATGGCTGGGAAATGGCAACTCAAATTGGAAAGCCCCTGTTCTGCTCTGATTTTGCAGGCACAATTCCCCTCTGAAATCAGTGTCTCAGAGAAAAAAGAGAATCAATGCTCCCAAGCATTAGTGAAAGTCAAAGTGTAAGACATAGAGGGCAAATCATTGGCCACTGTAAATCATGGTCACTCTCTTAACTCAGTGGATCTATTGCACTTTAGTCAGGGATTTGACCCTGAAAGCAATCTGTACTTTTCCTTCATACCTATTGTTTCCTTATATGATTTTAATTGTTATTTGGGTTTACGATAAGTGCTATTCAAAATGGATTACAGTCAGTTTTCTATTAATTTCAAAGAGTCACAAATATTTTGAGAATGAATTTTGATATTTTCTATGCCTCTAAATTAATCTTTTTATGATTTCTTGATATACATTCCCTACCTTTCACCACTCAAAGAATATCTCTGATCTAGAAAGATGCTGGGAACCTAAAGGAAGGTGTGATTACTATAATTTCATAATGAAATGTGGAGGATGTTCAGCATCCTGAAGATATGCAGTTCATTTGTTTATTCCTATTGGATTTCTTTTACTTCTTTTTTTGCATTTACTTCCTTTAAAAAACAAAACAAACCCCAAAACATACACTTTATGTCCTAAGAAATTTCATATTCACCTGAATTCTGCTATCCAATTCTCTACAAAAAGTCATACTTTTTTCTCTTTGTGTCATAGTCTAACCCTAGACAGCAACAAAGTGCCACAGCTGCTCATTCTCTTCACCACTACAGTGGGATGAGGGAAACAATCAGAAAACAGTAAAACCCACATATTGAGATAAGAACAGTTTAATAATTGAATAATAACACTAATGATAACAACTACAAGAAAAAGGGAAAGAAGACTAAAGCCCAAGAAACACAAGTGATGCACAATGCAATTGTTCACCACTGTCTGACCTATGCCCAGCCCATCCCCTAAGCAGTGATCAGCTCCTCCCAGCCAACTACCCCCAGTTTATACACTAAACATGACACTCTGTGGTATGGAACATCCTCTGGCCAGCTCGGGTCAGCTGTCCTGGCTGTGTTCCCTCCCACCTTCTTCTGCGCCTGCTCACTGGTAGAGCATAAGATACTGAAAAGTCCTTAAGGTAAGCACTGCTCAGAAACAACATCAGTGTATTATCAATATTATTCTCAGACTGAGTCCAAAACTTAACACTGTGCCAGCTGCTAGGGAAGAAAATTAACTCTATTCCAGCCAAACCCAGGACATTTTGACATCTCAGATGAAAGTATTCTTTAATATCTCCAAGGATAAAAGACTCTCCAAGACGGAAAATTTTGCTCCTAAGGAAATATACTTTAGTAAATTGTTTTGGTTTGGTTTTCTAAGCATGAACTTACTAATATATCCCAGGCCTGAACTTATACTGTAAGCATAAAGAAAAAAAAATTTGTTTGAAATGTTGATTCCAAATTTGCAGCCTCAGAAAACTGAGATAGTTCAGAAAAAAAGCCTAATCACCAATTGAGCTGACTTTTGATAATTAGAGATTCACATCTGGAGTAAGATAACTTTTTAAGTGATTCCAGTGCTGCTTTTTAACATGAAGATTAGAGGAAGCCTCCATTAAATATTTATCAGAAACAAATACAAATTCTGCCAGTGCAATTTTCAAAGGATTCTGAAAATACCAATTACTCATCTACCACAAAAAGACAGCGTATGGTCACAAGTAATGCTTACAGATGCCTTTGGAAATCCCAACAAAAACTCCTCTAGCTTCATTGTCCATTATCCCTGTATGAGGAATAGCACAGAGAATGAAATACAAATAGATGTGTACAAATAGATGTGGATGGATAAGAGTCTAATTTAATAAGTACTCAATATAACTGCCCACTGTCTGATGCATTGCTGCATAATGTTCTATTGATTTGAGAAAAAAGGACATATGATAGCTCGAAGAAAATGCCTGGCACTCTTCCTCCCAAGATTTATTGTTTTGATAATGAGTTTTGATAATATTATTTGAATTAAAATCTAGCAAGGCTCTTTCTAACCATCTTAATTTTGTCAACTCCACGGAAGAGACCCCTAATAGCTTCATGACCACTGCACATGCAGATAAAAAAATCTACATGTACTTGGTCAGCTAATGAAGTTTCCCATGAAATGCAAGTAGCTCTAGCATATAGGAGAGGCTGACAGAGGATCCCTTCATGTACTAATTTTCTCATGGTACAAATTCTCTGATTTTCAATAATCAGCATAGATGTTTTTGAGCTTTCCTTTGTGTCAGTATTAAATTTCATGTTAAACAAGACATTAATTATCTAGCTAGGCCAGGTAACAGGTACCTGAGTATTCCTCAAAGGAAAATGAGCTCTGTCTCAGGACTTGTAGCTGGTGGTTATAACTGATACTTTTCATCAGTTCTCCTTTCCAAGGGTTTTCCAGGACCAAAAAAATCTCATTCATGGCAGTGAGGGGTAACTCATATTTTAGAGAGATATTAAGTGTGTCAAAACCCTTCATCTTCACCTTCACTGTCCTATTTGAGTTTCCTCTTTATCTGCACTGAAGGTCATGCTGGGTAACTTCTTGATTCATAATATAGCTGAATACAGCTTTTTGGGCAATCCTGCATTAAGCTGGCTAATTCACTGTTCTCCTTAATTCACTGTTTTCCCTAAGAAATTTTCCCCTTGGGATAGGCCCATCAAATAGAAGACTTCACCATTCTTTACTACCTTACCCTTAAGTTGCTGCCTCTTCTTAGTTGATCTTCCTTTCATCTGAGTAACACAGGTTTAGCTCCTTGGATTCAAAAGATACTGAGCTAAAGGCTTTTTTTTCTGCCACAGTGTTTGAATTGAAACATTTAGAAGCATATGTTATTGCATTAGCAGATTTCCATTACATGCACTAACTGGATTAGAATAGGTAGAAAGTGGAAAAAGGGATGAGATTTATCCTCCATCCCCATGACATTCCAGACACCCATATACAACCAACATACAGCTACATCTTGAAAGGCATAGCTCTTAATGATTGTGTTAAAATTATACCTACAATACTTAGGGAAGTGTGCCCACTGCTGGGAAAGTACAAAGATGCTTCAACTCTTATGCAATGCATTTCCTTGGAACACATCTTATCTTTTATATACTTATATATCTATGTAAATAAACATATAAATATATAGATAGACATAGATGTTGACTGATGTATGTATGTGTATGTTTCAGAACAGTCTGAGACCCAGATTTCAGAAAGCTCAATATCTTTATAAAATATCTTCAGTGGTAACTCGCTGAAACTGGAAAGCCTGATGAAATTAATAAGACATTTAGTAAACACTTAGTAAAGCAATCTGAAAGCCACTAGCATCTATTCTAGAAAGCTCATGGAGAACAAATTAAATGCAAAAGAAAAATGGAAAAATGGCTCTTTAAAAAGGGAGAGCATGTGATAGTCACAGCTCAACAGCTTAACTAAAGTTCCTAGAAAAACACAGTAAAAATAAAAAATCTGTAAGCATCAAGAAGATAGTAAAGTAAGCAGCAGAAAAGCAAAGCAGTACCTGTTTTTTTCCTACATACGAGATTCTTGCCCTGCCCCCTGCCCCCTTCCTGTTCTCCAGTCTCTCTTTCAAATCAAAACATACATTACTGGTACTTCTTTAAAATCCACTCAAACACTGGTTGAAACAGTTTTCCCACTATTTGTACTGCTTTTGAGAGACAACATGAAGCCAATTAGTTGCTGCCACTCTCTTTAATATAATACTTACTATTTCAGACCTTGTGTCATGTTTAGTTCCATTCAGGTACCAAATGATTCAGTTATTTTTATTGTTTAAAATATGTGCATTTTGAATCTGTCTTCTACTCAGTAGCATTCCCATGAAACCCTCCAGGAATTATTCAATGTAATTTTTACTAGGCATCAAATTAGGAGGTCTAAGAATCATTTTTAACCTATGTGTAGGAATTATTTTATAAGGATGGTGTTTTCCAGATGATGCATGCTTTGACAGTTCTAATTGCATAATGGTTTTAGCAAACTGAGAAAGATTTCTAGTTTTATATAAATGAAAATCAATATATATTCCGCTGGATTTAATGTGTAACATGGTTATAATTCTAGTATTTTTGTAGTATTTTGTCAGCTAGTGCTCTGGGTCAGTCTGAATGAATTTCTAAGGTAAGACAAGCACTAGAATGCTTCCTGGGGAAATGGATTTCATTTCATCTGCCCCATTGTCCCAAGTAGAATTGTCCTCATCAGTGTGATTAGGCCAGTGAAAGTTGTGTTTATTTACTTTGTATATGACATGTATGACAACCCAGTATCAACAGCAACAGCTAAGGTCAGGCCACGGGTATCCTTCTGTCCTGTGCTCTGTCAAGAGACTCTGTTGCTGAAGTGTGGTGGTTTTGGGTGATGAGTGCTGGTGTGGTTCTCAGCAGCACCAAATCTATTGTGTCCCATTGCCAAAGGTTCTGTAGTCCAAGAGGACATGTACAGGCACATTATTCACGCCTTCACCTCTGGACCATAGTGAAGATGTTTCATGTGGTAGACCTGGATAGTCTTTTACTGCCTCTTTAGACAACAGCAATATCTCTGACTAGACCACCTCACTGAGTCATCTAAACGTTCCTTTAATAAAATGTGAGGTTTAATGCTACAGTGTACCTGCTGCTGCTCCAGACACAATTACCAGTTAACCAGATTAATCAGAGCTGTAATATAATTTTAAGTAATTGACTGCTGAAAACAGGATCAACCCAAGATGCGGTGGGACTCATCTGCTGAAAGTGTTCCACAAGGACAGGTAGAAAAACTTGTCACTTGTTATTTCTTTTGCATCTTTCTGTGGCCTCTATCTTCAATGGTTTGAACCCTTCTGGAGCTGTCTCTTGTTTGCTATAATGCTGCTGCTTACCTCCATCTTCCTAAAGCTATAGCTTTGGTGCAGAAGAGTTATAATAGTCAGGGTGTAAGAATTCTAGGCTGCATGGTTACCTTATATAGCCAAAAAAAAAAAAAAAAAAAAAAAAAAAAAAAAAAACAAACTCAAATATTTATATTAAAGAAAAAAAAAAAAAAAAAAAAAAAAAGAAAAGAAAAGAAAAAAAAAGACAAAACAATTTTTAAGAACTAGGCAAGCTCTGAATCTCAGAATCCAATTATCACTCTGAAGCTGTTACCTATATTTCTCTGTATCTCATACAGAGTCATCTTAAGTATTCTGCCTCACCTAGGTAACATCTGAGCTGCTGGAACAAGACTTCTTTTTCATCGGCCATGTACCTCATTTAAAACACCTTGTTTCCTCCCTGGTTCAGCTCAGTACACATGACATATTTTGTACATCCATTTCATCTGTTCTTGGAGTTCTTCACTCCAGCTGCTTCTTGGACTGATGTGAATGTGCTAAGCACATTTGCACAGATCTAGCAATACAGACAAACAACTAATTATGCATCTCAATAATTTTTAGTTATGTATTTGCATCGGGTTTTTTTAACACAAAAATATCTGCATTTGCTTGTTTACACAGCAGAGAAGTGCTCATCATTCTCATGTGGTGAAAAAGCATTGTATTATGCTAAACCACTTGAAATAACAAATAAAACACTGATGATAAATCCTCACTCCTTGAAATTAGCTTCTATGTTATTATTTTGCAAATAACTTACCAAATCTGTTGTTGTAGCTGTAAAGTCTAGGTCAGGTTAAATGCACTGTTGTCCTCATTGTCCAAAGATTAATTCTTTAGTTCCTCATATTGGGAAACAGATTTCAAAAGCCCTGGAGACAGACCTGGAATGATTTTGCTGAGGTATCTTTCACCTCTAATCTAAAAAGGAAGGAGAAACTGAAGGAAAATAGATTCACTAATTCTTTAACAGAAGAGTGTTGTTTTTTTTCAGATGGGAAACCATATGAAATTTATTTTAGGGTCAAACTATTTTATGGACCTAGAGGGAATACTGAGAAGTGAAATCCTTGACATTCTTAACAGATAACAGACTACGAAAATCATATTATACACCCACTTGTTATCTTTAATTGAGAATCTGTTTTACTGAAGATAGTGAAGAGCAGAAGCAAAACTCAACAATATGACAATATGCTAGTCCCTCAGCTGATACAATTAAATGTTTTGGAACACAAAAATATCATGAGTAAACAGGAAAGTCTCAATGTTAAGGAACGATTTGTGTTGTATCCTGAGTTTGGATGACTTTATCTGCAAAATATATTTTCCTCATGACCCAGAATGCCTTGACTATTTGAATATTCTTTTTTCTGTCAATTTGGACATGAGCTGAGAAGTGCAGCTGTGCTTGTTCTGGCTCTTTGTTCTGTGTGAAGTCTTCTCTTGCTTACTTGCACTTGTTTCATTTTTTATGTGTGAGGAAAAGCCAGAACATAAAAACTGCACTGACAGTTGAAAGTTAAGTCAACATTTTTATATATTTTCTATGATACTATGAATATGCATATGTTTTAGTAAATGCATGTAGTATCTCTCCAAAGCTTTAGGAGATATACAACAGTTACAAGTCAGAATACAAATACATATGAAAAAAACCTTAAAAAATAACTACTCTTGTGGGTCATACATTCATACTAATCATTCTGAGAGAATCATAAAAATAAATCTTCTCAATACTTTTAGCATAAAACCAGATCCCTAAACTTAAATTGAAACAGGAGACTCCAAATATTTCCTTCAGAATGTCTATTATAGTACTAATATAATCAAATGCCACAGTTCTGACCTCAAAAATCTTCTGGAAGTGCTCAAAAGGATTTTCAGGGTCATACCACACCTACTCAGATTTTTCAAAATCTCATCAGTGGTCCCTAGTTATGAATGATGCCAGCAGGTTAGGATTTCCATAGCTTTAAAAAGAGCAAGAAATAACCCAGAAGCAGACACCGAAACAAGACCGAATATGGATACATATTCCACATCACTGGCCAAGTAGATACCTTGTTTTCTTTCTCTTTCCTTCTTGGCTCCTCTCCATGGAATTGCCAAAATTGCCCTTTGGCTTGTAATCAGACACTCTAGGATGATCTTTATCTTAATTTCTGATATAGAAAAATGTGCTCAGTGGTTGCATCACCACTGGAAAGTGTGTTTGGTACCAAGAGTGCAAAACGCCCTGCAAGGAAGACCATAAAATTACCTCAGATTGCTAAAATAGCCTCTATCTTTAAAAATAAAACTTGAAAATGTTGGTGTTCCCTATATTCCAGTCCATGACAGTTAACCTAGACACGGGATGTATTTCCAGTTGTAGGGTAATGTAACGTTCCTTCAAAGAGGTGTCAAAAACAATCATAGGCTAATGAGATTTTACAAGAAGCACCTGCTGGTTGCTTTCAATTAGACAAAATGCCCTGGTTGGAAGTGAGTTTCTTTATTTGCAAAAGAGTTACACAGCAGAAAGTGATAACAGGAAAAGAAATGAGGAACTAATTGAACAGACAGAGCTTCCCAGCTCTGCTTCCCTCCCCCTCATTCCTCTCAGTAGAGGGAATAAAATACACCAAATAAACAAAAACATTGATGGCAACACTGAGTGTCCAAAGACTCTGATATAACTGCACGCATAACTGACATGTCAGTTCACTCTCACTCCTAGACAAATTTTAAAACAAATTGCTTTGAGTCAGATGAAGCATTTTGTTCAAGACTAAATATTTTCTTTTACATTTCAGTTGTCATTTTTAGATGAAAAGTAGAAATATATTCTGAAAAAAAAAGCAAAAGGCTATTTTGAATAATGTAGCTATTGTGTTTAAATTTTTTTAATGAATTCAGATTTCAGAATATCTCTTGGGGGGAAGGATGTGATTGAGAAGAACTGTTTGACAAACCCTGATATAGTAGCTAGATACACTTTTTATATATTTGTTTACTCAAGAAAGCTTGGGCCAAAGCATACTCTGCTGTCTCATTGATATCTGGGCTTTCTAGTGTAAGATCAGAAATTACTGTGGGCACTTCTACGTTTAGAGGAAGATTGATGTAAATCAGAAGGCAAAACATCCAATACAGCCCCTGCACTGGAGGAAGTGTACAGGGCAGAAGCATAACATACTCTTTCTCTGTCATGCTTTTTTTAATAGACCTTTTATACTTGCAAATTCCAGGAAAAAAAATGAAAGAGCACAGAACTAAAGGGTTTACACTCATTACATTTCCTCCTACCTCATATCAGGGCATAATGGACATTGACAACAGAATCTGTGAGACTAGGAGGTTATTTATATGGATACAAAACTTTCAGATTGGCAAGAAACCTTCAGGTTGGATTTTTTTTTTCTCCTCATATAAATGTTTCATTTGTAGTATTACACCACTGAATATTTGGAAGCATTGTGAGTGATTTAAAGAGCAGCGTATAGCACCTTGAAAGATGTCTCCTGAAAACTGCTTTGGAAGCCTCTACTCTGGATGTGGTTTTCTATGGAGTCTCAGTATTTATATAGTCCTGTTTCCTCTGTTAACAAAATCATTTCCAGATAGTGTATCTCGTAGAAAGACTTTCTACAAATTCCTCCTGATGTCTAAATTCTGGTCTTTGTTCACCACCTTTTCACTGTTGAAAAAAATATATAAAATATTTCCCATGATCCCTGTTTTATATGAAAAAATGTTCATTTTACAAATTAAGAAAATAATCAGTAGATGGTGCCCAGTTTCACAAAAGAGGCAGATTTCCCTTCAGAAGAAGAAAGAAAACAGAAATTAAATACCTTCCCTACTGTCTGACATTTGGAATGGGAAAGGGAAAATCAAGATGCAAGAAAAGAGCAAATCCCATAACAATGGAAGACCTACCTTTCAAGAAATAAAGGAAAGAAAATTAAAACAAACCAAACCAAAACAAAACAAATAGAGCACCTTTGACTTCCTAGGTGTTTGTGATGAATTACCTCAGCCGAAGAAAGGAAGGTTTTAAGGGCCTCTCCCACCAAAAGCCAAAGAACCTTGGAGGGAGAAGAAGCCTTATTCCTCTGAGAAGCGGAAAAGTGCTTACTAAAGGATTCTTACTTTAGTCAACATTAAAAAAGGTCAGATCCATCAGTGATTGACGGAAGCTGAGTGCACTGTCACTCTTCTTGAAATTTCAACAGCTGTATACCCTAAAGATATTATTCAAAAAGATGAATTTGGAACCTGAGTCACAGACAGAATCCAATTTAAGAATCTGTTGTGGCATAAAAAAACCACAATTCACTCTTTAGAGGGTTCATCATCCAGAACCATGGCTTTAATATACACTGCTGTGGCAACCAGTCTGACAGGGATGAGAGAGAGATAATGTACCATTTAGAGGCTGAAACACTACATGGATTTCCAAGTTAATTCAAATAAGCCAAGCAGATCACCAAAAAAAATAAAAATACAACACAGTGTTTATGCAAAAGCAGGCTGAAAACCAGAAGGTGAATAATCATGCTTTTTCATAATATATCACGTGCAAATTACTTTAAAAATTAAGGAAATGGAACTATAGGTGAGTTTTGAAAACCAAATCATTCCAAATCTATTTGAAATCATTTGATCTATTTGAAATCTATTTGATCATTTCAAAATCTATTTGACATCAAGAAAGGATTAAATATAAGGCAGTAGGAGGTCTTATTTATCATCATTTGTGAGTTGTTAGTCAGAAAAGGTCAGATTATGTTCCAAAGGCAGAAATTTACTCATGGTCAACTAATCTCAGATCAATCCATGAAGAAGACTGGGTGCATTAAAGCTCACTTCCCCCTGCTTTTTAGGATGATCATTTTCTTCTGACTCAGCTCAGCAGCATATAACTGACCTCTCCTTCCATTTTCCTCAGCTTCCCAGCCTGGCAAGAAGGCTTGGTCATCAGTGTTCCTTTGGCTCCCCCTTACTGGTGAGTCTCCTGTATAGCTGCAACTTTTGAAATATGCTGTATATAGAACAAAAAAAGCATGCTTCCTGAACAAGTGGTCTACTTTGATCATAGACAGTTTTTCCAAAACAACCCTGTATGTTCACATTAAACATAGGTTATTTGTAAAAAAAAAGTTCCTTCTGGGGAGGCAGAAAACTGCAACTTTTCCCCCTTGCCCATTTTGCTCACTCATGCCCAGAGTAAAATTTCAGAAAGTTGACTCAAATTTTATTCCCATTTACACTATTGCAGAGATGCTTAATACAAGCTACAATCTAGCTCTTAAGGAAAGAAGAACCATATTTTACTTGTGACAAGGCTGGCCAATGTGTGTAGCTTTGAAATCTCTTATTTAAGCTATTTCTACATGAAGTTTTCCAAATGAATCAGATCACTGGTGTGTTACCTTCCAGCACTGCCTACCAAGACACAAGCAGGTACCATATCCAGAGCCACTACAGAAGACTGAAAGCGAATCATTACTGAGACAAAAGGGCAGATGACAGGCACTAATGTGAGGGAAAGAAAAATTATCTCATGCCAGGCCCAGAAAGAGTTATAATTGAGTTGTTTCTAAACGGATAAAGAAACCACTTGCAGAAGGGAAGCCTACTGATACTACTGCATTGACTACTACTGCATTGACTGCCAGGGGAACTGAAACACCATTTTGCATCATAAATCCTACCATCAAGGCAGGGCTTGGTACTTTGCCTCTGGAAGACCACGAGTTCTCATGAATGGTCCCCAGGGCCACAACATCTGTCATAAGAGTCAACACTTAGCCTCTAATGTTCCTTCTTGGCTACACAGACTATCAGTGAATGAAAAACAACTTGGTGGAGGTCACTTTTCTCCATAGACTCTAAGTGGATCTGTATCATCCACAATTTTTTAATCCTTTGCCCATACATGTGTATAAACCTACTGTGTCCCTGGATGTGAGTGGAAGGTCCTCACAACACACTTAGGACATCCTCTGTGAGGGGCAACAGCTATCTCAAGGAGAAATAGCTGTGGGGGAAGAGTGTGAGAGAAGAGGTTCCTCTGTCCTATTAAAGTTGCAAATAACTTGTAAAGCAGTCCCAGCCTACTGATCCCTGAGATCTTTCTCAAACTTGTTTTGTCACCTATGAGCACACCTGCAGAAGAGAGGGGAAACACTTGGTTACAACTCTATGCAGCTGTGTTGATTTAAAGAAGAAATGAACCCAACTCAAAAAGCAATTACGAGTCAGTGTTACAAGTTACTAAAATGATTACAATAAATATTATGATAGAGAGAAAAAATTGTTTTAACCCACAGGAAACTGATGTGTAATGGAGCACCCTGGGACACAAACAGAACGGTGTTTGTTAGTCCCTGTGCTGAGCACCACATGGTCCCTCAGTGCAACATAAAAGGTGAGGATGATGATCACAGTCTTGTCAAGAGTAACAGTCCCGGTGAGGTTCTGGTTCTCTTCTAAATCCAACGAGTGGAACCAGAAGTCCCAAAACCCGAAGATTATTTATGCTCAGGTTCAGATGGGAATGCCCAGTCCCTCACCTAAGGTAGGGAGTTTCACAATGGGTGATTTAGCTCTGTGAATCATGGGAGATTTTTGGAATCTTTGATGGTCTAGGTCATTGCAGCTGCCTATTGTGCCAGTCTCTCATGACCCATTAGCAGACATGACCCTTCAGGCTGGGTGTGAAGGCTAATGCCTCCCCTGAGGGGAGTTATCACAGCTGAATCACTGGCAGAGACAGAAGCATCCCCCTGTCTCATAGGGTTCTTTAACCCCCAGCTTGTAGCCTGAGGTGTCAGGTGTGTCCTGGGCACCTGCTGCAAATGATCCATTATTAGCAGTTCATCAGAAATTACATAGAGGGTGTAGAATACACAGTTTTGGTTACACCTACATAGTGATAAACTGGTCCTGACCCCTGTTACTAGGACAGCAGCAACCTCACCCCAAAATACCGGAGTGGACTAGAGCTCAGCCACAGCACAGTCACTGGTCCCAGATGTTCCCAGACAAGGAGATACCAGGACCAGAAGATATGTTCTTTTGTGCAGCCTTGGCAGAATAGAACAACCTCAGTGCTGTCATGAGAAGATGGGAAGAAGGGAAATTCTTTCATTCTGCCAATGGTAGCACCTACCATCCGGTGCCTACTTATTGAGGGTAAGCCTATTTTTTATTCTATTGATTCAAGAAGAATTTGGCCTGCTAGTCTTCAAAACTTATTCTCTGTAAGATATGGTGCTTGCCTTTTTTCACCAAAGGTTATCTCTGTTGATCAGGATTGACATGGCTTTTTATTTCTTTGGAATGCAAGCTTATAAGAAGGCATGTGTCACTATGGTTTTGGCGGGTTTTCCTCCATATTTCTAATGCATCAGCTAGATGGTAGATCTTGATTCTTTCATCCCTTGCATCATCTGTGTTTTGCTTTCTTCAGTCATACTGTATACTCAGAGCTGTTGGAAGATGAATGTCAATCCTCAAATCTAGGCCTGGATGGTGTATATACAGATCAAGTCAAAAGATGCCAAACATACATACCCAAATGAGATCACTTTTTGTTTGTTTGTTTGTTTGGACTGAATCATTATTATAATATGGTTGCAAAAATGCTATCCTTGGATCTCTTTCCTATTTCATACTACAGACAACTTAATTGCATAATACAGACAATTATGTCACAATTATTCCACCTGAAAATATATTGTATTGCCTAATAGAGAGTGTAAGGTAGAAAACATGGATGGTATTTTGTATTCAAACAGGAGGTTACCATCGTTACCAAGCAAGGGTCACTCATTCTTCTTGAAAATACTTTCCAGGCAGTCAGTTAAGCAAAAGAGGCAAAAGGTACAGTGATAAGTAAAGGCGTGAGAAAACTAGCAGTGATGGTTTACGGGATGCAAACTTCTTGTTTGTCCTTCATCTGTAGCAATGAGGAGTGGTAATCCTGATATATAATATTCCTCTTGGATCCAAGGATAGCAATTGTTTTATACAACAAGCTACATTACTGTATTAGTGTATTACTGTATTATAAACTATACTTCTGCATACTCAAATCAAGCACCTGAACGGGCAAAGGCTATGAAAATGTATCCTTCTGGTTCATGTTGTTGGAAACCTTTTCATCTGTATTTGGCACAGTACAACTTTGAGCAAGCTCACCAAACTCTCACACTATAACTCTGATTGCAAGAGTCTGTGTATGATAGATCCATATTGTCAGGATCATTTCTCGTGTCACTGAAATGCAGACAATGCTGAAGAAAAGGAAATACTTAACAAAGCAATGTATTAGCTGTAAACAGGCACATATGAGACTCTGTGGAGACAAAAGCAAAAGGTGAGACTATGACCCTGAAGCTGAAGCTCTGCTTAAATGGATTCACAGTAAATTGCCTCATTTCCCCACTTTTCCATGGTGTGAATGCAGCAAGATGCAGTGTTTTCCACAGTTCAGTTCCCCCATTTGAATACAGACAGACAGCTCTCACACCCAGGCCAGAGTCAACATCCCTGATCTCTCCGTGCTCCAGGCAAAACCACAATTAAACATCAGAGCAGAAACGCACCACAATAAGTCATTCAGTTCAAGTCAGACAGTTCTCAAAAAAAAAAAAAAAAAGACCCTCCCTCTAGTTTCCTGTATAATTCCACCTCAACTGAACCTTTTGTGAGTACTGAATCCTCTGGAAGCAAGCAGCTACCCTTTACTCCACAGCTTGAGCAGGTGTTGTTGAGTTATCCACACAGTGGATTCCATTGTGTCAGGGGACAGTCATCCCATCATCCTGTCCACTAAGGCTACAAAGAGCAATAATCCATAGTGTCAACACACCACCATCCAGAGGTACTGGTGTCATTTGCAGTACCTTTAGTTTAAGATTAAGTCATTCTTCTTCATAATGCAATGTCTCTCTCCTAACCTCTTTTATACCTGCTGCAGATGAGATTTCAAAGACCTATATATGTAACAACAACATAAAAAGGAAAACAAAACTAATATGAAGAGCCATACTTAGATTTTAGTTCTTTCAAAAACTTTCTGAAGTCTATAATTTCAGCAACAGAGAAAAAATCCAACAGTCAAAGGTAATCACTTCTTCAATCAGCTGTCTTATTTACCAGGCTACTAGATGTGCAATTATTACATCTGCATAAAGATCACTTCAACTTTTAATTTATATATAAGACCATAAAAGATACAAAATTGACAGCAGTGGAAATTGAAGGCCTCTTATTTATCAAAAAAGGCAAACTGCTATTACCAGAGGCAAGAGGGATGGAAGGCTCCTCCTTTACACTTTTTATGTGCCTCAGCTCTAGAAACAAGTGCCACTGATGAGTACATGTAAAATAAGAAAAATTAAATATAAGAGAACTTGAAATTTCAAGTTTTACAGGTGTCTTTATGACTTTTTAAATAGATATTTTTTGAAAACAACTGTTACGAGGATAGCCAAATTACTGTAAGAAAACCTGGTTAATTTACCAGTGAACCAGGGCAGGAATTGAGTATGAAAAAGGTAGTATTGCTTTTGAGAAGAGTTTTTTTACAGAAAAGGATTTGTAGTTCTCATCTTTGCCTGGTTTTGAACACGAACATTTTCTGCAAACAAGTAGCTCATATGAGCAACATGGACATAGATGGACAAAATCGAGCAGGCATTGGAAGCAAGGCAGACCAAAAATACATGTCAGATGTGAGAATGAACCTGATGGGAATTTCCACTTTAAAGAAGCAAGCTTTTAAGAATTGTATAGAAAAGTCAAAGTAGCTGGACTCTGGACTTCTTAATGCAGCTTTCCAATCCTACCAGAACTCACACAGTATTTCATTCTGACTGGGCAGACCACCTAAAGTCACCTGTCTGTCACAAGAAATGGCTGATCAAAATACCTGTCAGTAACATATGTAGTCTGTCTGTAATATATTCCTCAATTCTCTGTGGCAGCTCCCAGAACTCCTAGTCCTTGGCACAGAAAAAGAAAAATCTATGCTACTAGATCATATTCATATATTTTCAGACTAGAGAGTACTATTTTCATGCATATATTCCTTCTCCAGTTCCTTAATCTTTCCTGCATATTATTAATTGACTTAGAGTAACCCTTTAGATTTAAGATAGGGTTGAAGAAACAATTTTTTTCTGAATCTTGACCCTTTCCAACATGCAAAATTCTCCAGAGGAATGGCACATGGGACTCCGAGTAGCCACAAAAATATACAGAAATGTCTTCAGTGTGGCATTGCAAATGGTAATAGTAAATGCATCTTCGTGAAGTCACATAATCTAGGAATGTATTAATAGGGAATCATCTGCAAGGAAAAAGAACAGTAAAAAAACCCAAAAGTTTAATCTTAAAAAACAAGTATAAATTGTGAGAGCTGATGGTAAATAGATAAAAACTAACAGTGAGCAGTAGACAGATGAAAGCAAAGGCAGTTACAGCTACCAGCTTAAAGCTATCTCTGGAGGCTCTTTGGAAGAGAAACAGCAGAGACACAACTGCTTTCCCCTTTCTTTCCTCTGCAAGGCAAAGTGAACTTGATGACTTTGGAAATTTGTGATATTGAGATAAGTCCTTAGGCCATCAGCTGAGTGGGCAGGTGATGCAGTGTGTAGCAACATGTTTAGGAAGCTTTAGACAAAAGCTTTCACTCTGCAATGAGTACAAATTATGAGAGACACAATGAACACAGGAGTTCACTTGCACACCAGTGCTGGGGTTTGCCAAGAAGGAGTGGTTTATGCTGTTGTTTGCTGCAGTATTTCAACAACGAAGATATTGTAATTTAGGGTTGATGGTTCTTGGAAATGTTAGTGCCCAAGGTCCATGCTAGTGTGCTAGGTTCCTACTGAAGCCTCAGCAGAGATTTCACATGCAAACAGAATCATGAAGCTAGATCCCTCATTTTGCAGTTAAGAAAGCTGTGCAAAAAACTTGATTTTCAAAATGCTGAGAACTCCATTGTCTCAGAAATGTTTGTAAACAGTAAGTTAGCAGAGTCATTCCATTTCTTCCCTATCAGGTGTTAAACACTTTTTGATGTATTTTATTTTCCTTCAGAAGGTCACCATTTAGTCCCTTTGTTGCCTCTAACCTTAAGTGATTCTGACAAAGCTGCATTTGACCGTAAGGTCTGTTCTAATATCTCTCATGAAATTAGCACAGCAGTTATGAAGCTAGACCAAAAATCCACCAGGATAATCCAAGAGCTCTTAAAACAATGAATATGAATCTCTGTCCAGTAAGAATCAAATAAGAGCTGTTTCAAAGCCAAGATACAAAGGATTTCAACAATTTTAGATTGCAGAGGAAGTCAGTGTCAATGACAGAACAAAAACCTCTTTCCAGTCACTGAAGAACAAAATCCTCTCAGATTCCTCATACAGTCCCCATTCTTAACAGGAGATGATGTAATAAATCCTACACAAGTGAACAGGGTTAAAAAATAAACCCAAGGAGCTTCTTTCTTTATAGTGGGATAAATCAGAACAATGAGCTACCCAGGTCTGTGTCCAGAAGGCAAATACAGTTTTTGTAATTGGATCCCTTTTCTCAGGGCAAGTGTCTCATCCAGCTGGGCTCACCATTCTGCAGCAATCACAGAGGAATACTCTACTTTCATTCAATATGACATTTCCTCTGTGTATGACTTATTAGTGTGAAGTTGCAGCCTAAAGCAAAAGATAGAAGCTTAGCCTCTACTAAGCACTCTTTTCCAGCTAAGTAGGAGAAGTAGTTTACAGCCTTTTAGCTATAAGTAGATCTGATTTTGACTAAAGAATGAAAGTACAAGAATATCAAATCTAATTGCAGTATTCCGGGTGACATTACTTGAATCCATTTTTCCCAGTACATTTCAGTAACGTACTAAGCATTTGCAGAATCCTAGCAAAATTAAAACAAATCAGTAGTGGAAGGAGGAGCTGGCTTCTTGGGGGGGGGGGGGGAAAAAAAAACAAAAAAAAAACCCACACCCCAAACAAACAATCAGAGTTTTTAACTGGGATTTCAATTCTATTCAAAGATTCTTCCTAAATGCTTCACAGATACTGGTATAGCTAAAATAAATAGCATAAAATATAGTCAAATAATTTAAAAAACCCCCACCAAATTGTTCATATTTCAACAAGTAAGGGACAAAATAATGCATTCAAAAATATTAGTTCCAGGGAGCTGTAAAATAAACCATATGAAAAGAACACCACCAAAAAAAATAGTTAATAAATTTGCTGTGATATATTAACTTATGAGGGGGAATATTTTGTCATTTTCCAAAAGACTATTGATAAATTGCACAAAAAGAAAGAACTGTTGTGAGTGCAAAAGCTACAGTAAAAAGGAACAGAGAGTCAGAGACACAAGCATTTTATTTATTTGTAAAGGTTAAAATATTAGAACTAGCTACATTTCTGCTTGTGCTCTCCAAACAAGTTAAATGAGGTGGAGATGTAAAGAGGGGCTGGCCTCTAACAGTTGACCATTTTAGTGGTCATGTGCTATAACCAGCTGGTGTTTCTCTCCATATGAAATAAAACCCGTGGACCTGCTGGGTACAGGTGCCATGCTGCCGAGCTGTAGTAGTGTCATCCCAGGACACATGGGACACATTGCCCAGACACAGAACTTCTCTGCCAAGACTCACAACAGGATGGCAAAGGCAGCTGGAGCTTGAGCCAGCGCCATCAGGTCCCATGAGTTTCTTATGGAAATGTGTTCGTATTATTCCATGGTGTTTTTCTACCAGTTCACCAAGTTACCAATTTCAAACATACCTTTGCTGTGCCCTCCCATGTGACATCTTGGCAAGAGGGATTACACCATGGGGATGATCCTTGCTTGGTCCATGGTGATCCTTTACACAGAAATGTCATCCTGCCACACTCCACACAATTTGAAGGATGTTCTGTTTCTAAACAGAGTCTATTATTTTGTGTCTCTGTAAGAGATCTTTTGAGATTTTTATATCCTTGTCATTCCCACATGACTTTCCTGTTTGTACATAATACAGTACCATAAGAAATAATTCCAGCCCTTTTTGGTTTATTTTCAAATTTGCAACTGATGTCTTCTAAATTCGCTTCTGTGATCTTTCAATGAATGATGAAATTTTTCTATGGCTTGAAAGCATCTTTTCAACTCACAATCTGTTTCCTCAGCACATGATACAGTTCAAATTTCACCTTGGATATATTATCATCTTTGTTTTTACACAGATGTTGCCAAATATCCAGATTTTACTGAGCCTGAAAAATGTTGCTATGTTCTTAACTCTATGAGCTGTTGACCCATACAAGAGATTCTCATCTTTATCACAGAAATTATGGCTTCTAAGTTATATATTTTTCTTGTTTCAAGTCCATATTTGCATTTTGAATCTGTAGTTATATAATTTTGAATTCCTTCTCACTTGTAGTGAGAATAACTATTAGGAGCAGACAAGCCCCCAGCCTCCTTTGTCTTCTCCTTTAGGACTTTTCAGCAGATGCATAATTTCACTAGCAAAATCTGAAGGATGCATTCTATGTCATATATCCCTTGTCTGCAGTATTTCCATTCTGCTACATCTAACCAGTTCCATGTCTAATTCAAAAAACAAAAATGAGAGGATAATTTCCTCTTTTTTCCTTCCTCTAGTAATGAAGCCTGAGTATTTGCTGCTGAAGTAAAGATGATACTCTAGCTATTAATTTACATTTTAGCAAGAGCATAACCTCATTGTATATTCTCAGGCACAGGCTCTGTGCTTTTCAAAATCAATACTTTACAGAATTGATGAAATAAGCCTTTGATATTCCAATAATTTTTCTATTATTTCCTTTAGTATGAATTAAATGAAACCACACCCATCCACATGACCTCTCTCACCTGCTTCTTTGATCACTATTGTTATTACTATTGAAACTCTCTCATCTGATATTCAACAGAAAGGAATGGCCGTGAGGTCCTCACTTTCCATAGTATCAGTCTTCATTAGAAATTATGCATCTACTTTTGAATGTTTTTGAGGCAAAATTTTCCAAAGGATAATACAAGGAGCTCAGACACCACAATGCATGCTCTCCACCATCAGCACTTGTGTGAGGACATGATCAAATCTGGGGGAGATGTCAGTACTTTCATTATGGCCCTCTCTTTATTTTCAGTTACCTGAAGTTATCTGAATAATCAAAGTTTACATTCCTAACAATTTTATTATTAACTTCAGTCCTGGTGCAGCTACCAGAAGTGGGCATTGCAGTGATTCACCTTTTCCGTTAAGCTTTTTATCCCTGATTTCAATGCAATTTCCACAAAATGTATTTCCTCTATAACTTCTTGCACTTTATATGCACCATTGCTTCTACTGAATTCCTTAAATTCCGAGAGAAGAGCTACCTTTGCTTGTAACTGGTCTGTATCCAACTGAGACAAAAGACATCACAGAAAAATAGGATAACTGAAGAGAAAACAGTACATGGTAGATTTCCCCTAGGTTGTTTTGTTTTTTTTTCCATAATGGTTTGTCTTAAACAGTTTTCTTTAAGCCCAGAATGGCTCTATCTCCTTCAAGAAGATATCTTTCCATTTTAGTGGCACTATAGCATTCTTCTTTTTGAACTTAAGTTTGTGGTTTCTAAAAGCTTGGATCATCACATGAAGTTTGACAGGTTTTCGAAAATTCTAGTTACAATAGACAGGAGAATTGAAACCGTTTCATCTCAGGTAAAAAATGAGGAAGTTTAAATCATAGACTTTGAAAGTACCACATGGGGGAATCTCCAGATATACTTGATTTGACATCTCAATAAAAGAGAACAAGACATTGCAATGTAAAATGAAGCACATGAAAGAAGGTCAGCACTGCTACCTTTCAATTAAACTTGTGCTTCAGAAAGGTTGAGGTGAAGGACCTCAAGGCCTCTCATATCAACTTTTGATGCTGAACTGAGTGTCCATATTGAAGTTTGATCTTAGAAAAGAAATAACTGGACGTTGTCTTGTAACACATGACTGATAGCACAGATTAAAAAATAATAAAGGGTCTGATTCACTATTGATTTTTCCCCCTTTTAGGTGTATTCTGAGCTGGTGCAAATCAGCTTAGCCTATTGATGTCAGTGAAGCTATGCCATCTTTGACCTGCTGAAAGGCCCATGCTGAGCAATGACTTACATTTATGAAAAAGAAAAAATAATAGAAATTAAAGCAAATGAAAATACAGCATTTCTTGTTCCACCAAAACCAGAGGAAAACAGTCCTTTGCCTGGCAAGAGAAAAGGCTCTCTCTCCTCTCTGATGGATAGAGGCAAGGATTGCCATTTCTCCTACAAACTAAATTAGCAATGAATCAAAGACTCGTTTAAAGACACTTTCCACAGCTATTTTGATTCCAAAGATTTGCCATGGGAGGACATAGGGGCTGTAATAGCTTTTTTTAGCAGGGCTCAGTGCAGCAAATACTCTGTAGCAGGAGGTGTTGAACCACCAGCAGCTTCCCTCATTTTCCATGAATATCACAGCTTGACCCATTCCCATCTGTTCAAAATCTGGATTCCTATTTCATCATACACCAGAAATCTGCACATAAAATTCCAGAGACTTGTTTGTAATTAATTACTGGGAAAAATAAAGCAGGGAAAATGCATTTATAAATACACAATGCATAGGTATATAGAGATATTTTCAAAATTTGCTTACATTTACTTGATATCTGACTTTCAGAACATTCCACTTGGCTTTCACTCACACATGCACACACATTCATGCACCTATGCACACCCCACATATATAAACATAAATCCCACAGACTCGATTATTGTAATTTATAAATGCTTTAATGTAATTTTTTTTAGCTAATATATTGGAAATCAGAAGAGGGAATAACTACTCTTGAAACAAAAAACTAAGAACTAGGTAGAAAAATTATGAACTGTAGGACAGAAATATTTTTCATATCTTATTAGAACATGCAAGAGAAATAACAAATGTGTTCCTCTACTTGAGAGGAACACATGTTTATGGAAAGCAAGATTGTGTAGCACTATTATAAGGAAAGTCACACTTTTCCTAAAAAGACAATATTCCACTTATAGGTGCTGTTGTTTACACTCCTTTCTATTGCATAATATTTCAGTGAGAAATTCTATATTCAAAAAAGTTTCTTCACATACTATTACATAATATCATATATGAACATGCAATATATTTATACACCATAATACCTGTTTCTTTAGATAATATTGTTTTTCTAACAATATTTTTGAAAACACCAGGCTAAAAATTAAAGACAAAAAAGCTTCTATACCTTTCAACTACAGCAGTTTTAAAAGCAAAAGGTTGGTTCCAGTGTTTCAGCAAGAAAGATCTTCATTTTCTGCTGACAAGAAGTTCTTTTTCTCAGCACAGTTTTCCATAGGGAAAGTCAGATCTAGGAAAAGACATATCCGAGACTGGCATATCGTATCCTAGTTCACTACAGGCAATCACAAGCATTCGTTGTAATCAGAGATATCACCATCATGACATGACACATCATGACCTACAATGTAATACATTATAACAGGGTGTAGAAGAAGCTTGATTTGATAGACATTTTTCATCTGTTAATGACAAATTAGGGGCACTTCTGAATTATTCATCAACAATCCCTGCATATGTTTAAGTCAAATTGACTTTGAGGCCATGCAAGTTTCAAACTTACTACAAGTGAGCTTTTTGCTTTTCTCTGTAACTAATGTCAGAGAAATGAAGTAGTAAAACTCTACTGAAATCAAGAAATGTTTGAATTTCATGACTGTTTGCAATGCTTGCTAAGCAGTAAGAATACCAGATTCAGAGTAGACAGTGATTTACCAGACATCGTTAAAGAAAGTTTAAAAAATTTAAAAAAAAGCAACATTTCACTGCTGTTTTATTTACTCTGCTAACTTGCATGTAATTGAATTATGTATAGAAGCTCCAACGAAAATATATGACTTCCAATGAAGTTGTACAGGTTACTATTTACTATATTCATTCACGCTGATATATGCAGAAAATAGAATGGATTTAAGGGAAGACAAATGTCTGTTTAATAAAACCAACTGATTACAATGAGAGTCAATATATTTTTATATTGATGAGTTCATTAGCACTGGAACATTCTATTTAAAAACCAATCAACGTACCTTCATACTGGGATTAAAAATCAGCTTTGTTAGAGCAGCTCAAAGGTAGGAGTCAATACAGCCCCTCGTTCTGTAAATTTTTCATGATGGTCAGACCTTTCCTTCTCTCAAGAATGTCTGGATGGTGCAGTCATCTGCACCAATTCAGCTAAAGGGGTTTCTGAGTGCTCCGAGCCATTACCCTCTGTAAGGATGGGATTCATCTCAACCTAGCCAAAAAAATTACCTGATGAAAATCTATATCAAGGCTAATGAAAACTAGGTTAACTGTCAAAAATGGAAGACAGAATTCTCTCAAGGGTGCTGCGTTCCTCCTACAGTGGACACAGCTTAGCAAAGTCTAAATTGTCGTCTTAGTGATTCTACCTTTCTCCATTACTGTGGACCTGTCCTAGATGTCTAGCATCTGTTTTTTGGGGGGGTCACTAGGCATCACCTTTCCTCTTCAATGTGCAGGTTAGAGTACTGGGTAGATGAGTTTTGAGGAAATAAGTAGAGGAGAATTTGGAATGGATAGAGGGAAAACTTTGTGTCTGCAAGGACAGTCAGAAAGTGAAAGAGTTTGCCTAAACATGTTATCTAGTCTCCAACCTTAGGTGTTTTCAAGGTCTGACTATAATCCCAGAGTAACACAACCTGACCTAATAGCTGACCCTGCTATGGCAAGAGGTTGATCTGGACACTTCCTGAGGTCCCTTCCAACAGGAATTATCCATTGATTCTTTGGTATTTATCCATTATTATCTCTATATGGTACTGAGTCCTCTGATGACACTTTAGGATGTTCAGAGGGAACATGAAGTTCAGTCAACTCACTTGAAGTTTTGCCTTTAATTTCTGTTCAGAAGTATCAAAAATTTCATACCAGTGCCTGATGAGCACCAGTTGAGGAGGGTGTGGTGACCTTCTGGGGACTTTGGGCTTATTAACAAAACAGTGATAAAACACAGAAATTGGATTTAACTCACTTTCTTGCTTGGATTTAACCCACTTTCTTTCTGTGTCCATCTTTAAGAAGTATCTTCAGAAGTCTACAGATGTTCTATGATGAGCCTCACAAGAAAATACATAACTATGAAATCAAATTATAATTTCTCCAAATGACTATCAGTTTTTTGAGAATTCTTTACTTTGCTTATTTTATCCTAAACACTAGATTCTCCTTGACTGCAAACCACCAGGAGATAGGTGAAAATTCATGTACTATCACTTCTCCTTCACTCCAGTGGTCAGAAGCAACTGCAGCCTCTACGTTGCCTTAATGCCAGGTTTTGAATACCTGGAAGGGACAGGGTAGAATGTGGGATATAGATTTAGTGGCAAGATGATGCAGCAGGTGTCTAGATATGGGAGCAGTGCTGTACCCTCTCCAGGAGTTTCATTGTTAGCACCACTAGCAGTGATGGCTTTGGTGAGGGGAACCATGCTGGCTTGTGGCATGGCACAGCAGCTCTGAGAAGAGGGATGCCCAAGCCAGAGGCTGCTGCAGGCCCTGGGAGTACAGTCAGCAAATCTGTATGTTTGAAATGCAGAACAACTTGAAAGAAGATATGAGGATCTAAGAGACAAAATCAGTTTAGCAAGATTAAAAACCAGTAAGTCATTTATATGAATAGGAACACGCCTTATAATTACCCTAACTAAGCTAAAAATTATAGGACCAACAGCCTTTATTTCAGACATAAGATTATTGCTAGCTGGAGACAGAGAGAAATTGCATCTCACTGTAGAATATTACATAATCAGGTGCATTGTGTGGGTATTTTACCTTCCTGTGAAACATCTGGTGTGAGCCACTGTCAGAGACAAGATGTCAGACTAGTTGGACCATTTATCTGTTCTGGTGCATAATTCTTATGCTACTTAGGCTTACAGGCTTAACTGACTGCTTGAGAATATTTATGAATTGTAGGGCAGGGAAGAGAGATGTTATTTCTAATTGAAGAACTTGCTATCTCTCACCACCTGTTGTTTGTACATAAGATGATAGAGTTCCAATCACAAGATTAATGCCCAATTTAGACTGGAAAAATATCAGCAAATCTGTCTGATTCTCTTATTTTAAACCCTTTCATGATCTTCAGAAATATTTTACAGTGCCAAGAACAATTTCAAAAATAAACCATAGGACTTGGAAAAAAAACCTTCAAAAAGCTGCATCTGTCATTTGCATATGTAAAACTTTCCTTGCAGATTCATGAATAACTTTGGTTTTGTAATTGCTGTAAAATTTATGGGGGTTCTGATTAAATGATTTTTTTTATTTTTACTTTATAGAATGAAAACATTTGCAACTAACATGCTGAATAAAAGTTCAGAGGTTAAAATCTGAGTCCCACCCAAACTTTCTCCAACATAATATTTGGTTCTATCTTAATTGCTGCAAACTATTTTTCTTCCTTTACTCACTCCCTCTCAGAATGCCCACCAGAGAATGTTTACTTTCTTTTATAAAACAGTAACCTAAGAACTTATTAAAATTGAACAGATTCCACAGCTATTACCTTCTCCCCTCTAAAAATTAATATAGTTTCAAACCAGTTTTTCCATTAAAAAAAAAAATTCCTATGAAATTTGAACTGCCTTGATGAATACTTGCCCTGCTAAGATTTGACATCCATTTGCAATGCACTTCATGGATCAGAGATAGACCACAGGTTCTCATTCAGTTAACTAGTCTAAATTTGCTAAGAAATTTCTCGACTTTCAGAGTCTTGACTGGTTTCAGGTTTTACTGGGAGATTACACTTCCATGAAACCACTTTTGCTTTCCAACCATCTTTCTGAATGCTATTACAAATATGCAGAACCATAGTTAAACGTTCCTGTAACCAACTTTAACTACTTAACTTGTGTTTCTTCATAATCAATGGGACAAGACAGACACTTCTTGTCCAAAATCATCACATCTTGGCAGGAACTACTAAAATATTAGGGTACATCCAAGAAGGATGTACCATTTTCTCTACCCTTTCCCAATTCAGAAGCCTGGAAAATTAGTTTAGCATGAACAACTTGTGCTTTATTCAGCTGGTGACAAACAGGTATAAGGACGGATCTACAGCCAATGGTCCATCTAACCTGTTACTTTGTTTTCAGCAGAAGAGAAGAGATGGTTTGGAGAGAACCAGTGATGCCCCTAGATGTTCAGTGCAGAACAACTCCACATCTGAAATAACTCCAAATAATGTTTATTATTATTTCTTAGATAGTTAACATTGTACAGGATGAATTTGTCTGTAATATTAAAATTTCATTAGCTGTCTTGTTGCTGTAGTCATGGCTGATTGTTCCTATTAGGTTATCCATTTGTATGCCCGAACCTTCTTCCCAAAATTTTGCAACGGCACCTGAAGCTAGTGACACAATTTTTTCCAGTTTTTCTTGCATAAAAGTGATACTGAATTTGTAAATCATTTTAATATTTTGTTGACATCTAATAGTATGTTGAATACCTAATGACCAACATATTGTAGGAGAATGATAGCAGAATATTTTATTAGACTTTATCTTCTCTATAAATTTTGATGAGATAACAATTTTTCAGGTATAAAAATTTTCCCATTTTTACTATGATTTTATTTAATTAATTAAAAATAATTTTTTACCACTTTTTCTCTACTTTAAGGATGGCTTAAGCCTTAGAAGAGTTTTTGGGTTTTTTTCCTCCAAATGAAGAAATTAAAGTGGAGGGAAGTTCAGCCTAAGCTTATTATTTTCTATAACCTGAGAAAAAAGGAATTTAGATCTTTGACTCTGAAGAAGAAAGTCTGCTCTTCCCAAGTATTTACTAGTTTAACAGCTGACTCTTCAGGGAAAATCAGAGGAACTTTGAAGACTGAACCAAGAAAATACTGAGCCACAGGTAGGTTTCTAAGCTTCTTTCAAAAACAATTCACACAATGTAGTTTAAATAAACAAATAAATACATAGATATCATAATACCCTGCCCTCATATGTTAATAACACTTTCAGACAGCCACTTCCAGGAAGAAAGTACTCTTTTTCTAGTTTGCAAACACCCAAATGCTATTTTTTTAAGCTAAATGAAAATCTTCTTCTAGTTCATAAAATAATAATTTAAAATAGATTTTCTAAGTTTTGGGCATGAATTCTTTTATTATGACATCTTCTCTTCTTCAGTCAGTTTTCTGAGCAGATCAAAAGCTCTACTAGTGAATTCTTCGGACTCTCTAAATCAACCTTTGAGGGAAAATGAATAAAACCCCAAATAGAAGGTCTACCATTTTGGAGAGGGATAATAAATACTTCATATCTCATGGTTGGAAAACAATTTATGGTTATGCTTGGTAATGAATCCAGGAACACAATTTTTTACATTAAAAATCACATTATTTCATTTGATCTCTCAACAAGTCAAATAAAGGCTCTTGGGTTTTGGCTACTGTTGAAAGAATGCACAGCATAACAGTAAAAACCTCAAGTCTAACACTCAGAAGAAGGAAGAAATCTATTACCAACCTGTAAAAAGTTGTAAAAATCCTTAAAGAAACATATCCTGAAGTGACATAAAATATTGAAATCAACAGAACTGCTGATTTCCATTAACCTAGCATAGACCTGAAGACAAATGTGTTACCCCAAAGCCAGCAAAATCTTTCTAAATAGTTATTCTTTGGAGTCTTAGGAATCCAAAACTCTGTGAAAGCTCTCTGTATTGGATGGAGTTGTATGTTATCTAGCATACATTCTTTTAACAGACCTATAAAAATGCATGGATTCAGATATATTCAAAATATTACCTTTATTCATGCCCATTCATGTATAAATGCATATATGTATATATTCAAAAATAAAAAACCAGGAACTTTGTTGACATCCCTGCATTATTTATGTATTGGAAACGTTTTTCTTAGCATTTGTTTCATGACTTTTATTTATGATGTTTGCAGAGATCACTCTTTACCACAAGATAAGCTGTAATATTGTTGAAAGCCATTGATAATGAAAAAACAAAATAATACAATGTTCTTTAAAAGCATACATATTTAAATTCCAATTTATCTACCATTTAGCTAGAGAGTTCATCAAAACCACATTTATAACCCTTGCTATTCCTAAGAAAGATGAATATCTTCTGATTTCTGTAAGCGCATTATACATTCTGGAGTTGAAAGCTCTGTACGTTTAGCATCAGCAAGTTTATCCAAGTGCTTGAATAAAGAGTTCAGATTTTTCCTGTTACATAATTATTAAAAGGTGCCCTGCTTTCTGCTGAGAGCCTGGAATTGTAGGCTGTGCAAATGAGGCAGCCCAAAGGGCAATTGTTGTTGCATTTGGGGTATTACAATATAGCCAGATATTTTCTTTATTATCTTTTTTATTTACAGAATAGTTGAGGTTGGAAGGGACATCTGGAAGTCATCTGGTCCTTGCTGCTTTCCTGTCCTGCTACCAGCCCAGTACCTGCCTACACAAAAGTCCAGCTACTCTCAGTTTGGAGAAAAGGTTCATGAGTCAAGGGTCACAGTCACCAAAGTCCACTATCACCCTGATGGACTGCTGGATGGCCTGGAGTTATTTTCTGTCTGTTGGTATGCCAGGCTGGGAGGGTAAGCAGCCAGGGAATCACACATATGCTGCTGCAGGGTTAAGTTTCCCTCAGTATTGACTCAGTAACTTTACTGCCTTCACAATACACAACTCCCAACACACTTCCCCAAGAAGACTTGTCTCTTCAGCCCAAACAGGGCAGAAAACAGCTGAAACTGTCACCTAATTTAAAGGCAAATAATGAAGAGCCATCAAAGAGCAGTGAATTTCTGCCATTACTAACTTTGATTTGAACAAATGAACTAATAGAGAGAGGATCTATTTCTCATTGCCAGACATGTAGGCTTAAGCAATTACTCTTTTAATGTTCTTTGAAATAACAGTCCTAATTTGGATCTCTGGCAAGTGCACATGAGCAATGACTCTGCTGAAGCCCACAGACATGCTGTGCAGAACCAGAATGGAAATGAGAGTGAGCTGTCACTATTTGCCAGCCTGAACAGCAATCAACCGGACAATACAAATGCATGAACAACTGGGGGCTTGTATGCTTCTAGTGATTTAACTTGCAGTTGTTAAATGACGCTTGCAATGCTTTGTGCCTTCAGAGGCAGCTGATGTGCCAGGAGAATTCATGTCAGCTCAGGCAATAGCACACTCATGACATAATCAGAAGGGCAAAACAGTTCGCTGCCCAGAGTAGCTGCTCAAATACATGTGCTCTCTGCTGTGTTTGACTTATAAGAATATTGACTAATAAATATGCTTCAGTTTCTTCCCTGGAAAGGCAGAAATTAGCTGTGGCATAGGTGATTGTTACCTGCACTAAAAAAGCTTCCAAATCTTTCAGTCCTCTGAAAAAGCAATTCACTTTTTTCATTGCTTTTCCCATCAGGGACTGATGATAGCACACACTGTACTCTCTTTTGCAACACAACAACATGGAAACTGCCATACAGTTTAAATGACATTGAAGAAACTCAAAGTGGAAAAAAAATTAAGCATTTCTGCTTCAAAAAGCAGGCAGGCAAATATGGCAAAATCTTATTGAACAATTCTACTTACTGAGCATCGTTGGAGTAATCTGCTTATTACAGTAAGTAAAAAAATAAAATTTTATAGCTTTTTGTTCCTTTTACCCTGCTGCTCCAATGCAGTTAAGAGAGACAACTCTGAATCCTGCTCCATTTTGTGCAACATAAACAGAATTTATGCTGCAATTACAAAGTCAGATTCTGCCTCCAGTTATTCCTTGTAGCTCCCATGAAGGAAGCAAGTTGAGTGCAGCTGAACCCAGAGTGTTGCCTCTGTAATCTTTACTGACAACTGCGAAATAAGACCCAGGGAGTATCCATCTTAACTTCTAGGCTCAAGGTTGAGTTTATCTTGTCAGCAATCCTAGAGCCTAGTGGTGGATGCTTTATTATAAAAAATAAGGGCAGGTGTGTCAGCAGGGATGACACTGCATGCAGTTTTGTAAGGTAGGAACTTACTGCAGCAGAGAAGGGTTCACGCTCTCTAAAGAGAGTTTTTCAAGAAGCATATATGTTTCCCACTGATATATGGGAGACTTACAGGCTATTCTGTTCTCCATTCTGAAAATATCAGGTGTATTTCCAACTATTTTTGTTTACCTCTGACTATGAGAAAGGTATAATACAGAGCTGTCAACACAAGGAAATGGTCCAGTGTCTATTGCAGTGTAAAGTGTCCTAAAATATTTGGGAACTTGAAGAGGTTATTTGTTCTCTGACCACCGCTTAGTCAAGATCCAGTTTCTTCTCCTCTCCAGCAAGTCACTTTCAAAATTATTACAGCAGTCCTAAAGGACTGTAAAACATTCATTAATTATTAGATTTGTCCTTATTATATGTCCTTATGTCAGGTATATAAGTCAGAATTAGTAATTGTTAACTTCCTAGAGAGTTAATATGAAGAGAAAGAATGCATCTGAAACAAAACTCTCTGGATAAAACTACTTTTCTATTATTTGTAGAGAGCATTTCTAGCTTAAGTGCCTCAGTAAGGCCTAAAGTTAGATGTGATGAAACTGGGATAGAGCATTCTTCCCTGCTCTGGAACAGTTTGTTTCATAACACCTGTCATTCCTTAGAGACAAAGACATTGTCCACAGGTATGGTTCAGACCTGTCCACATTTTCACACTAGTCAATGTAACTCTGTGCTCCCTCTTCTTCCTGAAATCCAGTGTTGGTGACCATGAGACCCTTAAGACAACTTACGGGTCTGGAGCTTATCTGGGTGAAAAGTCACTCTGCAGAACAAAACAAACAAACAAACAAAAAAAAGCTAAGTAGGTAGGGAGGATCACAGATTACAGTGTCATATATAGAGGGCAAGACTGTCTATCTTTCTGGGTGCCAGCCAGACCTTGATCAGCTTAAGGCAATAGTGAAACTGGCTTCAGAAGGTCTAGAAGAGACCCAGACCAGAAAGCCCAGATTTTGAGAATGTTTAATACGTCTTTTTAAATTCTTCCTAGCTCCTTCTTTACATATAAAGTCTTTCACTTCAATAAATCTCTTTTTTTTTTTTTTTTTTTTTTTTTTTTTTTTGCTGATGAGATCTGAGAATAAGACATTGTGCAGAGGGAGAGGGGGAGGACAAGAGCTTTAAAAACCTGAGATGGCTTCTATCCAGAAAGCTCTACCCTGGTGGACCAGTCAAGAATTAAAAGCAATAGAACTGATGAGCAAATAGCTTTGTGTCTCTAATGCCTGTGGGGTTTTTACTGCCTTTGCTCCAGGACATAACTGCAGGGCTGTGTAACCCACACTGCCACCCCCTCCCAACTGTGTTACACTGTACAAATGGATTGCACTGATTCTGTGTATCAGAAAATAACTCAATGAAAGATAAAAGGATGAACAGCCTGAGTTTTCTCACTGAAGTTTACACCTCCTAAAAAGCCACAATGTCCACCAGTGTGGTGTTTGGGCACTTGTGTGTATATGCAAATCACTGTGGACACAAACAAAGGAGTGGGGTCAAAATTCCTGCTAATGGGATCCATGCACATCCATCGGTAGCTGATTCAGAAACTAGCACCTCTGTGAACCACCAGCAAGTCTGAATGAGCCCACAGTTCATCCCAGTGTGCATCAGTGTTCACACATGACTCCTTCAACAACAACTGTTGGGCTGGATCCATGGGGGGTTTTTGTCCATCTTTCTGAAGCAGTTTTAGAACTTTTTGAATCACAATGAAAAATAAATAAATTATATTTAAATGCATAGTTGATCTATGAATTATTATTAAAGTGTTTTAAACATCTTAGGCAGAAAACAGAGCATTTAATTAGTCAAATTTCTTTTTCTTGTAGGTTTTTTTAGGGTTTGTGATTTTTTAAATTTTTTTTATTTGCCTTCCTGAGGACCTCTGAAGTGATGTCTCTTCTGGACTGACCTGGTGCTGGCTAGATATCTCACAGCATAAGATGAAGGTTTGCAGAGGCTTTTCTGACTTAGAAAGTATCAGGTGACTTTTTTAGGAACAAGGAAACCTTTATGAAAGAGTTTGTCCAAATAGATTTGTCTGTGATACTTCCTAGAGCCTAACAGTTTGGACCATTATAGCCTCTCTCTAAAGGGACTCTGGAAAATTCCTAGATTTCAGTATCTTCCTGTAGTCAAATTTCAAAACTCTCCGTCACTTTTCACACTAACTTCTTTTCTTGTTCTCTTTTCTCCCATCCTTCTCTTACATCTGTAATTTTTTTTTCCCCATTCTTTCTCAGTTGTCCGGTTTCAATGACACTGTTTTCCATTCAGACACCTGGCATGTCCACATTTCCCCTTGATTCCACTTCACAAATGCAGGATCTGCTCCTCCCTAAAGCACACAACAAAAACTGCTCCAACCCTTTCATCTCAACACTTTCTAACCTAAAAGTCCTCTAGTCAAGAGCTTTGCCTTTTCTTTCTCAGTCTTCCACTTTCCTGAGGCTCCTCTAGTTTTCTCCTTTTCTCTATTTCCCACTTATTTTTACAGCATTAGAATTACTTGGAATTCATGCTGCTGCCAAGATCCATCACATAAGCAAGGGGTATGTCAAGGAGATCAGACATCCACAGTTCAACATTATTCTTCATATCCCCTTTCCCAGCACAAAGATATGCTCCATGGCATCTGTGGTTTTAATATCTCTGTCCCATTCTCAGGTTTTATCCCATGAATTCACTGGGCATGTCATGAAACTTTAAAAAACCCACAAGTATGATGTTTGCTCTTCAAGGGAAGCAATCTGTGTAACAGATCTGGTGTCAATGCTGCAACCCAAGCAGTGCTGACAGTTTTCATACTTGCAAATTAACACACAGGTCTACCAAGGAAAAGCAGCCATGTAACTGGTGAGGTCCTGCAGTTTGAATGTTCGGCAGTGTCAAGGCACTTAGGGCAAATCCTGTATTTATCGTTGCTCCCTGCAGGCAGCACAGAAACATCACTTTAAATTGACAGAACAAGGCAGTGAACACAAAATCAATGCCAGATATGCGCAGACATTAGTGAACTCCTCACGGTACTTTATAAGAAGGGGGAATAAAAAAATATTTTTTTCTTTTCTTTTAGTTTTGTTCTTCTGAAATGACATACCATCATCAGTAACTCAAGGTGAAATTTTTTAGATTGGTCTCTGTGCATGCAAAAGAAGGACACAGATCCCAGTCTGAAACCTATTGTATAACTCTTCTACTTTTTAGTTACATGTATGGTCCCATTGACATTGTATTAAAATAATCATCAGAAAACCTTTACAGTACTCCAAAGGGGACAGGAAATAACTATTTTCCCCTTCTAGAAACAAAACATGGAGATCTGATCTACAGCAGACAGTTATCTACAGTGACAAAAGGGACCCACTACCAAAAGCCAATTTTTAGATGCCAAACTGGACCTTCCCTCAAGGAGTTGGCTTTCTAGAAAAGCTCTTCATTTAGTCTATAGATAAACAACTTCTTTAAAGAATCTTCACTTAGTCAACAACTGAGACAACTGGATTCACCAGACTCTAGTGAAAATCACCTCTGTTTTCCCATATTCCTCTAAACAGAGATGTTCTTCCAAGAAATAAAACTCATATCCATTATTTTTTCTGGAGGGGAAGCAATTTGCCCTGTATTTCTAAATTCATTTTACAATGGCTTCCAAATATGTTCTATCATACTGAACACAGGAAGAATATTTCTGAAATAGCTTTTTGCATATGTACTCTGACTGTAGTTTGCTTTCTTTAATCATTTTGTTGCTATGCTATTGATTTTTGCATTAAAACAGAGACACAATTCCCAACAACATGCATGTTTAAAAGTATAAAAATCTTTCCCCTTTTGTAATAAGTTCCCCCTCTTCTGGCTCCATTTAATGAAGTCTCAAGGGCCAATTGCTACAGTTCTTATTCAGGCAAAACTCCCATTAATCCATATACGTTATCATAATAATCTGTTATGAAAATAGCAGTCATATCAGGTTTTCTAATATTACTACATGGAAGAGGAAGGAGAAGGGGATAGATTGTACAGAAGGTAAGCTTTTATTGTAACACAAAATGATTCATAATAATTAGCTGTATCTGAGAAAATTGCATGATTACCAAAAGTAAATTGATTCATTTAGTTAATGTTTCTGTTTTACCATGGCATCATTCAGACTGCAGACAGGAAGTCTTCCCAATTTATTTTCTTCCATGAGACTGTCTCTGTCCTACTTACTCCCATCCCCAAGAATTCCAATTGTTTTACTTGTCAGCTTGATCAAAGTATGGCCTTCAGTGATTCCACATCCTAAGCTCATTTATCAGAATGTCTAATAAAAGTGTTGAACTCTTTTATTGATAGTGGCACAAAATACGGGGCCTGGGAAAGATCAGCCACCTCTAACTTTCCCTCCTCAGCTGTCTTAAGAAGGTATTGCTTACCCAGTAACAGAGGGGGCTTGGTTTGTGCCCTCAATAAAATGAAACCTGCTGGAAAATAAACCCAAGGATGGCTATTCCTCTTCTGAAAAGTATTGTCTGTCACAGTCTTCCAGAAATCCTCAAAGGCCACTTCAGCTTTCAGCTGCGTGTTGCCAGTTGCTTTATATGTCAGAATGAAGACTATCAAATACGCAATCAGGGGCATGTCACAGGCTGTCATAATTTACAGCACTGCAAATACATCTCAGACTGGGTCTATATCTTCTGCTCCAGACTGAAGAGTTGTCTTGATTCTGGGGAAGAAAAGGCAGCCTCAGCAAATGCAGCACCACAGATACATATCTCAGTAGAGGGAAGGCCACAGGATGGGCAGCAAGCACCAGCATTAGAGATGGTCAGCACATTCCAGATAACCCTATTGATTAGAAAATTGTGATTTTTATTAAAAAACATTTCTTTTCCCAAGAGTACACTTTCTGTGGCACATAGCATATTGACTTCTTAATTTTTTTTAAAGTTGCAAGCATTTTCTATTACTGACATGATTGTGAACTGGAACTACTTAAATAGGGAGCCTGTAGTCCATCGCAAAAAATGAAGTCAGTGACACCAATTTACCATAGAGACTGGGAGCACAAAGTAACACAGTAGTATTTTATCTTAAAAATATTTTTGTAGAACTGTTTTTTAGTATTCAGACATTTTTTACCAAGGAAATGAAACTTCCTATAGGAAAAAAAATCACAAGACCTCAAGTTCATATTAAATTCACTTCACAACACAGACTGGATCATTGAGCATCAGCTGTTCATATGAATGTCCCATATAGCATTAACACCAACAAGCTCAGTAGTAATGCTTCAGCCTATTTAGTGCTGCAACCATAATACCGAAAAATACTTTAAAAACATCTATGAATGTGGGACAAGTTACACAACTGAAAAACTGCAATCACAGTTGAGGGCTACAGAAGGGATAGGCTGGAAAGGAGGCACAGCATGTTGTGCTTTATTTTTAGGAATGGATAGATTGTGAAAAGTTGCCTCTGAAAAACAGAGACAGACAAGTTGAAAGCCTGTGGGTAAAAATCAAGGACAGGACCAACAAAGGACACCTTTAGTGGGGTGTGGGAGAACACACACCTGTGAAAGTGGCCAAGGTGACCATTTCCCAGAGAACACCACCAGAGAATTAACATCTACATCAAAATCCAGAAGTTCCTGTGTTCGAAGATGTTTTATAGCTTAGATAGCAATTTATTGTATTAGTTACATAGTATCTCCCCTGTGTCTGTATGGTTTTGGTGGCGGCTGCCCAACTACCCAGTATTACTATGTAACCTTATTCCTCCCTGGCAAAACCCAGCTTCGCAATGAGAAGCTGGCTCCACCCCATCTGTATCACCCCCCTGCCTCCTTAGACCTTCCCCTCGCCATGTCACGCCCCTAACTCCGCCCCTAACTCCGCCCCTGAGACCTATACCCCCGTCCCATGCTCTGAATAAACCAGTTTCGGCTCATTCCCAACACCGCCGGGACTCGTCTCCTCTCCTTCCTTCCGGGACGCGATAGTGGGGGTCTACTACAGTCTGTCTGACCAGGGCAAACCTGTCAATGAGGCCTTCTTGCTTCAGCTTGCAAGCTCTCATCCTGACAGAGGATTTTAACCACCTGGACATCTGTTGGGAAAGCAGGAGAGTTGGCTGTAAGCAGTTCAGGAGACTCCTGGATTGTGTAGAGGACAACTCCCTGGTCCATCTATTAGACAAACCAGTCAGGGAGAAGTGTTACCAGACCAAGCACTCACCAGTACAGATGAGCTCATTAGATGGGAGGCAGACTGGGCTGTAGTGGAATTCATGATCTCAAGAGCATGGGTCTGGTGAGGAGCAAGGTCAGGACCCTGAACTTTGAAAGGATGAATTTCTAGATATTTAAGGGGTTGATGAATGACATCCCCTGGGAAACCGTCCTTAGGGACAAAGGAACACACCAGAGTGGGCAACTCTTGAAAGCTACTTTTCTTAGAGCTCAAGAGCTTTCCAACTCCATGTATAGAAAATCTAGTAAGGCAGGCCAGAAAACAGCATAGCTGACTAAGGCTCTGATCCTCAAACTGAGAAGTTAAAAGGAAATGCACAGCCAGTGGAAGCAAGGACAGGTGACCTGCACCGGAATACAGTTTGAATGTGTAGAACAAGGTCAGGAAAACCAAGGCACAGATGTAACAGGACCTGACATGAGATGTGCAGAATAACAAGTAGGGATTCTATAAGCACACAGGTCAGAAAAGAAAGCCCAAGGAGAGTATGCTCCCCTTCTAATAAACAAGAAGACAGAGCAGATGTGGAGAAGGCTGAGGTACTCAATGAATTCTTCCCCTCAGTCTTCACTGGCAGTCAGGCTTCACACATCTCTCATGTCCCTCTCTAGGTTGGGTTTAGGGGAGAGAAGACCCTGCCACTGTAAGCAAACAGCAGGTTTCAGACCACTTCATGAAGCTAAGTAGCTTCAAGTCTATGGAGCCTGATGAGATGCATCCCAGAGTCTTGAGGGAACTGGCTGATGTGATTGTCAAGCCTCTGTCCACCATATTTGCAAAGTCATGATAGTCAGGTGAAGTCCCTAGTGAATGGAAAAAGGGAAACATTGCTCTTATTTTTAAAAAGAGAGGAAAGGAAGATCCAGGGAACTAGACTAGCGAGTCTCACCTCTGTGCCTGGGAAGATCATGGATCAGATCCTCATGGAAGCAATGTTAAGGCACATGCAAGACAAGGAGATGATCAGAGATAGTCAGTATGTTATTACTAAGGGCAGATCATGCCTGACAATCTGGTGGCTTTCTATGATGAAATGACTGCAGCAGTGAACAAGGGTAGCCAACCAATATCATCTACCTAGACTTCTGTAGACCTTCAATAGGGTTCCATATGGGATCCTTATCTCTAAACTGGAAAAACATGGGTTCAAATTGTGGACTGTTCAGTGGATAAGGAATTGGCTGGATGGACACAGCCTGAGACTTGTGGTCATTGACTCTATATCCAGGTGGAGACCGGTGTCAAGTAGTGTCCCTCAGGGCTCTTTCTTGGGTTGGTGCTCTCATGTCTTTATCAATGACTTAATGAAAGCAAGAAACTCAGGAATTTTGCAGATGATAGAAAGTTGAACACTGCAGCTGACACAAGAGAAGGAAAGGATGTCCAGAGGGACCTGGACAAGCTTGAGAAGTGGGTCCATGAGAACCTCATGAGACTCAACAAGTCCAAGTACAAGGTGCTGCACCTGGGTCATGGCAACCCAAGCATAAATACAGACTGGAGAAGAAGCCATTGAGAGCAGTCATGCAGAGAAGGACTTGGGGATTCTTATGGATGAAATGCTGGACATGATTCAACAGTGTGCGCTCACAGCCCAGAAAGTCAACTGCACCCTGGTCTGCATCAAAATAGGAGTGGCCAGCAGGTCAAGGTATATGATACTACCACTCTATTCTGCTTTCATAAGACCCTATTTGGAGTACTGCATCCAGGTCTAGGGTCCTCAGCACAAGAAATGTGTGGGCCTGTTTGAGTGAATCCAGAGAAGAGCCACAAAGATGATCAAATGGCTGAGGCTCTCTGGTATAGTCTGAGAAAGCTGGGACTGTTCAGCTTGGAGAAGAGAAGGCACCAGGGAGACCACATTGTGGCCTTCTTTCCAGTACTTAAAGGAGGCTTATTAAAAAAAACAGAGAGATCATCCTTTTACACAGGCAGATAGTGATAGGATAAGGTACAATGGTTTTAAGCAAAAAGGAGAAACTTAGATTAGATTTTAGGAAGAAATTCTTTACTCAAATGGCAGTGCGACACTGGAACAGGCTGCCCAGAGAAGTTGTGGATGCCTCATCCCTAGAAGTGTTCAAGGCCAGGTTGGATGGAGCTTTGAGCAACTTGTTCTACTGGAATCATTTTCATTTATCTCTGGAAAAGACAGTGAAAAGGCAGAATCATTTTACTAGAGGGAGCAGAGAAAAAGTGCTATGGCTCCATAAGCTATATTAGCAGACTTCTAATGACTTGGAAATCTAATCAAAATCACAACACTAATGAAAAAAAGGACATCAAAAAGAGCAGTACATACCCTTTTGTCTTCAGTCTTCACCAAAAGTGATTAAGCATGAGCAGACATTTAACTAAGCTGGTTTAAATGAGGTGACAGTAGTACAAGACAATGGAAGAACAGGTTAATGAACACTAAGATAAATTAGGTGTATCAGCAGGAATTCATGAAATTCACCATAGACTACTTAAGAATATAGCCAATGTAATCTCTTTGCCGTTAATAATTTTATCTGAAAATGGAAGAAAGTGGGGGTGGTCCCAGAGGATTTTAAATTAGCTATTAGTATAAACAAGAAAGGAGGGAAAAGATCAAGGGAATTATGAGCCACTTAACCTAATATAGATTCTCAGAAAAATATTGCGTTAACATTATTAACATTAATCATCAATTTATAAGCACTTACACATACAAAGCAGACAACTTGTGCTGTGAAGAAAAAATCAGGAAGAAACAAATTAATTTCATTTGGTGGCCCACTGGAAATGGGGGAATGAGAGCTGTGAACATTGTGCAAAAAATCATCTTAAAAGCAAACTAAGGAAACGTCTTTGAATAAGATAGGTACACATGTAATTGAAAAATATTCAGTGAAACACTAGTTCACAACTGAATTAGAGAGTGAGGACTCCTGGTAAGTCCTCAGGCAAATGGATCCAGTTGTATTATTATTGGTGCTCTTCAGATTTTCACTAGCAACTTGGATGAATGTGTTTCTTAGTAATAGAGAGCTATGGACAGCTGTGAGCAATAGGAAAGACAAGATTAGTCTTGAAAAGTATCTTGCCAAATAAAAGCTGCCCAGAAAACATCAGGAATGAAATACATAAACACAAATGCAAAATTAATAATAGGGAATATCAGCATAGTGGATTCATATTAAATGAGACATTACAATGCTTCTGCAAAAGATAAACATAATTCTCAGCGATATTAGCAGGAATTTCAGAAGTAAAAAGACAGGATACAATTACTGGTTCTGAGTGAGGCACAAGAAGATCTGCTGTATTCAAGTGGAGACTTACTCTTAAAGAAATAGAAAGGAGAAATTGAAAAGAATGTAAAGAGATCATTAAGAATAATGTGGGTTAAAAACCACTATCAGTGATGAAAGGTTGAAGGACCTGAGTTGCAGTCCAGAAATAAGAAAGCTGATAGCAGCCTTCAAAGATATAAGAGCCCATTACAGAGATGATCACAATCAATAATTAAACTTACTGTAGGACTAGGCATAATCAGATTAGTTTCTAGGAAGCAGATTGAGGTTAGATTTGAGGAGACAGCTAACTAGATAAGTAGGGAAAAAAACAGAATTAAGAAATTAGACAGGCTTGCAAAAACAAGCAAGATAGAACAAGCCCTAAAGAAGATGCGTTTTCTGGCTCCATTGTGAAGATGGGAAATTTAAGTGAATCACTTTAAACCTTGTTTAACAAGGTTTATGAGCAATTTCCATTCTTTTACAAGCCTACTATTTAAATACGAAAGTAGCGGTAAGTCCCACATCCTCAGTGCTCTTCTTCCCCCTCCAGCGAGCTGCACAGAGAGCACACCTGGAAAACGTGTTGTTGGACAGCGCTTTATGTGCAGCAAAGCACAGCATAGCACTTGCAGTTCTGCCTCCTGCCTTTCACTTGCAGCTCTGAGCCTCTCAACTGTGCTCCTGTGGCAGGGTCTTTCCCAGGGCAGGGAAAAAGCTGCTGCTCTTGGGTTGCTATTCTCACAGTCTTGTATCTGCAAAACCCAATATTCTTGTTCTATCAAATTTCGCGTGGGAGGCAATGCATGAAAGTCACCTCTTCTTTCCCTCCCTTTTCTTACTCCCTTCCTCTGTAGGTTTCAGTTTATATTGGAGGATTACTCCAAATGGAAGTCTGAGTCAACGTATGTAGTGCTAGAGAAAAAGCACAGCAAAAATTCACCATGTCATCTTGTCATCACCTGTTGCACTATAATTTTCACTGTTACAGTTGATGTCTGCCATCAGCCATGGACACCCTAGTAAAGTTTTGTGCATGTAAGCTTGTATCAGCATCCTTTGTCCAAAATTTTACATTATAGAAAAGTAGAAATTACATGAGGGTAAGCAGAAAGTGCCATCTGAGATGCTGAGATTGTTATTAGTAGAACCCAGGCCTTTTTTTCCTGTAGACGAAACAAGGAAAAACAGGCATAATGTCAAATGGCTAATGAAAAAATCAGAAATTCTGTTCTTAATAATGATCCCTACCCATAACAGCTACAGCAAATTTTTTATCATCCCTACAGAAAACTAGCAAACATCTGTGTGCTTTGGCTGTTTCAGACATTGCTTGCAGCTCCTTTTCAGTTTACAGCATTTACATCTGCCACATTCAAGGCTGTGCCAAAACCTGTTTAAAAATACATAAAGAGAGAGAGTGAGTGAGACAGAGAAAAGCTATTTTGAGAAGACTCAACTAAAGAATCAATGCTCTCAATTTCAATGTGGTGAAGAATACTGTGATGGGCACCCTTCCTCTCCATCACTGTGAGCAGGATGATGAACACTTGGTATGAGAGCTCTGGCCGGATGTCTTTGAAGGCAAGCAGATTAAGAGTCACAAAGGTAAATATTGCTTCCTTCAGCCCACATTTCACACTATCAGTATTGTATCAGCAGCCCCAAAAGGGCTTGATAGGGAAAAAGGTGCCATTCTTTCACTGTATTTGTTAATGACTTAGACCTTATTTCTGGCACAACTATATTTGATCATGATTTGCACTCCTATCCTCTTATTGAGCAGATGTTAAAGACAGTCTTTTCATCAAAGAAATAGATCTTTATGTCTTGACCAGTTCTCCTATTTTTTGTTTTATTCTCATAAACAACTGCAGAATGGACTGAGCTATACTTCCACCATTTAGGACAATTTCAATTATAAGACTCATTTACGTTATGAGATTTGACTACAACCAGTGCAATTTGCAGAAAATTACTATTTTAAGACATGTAATTATCCCATTTCTCTAAAAATCTGATGCTAGTCACAGAAGCTGCAAGTAATACTATAGGAAGAATCTTTTCTACCTATTGTCTACACTTAAGAAACTTATATTTGAAATTATTAGGAAGTTTAATATTTATACATAACTGCTTTAAAGTTTGAAGTAGAAAAGTTTACATTCATAAAACAGTATTCTGAGGTGAAAAATTATTAATTAAAAAATCTTAATTTCTTGTTGATTATGGACTTGTGAGTGTGGTAAAAGTTCTCTACTATATTCAAACTGCTACAGTAAAATTATCAGTAAATCACACATCACAAGTACTACACAAGGATTACAGCTAGTGTTAGCTAATAGATTCTTAGTTAATGTTAGTTGTTAGTTAATGGATTGTTAGTTAATGGATTACCATAGAACACTCTAGAAAATGCCACAAACATTTTTCCTTTGAAACAAAGATATATTCTGTAAATGTTTTCTACAGATATAGTCGGTTTCTCTTAAATCAGTACCTGTAAACTAAGTAATCTAGCAAACAATGTCTGCCATGTTTTTATATAATTTAGGCAAAGTATTTCAATTACTCATCCAAAACAATATAAAACAAATTTTCTTTCTCTGTGAAAAAAAATTACAATAGGAAAGGCATAGCACTTCACAGGAAAAGGTTAAAGATAGTCTGGGAATTGTTCAACACAAAATGTGTGCTTTACTTCAGATTTCAGCTAGAATAATGGGAGGAATTGGAGATGACTGTAAGCAAAGAGGAACTACCCCATGTAACAAGAACTTTGTGAGGATGATCTTCCAACTCACAATTTGAAGACAACTGGCTTCTGCAACAAAAACTTTTAAATAATTTATCATCAAAGTCATAGAGGACCATAAGCTCACTCAACTGACAATGACCTGCCATTGCAAAAAAATTTCTTGATCCCAGCAGTACCTTGAAGAAATGTGGCTATCCCACCAAGTGCTCTTAGACTATGTCCTGCTGCGGGCCTCACATTAGGAAAAGTGCTGACAGCATGAGGATAGTCAGGAGATTTGGTGAACAACTGGGAGAGAAATAATGGTAAAAATTTAGGAAATGTGATCTATAAGAAAATGCTGAAGAAATCAGCCTTAGTTTTACTGGCAAACAGAAAGCGTAGCTGCAACATGGTAACAGATTTCTTGCTGTGTCAAAAGCTGTGATGAGGAAGGCAGTAATAATTTTTTCTCTGTGTCTATTGTAGGTTTGACAAGAAATAAACTTGTGTTTAAACATGTCGTGTTTTAGGTTAGAAAATAGGAAAGCTTTCTACTGGCTCCTCATCACTCAAAGCTTTAATGAACACACTACAGAGTCACTTATCAGCCTCAGGCATACTGAGTTCTGTCTTAGCAGGGATAAGTTAGGAGACCTCTTGAGATCTCTTCGTACACCTATACAACTTCCATGATATAAGTTGGGAGTAGTACAAAAGACTAATAAACAGAATATTTCCCTTTCACTCTTGCTTTGCTCTTGTTCTCCTTCTTGCTCTAGCTCTATGCCTTTCTCCTGCATAGCACTTTAAATTTTTAAAAAATATGGTAAATTTATACCAAAATATTCAAGCCATTCAGGAGACCTCAGAGGAGACTGAAAGTCCCTTTCATATCTCCAGTGTGAGAGCATACTGTACAGTCTCTAACAGGAAGATTGATAGCCTAAAGTTTAACACATTCATGACATATCTGTGATTTACAGAAAAGTAATAACTGCATTCTTCTTTTATATTACAGAACTCTGAGTTGCTCAGATGCTGAGGCGAAGTTACTGGCTTACTGCTAAGTGGAATCCAAATCTTCTTCTGTGAAGTCAACAGTAAGTTTTTTGACAGTAATATGACAGGTTGCCTCATTTAATGGCGGGTTTTGTGTTCTGCTAAAAGATTTGGACATGTACTGGAAGGATTTTTTAGACATTAGGTCATGAAGTGATGCGACTTTATATCTTTGGCAAACCCTTATTCTAAGTGATTTTTGACTATTTCTGTACTACAACTACTTCATATCTTGTAGTTGCTTGTAGAGTATGCAACAGTATTTTAAGTCAGGAACTAAAGAAGAATTCAGTGCCCTATTTATCTACTTCAAAACACCATTAGCTTTGTATTAGGCCTGTTACACCATACAAGCAACTCTCTGCTCTCAGGGAATCAGTGCTTGTGTTGACAGCCTGAGGTTATACTCACACTCTCATGGGTATTGCTGGCTCATTCCCAAATTATATTTATATAGACTTCTGTCACTTATTTGGAGTTTTCCAGATGCCATTTATAGCTAACTTCATGTGGTACTTTAGGTAATTGTTACTCACTAATCTGATCAGAAAGACACTCACTGTGTACAGTTTCACCATAACATCAATTCTTGATTACACAAGCGAAATACATCTGCAGCAGCTTCAATCTATTTTTTTCAGTACCCTGTCCTTTGCCTGGATTTTTTAGAGGATGAGGCTGAACTGCAATGTCATTCACCTAAATGAAGTTATGAGTGGTAGAAGAAAGAATGTACCAGGAATAAAGACTGGTATGTAAAGAATAATATGTATTCATAACAGGAACCCCATGTTTGAATGTTTCTGTGAGGCTGAACCAGTAGTCAAGTATAGACATAGAGCTCAACATACTGGTCAATAATAGAAATTGATAAAGTTATGATTTATGATGTTTGACAGCTTTCTTACAGACAGCAATATTTGGAGAGAAGGTAAAGAACTTCTGTCTCTAATTTCTTTAGGTAGCCAGTTTTTGTAGATGTGGTCAGTGCAAGGCTTTGATGGCATTAATCAAAGTTAAACTCCAATCTATACAAATAGGTCATCTAAATCTGGATTAAGTGACTAAAAGGAAGAGCCATGCTAGTGACTTCTGATGAGCACTAAGTGGGGATATACTGCTTAGAGGTTGAATAAAAGCTGAACTGTTTGATTGCTTTTATTCCAAAATAAAGAATATCTTAACATTCATGGTCGTCTTAAGATCTTTATTTTTTTCCTTTCATTACATTTTTTTCCTATCATTACAAAACTATAATTTATATCTTTCCTTTTAATATTGAATTCTTGAGAAGCTCTGAAAAAATGTCTTCAAGTACAGCAGCGTTTCATGGATTCAGTCATTTGCTCATCTGTTATATTAGAAGAATCCTGAAAATAAGGAAGGCATCTGACAGCTTGGCTTGTTTTGATGAGCAATTTGTAGGCTTTTCTTCAACAGGATTTATTTACCAGCATGTTTGTGTTCTTGGCAAGCTGTATGGCTATCACATTTTCATTTACTTGCACCACACTGCTGGCATCTTGGTTCACAGCACCCACAAGCAAGGAAGTAATCAGAAGCTTAATTTTTTTTTTTAAAGTTAACATTTTCAATGGTGTCTTATTGTGTTATCCTGGCCATGCTTGCAGATTTTAGGAATAAGATCTCTGTGCACTGGCTCCACTTCATTTGCAGTGTCTTTTGAGTGCTTCAACTTTGGTCACCCAGGAGGAAGTCCCGTACTTTTCTAAACATTCCTTTAAAGCCCTAGGAATAGTCAGTTTCTACTGAAGTCTTCAAAACATTACAGAGCCCACTTCAGTTAATCAGATCTCAAGAAATTTTCCTAAGTATCACACTCTACTCACTACAGATTATAGCAAGGCTTAAGCACTGATGCCCTAGCCTGATAATATATGTAAGGATATACTGATATGACTTCTGTGTGTGTGTGTGTTGTTAATCTATTTTATCATGCAATATAATAATATGAATAATATGAAGATCAGACATTTAGCATGCTTATCAGAAGTTGCTTTTTTGTTTTTCTTTCTTGTATGTAGACTAGTCATCAGCCAACCAATGTTTAAGAACAGTTCTATCATGGAATTAATATCAGCCTCATAAATGCTGTGAGGGAGCAGTGGAGGAGGGGAGTGAGTGAAAGAGATACCCAGAAGTCTATTTGTAATGTTCAATAAGAAGCAAGGCTTTCAGATATTTTTCTAAGACAAAATAACTGAGGACAGAGTAGTAGAAGAATAGGACACAACACAACTGAGTTTTATCAAAGTTACATGATCCAAAACTGTTCTCTGACATTTCTTTCATAAAATAACTGACTAGCAAGAGAAAGAAGCTATATAACTTCCATCTAACTGAAGCTGAGTAAAGCAATTCCCATGACGATACACAGAAATTGAACTAGGTGTGAGCACAAAACACTGCAAATAACATTAGAGAACTAGAAAAAGAGATAATCACATGTTGGGTTGAAGTGAGTCACTAGTACAGTTCCTCAAGGATTAGTCTTGGAAAACTATTATTGAATTACTTTACTTATTTATAATAAAGAATAACCACTAAAACCCCACTTGTATAAAGTATTAAATAATGTTTTCAATAATGAATTTAATAAAGATGTTCTCATGAAACTTGATGACGGTAAAGTTGGGAGTCACTGTCAATACAGAATTATGCTACTCATGAAGTAGCACTGTGTGACTCTGCAAACTGGAATAATAGTAATAATAAGAAATCTAATAATCCCAATAGCAAGGTCATTCCCTTATGGACTTTTCACTTAAACTTTAGCTTTATAATGGGTTCTTTTTAGCTGTAAGTGGAAGAACAAGGCCAGTTCATCCTGTTCATTACAGAATGTCCACACACCAACAATTTGGTGACCCTGGAAAATACAAATGTGTCAGCTGCATAAGTCAGGTAAAGTATTTCTAACAGCCAGTAGTCTTTCATGCAGGCCCTGAGGGTACTATATGGATAGAATTTCCTCTGCATAGCAGTGGTATATCCCCAGGGATAGGTGAGTGATGAGTTAATGAGGAAGACTCATCTGGAAGGGCATGCCAGATGTTCAATAAAGATAAATTCAAATAGGGCCAGGCTTAGACAGGACTTACTAGGGAACATCTCTTTAGTGAATACCAGGCATGCTTGACATGTTTGTATAATGGAACAAGGTCCGAATAGGGAAATGAGTACTCTTCATAAATATATCAGGGATATAAATACTAGAAAAGAATTATTTAAGTGAATGTGCAATGTTAACATCAAACAAAATGTTATTAATGGGCTCTGGAAGACTCAAACCAGGGAAAAAAATGAGACTCTAGACCATCTCTCAAGGAGGAATAGTGGATGGAAACAGTCTACCTTAATCAGTTTATAAAAGACATAATGAAATGTTTATTTGAAACAGCAGGGGACTGCATACAGCAGGTCTGACGTACTTTTGTAATGAAAGAGAATAATACTGTCCCTAATAAATAAGGAACAGAAAAATTGGTACAGAGATCAAACTTTCTTTTCAGACTGAGAGATAAAATGGTGCTATTACCCAGTGACAGTACATTTTTTCCTAAGAGAATTAATCATCCCATTACCACTGGTTATCATTAACATTAATTATTGATACAAAAGTATCATCGAGACCACCCGGACAAACTCAAGGCTCCACTATTCTCAGGGTCTATGAGAAGAAAAATAACAGAAGACAGTCTGGTGGGTTTTTTTAAGAACCGCAGTCTAATTTCCAAGCTAGTTTGTCAGGCCAACCATGGCATGTGTGTGTGTGCTAGCTACCCCTAGTAAGGAGCTCATTTAATTTAATAGTGCTGCTCACACTATGCCAAGTCAGGCAGGTATAAGTTCTAGCAGCATGGAGCAGAACAGGAGGTATAGAAAAAAATGGGAGAAAGAAAACTGGATTCCTGTCTATGAAATTTTATTCTTAAAAAAGTAACATAAGGACACAAGGACAGGCACAGTAAAACTGGCCATAGTAATTTTGACAGCAGTCAGAAGAAACAAAAGAAATTAAGGAGCAAGGAAACATCAACTTTCTTGCTCTGGTTTTCCCAGGTTCTGTTAATCTGAGTCAGCAGTGCTCTGGCAGCCAGAAGGGGCAACTGTGTCCTGGGGGGCATCAGGCAAAGCATTGCCAGCTAGTTGAGGGAAGGGATTGTCCTGCTCTGCTCTGCAATGGGGCAGCCTTACCTTGGATATTGTGTGCAGTTTTGGGCATCACAATATAAGAAAGATATTAAGCCATTAGAGAGTGTCCAAAGGAGGGCAATGAAGATGGTGAAGCCTCTTGAGGGGAAGCCATACAAGGAGCAGCTGATGGCACTTGGTCAGTTCAGCCGGGAGAAGAGGAGACTGAGGGGAGACCTCACTGCAGTTACAACTTCCTCATGAGGGGAAGAGTAGGGGCAGGCACTGATCTCTTCTCTGTGGTGACCAGTCACAGGAATTGAGGGAATGGCCTGAAGTTGTGTCAGGGGATGTTTAAGTTGAATATAACAAAAAAGTTCTTCACTCAAAGGCTGGTTGGGCACTGGAACAGGCTCCCCAGGGAAGTGGTCACAGCACCAAGCCTAACAGAGTTCAAGAAACATCTAGATGATACTCTGAGGCACATGGTGTGACTCTCAGGGATGGTCCTCTGCAGGGCTAAATGTTGGATTCAATGATCCTTGTGGGTCCCTTCCAACTCAGCATATTCTGTGATTCTCTGTTATGAGAGAATATATTAAGTCTTAAGACAATCAATAAATTTGAGCCTACTAGACTTTAATGAACCATAAATTTGTCCAGCCACTTCTGGAGTTCATGTGAAGTTTGGCCTTCATGATATTTTGTGGCATTGGTTTCTGCAGTTTAACTGAGTGATTCCTTTTGATTATTTTTAAACCTGTTCCCTTTTATTTGAAATAATTATTTTCTTCCCTGGCCATTGCATCTTCATTATCTTCATATGCCTTAGGCTTTACAGATAAACGGAACTACACAGAGGCAGTTTGCCCAAAGTCATTGATAAAGTCTTTAGCAAAGTGAAGGACAGGACACAGACATGCTGGGCTACCCCCAAAAAATCTCACTTTCATGAGAGTCTTTTTCCACACACTACATGCAGATGTCCACAGACACTGTCCAGAGAAAATCATAGTTTCTCAAGGATGTTGTTAATGGACAACATGAAATGAGCAATCTCATAGTTCTGTTAGATCAAGTATTTAATAATGTTCCTTTTTAGGATCACAGCCCAGCTAAAAATGCAAAAAGTTTCTTTTAAGTTACTTATAACAGCACAAAAGCCATGCATGGGATTCATTATCTGAGGTGGGGAGAACCAGATGTATTTAGAGTGAGGCAAAGGATAAAGCTACCTTGTTTGGTAATATACCACACTCATTTACACCTACATTCAGTTAGGCCCGGGTTCAACCAATCTCTGAATTACACCTGCTAGTTCATCCTGCTCCAATCTGCTTTTAAAGGTATATGAAGCTGCAAGGATGTTCTGTGCTGTGCTAGGTAGGGACTGATATTGAAATCGAAGCAGTAAGTAGCACTTGTTGGAGGTGACCAAATGATGAGTTTGTCTCCAGGCTTTTATCCAACAGCTCTGTATTTGAAGTGCTTTGCCATGTATGGATATTGCATCTAGTGAAACTTTAGCACTGATCCATGTATGTGCAACTGCCTTCATGTCTTGTTGGGATGTGGAAATCTGAAAGGAAATGAAGCTTAATCAATGTCTATAAAAGGGCTCAAATAAGTACTTCTTCACTGTCAAAACAATGTTGTTTCCTTTGGATTTGTCTGGAAATTTCAGCTTTGCTGGCACAACAACCAAGAGTGTAATTGTCAGCCTTTCCTACCCAGATATACATACAGACCTGGGCTCACATATATTGCATATTACATCTCCAGTGTAAATAAAAATTTCACTGACTGCCTGCCTGACAGTTGTAGTCATGTGTAATGGGAAGTAGATCTCACTCTCTCAAGTTCATTAAAATGATGAGATGATTCAATAGGAGAAAGGGAAAACTGGGCAAAAGAAATGGGAAATAGGCAAGAAGTAGCACAAAACACTGAACAACTTTTTCCATTGACAACTTCCTAGTAAGTATTTTTTGAGCAGTTTTAGATTTGGTTTGCCACATCTCAACAAAACAGTAGCTACTTTTTCTTGCAGTCTGATTTCCTTTTTTATACTTGCTGAACATTAGTGTCCAGAAAGATAGAAAGAACAGCCATGGTATACGGCAAATATTTTGCAGGAATGTCTGAGAACAGGTTTCTTCTAGCCTGAATAATTTTCAGGTTTGCCTGCCTTGCAGAAACAAGGGGACAATCATACAGAAATTGTATGCCCTGTTTTTATTGCTTTAACAAAAGCAATGCTATAGAAGCAGTATTTGGAAGACTTATACAAATCAGACTGTCTGCAAATGCTGATTAATGTCCTTCTATAAAAATAAAAGTCAAACACTGATTAGCTACATCATAGTGCATTTCATATATGTATTAAGACAAGGTCAGGAGACCCTGTTATGGATGGGATAAACTTTTAGAAGTTGCTGTTGATTGCAGTCACATTCAGTTTAACAATGCTGCTCCTCATAAATATCTTAATGAGTCTCAGGATAGTCTTCTTGGCCTGTGAGATTAGTAATATCCAGAAAGAGCAAGCTTCACGCTCATGGGTGAAAATAGGTTCAAGACTATTTTTTTTTTAATGGACTGCTTAAAAAGCTCCTGCTCCTGCTGTCACCCCAAAACTGAGTTGGCTTGTGAGATAAATAGAAACTTTCTGTGTGTGGCAGGGAGAACTAGAGTTTCTTAAAAATTAATGCTGAAAACTAAATTGCATTTTAGACTTGATTTGCTGTTCAATAAAGACAGCACATGTAGATATGTTTTATAAAAACTAACCCACTGAAATTTAAGAGAAGTGTCATATTTGCTAGAAGGAAACTCACGTAAAGACCTTGTTGCATCTCTTAATTTTGTGCCAAGACGTCCAGTATATTCAGGGGCAGATAATTTTGAAAACCACTGAAATAATATAACCTTGCCCTGAACAGTCTAGACTGTATAGAAACAAAAGCACTGTGAGAAACCTCTTCAGCTTCCTTGCTCTATTTTATAGATTAGATTCTCGGAAATCACCATAAAAAGCCTAAGGGACAAGATTTTACCCACATTTTCTTAACCCTACACTTTACCTCAACAATACCAATCTTTCTCACAGGCTACCCTGGTGCTTTCTTATAAGGAGTTTTTAAATATGAAGATTTAATTACACAATGGTTGGGGTCCAAAGTGACCACTGGAGATCATCTAGTCCAACTCCTCTGCGAAGTTCACCTATAGTCTGTTGCACAGGGTCCTGTCCAGGAGAGTTTTGAATATCTCCAGACAAGGAGACTCCACAACCTCTTTGGGCAGCCTGTTTCAATGTTCTGTCACCATCATAGTGAAGAAGTTTTATCTCATATCCAGATGGAACTTCATATTTTTCAGTTTCTACCCATTGCCCCTCGTTCTGCGGCGGGACACCACTGAAAAGAGTCTGGCCAATTCATTTAATACATCATGAATAATGCTCCCTGTTTTTGAAAGTCCTGACCATAAATCTGTGATAATTTAAAAACAAATATTAGGAACCCTTCAAGAAACAAAGAGAACACATTGTTGACTATGGCTACAGCAATACTGCTGCAACTAAAGATTATGCCTTTTTAAAAACAGAGTGTGACTAGAATCATGATGTATTATAAAAGGGGAGTAGAATAACTTCATGGACTGCTCTATTTGTCCTACCAAGGTGTGACAAGTTAAAAATTTACTTAACAGAGAAAAATGAATAGAGATCTCATTAAACAAGAGCTTCTGATGGACAGTGTGGGAAACCTGTTACTAATGGGCAGATAGGCTTATTTAATCATAGTTAATAAATTACCAGCAGACATCAGAGACAATGATAAAATTATGATCTTAAAACATATTTATATTTATAATACCTACAAAAGTGAAGTAGCAAATGGTACTTTAAAATCTAAATATTATTGTAAATCCTCAATAGATGGTGCTATTATCTAAGTCAATATCTCAGCTGATTATGCAAATGAACACAAGATAAATATGTTTATCTCTGAGGAGAGTTGACCATTTTTATGATGTCCTTGTTTATGGTACATGCTTGTGAGAGGACTTCCATTTGCTTTCCACTCCAGGGTAACGATCATAAACATGGGCAGGTATTCTGGTTACACAGCAGACAGATTTCAGGCATTTTTGTTAGAAGTAGAGCTGTTTGAAACAAAATCATTGTCTGCTGACAGTGGCATACCTCTTATCATTTCTCCTCCATAGTTTGAAATGGTTGCTAATTCTAAGTGTGAAATACCTTTTCCCAGCATGGCAGAACATTGCAAGGTGCTCTTACATGGCTCATTGTTATGGAGACAGGATGCAGCAGCCTTCTCCATGACTTGAGTTTTTAGAAAGCAGGTATGTGATTCCTCCACCTACAGACTAGACACAGCAATCAACCTGCCCAAGGCAAATTTTCTAGTAGTTTCATAATCTCTCCTTTTGGTTACAGCATCCCATCATTTCAGTGATGCTTTTCCAAGCACTCCAGGCAAGTAACCCAGAAAGGCAATGAAATCAGAACGTAGATCTGTTTTTTAGGATTTAAATCTCTCAAATGGAATTGCCTCATTCTACCATCTAGGCTCCAGGACTTGGAAAGCTTGAAAAACATCAAGAAATAACAGGATCATTCAGGAAATGAAGCATCAACAAGTAAGGTACCATCAGTTTCCCCATTAAAACATGGTAAATATTTGCTTATTCCCTTATGGTTGAAATGTTCTTTCCTTTAATGACAATTCTAGAGTATAAATTAAATTAAACCATTAGCTAATTCCCCATTTTATATCCTATTTCAATCACATTTACTACTGTTTGATTGCCTGTTCTATGTTATCTGAAATACTATATGCATATTGATTTGTGGACTTTAATATAAGATGAAGAGCACACTAAAAATATAGCTAAAAGACTCCACAAAGGAATAATTATACTATTAGGCTTTCCTAATTGTCCTTCATCTCCTGTAAGTATTTAAGGGAAAACAAATTTTAAATATATTATCAATAAGTCACTGAATTTTAGGAAACGGTTATAAGCAATTGGCTGTAATTGTTAATATATGCAATAAGAAAATGCCAACATGGCAACAACTGCTGGTAACAATAATAAGGTGAGATTTGGTCATGAGTGAGGTTTGGACTCTGGCATCCTGACTCACTCTGAACTATATATTCTAGGAACAACCCCTCAGCATCATGCACAGTACCTGTACCAGACTGGAACAGTGATGCAGTTGATGTCATGCCCATGATATCTCACACATTGTCTTTCTGATCAGTGTGGGTGTTTGAGTTTGACCCCTCACACAGGAGCTTGGACTCACAAAGTAATCACTATTACATTTCAGAGCATTGGCTCATGTATAATTCAGACAAAATACTGAAGAGGCATTGGTCAAAATAAGTTGGTTTAGGATATTACTCCCCTGAAGAGCTACTGGCTACTAAGATATTTCCAGCTGTTCCTCCCACAGCTTGGCAAGGCAGTGTGGGTTCTAATCCACAAAGCCAGAGAAGAGAATTCAGCTGGAGTAACCCCAAACCATTTCCAGCATCCAGGTCACCATCATTTGCATTTTCCAGTGATAACAGCCAACGCTACTGAGTCTTCTGCTGAAGCTACTTCTGTTAGTTTTCTGGTATTCACAGAGTTTGCCTCTTGGAATTGACCCATTTGCTTAGCCACAATTATGAGTAGTCTGTGGTTCTTGAATGAACTAAGATTAAAGACAAGCACTGTGGTGTTCAGCCCTGACAGAGGGGATTCTGTTTTGTTTGTTGAGTTTAACTTATGAAAAATGAATATTTACAATTTTCTACATATTTCTCTAGAGAGTTAAACCAGAGTCCTGCAGATCATTTTTTCAAAAGCCCTGACTTTTCTCTGCTTAAAGCACGCCAAGCAATTTGCAAAAACTTAAAGCCTGGATAAAATACTGGCAGGTGGATTTTACTGAAAGATTTGGGGTGATCATGTTATGATTCAACAATCCCATTATGACTGAGTGCCCATTATAACAGATGCTCAATTAAAGAAGTTGTGTGAAGATGATGATAAATGATGAAGTAAGGAGTCTTAAGACATCCAACTCCGTTCTAGAGGAGGTGTGCCATGGAGCACACCCAGGGGAAGTTCTGGGTATGGACAATTCTTAGACTGAATGCAACCTTTAGATATGATAATTGAGTAGTGCTATAAAATTAGTAAGACCTCAATGTGGGGGATAGGAGCTCAAGCTCAGAAGATCAAAAGTGAAGAGCTCAACATCATGTCTGCTTGCAAGGCAGGGGGGGTTTCCCCTCCCTTGCTCTCCCAGGCCAGACATGAAGAACCTCAAGCCCTGCTTGAAGGAAGACAAGACCAGTATTGGAGAACAGCGCACGGGAATGTGCGTTCCTGGGTCTTGAAAGCTCATTAAAGCTTCTGCTCTCTTTATCTTACCTCCTCACACATGGAAGTGAGAGAGGGGAGCAGCTGCAAAAATGGGGTTTTTCCCTTGTTTACAGAGGGCTGGGAGGTGAGCTAACTTGGGCCCAGTTGTTGCAAGAGTTGGTGTTTCCCAGCCTGTGGGCAAAGGGGTGTTTCGCCCGGGTGGGGCGACTTGTCCCTTGGGGCTTCGGTAAAGACAGGGCAAAGAGAATAGCTCAGGGGCTGGCTGCGTACAGCCGGAAAATACTCTGAATACTCTGCCCGGGTCTGAAGCAGTAGTGGCAGTGGTGCCTGGAGAAAGAGCTCCTATGGTAATCCAGAGGCCATGAGTTCAGATCTTAGAGCCAGGAAACTTCTTCTGCCTGTTACTTGTCATCATGGGTTGTATGCTCTTTTTATACTCTTTTTAAACTTTTTATACTCTTTTTATACTCCTTTATACTCTGTACCCCAAAAACACTGTAAGTAAAAGAACTCTTCTCTACCCAAATAATATTGTCTCAGAAAGATTTTTTCCATAACCATAAGGCAACACCAAGAAAAAATAAATGAAGCAATGAAAAAATGAAACTGATGGAACTAACACCAACTGCTATGAATGTTCACTTAACATAAAAATAGATAAATGAATAAAATCCAAACTGGGGAGATGCAAGTGGTTTGTGAAAGTCACTGCTATGATAAAAGGTTTACTAAACTATGTGGGCAATAGCTGTTGTGGGTTTTGGTTTGGAATTTAAGCAGTTTTCTGATCCCCTAGCTGGTACTTTCTAGCAATCAGAACTGCAAATGAGAAGGAACCAAATGTATTAGACTTGAGCAATATGAGACCATTTTATGAAGCCAAATGTAAGCAATGGATTAGGAAACATGACATCTATTTTGGGGCTGATGTACTTCATTAGAACTGAAAGAAGGTGAGGCAGCAGAAAGCCTTCTCATTCGTCCTGCAGCATTTTCAATGACTGCATCATGGATACACGTAGCAAATTAGAAAGAAATATTTTGTATCAGAAGCAGAGTTGGGATCTACATAATTTTCCAAGTGTTCTTCCCCTGTCAATTCAGGGCAACAAAGCCTGCTCAAGATGAGGGAAACTGCAGTAAAAGTCTGAAACCCTCACTCCCATCTCCTCCCTTGCTAAGTTATTTCCTGTTCAGTATTGATACTAAACTAAAGTTTTATGGAAGTTCAATTGATTTTTTAATATTTTATGAAATATCCTTTCCATAGGACTTTAAAATGTTATTAGGCTGAACTCTCTCTCACTTCTGACCTTTCACAGACATTGCGCCTTACATTGATTTTTCAGCTCTTTGATACTGGCTGAGCTACAATAGTTCCAGCAAATAGGGGAAGAGGTGGAATCAAATGCCATTGCATTAAAGAACTGGAAAAAAATATCTAAGTTCAATTACCAACAATTCAACTTTCCTATCTCCTCTCCCTAGCACACAAGACCTTCAGAGATAAGTCACCAAGTAAATGCTTTTTCTCATATTCACCCCAGATTCAGCAGCCTCAACCTGTTCCCAACCCCTTTTATCAACCACTCTTGGCATTAAAAACATCTATTAAAATAAATACTCGAGCTGACTCATTAGACAATACTAAATATTCTCTTTCTCAGCTAAATGATTTTCTTTCAGCTGGCTCATCAAGCTCCCGAGGGAGCAGCAGGGGATCATTTGTAAATAATTATGTTGCACCAGTGATGAATTAAATCCACTAGAATCAATAGCATTTAGATTTTTAAAAGGATAAAGCCAAGACACTATCAATTAAAACAAATCCTGACTCAGTAGGCTTAGTTTTCATGTCGGGGTCTTACTTAAGTCAGCCTTCTAGAAGACAGTATGGGATATTTTTATATCCAATTTGGACAGTTGATTGATAGATACAAATACTTCACCTATTAATTCCTGGCCCTTTTTATGTCTGACATGAGGTATAGGGTTTGTTTTTACTGTCCACAAATAAGACTCCAGCGCCACCTGAACTCTCAAAAGATATCTGGGACACACACAAAGTGATGGGAATCTCTCAAATGACCCCAGATCTTTGCCCTGGCAGAAGAACCTTGTGCATATAAAGGCACTAAGTGCTTATATATAGGCCACTGATTCAAGATGTTCATACCATCCTAGAATTGAATCTCAAGTAGATCCAAGGAAAGAAGCTTAGGAAGGAGTAACTCAAACTCAGTCATATAAATCTTTTGAACCTAAATTCAGCAAAATTTTTTCTACTGGCAAAATTCACCATCTAAAGCTGTTTTAGCAGTACTACAGTATTAGTAGTAGTAGGATTAAAGAATTTACAGAAGTTATACAGAAAACCTTCAGTATCATCCATAGGACATGATGTAGAACATCACCAAGAGCGATGTATCTGGTGATCCAAGCTGGTATTTGGGGGAGTTTTCTTATGTCTCAAGAGACAGATATTAACCATGTCAATGAAAGTACTGAGGGCAGATTTGAAGATATTGTGATTTGTTTCTTGGTTAACATTCAGGGACTGGGTTTGTTTTGGTTTGGGGAGACACATTTTATACAGACTTTCAATCCAGCAGCCATATCCTAAAAACAGCCTCCAATCATAAATTCAGGCAGAAGTGGTGTCCTGTTGCTTTCATTATCTGATTTCAACTGTTGCCTTATGGCTGAGGAATTTTTAAAGGGTGAGAAGGTAGATTAGAGTTGCATCACTTTCAGTTTATCCTCCAAGAGACCTGAAGGGAGACGAAGTCACAAGTAATACCTGCTTAGCAATCTGCCAGTACATTTTAGGAACCCAGGTGGATGCACACCAGCAGGATTGGCATGAAGTGCTCACTGTGCTAGCAGTAATCCTTTTATTTAGGTTTCCAGATCCCTCATCATACCCAGTCATGTTAACAGAGGTGACAAACACAGCTTTTAATCTCCTAGCTTGTGTGCCACTCTAGTATGAGTAAACAAGCAGCTAAAACCTCCAAGGCTGAATTAATCATGTATTTTGAAGCTCTTCACAGGCTCAGTTCAGGCTGTTTTCCAGGAGCATGAGATTATTTTGACAATATAATCTCTTAAAGGATAAAGGTCATCAGCATTTGCTTCTTTCAAGAGTAATTTTGCCCCAGGGAGAACTTCAGACCCAGGTCCATTATAATTACCATGAATATAGAATTTGAATAACATGGTGTCAATAGGATTTTCATTGTAACACCATTCACCAACCCCAACCAGGGAAATACTTTGCAAAGCAGATCTGGTCACTCAAGCCTAGCAGCTGCCCATGAAGATTCTTAGCCTACAAATTTTAAAATGCTTTAGTTTGAGAGATGACATTGTAAAGATAGCAGCTGAGAGGAGCAGTTTAAACTGCATTTTAAAACTGCATTTTGAATTTCCCTATTCTTATAAATCTTATTATAACCATAGAAAAAATTAGCTTGGAAGGGACCTTACAAGGTCATTTGTTCCTATCCCCTGCTCAGAGGCAGAGAGAGCATCAAAAATAGATTAGATTTATCAAGGTCAATTCTCCAGAATATTTAATAATATTAGGGCTGAGTTTTTCAGACAGAACATGTACTTCGATACATATCAAGAATAGACCAGAAATGAATTCATGTCTACTCTAGGTCATCTATTGTAAAATGTATTTGACCTGTTTCAGTTTGTATATTTGACCAGAATACTTAATGATGAATTGGACTGTGCTCACAAGTGTCTCTTTCTTTGCTGTGACAAAAAACGAAGCCTAGTCCATGTGTAGCCACCTCCAGTTACTCAAATGGATGCCACTCCAAGAACCAATTGCAACCATTCAGTTACATCGGCAGCAGTTGCATCATCTGTGTACAAAGGGGAAATCTAGATGGCAAAATGACACCATGAGCATTTTTTGTAGCATATTGCTAGCAACTGTTTCCCCAAGGAATTGTTTTAATGTGCCAAGTCTCTGAGAATCTTTTAAAATTCAGGTTTGACTATGTGTTTCTTACACTCCTAAATACACTGTTGATCACTTAAGTACAGTGACCTGAATTATTAGCATTTGATTTCACATTTATTAAATAGTAAGAAGTCCATAACACACTTTTGGAGTTTCTTATACTTCTTATTGAGCCCTGTACAGATGGACTGAATGTAGCCAAATATTTATCTAATAAAAAACAAACCAAAACAAAACAAAATGTCCATATATATGATTTGTTTCTAGGAGTACATATCACTTCCAGAACATCCTGTAGCATAACATACTGTAATGGCATTAATCTAAAGCCTATTGGAGCTGAATTCACTGAGCTTCATACAGGTTTCAACGATTTGTAAATTACCTTGCCAAACAAACTACAATTAAAGCACATGCATGTTACTCTAGCTTTCAATAGGAAGGAGTTACTAAATCAGATGGGGGGTTAAAATTTATTTTATTAAATAAATGTTTTTGTATTTCATATAGCATACTGCTGGCAAAAAGAAATCATGATTCCCCTCAGAAAAATGTGTTTTGATGTGTTTAGGAAAAGATAAAGGCACTTTAGAAAGGCTGGTGAGATGAACTCCATGTAACACACTGGCTTTAATATAACACACCCACTCAGCAGACAGGCACTGGCAAATCTGCAGTCCCACTGAATCTCATTGTATTTCTTAGTCTGGGCAGTCTCTAAGAACTGTAATTCTGTTCAAATTCAGTGCACAGGGGAACTGGCTTACAATCAAGCAGACCTTCCATCCATATGCTTAAGCTCCAATTGCATGAAAAAGAAAGGTGATGGATCCCCACTGCCAGCTGGGGTTAAATCATGACAGTGCCTCAATCTCGTGCTATCAGAACAGAATGAAACCAATTGAATGTATTGCCTTGTACTTCCATTTAAAACCCCTCACACAATCAGCAAAATCCATTTACAGGTCTGAATCTCTACATAAATACCATTGAAAATAATCAATTTCAACACATTGCAAGCCAGCAAACTGGAAATATGACCTTGACTCATCATTTTTTTCTTCTTAGAAATTCACAAGGAAATTATAACACACATTTTGACAAAATAGAGTCCTTAGAGCAGATGTGGAAAGTAAACCTTCTCTGCTTTCTTTGTGTGTTTTGTTCTGGATTTTGACAGTGAAAGATAGTAAAATACAATCAACTTCCTCAAGTGTCACTATGATTTAAGCACTAAACACACTTATACGAATAAAACAACTGGCAGTGTCCTCAAACAATCTGACTCATTGGTTTATATAATCAGATGTTCTAAATAACTTTGAATTTGAAAGCAAGAAAACATAATTTTGCTCTGCAAAATTACTTTATTGCTCCGTTAACCAGCAGTTTTATATTTTTCTGTGACTACTACAAAAAAAATAAAATTAATAAAAAAATTTAAAAAACATGTGATCTATGGTCATCAGTACCACAAGATTTCACTGTGTTTTGTGCTTTATTAAGAGCTGTGCATATGGTTTTACAGGACTGGGATTCCTCTGCCTTTTTAGTTCACTCTGATACAGTGGAAAGCATTACACGCTTACATGTTCTTATCACTGATTTGAAGAAGAGATAAGGATCTGCAAAGAAAGCTATCAGGCAGAGGCAGAACACAGAGAGCTACACAGCACATAAAACTTACAATGCCCACTTCTCAAGGGTTTGCAAGAGGGACAATATTCCTCTTACTTACTCTTGTGCAGCCAGAACTGTCCCAGGGCTGCATGTCCTCTGCACTGCCAGAGGATCTGAGCCTTATCCATGGCAGGACTTGGGATGTGAGGTGATCAAGGTCTTCAGTGTCCAGCCAAAGTCCTATATCTTCAAGACTGACCATTTCCTAATGCTCAGCAAGGTAAAAATCATAATTGCTGGAAAGTACCTGGCCTTAGAGGTTTGTTAATAGGTGCTGGCATCCCTTAGCAGGGGATTGGTAACATGGTTTGCATACAATCATTTTCCCCACTCCTCCTAGGATATTCCACCAAAAAAAGATCTAATCTTTTTGTATAGTAGAAATAACCTACCTTTGAGCTTTTGTTAGCACAGAGGCAAAGGAGATTAAGGGAAAGGGTAGAAGTGAGTATTCCTTTCTCGTTTTGTAAGAATTTGAGGCAGTTGCTTTTCTCAGTTCCCACTGAATTAATTTCATTACTATCCCAAACTGAAGGTTTCTGGTATTTAAACTTGTATCAGTTTAAACTGCCAATACATGGCATCATTCAGAAAAGAGTCCTGAGGGTACTGTTGAATAATTCAGTTGCATGACATCAGAAATATTTCGTTTAGGGAGTACCTATCTCTCCCATAAACTACTGGAAATATCATTGGCTTTCCAAGTAGCAATTGTGGAAATTACTGTAATCAGGATGCCTTAACATGAAATCACAGAATGAATGTCTGCAAACATAGTTACTTGGTGTCACTCAGGACAATTTGTTTGATTAGTCCCAAGTATTTAATGAAAATAATTTATTTCTGTCCACACTTTGCAGCTATGTACATACCAATTGTAGGCTATGTCACAGACTGGTGAGCAAAATTAAATCTAATAATAAAGGACAGGGTATTCGTTATTGCTCAAAATAGCTAACTCTCTATCAGTGTTATATGGCACCCCCAGCTCATCTTCAAGGACCTTCTGAACGAAAGTTGATGCAGCATAATTTCTAACCCGACTTCTGTGAGCTGCAAATAGTATGAATATAAAATATTCATTTCCCTACCATGTGGGGTTTTTAAAAAAATCCAAAGAATACTTTTGCCACAGAAAATAAAACACTGGGTCATTTTTATTGTTTCCTGCTTCAAAAATAGCAGGTGGCTGATAGAAAACTTCACTGAGTTCCATTTCTGCTTATCCATCTGCAGCTCACAATCTATTGTATGGCTCTTATTTATTGGCATTGTATGTCAATGTCAAATACGTTTTCAGGCTATTTAAGCTTTTATTATACTATGCTTCTATAGGATTAAAAAACAATCTTTGTTTTAACAATGTCTATATGATTAGTTGATGTGTCATCAGTAATACTGAGCAGCTTCACTGTATGTCCCTAGGCTGCAACAGATGTTTTTGTCTTCTGCTTTCTTTCAGTGTTTGTCTAGAAAAAGCTGAATATTACTGTTCATGTGTCACTGTTCATGCCCACATTGTAACAAAACGGTGTCTCAGCATTTCAGCTTCAGGCCTTCACTTGGTCTTAAAAAGACATTGTAAATTTAAGTGGATTTTGTTTGGTTTTGTTTTCTTTTAATTTAAATACTTAAAAAGCTAAGTTAAATTACAAAGATGGATACATCCTTTTAATCTACTGTTAGAATGGAATAGTACAGTTAGAAGGGACATAAAATGATCTAATACCACTGCCTGACCAATTCAAATTAAATCATGTTGTTAAGGGTGATGTTCAAATGCCTCTTCAACACTGGTAGGCTCAGGGCATTAATTACTTCTCTAGGAAGCCTGTTCCAGTGACCATCCTCTTAGTACAGAAATGTTTCCTGATGTCCAGTCTATACTGTTTCCATTGTGCACACACACAATTAGTACTGTAAGGACTTCTAACCGTATGCAGTATCTAGCCAGTGGGTAAAAGCTTTTTGAGAGAGAAAGGTTCAAATTTGTCCCTCCATTTCATTTAAAAAAAGAGTCAAGGAAGATCCTGTTTCCATCCAAATCAATAACAAAAGGAAAGTTTCTAAGGAATTTGAAAACTTTATTTAGTATTTTTGGGGTACATGAGAAAAAAGTCAAAGATCCAACTCACGCAGATGTTCTTTCTTGGGTCTCTGCTTAGATTCAATTTATGTTCTCTAGGTCAGATGTTTTTAATAGCCTAAGTCCTTCAAGGACACATGCCTGTGAATAAGTGGCACACATAAGGGCATGATTATCTGCCTTAGGTTTAAAGACACAAATGCATATTTGAGCATCCAAAATAATTCTGCACAACAGTCGTGGTTATTATTCAAGGTATTGATTTTAATGAGATACGAAAGTTTCACTCGCTCTGAAAATCAGGACACTTATTCAGCCATCAGGGTTATTAGCCAACATTTTAAAAATTGGCTGTCTAAATTTAGGAACAGAAATCGATATTTAAGCACCAGCATCAGCAGTTCATTTTTTTCAGAGGTATTAACCACTTGAGACTGCTAGAAACTTGGTTTCTTTGTATCCACATTTTTTTCAGAAATTACTGAAGAATTACCATAATTTGATTTAGGATGTCCAGCTTCAGTGACATGTTCAAGGGCCAAATTTCTCAAGAACAAGACTTAGCTTTTTCTAATCAGACATATCAAAGCTCTACTGGATTGGGTGTCCAAAATCTGTAATATTTTCTTAAAATTTTGGGTCTTTGAAGTAAAGGTTTTAAATATTTTAGCATTACAGTTGTGGTGCTTTTCCCAGGTTTTTATGAATGGTGATTTTGCACTGCATACACTTAGGAATGTGTTTTGGAAACCTAAGATAGCTGTAGGGGAGCAACTGTGGGGTGAGGTCAGCCAAGCCAGGGGCCAAGGGTGATGTCCCTTCCCAACACAGCATCATCCCACAGATGAGCAGAGAGGGAACAGGATCGCATCTCAGTGGTGGATAGAAAAGCCTGCAACTATGGAGAGGTTGGGATGGGGACAGGACATGGTGAGGATGAGACATGGTGGGGATCGGACGTGGCCAGGAACAGGCATTGCTGCAACACGGTGTGCAGGCAGATCCCAGGTTTTGCTGCACCATGTCAGGGCTTCCCTTAAGACAGACACCAAACCCTGGATAAGGAGGTTGTAGGATTTGTTGATGCCCTCTGAAACCTGTGAGTAGCTTCATTTCACTCCAGATATTGCACAGTCAGCAAGTGGAAAAAACCACCTCCATGGGACAATATTGCTCTATTGTAGATGGCTATCTTCAGGTCAGACAAGTTACCCAGGTAAATGAAGAATCTTGTATAAATCTAACTTTAAGTACCTAAATAATGAGACATTAATCCCTGCCCCTATTTAGTTTTAGTGAAAGAAGGAGTTTATCAGACCCATAATATTTTGTCTTAAAATTTTCTTACTGTTACCCATACATTATATCAGCCACACCTTCTCAACTGGCTTAGATTATCCTTTTAGTCGTTACAAGAACAAGGCATTCTTAGCCTCCAAATTTGGGTTATTAAACCAAAAGGCTTTTCTTTTGGAAAATTCTATGAAAATACAGTAAAATTTGGTGTTATGTGAATGTAGACAGAAATGAAAGCCTAGAATTCAGATTAAATACCGTTACATAAATGAGCATGAGGAAAAAAAGATCATAATTCAGTACATGCTTGTAACTCAACTGATTTTTACAATGTCAGAATTTGTAACAAGAATAAAAAAATGCCCATTTCATTTTGATTGTGTAAACCTTCTCAGATATGAACTTTGAAAGGTTCATCCTCGTACTATTATGTATGCTCACTATCGCAGCACCAGAGATACCTAGCAAATGAATGAAGCTTTTAAAAAAAGAGTATTAGGATGCCTGGTTAAAACTACCTGCTTCAGCTGCTTCTATTATGTCAGAACAGCTATAGTGTTGGGGCATAGTCAACATGTAGCTCAAGAAAGAAGAGGCAACTTACTGTAACACTTGTCTAACCCATGATCTAAACAGATTTCCCTTTGAGTAGCAACGTGCAGAGCTGATGAACTGCTATGCAAGATGTCAAAATTGTCACTGGGAAACTTTAGGGTTACACTAAAGGTCAGTTTGACCTGTGGGACTTTTCCAGCACCTGAGATTACAGTGATCAGCATTTCTATTATTAGTTGATTGTGTCAGCACTGGAAGTACTATGGGTAATGTAGCCACAAGGCTGAAACAGACAAGGAAGGAAACTTCACAATTAATGAAGAACTAATTCAATGAAGGCTCTGAAAATAAACAGTGTTGCATGTTTAAGAGGTAGGGAGAAGAAGACACTGCAAAGGATCATTACAGTCCTCTGCTCTTTGTTTATCTGATTCATTTCTTTAATATATTAATTAACAGATTATTTACTGAACTGCCTAGATTCATATCTAATAGTAATATTTGATGCAAACTTATTCTGCATTTCTTGTCCTGTACCATGACACTGAGTCTACCTATATATACATATGAAGTGCAGCTGGCACTTGGAGCCCTGCACAGTCCTGGTAGGCCAGCTGAACAGCATTATCAGGAGATGCATGACTTTCAAAGACAAGGATCTCATGTGAAGTTGTTAAGCAATAATTCTGAATGAAAGATGTTGACAACAGTCTGAGTTTAAAGATGTTGAGCATCCATGAATATAAAGTAAATAAAAGAAAGTGTAATATTGCTGGTGACCAAAGAGTTTTGATTTTCAGGATATAAGAGAGTTTTGATTGTAAGTGATGAGTTCAATACAAGTACCAATAGCCCTGACCCTGAGCAAGTGTCAGTAGTGTAGTAGCAGAACAGATGGGCAAGCACAGAAAACAGATGGCAGGGAGGAGGAAGCTCTGGAGAGCAGTTTTTCTTGTGAGAGGCAGGACCACAAAGAGTGGTTTGGGATTGGTGACTGGGAAGTAAAAAGAGTTCAAGGGTTGTATGATTAGGGATGCTCTTTAAGTGCTGACTCAGGACCTTAGACATGTCTGTAAGTGCTGCCTGGCCCAAATGAGGCTGCTTTGATGATTTGCTGAGTGCCTGCTACTTAAAGGAAGGTTGGCAGAGTGCAAGTGGGACTGAGATGGCACATTTTTTGATGAGGAGGCAACCTTCACCCAGATCCAGGCAAGATCTGCAGGTAGTGACTTGGTAACTAAGGGAATGCAGTGTACAGCAGGGTTTGTTCTTAGGATCTGTATTGCAGTGAGCACAAGGAGCAGCATATCACCGTACTGCTTGTTTTGTCAGGCTTTAGTTGTTTTCTCTCATATTCTTGAGTATTTCTAACCTACTGCTAACTAATTTCACTAAAATGAGAGGAAGTGTGATATTAATTACTTCTTTAAAGGAGAAGCTAAACTAATACAAGCTTTCAAAAAAACCCAGTTCCCTAGCATAAGTGAGCAGATATCTGCCCAAGAGACAAGTCTGTTCTCTTGAGGAGAGTTGAAGAAGAGCAGCATACAGAACAAAGCTTCCTCTGTGAAGCCTATGGAGGGGTCAGACCCTTCCCACCTCAGCGGCGTCACCCTTTGTGCTGACATGCTTCCATGGGAGTGCAATTTTATCAGATCCCTTGAGATTCCCACATGTACTTGGGGTACAGAAAATGGTCCATGGTCAATGCTGTTAACATAATGCAAGGAGGGGCAAGGGAGGTGTTCTGGAGGCTTAATTTGGGGTGACATGACCTTATTGAAAGCATTCTTTGAAATACTGACAGCTCCAGACATGAAACCAAAGACACAGGCAACCTTCCACTATCTCTATGAATGAATGAATGAGATCACAGAATCAGAGAACATGCAGAGTTGGAAGGAACCCACAAGGATCATTGAGTCCAACCCTTAGCCCTGCAGAGAAGCATTCCTGAGAATCACACCATGTGCCTCAGAGTATCACCCAGATGCTTCTTGACCTCTGTCAGGTTTGGTGCTGTGACCACTTCTCTAGAGAGCCTGTTACAGTGCCCAGCCACCCTCTGGGTGAAGAACCTTTTTCTAGTATCCAAATGCTAATATCCTAAATATCTAATATTCTAAACCTTCCCTGACACAACTTCAGGCCATTCTCTTGGGTCCTGTCACTGGTCACCACAGAGAAGAGATCAGTGCCTGCCCCTCCTCTTCCCCTCACGAGGAAGTTGTAACTGCAGTGAGGTCTCCCCTCAGTCTCCTCTTCTCCCGGCTGAACAGACCAAGTGCCCTCAGTCGCTCCTCATACGGCTTCCCCTCAAGGCACTTCACTATCTTCATTGCCCCCTTTTGGACACTAACAGTTTAATATCTTATTATATTGTGATGCCCAAAACTGCACACAATATTTAAGGTGAGGTGTGACAGTCAATAATCTACATGTTCCCAGTTAGGGGGCAATAACTGAAAACCTTTATTGAAAGCATGCTTCACTATACGTAGGGTTAGTAAGCATAACAAAGTAACATTTGTACTGGGTAGGAAGGGGGGGCTAAGTGTGGCTCCATATCAGAGTTTAGACAGAAGGAGAAGCAAAGGAATTCTTACAGATAACTACAACCTAATTACAAACCTAAAACAATCAGGACTTTTAAACTAAGCTGGTGATTTAATAGACAAGTCTTGTGAATGATCTCTTTTTCTGTGAATTCTCAAGGATTGGAGACAGAAGTTTCTTTCCTCCCTTCGCAGTTCCAAGGCCAACCAGATAGTCCTATTAACATCTTTCTTGTTGACAGTTTCCAGATGCTCCCACAGTGAGGCCACCCCAGTGCAGAGCAGAGCAGGACAATCCCCTCCCTTGCCTGGCTGGCAATGCTTTGCCTGATGCCTCCCAGGACAGGGTTGGCCTTCCTGGCTGCCAGGGCACTGTTGACATATTCAACTTGCCATCAACCAGGACCCCCAGGTCAGATGATACACATTTTAGGAACCAGGAAAACCTGCACAATAAAAAATTAAATGTACTTTAATCATAAGAGAGCCAGGCTAAAATTCACTACGTCCAGAAGGAGTGCTTATAGTGGGAGCAGAGGAAAAGCTGAGAGTGTAAGATAATCTCTTTCAGACTTATGTGACCTATGGGCTGGTTGTGGCTAATGTTAGTGCACCTCTGAGAAACATGGTAGAATAATTGCAGCACAAGCACAATAAATAAAGCAGATGAATTAGTCCACTTTTAGTGCCATTCCACTGGTTCATGCCAGTTTCAAGTGACAGGATGAGGGCAAAATTTGCAAATGTTTCTACACCAGTACTAAAAACCTTAAAGCAAAGAGCTGGAAGAACTAAAATGCTCAGACCAAATGAGAAGCTAGTGAGTGTCACCTCTGTCCCATGTCAAGGGGGTTGGAACTAAATTATCTTTAAGGTCCCTTCTAATCCTAACCACTCTAGGATTCTAGGATTCTATAACTGGCATCTCAGACATATGATGGAGGATGAAAACCAGATGGATACTGAGTTATTGATAACTAACTTTATGGAAAGAATATGGTAGTAGGTAAAAGCGAAGGAGCTGCCTGGGTGGGATGGATAATATTAAAAGTATAAAATTATTATGACAAGAATGTCAGGGCACCTAAGAGAAGTCCATATGAGTTTTTTTGTCATAATATCCTCCAGCACATGGATATTTAGCTTAAAGAGATGGAACTATATAAAAATTAGTCAAGCCAGAAAAGGGGTGGAAGGCATGAGAGGGGCAGATAACAGCCCAAGAAAAGCAGAAAAACTAGGAGAAGCCTGAAGAATATCTAAAGTAGGGCATCAGAAATTGACCTAAAATGTGTCCTAATTCAAAAAGAAAAAAGTAGTTCAAGAAAACTACTTGAATAGTTCAATAGGAAAGAAACCAGCAAACTGATTGGTATTTAAGAAATAGGCAGTTGGTTCAAATGAGAACAGAAAAGCCCATAAAACACGTTAGGTCAAATGTAAAGCAGAAACACTCATAATTTAAAAATAACTCAAATAAGGCTTTGCTGTCATTAATGTACTCCTTCAAATACATTAAAATTCAGAACCAGACCAGCAACAGCTGAATGATGGTAAAGGTGTAAAAGGAGTATGTGGGGACAACAAAGGAACATCAGAGAGCTCTAATTTCCTTGAGCTATTTTTTACTGCTGAAGATGATGGGGAGGTTTTGAGACGCAAACCCTTTGCAGCCGATTGATCAAAAGAGTGAGATGAATTTGAAGTAAATATACAGAAGTCTCAGACCAAGCAGATAGATTAGGTTTCCATAAATCATTGGGACCAGATGGTGTTAATCCAAGAGTCTTGAAGGAGCTCAGACGCAAAATTGCAGAAGTGTGGGCCAAAGTGTGTAATGTGCCATTGCAAACAGCCCTGTGCTGGAGGAGTGGCAGTGCACCAGCTGCCACTTTGCCTCCTGGCTGCAGAGCAGCTCCAGAGGGAAAGGGAACTACCGGCCAGTGACTCACCTCCACACCGCGCAACAGGGCAGAGCCTATAATAATGAAGAAGATCACTGAGCACGTGAACAAGAGCTGCTTTGGGGAAAAGCATACAGGCTCTGCATAAGGAAAGACTTGCACAGGAACCTCCAGACAAGGCAGCTGACATTGCTGCTGGAGACAGACACACAAGGGCACTTTCTCAGTCCATTTTGGCAGTGCCTGAAGAATTCACAGCTCCAGCTGCTCTGTCTGCAGTGTACTATATTTTACATGCTCCTCATTCCATGATAACCCTGCATTGCCTTTGCTTTTGCATCAGAAGCAGTTGTGAGGCTTATCCATACAAAACATCTCTGCTGAGGCTTATCTCATGCTCAGACAAAACCATAGTTCTAACTGAATTTGCATTATACATCATCTCTAGATATGTCCTCTAATTTGCTTTGGCTTATAAATGGCTTCTGCAGAGTAGCCTATCCATAAAGATAATATAGAGTTATGTGGCCTATAGCATTTAGCTGTAGAGGTTGTCACTTGTCTCCTTGTCAGACTCAACTTAGTTCTGTGCAAGGTCCTTTGGAGACCTCATGGTCTCCATATGCACTTGGAGGAATTAAGAGAAAACCTGCCTCCGTAGGTATACAGAAAATTCTCCTTTGCCCTAACCACTTACACATAAGATCCAGCTTCCTGAGTGCCAGCTATTCTGTATTTTACCTTGAACTTCACAGGAACTCATTAAACTCTGAAAAAATCCATTATGCTATTGTGTCTCTTGGCTCCAAATGGGAAATGTACATTGACAGGCAATGTCCTATCACATAATTTCTTAGTGGTTGTTATGATTGTTATGCACAGCTATGAACGTGCAAAAATACACTTAATATCACTATATTAAGAGAGTAGTAATAATATATTACACAAAGTAATTGCATAGCACATACATAATGCTGACAAATTTTTTTAAGTAAATTAAGAATACTGCAGAGGAGCTATTCTCCAGCTATCTTCAATTAAAATGTTCACTGTTGGAAGTCTAATTTAAATTTTTATGATTAGATTATGATAACCATTGTGAACTCAGTACTAAAAGTATATAACCCTAAAAGTCCATAAAAGCACCAATTAATCTCTTCTGAAATTCTCTGGGCAAGAAAATGTGTTTACCATGGAATATTTTATTAGGTCTTCATTTAAACAAGGTACTTCCCCACAGGAGAGACTTTCTCAGACTGGACTCTGAAGAATGCTGATTATGCCACAGATTCCTTAGTAATTGGATTCATGAGGTACAAAGAAACAAATCTTGGTTATTATCTGTCACTTGGTTATGAAGACCCACAAGCCTCAGCCTGAAGAAGCTGTGGTTTTAGATTTCCCACCCCTGGTTCCATCTCAGTGACTAATTACCAGTCACTTCCCATTGAGAAGGGAAAAAATGCTGTTCTACTTTTATTTGCTAGCAATGCACCATATATTTAAGTAAATATTGATTTTCTAATCTCTAAGATAAAGTACCATAGAATGGCAATTTTTAAACAGTGGTAGTGCATATAGTACCACATGCTCCATTAACCTGTCCCTCCTCCCCTGTGCCACGACTTGTTGTCAGTCTAAGTAGACCAGTTCCCAAATACCTGACTTTTTACTTTCATTCTGATTGAACTCCAAATCCCACATACTTCACATCATGTCTACCTATCTTTGGTCATTCTTTGACATTGAGACAGACCTTGCCCACTCTTCACATCACCTTTTATGAAATTAAGTAGTAAATATGTTGTGCAGGATCAACATCTTGTTCTCATCCATGTCCTGCTTAGCTGTGTCAGTATAAACACATTCATGGGTGTAATTATGTGACTCTATTTATTTACAGATGCATATACAACCTACTAGGAAAGTTGTGTTGACAGCAAACAAAGCCTTTTTCAAATATTGATACATTCTTTCAAAGGTTAGCAAAGATGTTATAACTTGAGCATCCACACAGAAATTATAGAATATCAAGCATTTCCCCAAACAGGGATTTTGCAGCAACAACTTCATATGTCTGGGTTTAAGCATGGAGCAAAAATGGTTTCATGAAGAGGAAATGGAACACAAAATTAAATTGGGAAAGTCAATAATTAGACAACAGAAGTTCACTTCAATTCAGTCATCTCCCCTGTCTCTGGCCCTATAAAGCACTCTTTGATTTTCTTATCCTTGTTAAGAGGCCAAATTTCACAGACCCATTCCTCACAACTGAATGAATTTTTACCAGAACAAGTGAAACATTCTCAGTGCGTGACCATCACCTAAGTGAGAGTTTTTCATTTGTCCTTAGCCTTCTGCTTCTTAACAGATAATGTCACAGAGGTCCTGTCCACAACAGTCTTCAGACCACTATAGCTATCTGGCTATATTTGTATCTTCACACACACACACACACACACACACACACACACACACACACACACACAGATTTTTTTTTACCACAGTCATAGACAGAACAGACTTCACTATTCTCCACTTTAGAAACATTATCTTCTATCTTGCACTTACAAAGCATTTCACATTTTACTATCTCTACCATTAAGGCGCTTCCCTGAGCACTGTGTGGTGCTGAAGTGGCTTGGTCACTGGATGGGCTCACAACAAACCCAGTCCCCATGAAAGCAAATCAGGCAAGGGCTTACACTGTGGTCGTGGTAGGGTTATTCAGTGGATAAAGGGCTCCATGTCTCTGCACTCAAATACGAAAAAACTGTTTGAGCCAGGATCCTATTCAGGAACTATGGGCTAAGACTCTGCCTCTGCTTTTCTGCAGAGAGGCAAAAAGGTAAAAATCTGAATCTGCACTCACAGAGCTGATTTTTAACACCTCCTAGCCTGGGCACATGTCTTGCTGACAGTAGAAAGATGAAAATAAAGTCAGCACTGGCAGATCAAAACCTGTTCTGTTTAATGAACAAATGTAAGTAAGGCATTAGTAGAAAGATATTAGAACGTTATGAAAACATTAATCAGGGGAAAAAAATATTTATCTATTTTGGTAGATAGAGATCCTAACTCAGCACTGACAGTATTGGTACTACATGTGGGCAAAGTCTTTACAGTTTTATTGTCCTCTCAGAGTTTATGGACTACAGTTTTTTAGAGAAGCCCGCATTCACACTTCATTTGAAATTCATCCTATTTGATTTCAGCTGACCAAAATTCCTAAATAAAAAAACCCTAACTTTAAAAATACTAAAACTAAGCAATGAGCTAAAAATTGTTTGTGATATGTTCTTCCTTTCCAGCACTTTCTGCTACTTTCTTTTTGTTTGTTTGTTTGTTTGTTTGTTTAAGGGTCTGTAAATCAGCAGGATTGAAAACATCTGTGACTGAACAACATGAAAAGGCAGATACATGAGATGACTACTACCTTCTTTGGGACACAAGAAGTGATGAGGCTATCAAGAAACGTAATTCCACCCACCAGGTAAGTGAAGTTAAGGTGAGCATCCAAAGTCTGAAGTCAATATGAAAGAGTATGCATTTCTTCTTTCTAAAATTTGTAGTCATAATGCAATAAAAAGACCAATTGAATAAGCACATTCACTATGTGGTTCTCCTCTGATAATTAGCTGCCTGTTGCCTACAATGTCTAAATAGACAGCAGTGCTGTTACTTGATGTAGCTGTTATTCTGCAGAATTTCAAATCCAGTAAGGCAGAGAAGGTAGTTCAAGTTCATATATTCATAGATGACTCTGATAACCTATTCTGCTTTCTGAACAAGAGCAACTCACTTCACCAGGGAAATTAAAAAAGCAGTTGAGAATCAAGGTCCATATTGTCATTCTACCGGCACTAACAAGGACATGTAAGTATAATATTACTATCTCTTAATGCAGCTATGTATCAGCTAGGTGGCAGCTGCACTAAAGCACACAGGAGTTTTATTTTCTAATGATGCCATTGATTTTTTTTTTTGTAGGAATATCAGTAACAGTAGTTGTAAAAGGACAGAAGGTCTCATTTTTGACTAGGGTCAGACTAGGCCAGACATAAAACAACATAGGGAAGGCAAATCCTTGCCTGAAAGAGTTTTTATCTTAATTAAAGGAGAGAAAGATGAATGCAATATCAATGCAAGTATGTTATCAGCTGAATCAGTGCAAGTTCACTTTGCAGCAAGGTAGAAGCAGGAGGTTACAAGGACCTATCAAATCTTGTTGGCATGATGGGTGCTACCAAAGGTCTGCCATTGTCCACATCTAAATCCGACTCGGTTCCTCTGTGATAGGTACAGGCATAAACAGACTCCTTGCTTTCAGCAAGAGCTAGGAAAGCAGCATGGATTCTACAGGGTCTTGAATAAACCCTTACCTGGGTAAAACACAGCACCCTCAGCTTCCATGATCAGCAATGTCAGGCAAGTGGAATAAATTATTTTTGCACAGAGAAGGAAAGGATTGTAACTTTTATAACTCTAATAATTTTTAAATTAAAAATTTAATTATACAATATGAAGAAAAGATTAAAAATATATGTGGGTACCATCTTGTTGGGAGCAGGCAGATGTCTGATCTCCATAGAGTTTCAGTGATAAAGTTTATACACTACAGGTACCATTGATCTCACTGTCACTGTATTATTAAAGAGTTATAAAGCAGCAATCATATCACAGCAGCTAGGAGGCAAGGTGGCATCTCATTTATAAGGAGTTTCTGAATATACTTGATCATACAGTTGCCTCATAATCTATTATACTCTCTGCCTGAGACTTGGTCTCATTAAATTGAGTGGGAAAAATGTAGAGATACTTGGACAGGTGTGAGTGAGCAAATAGTGACCTAGTGACCTTCATCATGCACTGGGAAAGATATAGATAACCAATGTGAAAAGAAAGTCACAATGTCTACTGGAGGATTCTAACTTAGGTATTGATATAGGTATGTGAAATGACATGTCATTTATCCTTTAGCTTGACAGCATGAGGCCCAGGGATTCATTTTTGCTTTCTGCAAGAGCTCTCACACCTCTTCTATCTTTCATGCCATGGCCTCCTCGCTGCAAAATGTTGACAACTGGGCAGATTCAAATTATCACAATCAAATAGTGTCCCCTGAGAAGTATTTTCTGGATATTAGAACACATCCACTACGCTTGGTGTCATCCCAGACCATCAAGGTCACAGAAGTTAAACTTTTGCTGGTGCTTCCCATAGTGAGTTGCAGATACTTGCTAGAGGTTTCCCAATACAACTTGCTTTATGTTGACACCAGTGAAGTCCTGCTCCCTTCTCCTCCTTATCCCCATCCTGAGAGTCCTGTCACCTCTGTAGTGTGCTCCCCCTTACGACTAGCTCTTTCATATTCAGCCATGAATCCCTTTCTTCATCACACAGAGACTCTCTGAAGTCATGAAGGAAGTAAGGAAAAGTATTAGAAGGGTAGCACAGCACATCATGGTTTGCCACCCTATTTTATAATGAAAGCACAGTCCACATTTATCTGGAGCCTAAGATAAGGGTTTCTTATTATTAGGACATAATTACTTCTAAGTAGTGAAGTAGTAGAAGACATGAAGCTACTTGTGTCAGCTGTTCAATCACAGGGAAATGTGGGTTTCTACACATTCAGCTGGTATCTACTAGCATACAGTTTACACATGCCTGACTTGGCAAAGAATAGTGGTCACTATACTGCACAATGTAGCTGCTATGTTTTAGTCTTATCCTTTAAGTATTCCAGTTACCACCACCATCTTAGTAAGCCAAAAACCTGTAATAGTCACACTGTTGAAATTAATGAATGTTCTTACATCAAACTCTCATATACACATCAGTCTGAAAGGTTCTAGCCTCTAATCTGGGCTTTCTGATTAGGGATTTTTACTGCTGTAGACTGAGTGATATATTATGTTTAAAAGGGTAGTAGTTAATTACTTCTTCTAACAATGATAGATAACAATATTTAATAGCTACATAGAAAAAAAAATTAAAAAAAGCTAAGTAAAACCCTGCTTTGTTCCCAAGTAATTCAAATATAGGAGGTTGCCTTTCCATCATAGCACATTTCTGTGAGTATTCAGAGTTGAGCTGTGGACATATGTGCTGCAGTGCTTCTACAGCCAGCTTTCCTCAAAGTTGCATGGTATCCTAAACAAATAAAAATTATTTTTCCATCCACTTTCTAGTTACCATATATATAATTGCACTACCTGCTCACAGTGACAGAAACCTTTTCACAAACTGAAGAGAAGTTCTTAGCATCATTCATTCCCTTCTCGGGGCTGTCAGCTGCAATTAGTGCTTATATGAGTACATCTACAACAAATGTGTCCTGGAAGAATGCAGAATAATTGCAAGCAAAACACAAACCATAGAAAGAAGATTGAACATCTTTATTTAAACAGAATTCTGATATCCACCAGGAAGAGAAAAGCTCTTGAAAGGTCATATGAGAGCCCTTGGGAAAAAGGAAAATTACTTGCCGGGTCTAGGTTAGGCAATAGTTAGCACGGAATCTGTTTCATTGTCCTGCTAAAAAGCCATGTAATAAGTGGCTTCTATCAAACTTAGTTTAAAAAAAAACCTAAACCACATTGTTGTGTAGTTAGCTTGACCCTTTAGCAAGAACAAAACTCTAATACATAATGTATTCCTTCCTGATAATTTTGCCATTAACTGCAAACAGGAAGATAGCTCAGTCTCCTCCACTATTCTGCTTAAACCAATTTTCTCTTGACTCTTCTGGTTAGGACTTTTTTTAGCCAAGTTTCTGCCTGTCCACTTTTGCTGCCACTCTGGTCACAAGCCCCCGAGATGTGGTGCTTTACAGTATCTTCCTTTGTAACTCTTTTTCTGCTGCATGCCTGATTCCCATAAAGCTGTGCCCATCACTGTGTTTCATCAGTCTTTTCTGCACTCTGAGCTGTCAATGTAATGCTTCTCAGAGGAAAGCAGAAAATTCACGTGATATTGTGAAATGACTCAGCCAGCAGATTTCCTTTGACTACCTGCAACAGCTGGATGCTGAAAGGGACCCAAAGAAACATGCTGAAAACGTAGACCTGCAAGTGACATTAGATGTGGGATATAATGGAGCATGGTGGGTTAGGGGCTCATAAATAACCCCTATACCTCCTTCACCACTGCATTTTTGTTCCACAACCCAGAAATCCATTAGAGATAAGTAATTATCACCATACCTCACCAGGAAGCATTCTCCACAAAATGGCCCTCAGATTAATGCTTCCTTTTTCTGCAATAAAGTCTTGATTTTAAATTTTTTCGTACAACTAAGGAGCCCTGTAAAACACTTTTATTATCTTTTTGTTCAGACTGAAAGACAATTATTGTACTGTTTATATATGCAGCAACCTATTCAAGTATTAGTCCTTTTCCTTGTTATTAGCTTCTGCTTTAAATTGCTTGATAAAGAATTATGGCCACATTTGTGATCCCACAGTGTTTGTTTTCTTTTTTTATGGCATGGCAACACAAATGAAAAGAGACAGCTAATGGCCTGGGGAGAAGGACATGTGGTCTCAACAGGAAGGCTGCAATGACAAGTATGAACACTCGTTAAAGAGGTAGGGTGAGAGGACATTGATTTTCCAAAGGAAAATACTTTTTTATCCTTCCAAAGATATCTTCCTGTAATTATCTGGTGCTGTGTTCATTCGATATGTGTTAATTGGAACAAGTTTTTATTTGCACAGGTGGCAGCTCAGGCTATCCCCTTGCACTGTAATAGCACCAAGTTACACAAAGCAGAGAATATGCAGCACAGTGTCTGCCCTTCACAGGACCACAGCTTCATGTACCAACAGCCAGAGGTGGCCAGGTGGCAGACAAGACTGTCACGAGGGTCCCAAATTGCTAAGGACATATTTGTGAACACAACAAGCAGGGCTATGTCTGTTCTAGTAAACAAAAGGGGCCAGGGACCATTCTCCAAACTGGAGGCCAACTGGCATAGCACAACTTTATCCTTTTGCCTAAACTCTCATCTTCAAAAACAGAGTGACTGCATTCAGGCTGTTCACTGGGAATTGTCCCTGGCTTGTGCTACCTGAGTATTTTCTTGGAAAGCACTTGTTGCAGCAAGTCAAAGCCCTGCTAGGACTGGGCTAACAGCTTAACATGAACGTGTCCCTAGCACGTGTTCATGGCCTGACACTGTGCAGTTTACAGGTTATGGGCATAACCATGGAAACTTCTCTGAATATTTGTGCAGAAGAGGCTCGTGGATTAAAAATAAACACAGCACTGTAGATTTGCAATATGAAGCGCAGTTATGAACATTTATAAGAATTTGATGGATTGTAGCTGTAAAGTGTTGCTTTGAAAATGAGTTATATTTGTGCTATCTTATCATCAACAGTTTTCAGAAATTATAGGTCCTTTTATGTACTGGATAAGGGGACTTAATTGCTTCATGGTGACTTTGAAAAATTAAGATGTCTCTCAAGAAACAGTAAATGACAGTAGCCTTGCTTTTACCCCCTCCCTCTGTGATAAGGACTGAACAGTCTCACAGTTAAGGAAGTCAACATGTCGCAGTGGCCAGATTTTGTCTCAACCAACACAAGTTTTTACAAAACACTGTGCATGTAGCCTCCTCACACACATATCAGCCATGCCCTCCCCTCCTTCCACTGGCCCTGCTAGCATGGCCAGAGGGTTTATAGTGACAGACTAACCTGAATTTGTGTATGCCAGGAGTCACAAAACTGCCCTGCTTCAAAACCTGCAGTCAGAGCTTAAGTAGAGAAAATCTTTGCATATCCAGGTGCTTTCACTGCAGATTTCTAGTGATGGAGAGTACCTACACACTCAGGTGCCAGCCTTGATACATTGCATCTGATAACTAATCACAGATTGCTCAGATACTTTCTGCAGCAACCCATTAGTTCGACATGCTTTACCCAAGCATGCAGTCTTTCTCAGCAATGCTTGGAAAACTGCAAATCTAACCAATATCAATTAGACAACAGGTTTATTTGCTGATTTCTGTTGGTCTTTAACTGGTATTATCTCTGTGAGCATCCTCAGTACTTACCTTCACACACAAGATTTATGCAATTAGATGCACAGTTTTCCCTTTTGATTTTAGGGGTACTTATAAATTACCATTCTAATTCACAAATAGCTAAATGGGCACAAATAATCTTCTTTCAGTGTGAAAAGTCTGCTATTACCAAGTTTGATCATGCTTACACCTGTAAGATAACTGATGAACCATTAGTCACGCTTCACACTGAGGGATGTTTTTCTGGGAGTTTCTTTAATCCCCACATTTGGATCTTTGAGCCTTCTTACAGTTACACAATTTTTGTTTAAACAGTAACACCAGAACTACATTAATTCCCTAAGCAAGATTGGCAGCCGACATCACAGTGCCTCAGAATAATTCAAAGGGGGGTCTAGATTAATCTAAAAGTAGGGTCTACAATGAATTCATATCAGGCCACTCAGGGATTTATCCTGCTGGGTCTTGAAAACCTCCAGGAACATTCTACTGTTTTCAGACTGTTACCATCGGAAAAAAATCTTTTCCTTCTGTCAGTACCTGCCCATTCTCTTCACTCTNTCAGGGCTGACCAAAAGTGAAAGCATATTGCTAAGGGCATTATCCAATGCCTCCTAAACACTGACAGTCATGGAGGATCAACCATTTCTCTAGGAAGCCTGTTACAGATTTAACTCACTCCCTTTATTGATGTCTTTCATCATTAGAGGGGGCAAAACAGGATGCATTATTCCAGATGTAGTCTAACAAATTCCAAGTGAAAGAGAAATAAACCCTTTCCTGCACGTCCTGGCTCTCACCCTGTTCTCTGTTTCGCATCTCATATTCTCTTCTGAGTTCTTGCTCTGAGACTAGATTTCCCCATCAGCCTGCAGCCATGTCATTATTTGATCTTTAGTATAACCTTAATAACTTTATCGTTGGCCATGTTTAAAATGTGCTTTGCTGGCTGGAACCCAATTCATTGAAATATCAAGACCGCTGTGTTTCTGTGACCTGCGTTCATATTCTTCCTAGCATGTTATGTAGCATTTATTATGGAGCTGCCAATCAGACAAAGAAATGGACGTGTTCATTCTTTTGTTATTGCTGTCATCTGCTCTGGATAATGGGGCCTTTACAAGAATCACCAGGAGCTACATTTTAATGAGGCTTGGCTTTAGTTTATCCAGAGGCACATCAGTAGCACCACTGAACACCACACAGACGGAAGAATATGTACTAAATATGTAGGTACTTCTTTCTGTTAACAATCTCTCTGCTGGCAATAGTACCTATTCATATCTTTTTTACCTTATGTTCTACCTAAAAGTTATGATCTTTGTGAGCTTATGTCTACGCTACTCCTACAGGTTTTGTCCTGTTCGCTCTGTTCACCATGAAAACAGAAGAGGACACAATTTCCTTGACTGTAAAAGCAGCTAAGAGATATTCTGTCTTAAATAAATGTTTATAGGCACAATGCTAAAGAAGAGCCCTTTGTTCCTAATTGTTCCTAATTTCCAATTTAACTGTATGATTTTTATTTAATTTTTTTAATTGTTGACACTGAGTAACAAGAGCAGTAGCTTTTTCATCCCAAACAAAATTTCCAGGGAAACATGTGAGCTGCTAAGATGGAATTCATCGCCCTCTAAGCTTGGATCTTAGGTCCAGAAGTGTCACTTAATCACCTCTTACATTGAATCAAATGACAAAGTCAAGAACATACCTTAAGGAAAAGTGAGTCACATTTATAATGCCTAAGGAAAAAAATGACCTGTTTCATTTTCCATGAATGTCTTTATCTTCAGCTTTATGAGATTTGTCTTTGTACTGTTTTAGTCTGGGTGCTGTGGGCTGACCCTGTCTGGGCATTAGGTGCCCACCAAAGCTGCTCTGTCATGTTGACACTGATGGTGTTTCTAAGTCACTGTATTATGTGATGGAGCCCTGCTTTCCTGGGGTATGGCCAAACAACTCCCTGCCCATGAGAAGTGGTGAATGAACTCCTTGTTTTGCTTTGTTTGCATGTGCAGTTTTTTACTTTACCTATTAAACTGTCTTTATCCCAGTCCATGAGTTTTCATACTTTTATTCTTCCAGTTCTCTTCCCCAAACTACCAGTGAGGAATGAGCAAGTGTCTGGATGGGGGTTAGTTGCCTGCCAGGGTTAAACCATGACACTTTTCAGTGATTTCAATTCTGCATTCAATCCTAAAGTTTTCTCAAAATCCACCAAGAACAATTGTTTCTGGAATAAAATAATGAATTTTTACTTTCCTGCTATGGCACCACTGGGGCAGAGAAACTCCCCCTTTCCCTCTCAACAAAATAAAAACAAAACCAGAGCACAGAAATGTTTCCAATACAAAGATATGTCTGAACTTTCCCCATATTCTCATAAAATGACTGGGTGTATGGCTTCTCTAATTTAATTCCCATTTGCTTTGCTGTAATATACCCTTTGTAAAGGTTAGAAGTCCATCTGCTTGTTCTTTCATCAGAGCCTTGGCATAGTTCCAGCTGCAGATGTGGCAGCTCCAGTGCAAAATGAGCAACAGTTTAAACAGTCTCATTTCCAGACAGAATGTGAAAGCTTTTCCCCTTAAAGGAAAAAATATATATCCCAAAGCAGTATTTTGTTAACAGATTCATAAATAAGATCACTAAACAGGGCAGGCCCACCAGAAATGGGCCAACATGAATCTGGGACCTTTCTTAGACAGATCTCCTGCTCTCCATAACTCACAGAATGACATTTCTTCCTCTCTCATTCCAGAGAAATTTTGATGAGGACAAAACAAAGTCTAAACTTCAGATGTGAAGGATGATCCCAGCAGAGTGTGTCAGTAAGGGATGGCTATAGTGATATTTTGCAGCATGAAAGAGCACCCTTCTCAATCTCCATTCCCATTCTGTGGACAGGTAAAATCCCATTTTAATGAGATCAAATCATTAATGGATCATTTCAGAGAATGATGACATCATTCACATGACTGTGATATGTGAACATGCTCAAACTCCTTGTTCAATCAAGCAACTTGAATTTTTTTGTAGTTGTGCTTTGGAAATCACTGATGCTGCAAGAAGGAAGGACCCATGCTGTTCAAGGTGCTAAGCACATCTCTGAGCTCCTCAAAGCTTTTTTCTCATTTAGGTGGGACTCTACCAACATAAAGCCAGTTCCCTCTGTCACCAGGGATGCCGTGAAGATGCAGCTGACAATTCATGTCTTGGTTGCGTAGCTCAGATGCTGATCACCTTTAAGATGACATGAATAAGGAAATAACTCTTCCAATCAGTAAAGCTTCACTGATATAGAACTTAAGTCACAAGGACCCCAGAGTATATAGATGAGAGTATTTAGCCATAATTACAACCACAAAAGCTCCTGGCCCCTTTACACTTGCTTTCTATAAAAAACCAGGAGGATGTTTGTACCTTTCATCTCTCTCCCATCTCTGCCAAGCAAGACACACAAATTCAAAATCCTTCTCGAGTGACTGCAGAGTCCTGCGTAGTGATGTCTTTGCAAAACCTATAGTGCAGGGCAGCAGAACAGGAACAAAATGAATTGCATGGGGAGAACTAGAAGGCATTTTCATTGGGACAGCGTGGTATCCCTGTGATGTCCTGGTGCAAGTAACACTCGTAGACAGAAACATGAATAGAACAGAACTGACCTGCCCCAGGGAACACAGTCTTCACTGCTGCAGCACTGCTCACTTGGCTGAGAAAAAGCTGGGGAAAGTGCTGTGCACTCCAAAATAGTGTACTGATCTAGAGCACTGAGAAAAGAAGTTTAGGAAATACTAAGGGAAGCAATTTCACCTGGACTTAGGCCTTTTCCTCCAGACAATATTCACAGTCCTCACTTCCTCTCTGTTGTGCATGTGGATTTCATGTCTCCAGCTGTTAGTCCAGGCTTTGTGAAAGCCTGCTTGCCTCCAAAGCTCTGCTTACAGCTCTTTTTCAGAGTAGCAACTAAAGCTTATATTTGGCATGCACCTTAGAAAAGAATATGATTACTAAGACATTTCCCAGAATGGTTTTTAAGATCATCATGGTCTTCCACACCTACCTCTACCCCCCTCATCTCTCATTCATCTGGAAAGCACCAACCCCACTGCTGTCTAGAGATCTGGCTATACTCCTAAGGCCAGTCCCAAAGAACCATCCCTCACACACCACTTTCTCAGAAACACCCACCTGTTCTTCTCGATTCAATCTAGGCTAGTTAAAAGTAAAATCCCTGCACTTCTCCTCCCAAACCATATGGACTTCTCCTCCTGCATTTCTCCTCCTTCCATATGGAAAACATTCAGCTCCTTCACAGCAGAGACTGACCCAAAGGTGCCCCTAGCAGAGGCTATCAGTGGTTTCAGCTCCATCAACTGGCTTTATTGGACACTGAGGGTTTTATATACCATCAACACAGTTTATTTCTTATGCTTTTATGGCCTCTTATAAATAAGAAAATTGTCACTTTCTACTGTTTTAGAATGGCTTCCTGTCTTGATAAAGATCAGGGAAGAAATTTGCTGGCACAACTTGTAGCTTCTCGAGAAGCTTTGGAAAAGCAGGCCAGGAATACCTTAGGCTTGAGCTGTACCTTGAATAGAAAATGGTCTTTAATTCTGACAGCATACACAAGCATCACTTTTCAAATATAAAAATCCTCCCACTAGATACTGAGAATTGGATAAGGGTCAGGAGTGTTAAACAGAAGGCACCACTTGTTCTGCTCTCAAAGAAGATCTGATTTGGAAGAAGTGTAGTACAGTCCTGATAAATTTCCCTTAGTTCTAGAGGTGAGCAGGAGAAACAGCACCTAAAAGAGACATTAGATATTGTGGTCAGGATCACGCAACTGAAGTTCAGATCAATCTGGAAGTAGCAATAGGGAAGAAAAGCAAGCGAGCACAGTGGGAGGCTATGGGCTATTAGAGTTAATAGAAAGAACTCCTTTGACAGAGCAGGGGAACTTCTACAAACTGCAGATTAAAGCCCACTTTGCTGCTCCAGAGAGATGAAGCTGGTTAACTTGATGTACATTCCTGTTGTAACATGCACGAGCACAGCAGACAGACTACATGTCAGGAAGAGAGTTTGACTAGGCAGTAACATAAAATTTCTTTGCTTTCCTTGCTCAAGTACTGCTAGAAAAGGAGATATAGATATAGATATAGATATAGATATAGATATATAGATATAGATATAGATATAGATATAGATATAGATATAGATATAGATATAGATATAGATGATATAGATATAGATATAGATATAGATATAGATATATAGATATAGATATATATATAGATATAGATATAGATATAGATATAGATATAGATATAGATATAGATATAGATATAGATATAGATGATATAGATATAGATATAGATATCTCCATACAGAAAATAATAAATTCATATCTGCTGTATTAGCGTTATTTTTTTCCTTGAAGAAAATCCTTATATATACAGAAATAATCAGTTAAAAACAGCAAGGGAGAAAAGGTATGTTTCTGGTTTTGTATTTGACACATGCTAAAATTGCAAGACAATAGAGAGCTGAGTTGAAAGTCAGAGGTGTTCTGAGCACATTCTGGAGTCTAAAGTGAAGAGGAATACACACTAGCATAGAAAATAAATGGACTTTTCCAGAGGTAAAGGCGGAAGGCAGGAAGTGATCTGACAGAGAAGTTTCAGATCAGCTTTGTTGCTGAAGTCTTCTTATAGAAAAGACCAGACAGACACTGAAGTCTAGATGAACCCTATGGATGTCAAAGGAAGAAGAGCACCCTCTGAAGAAAAAGGCAGATATATGGCATCTCCTCAACAGTGTGAACAAACAATCTCTGGGCACACACCCCTCTGACATGAGGCTTCCTTAAGGATTATCTTTAATTTTGGTCCCTTCCAACTCAGAATATTCTGTGATTTTACCCCAAAATGCTGTGTCACCAAAGCAGAAGATGAAGAAAGTAGATAGAAGAAGTACCAAATGAATCCTGGGTTTCCAGACATGGAGGCCCCCCAATGAGCCCTCGGTCAGACTGCATCTTCTTACTTTTGACTGTCATTTCACTATTTCATCATCACTTTTCCCTCCATCTCCTCTTGCTCACACCCTGGAAACATACTATATTTGTGGGGTTTTTTCTTATGTTTCCTTTCATGTTGATATAATTGTATTGTTCACTTTTTTTCCTTCGTCATCCCTTCACAGGTTTCCAAAAGAGTTCTTCTAGACTCTAGGGCAGTGATTTTTGTTTCCAGATTGATGAAGGAAAATAGTGATTCTGAGACTTCAAAATATGCTGTAAAAGAGAAAGTTCATTAAATCCCACTTAGGAAAGTAGGAAAAGTGGAGCACAAGTCTCTACTTAGGTCTATAAAAGCCCTTGGGATTTTATGTCTCACTGAAAAACTGAAAATGAAAACAACTGGGTTTTTTTTGTTTGTTTTTTGTTTGGTTTTTTTTAACTTGCATATGGGATTTATGGTCTTTCCCTGCTCACCTCTAGGGAAATTTGTAACAGAATACAAATCTGAGCCTGTCTTTCCCTGAGACTCATCTCTCCCTGGACCACTCCCCTTTACTGACTTACCCAAGGCAGAGCTTTACATGTACGTGGCTGTCCATTCCCCTTCCTTACTTGGAGGGGAAAAAAATGATAAAAAATGATAAAATGAAAAATGATAAAAAGTGAAACATTTAGCAGCAGACATGGCAATAATTTAGATGTGGCTTGGATTTATTCTAAACCAGAACTACCTCTTTGTTAAACATCACTTTGAAATCCTCGCTCTTTTCTTTTGCTATAAGTTTTACCTGTTATATGCATTTTTAACAACTAAAAATGGCTGTATTTTTTAGCATGTATAATTTAGGTAAAATTATATACATTTGTTTTAACCAAACACCTCACACAGATTATTACATGATACACTAGGTTTCAGATAAATCCAATTTAAACTAGTCAACCTTAAAAAAAATCCCAACTAAAACTGTCACATTTGCTAACAGTAATTTTTCCCTGTATTATTTAGGATATAATTGAATAAAACCTGTCTAAAGAAAAAATGTGAGCTAGGGCGATGCAACACTTTTGTAGCAACTAAGCACACACTATACTTAAACACAAACAATTTTCTGTTGGAAAACTGCATATTTTAGGGTAGTTATAAGTCTCTAGGCTTTCATTCAGAATAAATGTTAGGGACCATATCACAGTAAATACCTGAATAAATAAACACAACTAGCACTAAAATATGAATACTATTCAGTCCAATTTCCTTTGATTTTGACAACCAATTTTGAAAGTCACAAAGTAGATCACAGTTGTGTGTCACCTCATTGTATCTAATATAAATCTAGATAAAAGGTTGCATCATTTTTAATATATCAGCTTACTTAGAATGCTTTTTAGCTGCTGACACATCATCTAGATTGCACTGATCAATAAAAGCAAAGAAAATGCTGAGATATTAGAATCTTTATAATTCCCCTAGTCAATTTTTCACACAGTACTTAGTACCCAAGTTTTATGTCTAAACTTGCCAAGCTAAAGATTTAATTCATATAATGAAATGTCAAATAAGTCTTGAGCTAGAGATCTAGATATTTAAAGTATCTGATTTCATTAGGAAGCCACTTCTTAAAGATATAAGGAATTATCAGATGCTCTACTCATCTTCTGTAAACATTCAAATAGAAATGTATTTGTTTAACTAGAATTTATCTTCCTCCTAATAAATCACACTCCAAGAGGAGTAACATCTCATTGCTGATTTACACTTACACATATTATCCTGTAATGAAGATGAAGCCCATTAGAACAGACAGTTCACTGTGAGTTCAGATGCCGAAGAACAATGGTGATGGGATGCCTGGAAGGAAGGAAAAAAATCCTGGTTTGCAGATGTTAGGCTTTTTGATTTGGTGTCCTTCAAGAACTGGGCCAATTTGTAACAGACACATTCTCTAATGCACCTCTGGTTTTATCCTGGAACCTGCCTGGAATGAGAACTGTGTTACAATTGTCATGTGTTGCCGGAGGGAAAATCAGAGTGGTAAATCAAATCAAAAAGACACATCTTTACCCCACCAGATACATGAAACACTTCAATAAATTTTATTTAGTTATAATTATTATAGACACTGGAGGAAAAAAAAAAAAGGGATGGGGTAATTTTGTTCAAAATAAGAAAGGTGCTGGTCATCATGCAACTCCATGATGCTTTGGTTTCCAGCACAGAATGCATAAAACACTTTACAACACCTATGTACCCACTATGAGAATTTAGCATCATGACAAATACCGCTACAAAAATGTAAGTCCAGTGACAACAGCAGCAATGGACAGAATAATTGGCACATCCAGGGAATTTTAATGTGCAGCTTGCAGGAGTCCCTTCAGCTATTAATAGTGAGAATGATAACATGAACTGAGATACAGTTTCAACCCAAAGGAATTGAAACTATAAGAAAAGGAAAGTCTTAAAAGTAAGTCTGCCAGCGTGAGAACCTGCTTAGACGATGGCCACCTTACTTCTGGAAATTATAGGAATTACTAAACTGAGTTTGCTTTGCTTTGTATTGACACCTGAGGCTGCAGCCAGGGTGGAACTGTTGGGTCCTAAATAGATATATGTTTGGAATATTTTTGATAATTAAATGGACATCTTGTAGCCTCAAATCTATTAGTTTCACTGGGTATTCCTCAATACACATTTCTTTGAATTCCTCCAAGTTGACATCATTGTTATAACCACAGAGTCCTTTTAATGACAAAGTTCCAAACATTTCAGAGAAATAGCTGATGACGGCTCTGCTGCAGTTGTATGTGCTGGTGTCAAAACCTGTGATGCTCTATATCTTTTTTTCTTTATAATCACATCCCAGCAATCACAGGAGGTAGTTTGATTCATTACCTACATTATTCCAACAAGAGGAATATTCAAAGTTGAGTCCCTAATTTTATCCAATTACCTTCTGTGCCTTCGGTACCTTCTGTGGACTTCGGTGCCTTCCTGGGGTGGTGCATTTACAAGTCCTACACAATGCATGAGAAAACACATATCCTCTTACAAAACAAACTGAAAAACACACAAGCTTTCCTGTGTCTACAAGCCAAGTGAATTATGCATAGTATAATACCTTTCCTTAGGCTGAAATATTTTCATTGAAAACACACAGATTATGATAGCAATGCTGACCACATAAAGTGTCATCTAATTTTAACATCAATAAACCAATGTGCATGTTATAAAATGAACTGATTATTCTTCATCTACTGGTTTTGCTAACAGTCATGACAGAGAAGGAAGGTTTTGCTTTTCCTATCAAAACACACTTTTCATTGCTGCTAGTGAGAAAAGTAATTTTTTCACCTGGAAGGTAGTTTGATAACCACTAATACATAAGAAAGAGAAAAATCCAAAAAGCTTAAAATGTCTAGAGTAATTAGGATTCTTTCATTTAGAGAACTCATTCTTTGCTCCTAGGAAACAGAAGGAATTATTGAACCTTCATTCACTTCTGAGCTAATTAGAAATCATCACTCAGCTTCTTAGTGATTTGATGCTCTCTCCTTTGGATTTTTTGTATATCCACCCTAATTAGCACTGGCACAAAAAATCCTACAAACAACCAACACTCCCACTAAACATTTTCAGCCCAGCTTACTGGAAGATAGGAATTTCTCTAACACATCCTTTTCCAGAGAGAATGGATGCCGACATCCATTCTGGATGTCGATCTCCTAGGATTTCCAGATCTCCTTGTTGCTGAAAAGTGCTTGGCATTACAGAAATTGTCTCACAGTCCATGTCCTATCACCTGCTCCCAACAGGGTGAATACCGCAGAGACAGGAAAAAGAAAGATGAAAAATAAAAAAGTGTTGATTATTGCACCTCACTTCAGTTGTGTATGGATCAAAGGGGATAAATGTGCAGGCTGTAACACTGTTCACAAGCACTATAAGCACTACTGATATGGCACTGTCTGATCTGCAGCATTCCGTCTGCCAGCTGCAGGAATGAAAAAGGGAGAGCAATTAAGAATATTAATCAGGGCTTGAAGTGCTGCATGATTCATGATTCACATGAAGAAAGACCAAGATATATTAAAAGATAATGTGTTTACTTAAAATAAAATAGAAGCATGATTTCTTTAGTCCTGCATATTTAATGCAGTACATTTCTTTCCTGACTGCACTGAACTTTTCCACAAATCTCTTCCACTCACTTTGAATAGTCAAGCACTTAGCTCAATCTATCTCAGTCTAATTCAAGCTGCTGATTGCTGATTATTTAGAAGCACTGAGTTAACATTAGAGTATCAGAGTATCAGCAGCTAGATTATTTCCCTGGTGAGGTTCATTCTGGTATTTAATAATGTCATTTCATTCATTCCAATTAGACTTTTCTACTAACAAAAAAAAAAAAAAAAAAAAAAAACAAAAAACACAAAAAAAAAAAAAANAAAAAAAAACACCACAAAACCCAGAAAAAGACAAAAGTTTCATTTAGACATCTGGATAAATGTACAAAGTATAACAGAGAATTTGATCCTTGCTGAGAAATTACTTGGGAAAATTAGCAAAACTAATCTCCAAGTTTCATGGAGAAAAATATCTTTTCTGTACAGCAGAGGTATTTCTATAAGGAATTTTAGCTCTTGCTGACAAGCTATCTCCCCATGAATAAGTGAAGAACAACACTGTGAAGATATTTAATGTGCTTAAAGATGCAGATTATTGCTCAGCAGGATTTCTTATTTTCTTAATAAATGTATATGCAAGTAGAAATCACAGTTTAAAAACTAAGGAAATAAAACATTTATTCAGAAATCCACTCAAAATCCTCTAGTGTTCTGTGTGTAGAAAAGCCCCAGAAACAGCATAATACTGTGCAGAAAATCTTTCTTATTGCTGCTTGCCAAGATATGTGTCCGTCTTGCTTTGACAGACATTTGGGACACAACAGGCACTGCCAAAGCAGGGCTCTTCTGCACACATGGACCACATGCCTAAGCTGAAGGAAAGAAAGGTCCAGCGTAATCTGTCCTGGCTGGCAGTTCGCCTCTGGGTCAGCACAATTGTTCCAGGGAGAACAGGGGTCCAAAGGGATGCAGAAGCCAAAACTGAGACACCACAGAAAACTTCACCCAAAAACTAGTTTTATTACCAAAAGTGGCCAAGTAAACAGGAAAGAAACCCAAGAGAGAGAAAGAAAAGAGAAAATAAGCCTCCAGGTGCAAACACCCAAATTGCCCAGGTGTTTCCCATGGGGTTGTCTCACTGACCCCCGGAATGCCCAGACTTCCTGAGCAGTGGCTGCATCCTCAAGGGTCAGCAGGCTCACAGGTGACCGCAGGCATCCCCACCAGGGCAACGTTGTGCTGTCATGTGAAGCAAGCCAGCCCACAGGCATGAGCCATCTGCCTTTTATCGAATTGGCCAAAATGACATTTACCTGAGCGGCGAGGCCAGTGCCACCCCAGCAAAGGTTTTTGGCACCTCCCACCAGTTATGTAAGTAGGACCCTCTTGCACGTGTCTGGGGGCATTGGCTCCTGCGTGATATGCTCCAGGGGGTCTTTATTAAATAGGTCTGGGGGCTTATTTCATCATCCTCCTCCTCCTTTCTTTCTCCTTCAAGTGCCCTTGGAGGGCCATTAGCCAATTGTGAGAGCCAACGTAATTTTAGAAATACCTCCTTCAAGGCCAAAGACTGTCTTTATCGGCCTGTTTTCCCATAACTTGGCAGGAGAAAACACAACTCCTCACAGGTGGCTGGGCCAAACACAGGCCAAAAATATCAGCATCTAATTCTACCCAAATACAACAATCCCTTGTGCATGTCAGGGATTTGGAGGAGAAATGTCCACCATGGAGAACAGCTCCAGGACACTCATGGAGGTTATTTGCTGCACCTCAGGAAGTTGGCCTACAGAGAAAGCTGCAATATCCAGAGCTGGGAAAGCAAAAAGTAGCTCAGACTGACTGGGGTACTTATTGCAGCTGTGACAGCAGTGGCAACCACTTCAGACTCCTGTAGTATTCCAGAGCATTCAGATTCAGTCTGAATACTGTGGAATTCTTCAGATTCCACAGTATTTTGATTCAGTCTCTTTTCCAGAAATAATCAAGACTCAAGATTTTCAAGCATCAGGTATTTAAGAAAGTCTCAGTCTGGAGTGTAAAGATGACAAAAATTATTTTATGCATTTTTAAGGTAGGGGGTTTGTTGGGTTTTTCCCTGGTTTTTAGGTGACACAGCAACTTGCACCTGTCAGGACAAATTAGGACAATGATGTATGTAATTTTCACATAAAAAAGAGTATTTCCTAGCTTTGAAGTAGGCAAAAAGAAGCATTTAGGAAGTTAAAGAACCTCAGAGAGTGGCATTTTGAAAAGACTAGCCTATTAAGATTGCCAGCAAGACCTACAGTAGAAGCTTGATAACCCTAGGCTGCCTTTGAAAACCATCCAAACAGGGGGTTTAGATGAATTGGAACCATTTGAAGAAGGTTTGCATGCCATCTTTAGAAATAAAATAAGGACCTTGGCAATTGATTTCCTGTGTCATTAAAAGCTGGATTATAACATTAAGCAGGTTGAAAGCAGATGGCACACTAAAATGGGAGGTGTAAATAAGGGGATTAAAAAAAAAAAAAAGGAAGAAGGAANAAGGAAAGGAAAGGAAAGGAAAGGAAAGGAAAGGAAAGGAAAGGAAAGGAAAGGAAAGGAAAAAAGGTGACATTATCTGAAGAAAAGGACATAGAAATACAACTTTTTGTGTGGAGACAACATACCAGTGGGAAGAAATACAGAGGGTGCAGTACGCATTTATATGTGCCAGCTTCACAAATTATCAGAGCTCTTTGCAAGAATGCATGAAGTTTAACTCAACAAAACACGAGGGACATGTTGGGTATGCCAACTGCCTTATTCAAGTTTTCCTCTCAGGAAGGGTTGAGCACTTGGATGGTCTGCTCTTTGCTCAAAGGAAGAAAACCTACATCAAGGTGACATGTTTCTCTTCACACATCTAAAGAACAATCCTTTGGGAAAGTTCAGTATAAACTGAACAAGTAGCAAATTTGATGCTAAAATTCCTCTGTGCTGGACTCCAAAAACAAATCTTCATTTTAACTTCTCTGATAACATTTTGTTTGCTGCACTTCCTACCACTGCCTTTCTCATAGTCTTCAACGTAGGTCTGCATTAACCCTTCCTTCAAGCACAGTAAAACATTTCAGAAGGTAAGTCATTGCGTGTGCTCAACAAGAAGTTGTGTCCACATGGTTAATGTTCACCTTCTGCCCTTCAGCTGCAAGAAACTTCCCTCCCCAATACCAGGAGTGTCCACAGTTCTAAAAGTTTAAAACTATAGGGCTGACCACAGCAAAGTAAAAATCTTGAATGTGTATTTAGAACAAACTTCTGCTCTGGAATACTTTGGAGGCAACTCAGAAAAATGTCACTCCCTGTCCCACAGAGTGGTCAGCTGGGATTAAAGGCACAGAACTGAGGCTGAGGAGGCAACTTTTGTTTATGCCACATGGTCTAGCACAGGTAATCCAGAACAGCTTCTACTTTGCAAAATCATGAGAAGGCTGTCCACTGTGTAAATTTAGACAGCAAGTTCTCCAGTTCAGAAAGTCCCACATAATCTACAGTACCTCCTATAATGAAATCTCCATTTCTATACACATATATATGCACAGAGTATTATACAGAGTAACTCTGGGATAGTGCTATAACTGAGAGCAAAATCCACCTTAATTGTTGAGCACAGAATGACGGCAACAAACTCCCGTTCAGGAATTTAATCTTAGTAGGTCCTTATGTTTTGAATGCCTTTATTTTCTTATTTTCCCCACAGCTGTTTTGGGGTTTTCTTCTTAAACAGGTTGCAAATGTACAATAGGATTCAAATATAACAATTAGAGGAGAATGTCCTGAATTCCCAGCTGCAGACAGGCATCTTAATGGTAGTCTGAAATAGAAAGAATTTCTTATGCCATTATCAAGATCTTTTCTGTCAGCAGCTTTCATAGTGCTGTCAGATTAGAGTCCCCCTCATTAACTGTCAGCCACTATCTGTTTTTCAGTGGAAGAGAGAAGGAGGGAATAATAATCCTCATATATACTGAATGGCCTGTAGGAGAGAAATGTCATTTAATGACATTTGTACAGCAGATAATACCAGGCAAAATAAAGGGCAGGAATTATTTTT